>JBANSL010000015.1:21892500-22492500 GCA_037127255.1 Persicaria tinctoria
CTCAATGGACCGTGGACGATTGGCACTACTTACCTTAGGGTTAACCCAAGGACACCGAGCTTTAATGCTAAAACGGAGTTCCTGTCGGCGGTGGCGACTTGGATAAGAATCCCGGAACTCCCTATTCACTATTTCCATGAAGATATTCTGCGTAGTGTGGTTAGATCAATTGGAGCTTTTATCAAGGCTGACCGGAGTATGCTGTCCGCAGAGAGGGGAAAATATGCAAGAATTGCAGTCCAATTAGATCTAACAGAGTCGCTGAAAGGTATGGTAGAAGTCGATGACGTCTTCTACAAAGTTTAGTATGAAGATATCCCAGCAATTTGCTTCGCTTGTGGGAAGTACGGCCATGTAACGGAGGCTTGCCCAACCTTTCCGGCGACAAAGGTGACGGATTCAGCACCTGAAAGTGATGTGAGTAGCCCGGCCCGCATAACGGTCAGACACTGGAGCCCACAACGGTCAATATATCGATTGCTAGCTCGTCCGGAACTAAACTGGTTGAACCCTAACGACCTAGTGGAATTGGGGACTGGATGCAGGCTCCAAAACGAACTTGGAGGGGTCCACCAAGAAACAATACAACGGTAACTGATCGCAGGAGAACATTGTCAGGAGCTAAAGCGGTTTCCTTCTTCAACAACTCTTTCTCGCCCCTAGTTGATTCTAGTGAAGATGCGGGTAGGTCTGAAAAAGCGGGCCCCAATGAGTTTGAGGAGCACAGGATCGCGACTGGGCCCAATAATTTCGTTGTGGGAGCTGTTACTACTAAGGGTTTGGACTCTACAAAAGGGTCGGTTGGTGGTAAGAGGAAAAATGAGATTAGGGATACGTCTACGTGGGTTCCAAAAAAGTCAACCAACAAGGGCAAAGCTGCGGCCCTCACAAAGGCCCAGGAGATAGAACATGCATTAGCCCAACAACATTCAGTCTCCCTGAGCCCAGTAAGGCAACAAACAGAAACCAACCTAAGCTCTTCTCAGGATCTTATCAGCAAGGATAATGCAAATATTCCAAGTGGGCCTGTCAAATCAGTGTCCAAAACAAGTGTAGAGGGCAGTCACACAGTGGTCCACATCTCGCACCCGAACAAACCGCTGATGACCGGTGAAATGGAGGAGGACCAGGTGTCGGGAGAATATCTGGAAACACAGCTGGTAAGGAGGCCGGTCCCACTGGATTTAACAAAAGCTTTCCATCTTAAGACGCCTCTCAAAATCAGGTCAACTCCAGCTGAGATAAAGGACATTTCGACGATGCGTCATCCTGAATTGTCCGAATCTCGGATGGAAGAGGACCAACAGACAGTAACGGAGCTAATCCTAAAATAATCGCTGCTGTTAAATCACTTATTGATAGGTTTAAATTATGCTTAATTGTCTTAATTGAACCTAAAGTTAGTGGTGTTAATGCAGACGACACAATTCAAAAAATGGGTTTGAAGAACTCGCATAGAATTGAAGCAGTTGGGTTTTCAGGTGGCATATGGCTCTTATGGAATGATTTGGTCTCTGTTAATATTATCTCTAATGACTGGCAGTTTATTTCCTTTAAGTTATGTTTCCCTAACAATAAGCAGGCATTGGTAACGGCGGTGTATGGCAGCCCACAACCACAAATTAGACGTCGCTTATGGAGGATGCTAGATGAAATATCTATTGATGTACAGGAACCTTGCCTTGTTTTTGGTGATTTTAATGCCATTACAGATGAAGGTGACAAGGTTGGGGGCAGAAAATCCAAAGGGTGTAGATGGTTCAGAGAATGGATTCAAAATTCCGAAATGTCTGATCTAGGTTTCACAGGTTCAAAATTCACGTGGTCAAGGGGCCGTTGTCATGTTAGGTTGGACAGAGCTTTAGTCAATGAGGAGTGGGGAGCTAGTTTTATGAAAACAACGGTTACCAACCTGCCTCCTGTGGCGTCTGATCATTCGCCGATATTGGTCAGCATAAAAGAGATTACTGGCCAAGCTCCTATACCCAAACAGTTCAGATATCTAGCAATGTGGGAATCTCACACTAAGTGGCATAAGTGGTTGAAGGGAAGCTGCTGCAAAGAGCGTAGTTTACAGGAGGCGCAAGACATCTTAGTCAGCAGAATCAAGGAATGGAAGTTTGACATTTTTGGTGATTTGGTTAAGCGTAAAAACAGAGTTTTGGCAAGATTCAATTCTAAGCTAAAGCCATTCAACTGCAGTAAAAATGAGCCCTGCGTTGATAGAAAGAGCGCTCTTTTCATGAAACTAGAAATATCGTAATAGAAGAATCAGAATAACGCCCAAAAACTCCCATTTCTTTCTTTGGTCAACAACCAAGAAAAACGATCTATATTTAGTCACTTAACTTAATAGAATATCCCTCTTCGAGTTCGTATTCAATGTCAATTGTAACTTACTCCAATGCCACCTCGTTCCTATCTTCTTTTTTTGACAATACCAGAACATCCTCTGCACTGTGCCCTGGATATGCCAGTTCAGCCTAACTCAAATCTCTTGACTGAGCTCAACAAAGGAAGGAGCTAGCAAAACAAAGTAAGGGGTGCTAGTCTTTGGCTTAGGGTCATTTTTCAATCGGATGATTGAAACCAGAGAATAAGCTTACCGCTCTAAGTCGATCTATTATTCTCTTTCCCTCCAAACCTTCCTAGTCGAGCTTCCACCGCCCCTAAAGTTATGGGAGCACATCCGTAACTCAACGAAAGGACTTACGGGCACTCATATAATGGATACCCTTTCTTTTTGTAAGCCAGAGTTGGGGCATCTAGTTCAGTATCAGATAGAGCAGATAGTTCACTCCCTTGGCAAAGAAGGTTGACTTCTCTGTCACTTCCGTACTTCTGTAACTTCTCTTTAGCTTCTTAATTGAATTGGTTAGAAATTGTTCGCACTCCGTGGATTTTGGTATGGAAAAACAATTCTCACTTCGAGTGAGTCTTTCCCTGGCATTGGCTAGAAGAGAGGGATTAGTCCCCCGCAACACTGACTTCTTAGTCGAGTAGTTCTCTTTTTCCTTAGCTTCGGTTTTATCGAAACTGGCTACTCCTTATGATATGCCACCTCAACCCCCGATCGTTGAGCATCTGAGAACATCTCCGGCATTGTCGAGGGAAAGTTAGATAATCGAAAGAATTTGCCTTCACGCCTATCCCATCGATCGGAACTGGCAACAGATCTTTCAACGAATGTAGCAGCAGATCAATATCAGCTGTGTTCCACTCCTGCTACTGGGTCAACTCCAAATCAACACTCTGGAATGGAAGCCAAACTACTTCTTCTTTTTCCATTGATTGACTTGACTAACGGTTGAAATGGAATCTTTTACCGCTGGATCAGCCGAGAGTTCAAGAGATGAGAATGAGGATCCGGATTCACTTCTTGAAGAGGGAATAGCAGGCGAAAGTATTCTTTGGCATTTCCTCTATCAATCTGTCCGAATCCATTTTGTTGCCACTCACCTTAGAACCAAGCTTCTTCCTTCTCTTAGCAAAAGTTAGCCAAGTTCAGTGAGAGTAGTTCTGTTAGGCCTTACCTTAGGCTTACTCTTTCAAGGCAGTTCCGGGAGTGAATGTTGCCAAGTTCTCTTTGCCGTTAGGACCGGTCTGAAAGTGCAAGACTAGTTCTCTCTCCTAAGCCCAATGAGAAGACAGAAGAAAGTTAGCAAGCACCTTTCACAAGCAAGTAGCTAACTTCCACCTTACTTAAGAGCAAAGCGCGGAAGTCTTCGACTATAGCTTCTACTTAGCAGCCCAAAAAAGGGTTCACTGACTAGTACATAAGCTAGTATACACGCATTTGTCCGATATTGCTTTAACAGACGCTTCTCCTCCCGGTTCACACCTGTCCTGTCCAAAACTATGGAACTCATCTGAAAAGTAGATTTGCTAGATCAAAATGTAAACTATTCGAATAGGGTTAGAAAAGTGAACCACCACCTAGAATCGATCCACGACCACTAAACGAAATGAGTCCTTTACTAAGTAAGCTACGCAACCGGCCTCAAAAGATCTTAGCTCGGACATGTCAACTTCCAATACTTAGTCCTTTCCCTGGGACAGCTAATCAAAACTAATACGGTAGTTTACTTGCTTACTTTTTTTAGAGTAAGGCTTTAATCCCTTCTTTTTTAGACGGACTGACGAAAGTCATTTAACAGCAGATAGACAGAAGTTATGACACCCCTCAAACAAGAGCAAAAAAGAGGACTTTCATTAAGATAATTCGCCAATAAAAAAAAAGATAGACTCTCTTACCAGACTCGAAAGAAAGCATCCGTCAGATTCAGATGAAGAGTTTGATCTACGACCTGCTTTCTCTTTTCTTTCCTTTATTCTATTAAACCTTTACCTAGACCTTGCTCGTTCTCGTTTGGACACCTTATACTGGCTAACTAAGAGACTAGTCCTGTTTCTGGCTTGAAAGGTAGGTAGGGTAAACATTATCAAGTGAAAAGAGAAAAGTACCTTCTTTAGGTATGTAATCGCTCAAGCTACAAACTAGGCAATTTCTTGACTAGCCACAGCTTCAGCCGCAGCTACCCCGTTACTTGACTTTGCTATTGAAGCAGATAACTGAAATGAATCGGATAAGACACCTTCCGGAAAGACAGAGAGAAGCCGCCCCGCTCTTGAGCAACCAGGCAAAGAAGGTCATTTCTATAAAAAGAAATAACAATAAGAAATCAGAATTTGACCACTACTCAAAGATTCGCTGGGAAGGAATGTGAATCAATTGTTGACAGAGATGATTTTATTCGCATTGCAAGGCGAAGAAGTGTTAACAATAGTTTGCCATCGTTCTGAGTCTTGCAAGATCATCGTGTCTTTGCCTCAGCCAAGTATAGTGATAATTTTAAGGTAACGGATGTCCATCACTATCCAACAACAAGAAAGTAGCAACATATGTCTGTCGTCTGGATCATGTTGTGTTCAGGGTGAGGAGTGACTACTTCTTTCTGGTAGTATTGGAATAGTCCACCCTGGACTACCTCCATACGCCATATCAAAAGCACGGTAGATAATACCATAGATGAAAAATTCGATTTGATTGCCATAATCAGTATGGTACTTCGCCGTAAAAAGCGGAGGATGAAGAGAATTCCAGAGGGGCTGGTTGGGATCGAGAGACAGAGAGCAATACCATTTAAGGTACCGTAAGTACATCTCCATCCAATTACGGAGAAGAGTATACTCATTGTTGTCTTTCTCGCCCTCACCCCAATACTGTGTGTCTGGATGCAGCCGCTCCAACACCTCATGAATTAGGATACCTCGATGGTATGGTGAGAGAGGCAATCCTCTTCCTAACCAATACTCAAAGAGTCATTCATGAGTCCCGTCATCATTACGATGTGGCTTACTAATCATAGCTTGAATTCTGAGGAGTCGTGGAGATGTTCCTTTTTACATTGTACTTCAAGCCAAGAGCAACAATACCAGGAAGGGTATAAGCTGACAGGACTGCCTTTGCAGAAACTGGAGATCTTTTTTTCTTTCTATTTCCATCCCAGTACTGCTTAGTAAACTCCAAGAAACCTATTGGAGAGACAATGGATTTTGCCTCAGAAATAGATACTTGAAGTTTCCCTAAGAAAACCTTATACCATTCAGCCACCCGCTTGTCAGCAATTACTACGTCATCACCGAGCACAGCGTAACGAGAAAAGTACTTCCCCAGGTAGACAGCTTCTGCCGCTAACAACACTAGAAAATGCTGTGATAGATCGAACAGTGCCCAGGAGCCGTAGTAACCCAATGGTTGCCCAGCAACAAACACTAGTTCTGACCGACCAACAGGTACTAGAACCTGGATTGTTTTCCAAGCATTCAGTACATCAGATCGTGAGAACTGAATTGTTGTGTTACGTCGGAACGTAGTGTCTTGATCCATCCTCACACCATCCGACCATTTCATTGGCCGAATTCAGGTGCATGAATTCAAGGCTAGACAACCAGTAACAATACATGAGGCGCCAGTTGGGCCGAAGATCCGACTTACTAAGTCATGGATAATAGCCACAGGCCAACGGTCAGTGGCAGAGGAAAGATCGAAAGAATATACATTCTTAAGATCCCACTTTGTCATTAACCGCCGGATATGACCTACTTGATTGTAAGTACCATCCATTGGAAGTCTGGAGAGAACCTCCATTCCCCAATCATGTACTGGGTGGAGCAGACGCTGTTTGAAATAGTTTCCTATAACAAACAAACGTCGTTTCCCGGCTCCCTCAAGTGACTGAGCCAACCTACCTGAATAGAGGAGTGTATCTCCAAAGGCAGAGGCGGGTTGAGCGAACACTGGTCCGACCCAACTCTCGTACCTTGAAAGATCCTCATTCATCACTTTCGTAGTGGCTGTATTATCAAAAGGCCAAATGGTGTTTTTGAAATACAGCATACTAGGTGAATGAATCCCCTCGCAAGAATGAAGCAAATTGAGTTGCCGAGCAAAGGCAGCCAACTCATATTTATACGAAGTCAATATGTTAGGTTTCGCTTTGGGTTTCCCCTCAACGTCCACAGGTGGACATTTTTGGTTTAACTTCTTCCTTAACTTAGAAGTGGCCTCTGGATCCGGAAACCAAAAGTGAACATCATGGTTGCGAGTGGCTTTCCAGGTTGGTAACCACCTATATAGTATAGTGAAAATGGTTAAAGTAAGGACGTGTAGCTATTTTTGTTTCTTTCTTTCGAGTCTGTCTATCTGCTGTTAAATGACTTGATAAAATAGCTTCAAATGAAAGTAAACGGCCACTCGATTTGTTGGAGAGGAGCGGGTGAGTATCACATCGGCAAGAAGTGACCTTTCAACATCCGCAGAAGAAATAGCTACATTCGCGGGGGCAGGAAAGACAGAGAAGAGACTGGCTAGGGCGTCTGCCTTTGTGTTCTATCTCCTTGATGTTCCATGTTGAAGCGAACGTGCGTGCTAATTCGCTCGCTGCTGTATGATAGGGAATCCAATCGAGTGAATTAAGGGTATGATATAATCGATTGTTATCACTTCATAGACACCGTTCATTACCAACTTTGACTCGAACTTCCGGATGTCACGAGCTAGTTTCATTCCCATAATCAGCGCCGTCTATTCTGCTTTTGGTATGCGCGTATAAAGCACTACTTCCTTCATGATGTAGTTGCTTGTACTTCTCTTTCTTTGTCGAGATTGCCTTGATGTTCAGTGACGGAGAAAGTGTGCATAGTTGACGCGGTTGCGAAGGAATTTCCCTTTTGAAGTCCTCAAGCTAGGCTCCATCTCAGGCGATGGGCGATATCTCGACGGAAGGAAGCCGAGTTTAGCCTTTCAATTCCTACTTTAAGAGACCAAAAAGGTTAAGAGTATACAAAGGAACTAGACCCAATCCCATCCTTATGGTAAATAGGTCAAAAAGGACACTGAGCTCCCTATTCTATTATTCAAGTTGGCTCAATACTAAAGCATCGGGTAGCCTTCTATATAGAAATCGAATTTTCATTCGAAACTAGGGGAGAGGGAAAGAAGGAAGCAAGCGTTCCAAGCGAAGCAAAGGACCTGACCCAGCCGATCCTGATGCTGAATTCGAACAGAATGACGGGAAAAGAAGGGATAAGGACAGAGAATAACGAATGAGATTGTAGCTTTCACGTGGCAATCGAGCTGACAAGGTATGCATGTAAATGGCGGGATGCTAAGTACTTAGGTTGCTTTCTCTTCTATCGGGCGTAGGTCCCCTGGAAAGAAGTTCTTTCTCGTCTTGAGTTGAGCTTGCTATTGCCCACACAGTCTTGAACAAAGTCAACCGCATACCAAAGAAAAGGAGATAGAGGCAGCCAAGCTCTCGCTCTTACTCACTCCCGCTGCCAACTTATCGCGCCCATACGTGACCGGCGAGGAATGAGCGGAGTCAGAAAGGAAGAGTTGGGATATTCCACTTTTGGGAAGGTATCAGGACATAGGAGTAGCAAATCGATGATTTTGCATAGTCGTCAAAACCGGGTGGAAAGGGACCCATTGGGGAATCTTTTTACTTAAGAATGGATTCGGGGTTTTCCATATTAACGAAAGCTAAGAGAAGAGCCCTGGAAACGATTAAAAGACTAGCACCGTCAACTCCAACTGTAGCAGCGGGAATGCCTTCACCACCAGATATTGCATCAAGAGATTCGACTTCTATTGCATCAATAGTGGTTTATTGAACACTATACGCATTTCTAAAAAGAAGTCTTCCTCTCCGAGCTACTTCCTTCCTTAGATTAGGTTTAGGAGAGCTGCGGGATAGCTTAAGTTCTAAAGGAAAAAGAGGTAAGGAAGAGAAGAGAACAAAGGGATTCAATAGCGGCAGAGTCGTGAAAAGCAAAAGCAAAGACCTCCGCTGAGCTAGATTCCACTTCCCCTGAGCTTGACTGAGGAAAGATAACCGAAGTCAGTGTGTTAAGCCATGTTTTTCATTTCACTTCTTGGCCCGTAATGCTTTCCCATCGAGAACAGGATTTGCAATGGCTAGTGAAGAGCTGAAGAAAATATCTTCTTTCATAGCTTCCTTGAAAGATAGCTTGCTTGAAGCCTAAGACGGATAAGTTCCATAGTGGAATTCCTCCATAGGAATAACCTTAGCTTCTGTGCCAGCCATAGAGGTAACAGGGAAGGAGGTTAAGATTTTTTCATTCTAAAAAGATGGAACTCTACTTTACATAAGCTATTTAGAACGACCCCCGTAGATTAAAGAAAAGAGGGAAATAGCAAGGAAAGAGCTGGCCTTTGCTACACGGGGAATACTCTGACTACTAGCTGCCCTAGGCCTCACATTCGATTAGGGAAGGCTGCCCCGAGACTACAATAATCAGTGGACTGCTCGCCGGATTTCTTCTTTATCCACGTATGGATATTGCCATATACCAACCTTATTTCTGGTTCGGGGTCAGGGAGAGAAAAGATTCGACCTGGCTCAGGTTCACCTATATACCATTAAGCAAAAACGAAAGAAAGTTTAGGGTGAACCTCTACCCATTTTTCAGTCCTGCTACCAAATACCTGGAGACTACCCAACGGTAGTTATTCCAATACTATTGTCTCTCTTTCTAATATCACATACGTGAATTCCTCTTTCTTTTCTATCTATCCCTTCTCTTTCTGTCTTGTGTATCGTTACAGCGGTCCTGTAGCTCCTTCGGGTGTACGAACTCTTGCTAACGCACTTCTGGTTCTACAATCTCAGTTCTTCCTGAGTCAAGTAACTAAGCAGTAGCTCTTAGACATATAAAATAACTTATAAGTTGAATAGAATAGATGCATTAATAGTGTTATGAGGACTCAGTAAAAGAACAATATCAAAGCTGCAGTTTGAAAGATTCAGCTCGTACCTCGCTCCTTAACCATCAGGTCTTGAAACCATATTCTATCTGACCTATTGGGACATCATTGATAAATCTGTTTGTGACAAAATAAGAATATCTTTGCTAGCACCTTCTGTCCACCACATATGAACCAAACCTTCATCACTCCGATCTCTAACCATCGTGAACTGATCAATCAGTTTAGATCGTGTAAGCCTTTGCAATACCACGAAGAAGATTTTGACTAGAATTATTGTCTCGAGACTCAGACCTTACCTGGACAGCCTCATTAGTACTAACTAGCTTCATCCCTGGGACAAAGAGAAAGACGTCTAAAAAGATTCTCCACGAGATCCTGCACTCCCGTGCATTAGTAAGACACCATCTCAGATAATGGAAGAAAAAAGGGAATTTGCAAAGATGTGAGATCAGGAAGCAAGAGTATAAATCATGCCATCAAATGCTTCTCTTGCTGTGGAGGGGATCAGGATGTGTAATGGCCGGGCCCCGCAGGGAATATTCGGAGTCAGTTGAAAGCGGGACAGGAATAGAAAGTCTAACTTAAACTCTTATCCGTAGGCCCAAGCTTCTTTTTCTTTTGAGTATCTTACATTCTCCTCGTTCCTGCTTCCTGACGTTGGAATCAGTCACTTGAAGTAATTAAAGACTGATTAAGACGTAGGATGAGGCAGTTATTTCTCTCTTCTTCCCGTATCCTTCCCCTGGAACCTATGAGTTAAGTTGTGTGTTAAATATAAAGAGTCTTCCCTCTCTCTAATGTATTCATGGTTCTTTCTCTTTTCTTTGTTCAGTTGTAGTGTAGAGCATTGAGAATGAACTTAGTTGAGTGTTTAGCCCAATAAATAAAGGGTGGACCATTCTTCCTGGTTGGACTTGCACTAATAGATAAATTGACTGACTCTTCTTTTTGAAGAAAGACAGAACTTTTCCTTATATACATAAAAAATATTCAGTCATAGGACTGAGACCGTTGTGAAGGATAGATATTACCAAGTCATACCATTCTATTCGTGCTACCAACCGTCTGGCTCACCCGGAATGGCAGGAATGAGACCGCACTACCCGGAACGGAATGACTCTCTTCAATCTCTCTAGGGTAGAGTAAGAAAGAATGAATTGCATGTGTTAAGCATAGTGACATTTCAAATCAAAGAGAAGAAAGAGATATCCTTTCAAACAGCAGTAGAAGGGCAGCTTTCTTCGACCTCGAGCCATCACGCTCTTTTGGACCTGAAGAAGGGAATTCCACCGGCGAATAGGGCTTGTGCCCATTAGTCTATGGCCTACCCTAGTTAGAAAATCACTCTATCTCAGAGAAAAGGGAAAGAGGAAGTGCTTGCTGGTATTAAGGGAACTCTCCTCTCCCAAGACGAGGGATGCTCCCGCTTCTTCATTGAGAAATTATAGGTTCATCGAAAGGGGCAGTCAGTTGGAACCCCATACTGAAAGGACCTGTCTTAGTCATCAAATCCAGGGTATGGTGGAATAGTCCCAGTTTGCGAAGTCTCGCCTCTCCTTGATGAAAGAGTGGTGGGTCTGGTAAGAAGCTAGCCATAGATAGAAGTCCGGCTGTAAGCCCTTTCTTAAATAGGGGGTTCTTGGTCAATGATGTCGTTCACTTCTCACCTTCCAATTTCTATTGGAAAAGTAGGCCATCAAAGGTCCTTTTGGGGGTTTAGTTTAGGCCATTCTGACTTCTTTCCTTTCTTTATCCGGAGCAGTGAGCTTAGTACCGAAGCCTGTAATTGACGGCTGGAGTGAGGAGGGATAAAATCATCAGTTTACGGCGTATCCGCTGAAGCCTCTGCCCAGCACTCGGATTAGGAATAGCTTACTAGACCAGGCCTGAACCACAGGAATGGACAGCCCTGAGTCAGATGCACATCGTGACGTAAATGAGGATGGCGATGATAAGCAATCGAATAGTAAAGAAAAGAACGAAAACAAACCTCCCCTCTTTGCTGATGGTTGGATTTCTGTTCGATACAGAATCAGTCCTAGATGGAATGAAACGGAAGAAGGCCCGGCTTCTTTCTATATGAAAAGACAGATTTCGTTCGCCTTCTTTCGTACTTATGGAGACTTATTCCGGTCAATCGAGGTCCTTCTCTGTTCCCATACGTGGATGTGGATTACTTGGACTTGTATTGGATTTTTTTTCTTGTTAGCGGCATTCCCTTGCCGTTGGATTCCTGCCTCAAGACTCTGTCACTGGGCCGGTCGTCTCCCCGGTTCGCCCACTGCTTTCATAGATGTCGTGCTTTGTCACAGAGCTAATGGTAATGGATGCCTATTACGTTCTCCTTCTCCAAAAGAAAGCATTCACCGACTTACTTACGTAATCGCGAATCAGGGATGAGGTTTAAGCTGATAAATTGCAATTGAGAAAGAAAAAGAATACTAAAAATGGAATGCCTTTGAGAGCAGAATGAATGCCTCCCATCGACATGCCTAGATCATTCTCTTTCTTCTCTCCTTGTCCGGGCTGTACAACTCATTCTTTTCTACCTGTGCTATTCTTTTCGCATTTATCGATTGATTGGTGCCTTATATAGCCCGTGCTAAGGACTTTCAACTTCGTAATATTATCTTGAATCAAAAGCAAACTAACCGCCGATTGTAGATTGAAGTGAAGTGAGTACCTCCTCTTGTCGACTCTGAATTCATGGTAGCATGTAAAAGCATGCTTTCCTCCCAGTTCCCAGTCTTTCCCTGGTCCGTTAGCATTAGGACCAGTCAGCATACCAGGAGCCGGAGTGAGTGCATTGATGTAGAGAAGACGGGATAGAGTCAGTGTGCCGTGAGTGGAAGGAAAAACATCTCTTCTTTCCCTGCTCTGATATAAGTAGAGATTCTCAGAGTTTAGAGTCAAGTATGAGTCAAATGGTTGAGGTTGCCTCCTCTTCTAGCTCTCTTCATTTATTCAATGCTTTGGAAGAAGAGGAGCAGCAGACAAGGAGTTGGCCTTGGCTCATTTCATGTTACGATGCCGTCTCCCTATCTCTGGTTGAAGCAGAGACCCTTTCATCTCTATCCACTTCCAGGTATTCACTCCTCTCAGGGGCAAGAGTGAGTAGATAGCAGAAGTTCTTTCATTCCTGCGGCTTTCACTCTTCTCCTCTGACTCCTTATCCCAGTTCTTTCTTCTTTCCCCTGCCCTTGCCCACTCTCTTTGGAAGGCACTGACTGAGGATTTCCCTCTTCTCATTTTTTAGAACGAGGGAAACTAGACGAATCAAGGATTTTTCTTATTGTGACCCGTACATACAAAGATAGCCCTGGTGAAGTAGGAGTTTAGGAGGCAATTTCCCTCCGAGCTCACATTCCTTTTTCAGTGGGTCAGTCTTTCTCATTGCTCTCCCTAAGAGAAAGAAAGTAGAGTGGTCTCCTCCTCTAACTCGAAATGAAAATATCGTGGAAGATATAGAATCTTACGCCCAAAGACTCCTATTTTTTTCTTGTTCAACAACCAAGTCTCACTATTATTACAGGCTTTTAGTCTGTTTGGAAAGAGAACTCTATCAGCAGCGGCATTCTCCCTTAACTCCTATTTTTGAATGAAAAATGTCTTCTAATTATTTGAGGATTTGGTGCCTTTTCTCCTCTTTGATCTCTCATTCATTTTGTTTTCATCAACATAATACAGAATGGATCGGATTTTTCAGTCTCGTTCTTCTTGTAAGCATCCCCATCTTCCATTTTTTATGCCGTAGACGTATAAATCCTTTCTTTTTAAAGTTTGTTTTTTACTCCATTGTATTTTTCTTTGTCTTATTCTTGGGTGTGCTTCGGGATAGTTTAAGCTATCTTTTTGTATTTTACGTAATAAAAGGACCAGGTCATTTCGAATCCTCACTCCCTGCGATCGATGAGAATTCTTAGTTCAGGGGTGAGGCAGGAGCCTCAAGCTCACAAGTTCCAGAGATTCTCAACGGGGTACCAGTCCAATGGTCGGATACAGTTACCTACACCTCACCCCGCTTTTTAGCGTCGTCCGTGTACCTTCCGGGGGAGTTATTGGACGACCCACTCACATTAGAAAGGTTGTCCGCTTTGAATCAACTCCTACTCCATATCAGATATGATTTTTTTAACGGGGTCCAAGACGCTACGTTCGTAAAGCCCCTCCAACTGGAGTTGGACCAAACTCCTCCAACATTGTTACCTGAGCGCCTTGAAACAGTTTTTTGGAGGGAACGCATTAAATTTTATAAGAATGGGGACCTATTGACCTTTTATTCTGAAAATTCCCATAGCTTTTTTCGGGGTTAATCTTACTTTTATGAAAGATTGATCCGTCATTTCATGTCCCGGTAAGCAGTCAGAAAGAAAGAAGCATTTCTTTGCTCACGGGTGGTTTGTTTTTAACCGTAGGCATCTTGTCAGGAAGTTGGTGGGCTCATCATGAATTAGGTCGGGGTGGCTGGCGGTTTCGGGATCCCGTAGAAAAAGATTTATCCGAAAAAAAATCTGAACAGTTACATCCAATCACAAACTACACGAAAGTTGCATTACTATGAGAAGAAGAATCAATCGGATCGAACTACCTACTCATTATTTGGAGGTGAATCATAGAACACCAAAAGCTGTGGTATTTTATGGACCTAACATAAGTCACATCCCTCACGACATAAGATTGAAAGATTCAAACCTTCCTCTTCGGAGCGGAAACGGACGTGGCCAAAACATATAAAGATCGGCTCGCTCATAGGGACATATCTATCCGGATAGAGGATGGTCTAGATCGATTCATAGATAGATCTCTTTCCATATAGATAGGTCCGTGGATAGAGATAAAGAAAGGGATCCATCTAGATCGTGATTCACTATTTTCTTTATTCCGATTGATTGCCTTTTTTTTTACGACAAGTTTTAAATCTTAATGCAGGCATGGCTCGAAGCTATTTTTTTCCATTATTTGGGTCGGAGCGTAGACGAGCGAGCAGAGGGAAGCCCGTCATAGAGCAGTCGACTAGAAGTAGAAGACTGCTGGCCTGATAGAAGGCGGCCTCCCTCGGGAAACATGGCCCAATTTCTCTTCTTTCTTTTTGATTTCGGGTTTCTTTCGGCCATTCAACAAGAAATCCAAACCGTGGAAACCGAAAAGCTCCAACAAGAGCAAATGCTGGGGCTGATATGGGAGCATCCGCCTGCTATCGATCAAAACTCTCCTCTAGACTAGGATTTCCCCTGGCTAAGATAACTTTTCTAGGCAAGACTAGGCTAGGCTTCCCCGCTATCCAGGAACAACAAAAACGGAGGTATCTATATCAAAGGTACTGTCTCTAGGTTTTGGGTGGTACCAATTGGTCTGATTCAGCACCATCAGCTGTCTCATCTACAGCAGCTGTATAAAGGGGCATAAGATTCTTCAGTGGCAACAGCAGTATCAAAAACCAATCCAACGACAACATCCGACGCCTACCGGCGACTCTCGTTTTTCTTTCTTCTAGTTGCAGTGCTAGATCCTTTGACTATTAACGGATCGTATTCTTCTTCCATTTTACCTTGCCGAGCCCCCGTAGGGTGTTTTTTGGCTATCCCTTTTCTCTTGGCCTCCCCCTGAAGCTCCTAGCCAAGCTGATGCATTTGCTGAGTCTGAAACTCCAGCAGATCAACTCCTGGCAAATTGAGAAAGAGGAACCTGCTTGGAAATGCCAATTTCGAGCTCCGAATCGGAAGGAAAGGCATACTCTGACTTCCTCCCGCCATAAGCCCGAGACTTAGTTCCCTATAGGTCAATCAATAACGACCGGTGGGATCCCTCCTTCACATTATGTATGGGCTACTTCTCTTCCTAGTTCCCTTACTAGTATATTTAGTATGTTAAAAGTCTTTTGCAGCCGAAGTCGGCTCGAGGATCAATCCTTAACCCGTGAAGTCAAGAATTGAAAGAAATGCCGGTTCAACAAAGAAATTCAAGACCAGCACCCGAAACACTAACTATTTTAGTTCTAGGAGATTCATCTTATCTCGAATCTTTTAGTTATAGGTAAAGTACATTGAAGCCTCGATAAGGAAAGCTAGCTCTGGAGCTCAGCTATTACAGAAAGAAAGTCCAGAATCTCAGAACATAAGTCAAAGCTGTTTGTAAAGAAAAAGAAAAGGTCGGTGCCATCTCTGCGCTTACTTCCGCTTCGAGAGACTTCTTCAAACTATTATCTTCTCTTTTTGGGCGACGCTTTCTGCTTACTCTTACTTAGAGTTACCCTTCTCCAGAAGCTTCTAGACAGTCTGACTATTGATTATAGATAGAAAAGGGTCAAGCAAATACTGGAACAGCGGGCGGGCAGCCCTCTCTTCAACCACTCCTGTGGTAGGAACATTTTTTTCGAACGACGCTTTTAACCCTTTTTTCACATCACTGAGATAGGCTTTTCCCCGAACCATTGACCTTGTTCGGGAGAGAGAAGTGAATTCATTCAATGGAACTTTCTTTGATCGAGTAAGGGGGGTGTTAGAAATAAGCCACCGTCCGACAAAACAGCGGTTTACAACAGAGCGACCGGGGACATCGAGCGAAGAGCTCCAATGCGCATATTCGGAGCTAGGCGGATGCCGTAATCGCATAAGCCGGATCAACATCATGACAACGGCATTCTGGAAACAGTTGGGCCAGCTACAATTGGTCTAATGTCTGAGTGCGTATGGCAGTAAACTGAGAGCACCTTTCAAGTCGGCTGACAAAGAAAAAAAGGTTTCGTCGTCTTCTCAATTACATCGATTGCGAAGGGATTTGAGGCCGGTTTTCAATTCGCTTCTCTCTCTCCGGCGAGGTTTGAACTTCGCGTGGTGGGAAGGCTTTCACAATTCGCATCTTCCCGTCTAGCAAAGAAAGTGAAGGGAAGGGGAGCGGACAGCGAGTTGGAGGACACTGCAGAACCGCGTGATTGATCCATCTGCGCTATTCCCTAATTAAAGAAAGTTGGAAAGCCTTCAAAACCTCAGCCCCTACCAAACTTTTTAAGAAAATGAAAGCTAACTAGCAATCGCTCCTTTTTCTTATTAGCATGGGATTGGATGTTAATAATGAAAGACAGAACATCTATTAGAAGGCAATCCCCGGGGAAGAGAAAAGCTTCAATTGGTCGAGACTTCTTCCTCGTGAGGGGAGAAGAAAGACAACAAAGAGGAGACTCTTTCACTAGTTATTTCATACTTTTCTTTTTCATTGGATGTCCTACTTCTATTTCATCTTTCACCGAAGCCTACTTCACTCAATCAATATCCTAATCTGAATCCTACCTCCCTGATTACAACTCAATCACCAAGAGCGGGAGAGCCGTCATGAAATGCTAGATGTGCATCGCATCCTGTAAGGCTAAGAACTCATTCTCTAACAAGAAAAGACCTCATATACCGCATCAAAAGGTAATCCTGCATCTGATCATGCAATTCTCCTTCCGCTACTAAAAATAGCTAAAAAAAAGTAATCTTCACAAGGAGTGCTAGCTAGTCTAGTCTAATGCTAGTCTAGGTGATTCCTCTCTATCAATGATTGAAGCTTAATCCAGAGAGAGCTCACTATTTAGCATTTTCTTACGAAAAAAGAAGAGCTTATCCCGAATAGAACTGAGCATAAGTCGTATTAGGGTAGTCACTCAAAAGTGAATTTCATTCCTTACTTCTCCGTCCTTTAAGAGTGATTCTTTCTATGGGAGAAGGTTTGCACAAAAGCATCGAATTCTCTTGCTGCGCTTAGGCTTATTCCGACAAGAGATTCATCGGTGACTGGATGCGTGCTAAGAGGAAGAAAGTCCGAAGGTGGGTAAGCATCCCTGGTGCCAAGCGAATTCCCAAGCTAAAGACAAGGATCACATGAATAAGAGCAAAAGAGTGCTTATGGCGAATATCTTGAACTCACGGCAACCCAAGACTATGAACAATTATACCAGTCAATCGAAGATTTTCCAAATCGTTCTCTATCGAATCGTAGTCTAGAGCCAACTGTAACTGATTCAAAGCAAGAAGACGACTCTAAGTATGCTGACCACGGACTAACTATTGCATCAAGAGCTATCTCTCCCTCACTTGGTATCTGATCTTTCCTAAATGCATCATTTTGCTTTCTACGTGTACTCCTACTACTTCTAGTTAGTCTACGAACCTCATTCTTTAATAAAAAAAATGGACCACTGTCAAGCCTAGTAGAGCTCCTATTCCGACAAGACTATCAAACATGCTACCCTTTGTTTGCTACCAGGCCTAGCTAGCACAGAAAGTAAGGTAAAGCGTAAAGTAAAGCCAACTCTTCTTGATCTGACATTGCTGGGAAATAGTTAGCTTCCCATAAGCTCCAGTTCAAACCTTAGATCTCCAATATATAGGATTGAATGGCAGTTTCAAATTGTGTAGATAGTCTCTTTAAATTTAAGGCAAAGAAAGAATATAGAATTGCATATGAAGTGGCATTTGCCTCATCTCGCATTCCCGGTCGTCAAAGGACATTTTTTGAAAAAGTATGCTATGAGCAGACTGGGGCTTGCGGTCTTAGTTTCCTCATCTCCAATCTTAAAGGCTAGGAGAGGAGAGCGGAAAAAACAAGTACAAATCATCTTATCAGGGATTCTCTTGGTCTATCGTATAGTATAGTTGATCACGGCTGCATTTAGGATAGGACTTTTCATCACACTATGAATATCGTAAGAGAAGAAAGCTGTTAGCTTAGGGCAGAGCCACAAGGCTACCCGAGTTCACAGACCTTCATTACAATCATGAAAATGGGTTGAGTGTCTATCTGAGTAGAAGATCGAAAAGATTTGTGAGATGGACGAATCGTTTTTTTTGTTCATCTTTTCCCATGTTTTTCTTTGGTCAACAACCAAAACCAAGTCTCTATATAGTTCTTCATTCACTACTCGTACGGGCTTTCAGTCTGTTTGGAGGGAATCATTTGAGAGAAAATTCCATAATGCCTCAGTTGGATAAATTTACGTATTTTACACAATTCTTCTGGTTATGCCTTTTCTTCTTTACTTTCTATATTCTAATATGCAATGATAGAGATGGAGTACTTGGGATCAGTAGAATTCTAAAACTACGAAACCAACTGCTTTCACACCGGGGGAACAACATCCAAAGCAAGGACCCCAACAGTTTGGAAGATATCTTGCAAAAAGGTTTTAGCACCGGTGTATCCTATATGTACTCTAGTTTATTCGAAGTATCCCAATGGTGTAAGGCCGTCGACTTATTGGGAAAAAGGAAGAAAATCACTTTGATCTCTTGTTTCGGAGAAATAAGTGGCTCACGAGGAATGGAAAGAAACATCTTATATTTGATCTCGAAGTCTTCATATAGCACTTTTTCCAATCCTGGATGGGGGATCACTTGTAAAAATGACATAATGCTAATTCATGTTCTACATGGACAAGGAAGTTTTTTAATACAATGAAAATGAAAATGAAAATAAGGCATTATCAAGCGGAATTGAATATTTGGTTATCAAAGCAGCATTCCGTTTCGTTAGCTAAAGTAATTTATTTCTTCATTCTTATACTCCTTTATTTTAAGAATATTGACGTGGCTTGGGCTGATAATGGACAGCTTCTAGATGTAAATGCTGAATTTGCCGACTTCCGGGCGAATCGTCTTCCCGATATGGAAGTTCCGGAACCGGAACCGGAGATTTTTATTCCCGACATTCCCATATTGGAGCAGCCCTTAATTCCCGATGAAGTAAGAAGATCCATTCTTTTTGAAAGAATAGGTCTGCAGGCTTACGTCTTTGAAATGGAGCTTGATACTGTCGTGGAACTTGTCTATCGACAGGCTGAGATAGAAAGACACATAGAAGCCAGCCCGATTTCCGACGGGATTCCTATATATAGCTATTGGCGGAACTTGAACCGCTTACGTTCCGTTCTTTTTTCTCCACACGGGTATCCCCTTTCGCAAGCTACTTTAACTCGTCATTTACAAGAAATTGCCCAGAATGGCACCCGTCAAAGCATTTCTTACCGACGGGTCTACCGGGCAATTCGGAATTTGGACTTATTCTTTGATTTACCCCACACTTTCTGGGATTAGTCAATCAAGGCGTACTTTTATTGGATTATAAGGCGCTTCCTTGCTTGCTTTAAATAAAAGAAGGTAAATTCATTTTCCCACGTAGTTCGTCGGTCAAACCAACTCTCAAAGTAATAGAGAGATCCTTTCTAGTTAGACTTCTATCAATGCAATGAAAGAACCTTCCCTTCCTATCCTCTTTTTTGGTCTTGTCAGATAGAAAGAAAATGAGACCCCAAAGAGCCCTTCTTTACCACTTTAAGGGGTGGGGGTGAGGGGGCGGTTTACATACAACTGAGGCAAAGTGTTTTATGATTGAATCTCAAAGACATTCTTATCATTTGGTAGATCCAAGTCCATGGCCTATTTCGGGTTCACTCGGAGCTTTGGCAACCACCGTAGGAGGTGTGATGTACATGCACTCATTTCAAGGGGGTGCAACACTTCTCAGCTTGGGCCTCATATTTATCCTATATACCATGTTTGTATGGTGGCGTGATGTTCTACGTGAATCCACGTTGGAAGGACATCATACCAAAGTCGTACAATTAGGACTTCGATATGGTTTTATTCTGTTCATCGTATCGGAGGTTATGTTCTTTTTTGCTTTTTTTTTGGGCTTCTTCTCATTCTTCTTTAGCACCTACGGTAGAGATCGAAGGTATTTGGCCCCCAAAAGGGATTGGGGTTTTAGATCCTTGGGAAATCCCTTTTCTTAATACCCTTATTCTTCTTTCATCCGGAGCTGCCGTCACTTGGGCTCATCATGCTATACTCGCGGGAAAGGAAAAACGAGCAGTTTACGCTTTAGTAGCTACCGTTTTACTGGCTTTAGTATTCACTGGTTTTCAAGGAATGGAATATTATCAAGCACCCTTCACTATTTCAGATAGTATTTATGGTTCTACCTTTTTCTTAGCAACAGGCTTTCATGGTTTTCATGTGATTATAGGTACTCTTTTCTCGATCATATGTGGTATTCGCCAATATTTTGGTCATCTGACCAAGGAGCATCACGTTGGCTTTGAAGCAGCTGCATGGTACTGGCATTTTGTAGACGTGGTTTGGTTATTCTTATTTGTCTCTATCTATTGGTGGGGAGGTATATGAAGGAACGAATCAGTGGATTGAAGAATGAAAGCTCGAAGACAAAGAGAACCGGGCTTTTCCAAAGAATTACTGCAGCTTTCCCACTCCCTTTGATTATCATATACAAAAATGTCTCTTCCACTTTCCTACCAAATCTCTCTGTATTCTGGCACATAAATGAAGGAATCGAAGAGATTATGGCAGATCATGTTCACCACGAAATGACCCGAAATTTGATCTTGGTCTATTTGAGATTGTTTCTTTTAATCGTAATCAAAGATGTTTTCTTGTCTCTCCTTTCTTTTTCGAACAAAACGAAGAACCTAATGGATCGAACTCATCCTTGGCTGCTAGGACTTATCTACTCCAAGATTGAGCTTTCAGGTGATCTACGACCACCCTTAATCCCCTGAAGTAAGGATTTTGAAGCTCAGGAGCAAGAGTCACTGTAGTTGCTACGGCCAGGAGAGCTAGTCTCGTAACTGCGGGCAGTTCGAGTTCTAGTTCTTTACAAGACAGATGGGAACTGTAGCTAACAAGTGTGCCCTGAGTGGAATCCTACTTATATGCTTTATACTATATTGGCAGGACGGGTGCCAAGTTTTTAGTAGCTAGGCAGCTAAGCCAGTAGTAGTTTAGTTCAGGTCAGGGCATGAAGCTACAGGTTCTATTTGCGGTCGTGAGACAGAGGTCAGAGGCAACTTCTTATATAGATAGCCGTGCGTGTTAATAGATCTTCTTCTATACTAGTAGTAGCAGTAGTAGGTGAATCGGTTTCCCACGGAGCGGTAAGGTTAGTTTCCTTATTAGAAGGATAAGCACAGTTATTGCTCTTTGTCCCAACATTCGGCCGAGGTAGCCTACTAACTTGCTCGTTCGAAGTAGTTAATGAACGGAAATAAGGCCATTCGATGTCTATAAGTGAAGATTGGATGGATGCCCGCTCCTTGGGTATGCTTTTAAAAAGGCCCTTTGGTGTTCGTGGTCTGTTGGTTTTTCTGTTCTCGTGGGGGAAGGCAGGAACGGTAGAACAATAAGTAAGGGGGTCTTTCTAGTTCCTAATCTTTTCGCCTCGCACCCTTTAGCATAGTTTAAACAATCTTTCTCCATCCTCGGCCAATAAAAGCCATACTTGTGAATTAGCCTCCTCATTCTTTTCCAGATTGGTGAGCTCCAGCCACCCCCTCATGTACCTCGGCCATAATCAACATAGCTTCCTTTGGGCCGATGCACCTAAGTAACACGCCATCCGGGGCTCTCTTATACAACACTCCAGCCAAGGGGACATAATTGATAGCCAAGGTCCTAAGTCTCCTGTTCGTCATATCTGGTTGAAGAAATCTAAGATCTCATCACGCCAGTCCTTGGATAGGTCTATTGCCATGACTCCTGCTGGCCAGCTCTCCTAGCTTCATGCCCCCAGTTTGCAAGCAACTTGCTGCCCTGTATAACGTAGGAATCTCGGCTTGTATTCTGAATCCAGAGCCATTATGAGCCAGGGGAACCTGTTTGAAGAGAATAGTTGTTTCCCGCAATGCCTCCTATCGTGTAAAGAAAGAGGTTCTGTATCTTTCGTTACAGTCATCGTAGGAGGGCTTGCCTTTTCTCTTCTTATTAGAAGTGAGCTCCCTTCTAACCCATTATTCTATTAGTTCACAGTTCTATTTACATAAAGATAGTGAATGTGTTTTCGCTCGGATATTGGAATTCTAAACCTGTGAGATATTATCTTCCAGAATATGTAAAATGGTATTACATAAAGATATTAGATATGGTATTCCATATATGGCTATCTGTGGTGGATCATCCTATATGAACGATTATAAACTATAAAGTATTCTCATTATTCCCTACCCTTTTATCTCCACTAATTCTTCCTTTTCTTTCGTCTTTCTATATCAACTTCTCAGAAAAAAGGGAAGCATAAGACCTGCCACTAAGTAACCAAAGCACCCTCGCCTATTACAGATACAGAGGAAGTTGAAAGATTTTTTAAGTAACATAGATTTTACTTTCTTAAAATCTACACGATCAGTCAAGCTAAGAAAGAGCGGCAGTCCTTTCAATCAAGCAAGCGACCAAGCAATTCCAACGATTGCTGTGACAGCCATCAAAGCAAGAAGTATATATAGGCTCGCAGGATTCAGTGGGAAGAGCGGAACCTGACAGGTCTCGCAAGCTACTAAGCTAACGGGCAGCTTTCATAAATTGCTACCGCATCTGCGCTTTGCTACGATTTGGTGCGGAACTGAAAGCAAAGAAAGCTTAACGTCCTTTTTTCGCATTGATAGGCTTACGAGATCGCAAGGTCAAGGAGTTTCTGTTGGACGGTCTGATGGTGTACCCATAAAAGGGAATAAAAAGGATTTAGGGTCCCGTTTTCGAACTACAAAGCATACCAAAAAAATGGCTCACCACCAGCAAGGGTTTCTCGCAAACCTCTATAAATTACAGGGAGAGGAAGGTCAAAAACCAGTACTATCGGAGCTACCTTCAGACTAGCCTTCCTCGAGAAAGATCTTTTCACTGGGTACAACCCCTTCTCTTGCCGCTACCTCTTAGGCTTATCCTAAGACTGCCCAACTAGTCAATTCTTTTTTTTCTCATTCGCGAAAAGGCCTCTTTCAAAAAGGGGGAATAGGAATGCCACCCGCTTCAACTCTTGCACTTGACTTAATAGTGGAATCCCGAAGAAAATGTCAACTTAGAGGAGGAGTTGTCATGAACTGTCCACATTAGATGCCTCGCCCTCAACCTCTTCTTTGGGTGAGTTTGGCCACCTTTCACATACGGGGTTCAAAACCTCCCTGCCTGCTTCTGTTGGTAGTGCACTATCCTCGGATGGTATTTCAACGGATAGAGTGGATGGATACCTAGCCGAAGAATCCACGGACACCTCTGCTACCTGCCTTTACTTACGGAAGAGGTTAAGTCTTTTTCTCCTTATAAATCCGTCTTTCATTCCCGGATCTCCGAACGTTATACCTTGTAGAACTTAAGTAGGGGGACGTCCGATAGTCCCAGTTACGGATACTGCTCAACCTTGACTGGACTGCCATAACAATTGATGGATAGGAGCCTACTCTAACTAAGAGCAGCTTCTCTAGTGAATCGCATAGGAAGGATCTTTTTTTTACGCTCAACGCTAGGTAAGCTATGCTTATTCATCCGTACCTTTTATAATATAAGGGCGGAGGGTGGTTTTTAGTAGGCATAGGCTGGATCACAAAGGATAGAATTCCTGCCATCGGTTAGAGCGGCTAGACCGAGACCGGGGGATCTCCAAGCCCAGCTTTCGCTTTACCGGCCTTTGCTTACTGGATTTCCTGCTTGACTTCTTTACCACCGAAAATGATCGGATTGCTAGCACGGGAAAGAGGGAGAGAACTTCTTACTTAACCGATAGGATAGAACCACCGTAAGTTGAGCCATAAAGGAGAGAAAGTAATCGGAAGGAATAGCAGGCAAAAGCCGGTTGGGTCGGTCGAGCAGCTTTGCTCCTTGGCAGTCAGTTTCCACCCCTGATCCCATTCCTTCTTTTTCCCCACTGCAATTAGTATAGGTGAAAAAAGACCATTCTACTGAGTCTATCTAGTGCCATGGAGAATTCTTGCCCTTGGCCTTTATGAATTTAGTCCGCGTAAGACATCGGGAAGTGGTCACCATATCAATTTGACTATCTATCTAGGGTTTGAGCCGATACTCCACTTGAAAGGGTAGTTTATTCTTCGCATAGTCTGAAAAATGCTAATTCATTGTAATTGCGCCTGCAGGCCGATCTAATTGATTCTTTTCTATATTCCTCAACTGGTACTTGATCGTCATTATGTGAGAATCCCTTTTTTTTTTTAACGGAGTCTAACTCTCCTTCGAGTTCACTTCCATTAAACTCTCTACTAAAGTGAAATCCGCCCCTTTTTATTCATAAGGATAAGGATGAGCAGAGCGAAGTCGTGTTGTCAATGGATTTCATTTCGCTATAAAAGCGGGGGCTGTAGAATGACTTTCCCTGGCTGAGGCAGAGGCACTCCTCGATGAGTGAATTGAGTGAGTTGGTTTGCCTATGCTTCAATCAGATCTGAACCAATGGCAACGGCAATCGCTAGCCTAAATCCATATTCTGTTTTTCTTTCGGCTCGATCAGGCTTTCTTTCAAAGAAAGAAGATGACTACTTAGTTAGATATAGAAGAACCAATCGAATGCTTGCTACTCGTCACTTGTATCCTTTTTTTTTAATGAATGAAAAGATTTGAAATGCAATGGAAAACCTGCATTTTTCTCAAAAAGCTATTTCTTTCTGCGGAACTGAAGAAGAGCTTCTTGGCGTAAAAGACTTGTTTGTTGGCAGATGCCGTTGACTAAGATCTTGCCGACGAGGCCTTTCTTTCAGAACCTCTCCCAACGGTTGAGCTAGGCTCACTCTCTTCGGAAAGGGAAACTAAACAGCCTAGGCCTATATATAGTTTACCCTTCAGAATACTCCCGTATGCAACTATTCACTAAGAGATTATGGCATGCTTTTCTCGCGAACAAAGAGAAAGTCTGACTCTTACAAGGTAGCCTTCCTACCCTTCCAGGAGCATATATATTATTTAGTAGACGACGAAATGGGTGGTGCAAAAAAAGAAGAGGAGCGAGTTTACGAGCTCTCGTTGCTTAAAATCATATGTAATGTATCTCACTGTGAATAACCCTGTAACTCAAACTCATCTTGAGGCTCCGACCTAAATGGGAAGAGAGGTTGCTTCTCAACTATTAAAAAAGAGGGACTCCGGGGAAGGGTCCAAGCCAACAGAACAGGTTACTATCCAAGAAATAGCCTTTCTTAAGATCGTAGGATACCTCGACATGTTGAAACGGATGTTTTTCGGTAATGAAGCCGTTTTCCCTTCATAGAGGTGCCTCAAATATATACCTTTATGGGTCAACTCAACCTAAAAGGGCTATAAATGGATAGGATGAAGCAAAGCAGCGGCAAGAGCTATAATACATCTATATGCTATTCCCAATCTAATGGAATGGTGCTATAAACCAAGATCTCTTCGTCAGGATCGCCTGAAGAAAGCCAAGAGGAAGCCTAAGCAAGTGAAACTCCCGCGAATAGGAGAAGAAGGCTCCTGGCGAGCCGATTATTAGACGCAGAAGCTGAATCCGTCAATCCGCATGGTATCCGCCAACTTCAAACAAGAAGGAAAGCCAAGGGCAAGGGATATACGAATATACCGACTGAACGAAGTGAATACCTTATTCAAGGATTTTCCTAGAACCATCAGATCTGCTGAGATGAGAGTAGTTGGCCTGGAAGGCTCCTTGCTTGGTCCTCATGCCTTTTTCTTTCATTTCTGCGACAGGTGAGAAACCGGACGACTTTCGGGAAGAACACCTTTCTCTTTCATATTGAGTCCTCAGAGTTGGTGTCGGATCAGCTCGATAGGTCACTCAATAGCCTTTCGCGGAGTACCCCTCTTTTAGTGAACCCTGGGAGTAGTCTTCGACGATCTTTCTTTTGATCCGAGGTACGAAGTGACTCGACTGAAAGGAGAGGGGGATGGCAAGTATGATGTTCTTTTTAGGTTTTTCTATCTCCTTCGGAGCGGATAGAGTGATCTCTGTCTTTTCTTCTTGTAGTTCAGGGGCACTCTAAAGGCTTTGCAATCTTCAGAGCTGGTTGACAGTTCTTAGCAGAACCTCTCGCTCTTTGATAGACAGATTTCTTTTCTCGGTCTTATCCGACGAACAACTAACGTAGCCTTTTTCTGTTTTTGGTTTATGAAGGAGTAGCGCCCTCTGTCTTCGGCTCTGAGAGAACTTGACCTATAGCTAACCTAGAGAGCTTTACCTTAAGATAGCTCGGCACTCTTCCTCTAACAGAGAAGTTGCTTGCCTTACCATACCAATCACCTTAGCGCTGGGCAAGGCTCGATGTAATTGAGAAGAAGATTAGATAGACAATTCATATTCATTAGATAAGAGATTGTGGATCTGTTTTTAGGGGACGATCAGGTCGGCTGAGGACAGCAGCACACCAATAGGTGGATTGCCATTCTTTCTTTTGTAGGACTTTCCCTCTCACCAATACTGACTAGTTGGGGTGGGGCGGAACCGGTTCAAATCAAATCCGCTTTCCTTAATGGCTACCCGCTTTCCAGTGATGAGAACCTGCAGACTAATTAGCGTATATAAGACGAGGTTGGTGTCAAACTTGGAGGGCGCTTTTCGAGATGCGGAATCATCACTCACACTCTTATCGGGCCGGATTTTCTTCCCATATGGTAATTAACTTAAATCCCTAAAAAAAACTCTTTTCTTGGTCTTCTCATTCTTTCTGCGTTGATTCAGCGCTTGCTGCTTAGTGTTAGAGCGATAGCGGCCCTCTCCTTCTACCTGCCTGCTGTTATGGTGTAAGCTACCATGGCTTCTATTTGCGCTTCGCCTTAACAGGGAGGGGCTTAGCGCGTGGCATTATGGTTAACCCACGTGTGATGCAGTTTGCGTGCAACACAGAATTAGCCTATGTTAAGAAGGATTTTGATTATATGAGGTGGTGGGATGCCGAATCGTTGGTAGTCTTATTCTGTGTACAATGCATGGAACTTCGATCTAAGTCGAGCTAGCCTTAGTATGGACGGTCTTGAGTGCCGGGACTTTCAAGGCTTGTGGAATCAACAAAAATTTCTCAACAAAAGAATAGCAAATGGAGACTTCGTCAAATTCATCTTGGTTTTCAGCATCTTCATCAGGCTTATGGACTTCACCTTCCCTTTGTCCCTTTCTATCCCTAACAGCTCCTCTTCTACCTGACCATTTCCAATGTATTCAATCTAATCTGAATTCTTCCGTGGTTCCCTTCTAAAAAAGATCTATACTATAGAAGAATCTTCTTAGAAATGCTGTGACCATAGCATCCCAAGTAGGAATGGTTTTATGGCCTAAGCCATGCATGTAAGAAGAGCAAGACCACACCTTTCAATGATAATGGAAATGAACGGAAGGCACAAAGCCTCACTTCTGGCTCTATCTCCACATCGATGAAGAAATAGTACCCAATTTTCGTATGGCTTTCCTTCTCCGGCGTACACTTGAAAATAGGGAATTACATATCCTGGTGGATAAGAGATGTTGTTAACCCAATCAGGATGTGAAAAAAAATAGGTAACCGTACTTAAAGAGAGGAAAAGCAGGCCTTGTTTGGTTCTCTGGACAGAGTTGGTCGGAATCTGATTCTTGTGTATCGTTGGATGTATCCTGAGGTGAAGTGTCAATCCGTCTATCTCCGTTCGTGGTCCATATCCATGAACCCCTCACTCCTTCATGAAAGAAAAGATGTAGCTCCTCACAAGAAAGACCGCCCATACAAATGAATCAGAAATACAAGAGAGAGTGGGCTAATGTAGAAGCGTACTGCCTAGGCCTAGCAAAGATTAAGGATAGCCTCTCCTCTTCCGATAGAGTGATAAGAGAAACTCACCCTCGGATCGCTCACTACAACAGTTAGTGGTTGATTTCCGAGACCGATTACCGAAGTCGAAATAAGCTTAGTCCGGAATCCGGAATGTCGAGTAGCTTTAACAGAGGGAAGAGAATTGCTTACCAAAACATCTATTAAGACGTACCAGTCTTTTGCTCGCTTACTAATTGGTAGAAGAGGGAGAAAGGGGGATTCTGCGAGAAAGAAAAAAAGGCAACCGAAAGGCCGATACACTCAAAAAAAGGATTAAGGCATCAGAGAAAAAGAATGATTTGACTTCTCAATTACCAAGTGTAGGTAAGGTCGCCAGGAAAGACCCTCTTTTGGGGGAGATTGAGGGATATAGTGTAAGCATATGATCTTCCATCCTTACTTTGAAGGATTCTATTATAACCTCTAGAATGAAGCTAGCTATCACTCTTTTCTGCAATGGATCGAGATGATACCCGACACCAGCATTTAGTTTAGATGAATACTTGAAAAGATGCCCTGAAATCGCATGGCAGCGAACCGACACTCAGACTCATTTGATTACTCGGACTTCTCGCTAAATCTTATGCAAGAAAGCCTAGTGTTTTAGAAAACTCTTTCCGCTAGTGGTCGCTCACTCTTCTTTTCAATCCTTTAGGACTTTAAGATATGTCCTGAAAAAAGATTCTTTTTTTCCTAAGAATCGTCATGATCTAAGACCCCTCTTGACTGACTTAACATGCATTCTATTAGCTTCTTAAATGGGTGATCCCCTTCCTTTTCCATATCCTATTCCTATTCTAGCTCGTAAACTCGCTCCTCTTCTTCTTTTGATTCTTTCTTCTTTCTGTTTATGTTCACCTAAGCTAATTCCTTACTTGCTTTCGAGCTAACTTGGCTTGGTGCCGAGAATGGAATCACAGCAAGAGACAGGGCTAATGGTTGGTTCTGTCTACTATATTTTTAATGATCGAACTCTCACTACTAAATCTGCCACTATTGGTCTTTCGTTTTCGTCTCATCGGATCAGTCATTTAATATTTTCTTAGTCAGAGACGACGTCCACGAACGAAGCCGAGCAAGGCTCTCTTTTTCTTATTTATCTGTTTGTTACCGTTGCGCAAGAATCATGGTTTTCATGCTTCTTCTCTGGTACCTCAGGCTTGATAGCAAACTCATCTCTTTCACCCTTACGGTCGAGAAATGGAATCACCTGAAAAGGCAGTACCCACTGCCACGCCAATGAAGGGATGGGTTACGGTTCCCCGGTCGATTAGAAAGCGATTGGATTGTAGGACCGCCGTTGTCATGTCGTTGTTGATAAAGACTGGTGATTTGGAATTGCTTTCAAAAGAGAGTCTGTCTCGCATGAGGAATCTAATCAAAGAAAGTCAATCAAGACCTTTTAAGGGAAGGGCTCCCTCTTTGTAAAATGAGCGATTGGCTCACTTCGGTTGGGCTGAGACTAAGACAACGAAACGACTGTTCTACTTATTTATCCCGAGAAAGAGTATAAGTTAGGTTTCAGAAGGTACCTTTAAGCATAAGATGAGGAAAAAAAATCTGGAGGTTCTAGAATCCTAATGTACCACACTATGTTCTTCTATGAGATTGATCCGCTTAGAGGAAATCCGTCAAGAAAAGTCTAATTCAGGTTGCTTTGTTCCTTTGTCACCTCTCTCTCTTTTCAAACAGATCGACTCTCTCACAATTTGTGCCTCTCTCACTCTCTCTATCTCTCTCTCTCTCTCTCTCTCTCTCTCTCTCTCTCACCTCGGTCTCTTCTCCCGACGCCGGCGGATAGTCGAAGAAGACGCGCTCACAGAGCCGGTGTTTTCTCTCGATCTCGTCCTCCAGCTCGCTCCACTGCATCTTCGGTAACCGTTGTATAGCGAGAGCACTCCTCGATAACCGGCCGCGCCAATAGTCCCCGACGGAAGCACCTCGATCTAGATCGATAATCGGCCGCGCAATGTGGATCGCCTCTTTGCCACCATTAACATGGGCCGCCTCCTCATCTTAAGCTCATCAGTGTCCTCAAATCTTTCTAATTTGTGAAATTGGGGAATCAAAATCCATAATTTGTGAAGTTAGCTAAAAAATTGGTGGAAAATTAAAAACCCTAAAATTTGAGAAAATTGGGGAAGTTTTTTTAATCCTTTCTATTGTTCGTGAACCAAACAAAATGAAGGGATAACACAATGCGTTTCCTTTTCCTTCAATTTTTCAATCCGTTTACGTTTCCAAATTTAACTCTCAACCAAATGGGCCCTTAAAAGGAAAGAAGAAAAAGGTGGAGGTCGAATGGCGTCAGGCCGCTTCTTGGATCGAGCGCTTAGGAGAGGTTCCCATCGCTTCCCGGGGTGGAGGAGCTGGCTAAGGCGACTGTTGTGGTGAGGGCGGAACCTCCGCCGGGGTGGTGGAGGTTGAAGCATGGCCTGCGGGATGGATTTCGCCGCCAACGGGAACCATCATAGGCGTTGTCGGGGAAGCAGAGATCGGAGGACCTCCGCCTATGGTCTTCGGAGGAGTGTTGGCCGGCGGGGGGTGGTAGATCTGGAAGGGTTAGAAGCCGCCAAGGGATTTGTGGTAGAGGAGGCCGGCGGGGGGTGGTGGATGAGGACGGGGCAGTGGTCCGCTTTGGGTTGGCGGCGGCCAAAGTGGCGGGAGGTTGAAGGAAGGTGAAGGGAGGCATGGAAGCTTAAAAGGAGCTTTGATAGAGGGACATCGATCCAGAGGAAGAACAAAGAGATGAAGAACGAGTGAGTGAGAGAGAGAGGGTGTAAAAATGAAAGCAGCGGCTCATCTCAAATCCTAAACACTTCACTTTAATTTTTCAACCCGCCTCAACCCTCCAATTTCATTTTCATTTTCAATTTTTGGCATCTTGCCGCGCTCCTGCCTCACAACCCGCCAATTTGATTTTTCGGTAGTTTAATTTTGCATTTGTTTGTAACTTTGATTTTTTTCATCAAAAAAAAACTTTGATTTTTGTTTTTTTTATTCAACGGTTCGTATAAGTTTGTATAGTGCAATCTAATTTTTAATTTTTTTTTAAAATAAAAAATTATGATGTTTAAATTTAGAGATAATTGAAGGATTAAGACTCTCTTCCATAATTTTTTTAGTTAATAGATCCCATAATAAATATTTTAAATATATAGACCCTTTTGTTGGTGCTATTACTTGTTTACCCTTAATTATTTTAGTTTAATAAAAAAAATTAATATACTTTAATCATAAAATTGAAAACTATTTTTAAAAATAGTTAAAGATAATTATATATATTTTGAAATTCTACATTAATATAATACGAGCATGCACTAATTTATAGCATAACATATAAATACATATATAATGATATTAGATTTGTTTGTAATATTTACATATGCGATTAGAATAATCAATTATAATTTATTTACAATAAATATTGTATTTATTGTAATACATGAATAATTACACTAAATGACTCATTGTATTACAATATAGAATCTCTACGGTAGGGCTATTATATGAGCTGAACAGCTCGAGCTCGGCTCGGAATCGGCTCGAAAAAAGCTCGACTCGAGCTCGTTCACTTACCTAAACAAGCCGAGCTTGAACATGATTTTAAGCTCGGTTGAAAACTCGGCTCGTTCGATTTAGGCTCGAATAGCTCGAAATGTATGAAATTTGTTAAATTTTCTTTAAGTTAATATGTTTTGACCAGGTAAAACTACTTAAAGCTCGAAAAAAGCTCGGCTCGAGCTCGTTCATTTACTAAATCAAATTATTTTTTCCTTATCATATTTATTATATTTAATGTTAATTGTAATGTACGTTCACAAAAGTTATTGTGTTACAATAATTAATAATGTTAATTGTAATGTACGTACTTAGATATTTTTATTAGGGATTGAATATAATAAATTATTATTTTTTCCTTATCATGTTTATTATATTTAATTTGATGATTTTTAATTTTACCCATTTTTCAAATTTATTATTAAAGATGTTAACTTTTAAAAAATAAAAAGCATTGAGGGTGTAAATGGAACAATATATAGGAAAATGTCTATATAATTAAAGAATTTATGATGATGTCTATAAACTTAAAAAAAACAATGAAAAATGTCTATAAAGCTCATTATCTCTTAAATTTATAGGATATATTATGATTTGTATTATTAATTTTGAAATGGTTAATATAAATAGAAGATTTCAAACTAATTAATAATGTATTTAGTTCCTTAAATTATTGGTTAAATGAAGCAGATCTTTTTTTTTTCTATAAAAATATATTTTGTTAAATTGATTATCTATAAAATTAGAACCAATATATTTGATTATCTATAAAATTAGAACCAATATATTCGGGTTGCGGATGTATAGAGTTATAGGCCTTGGTGTTTTGTGCTTTGGTCCTTGCTTCATCTATGTCTTCTCTCTGTTTCGTTTCTAGAAATGCTTCACTTCTTTGAGTCATGCTTGCTTGCAATGCGTGCATCCTATCATTCTGGGTCTATCGGAAACACTCTCTCGACTTGTTTGGGAAAAGAGTGCGTACATCCTGACCCCCAGACTCCGCTTTAGCGGGATACACTAGGTGTTGGTGGTTGTTGTTGTTGTTGTTGTTGTCGTTGTTGTTGTTGTTGTTGATGTTGCTGCTGCTGCTGCTGCTGCTATTGTTGTTGTTGTTGTTGTTGTTGTTGTTGTTGTTGTTGTTGTTGTTGTTGTTGTTGTTGTTGTTGTTGTTATTTGATATGAATCTCAATCTCGATCTCAACCTTTAACTCAATCCCAAATCACAAATCTCAAATCACGATCTCCATCTCAAATCTCGATCTCAATCTCAAATATCAACTTTCCCTCTCAATTCAAAAATATAAAATCTCATTATCAAAAATCGATCTTGATCATAATCTTGATTTCAAATCTCAATGACAAATCACAAATCTCAAATCGCGATCTCCGTCTCAAATCTCGATGTCAAACTTAATCTCAATCTCAAATATCAACTCTCCCTCTCAATTCTAAAATATAAAATATCAATATCAAAAATTGATCTTGATCTTAATCTTGATTTCAAATCTCAAATCGCAATCTTCATCTCAAACATAATCTCAATCTCAAATATCAACTCTCACTCTCAGATATAAAATATATAAACCTCAATATTAAATGTCGATCTTGATCTTAATCTTGATTTCAAATCTCAATGATAAATCACAGATCTCAAATCGCGATCTCAATGTCAAATCGCGATCTCGATCTCAAACTTAATCTCGACCTCAAATATCCACTCTCCTTCTCAATTCTCAAATATAAAATCTCAATATCAAATGTCGATCTTGATCTTAATCTTGATTTCAAATCTCAATGACAAATCTCAAATCGCAATATCCATCTAAAATCTCGATCTCAAACTTAATCTCAATCTCAAATATCAACTCTCCCTCTCAGTTCTCAAATATAAAATCTCAATATCAAATGTCGATCTTGATCTTAATCTTGATTTCAAATCTCAATGACAAATCTCAAATCGCAATCTCCATCTCAAATCTCAATCTCAAACTTAATCTCAATCTCAAATATCAACTCTCCCTCTAATTCTCAAATAAAAAATCTCAATATCAAATGTCGATCTTGATCTTAATCTTAATCTTGATTTCAAATCTCAATGACGAATCTCAAATCGCAATCTCCATCTCAAATCTCGATCTCAAACTTAATCTCAATCTCAAATATAAACTCTCCCTCTAATTCTCAAATATAAAATCTCAATATCAAATGTCGATCTTGATCTTAATCTTGATTTCAAATCTCAATGACAAATCTCAATTCGCAATCTCCATCTCAAATATCGATCTCAAAATTAATCTCAAACTCAAATATCAACTCTCCCCCTCAGTTCTCAAATATAAAATCTCAATATAAAATGTGGATTTTGATTTAATTTTAATCTTATTTTAAAATCTCAATGACAAATTTCAAATTTCAAATCTCGATATCAATCTCAGTCTCAAGTCTCGATCTCATACTCAAATCTTGGTCTCAAAACCTTGATCTTCACCCGTAATATCGGTCTCAAATATTTTACCATGATTTATGTTATAATATTTTTTTAATTAAGTTTTTATATTTTAAGACTTTAAGTGGTTACGTACAAAATCTATCATTTTACATTGAGCTATTTTTAAATATTTTATCTACCAAAATCATATATAGATATACAAGACTCGATCTTTTGATTTTATATAGATACATCACTCTCTTCTCAAAATTAGCACGGGAAAACTTGGCGCCTTTGTTTTAGGAACTCAAGTGACGAACATATGCTATGTTCGTCGCTTGAATGTCTGCAAGTAACGACTCAGGTGACGTACTCATTCAAACTTTATCGCCACAACATCCTGCAATTTAATGTGGGCCTACCGACTCTCACTCAGGTGACGACTCTACATACGTTCGTCGCCTAAATTTACTCAAGCGGCGAACAAATGATAACTTCGTCGCCTGAACTTCGATCTCCTTTGACTTTCCTTGGATTCGACTCAGGTGACGAACGCGTATATGGTATGTCGCCTGAATGCTTCTCAAGTGACGAACCCACAAATGTACGTCGCCTAACTTGCAAAATGGCGTAGTGAAGGGTAGCTGGTTTGTGGTTTGAGCACTTGGCTATATTTTTTTATCAAGGTAAATTTGTACTGATAAACACTTGGTTAGTTTGTGCTTTAAGGTGAAATTGTGCATAGCTTCACCTTTAACCACACATTAGGTGCTTTAAGCCCTTGATAGTTTATGGTATTTTTGTATGAAATTAATCTAGCTAACTAGTTTGAAGCAGTTCTAAGATTGATGGTAAAGTTTGTAATGTTGAATACTAATTTTGCATATATATGGTTGAATGATAGTATATTGATTATGTGTGGGTGTATGTATACATGCATATGGGTGTTGATAGATACACCGCAAATGACGATTAAGGATTTGCACGTCGTTAAAGACGTGCAAGTGTGCGACTGTGCACGTCCACTAGCAAATCCTTTGCACGTCCTTAACAACGTGCATGCACGTCCTAAAGGACGTGCAATATATGCACGTTGTTAAGGACGTGCAAACCCTAGTTAGGGTTTTGCGTTTAGGGTTTAGGGTATAGGGTTTAGGGTTTCCGAGGGTTTTGTATTGTTAATTGAAAAATTGAAGTGTTTAGCTAGTGGAGTTGAAGGATTTAGGGTCTAATTAAATGGAAAGCAAGAATTGTTAAGGTTTTCATTCGGATAATATGCGAATAATGTTACACAAGGAACGAAAAAAAAGGTTTACATCCATAATTTTAATAAACTGGTGGAATAAAATCTAGGAAAATAGTAAAGGGCGACCGGACTCGACACGTAAGGCTCGAAATCTGTCAAACTGAGCTTGAAACGGAGCATCCCATCCTTCGACGCTCGGTTGATGATGTGTGACCCATTCTAGAGGAGGCGGCGGAATAGGAGCGTTAGGACGCAACCAGATCTATGAGAACGGAAAATTTGTGTTAGAGTATTGACATATATATAAAAAGCAAGAATAGGTAATAAAAAAAGACGTTTGAAGTCGTACCGCGACAAAATGGTCTTGATTTTCGATGTAGGCTACACCAAGGTTTGCTGATTGAGGGTTGTTAGCAGGTGTGGGCGAGGTCATGGGGAGACATGTGAACGGATGATGCCAAGCTAGGAAGACGAGAGGAATCTGATATACCGTTGCAAATACTAAACCCATGATGGGTAGCTCTATCCACCGTCTCCTATCACCAAGCACAGCTACCGCCCATCTCTGGTAGTCGACGAATTGCTGAAATGGGTACTCTCCCGTATAACAATTGGCGTAGAGATCGGCGTGATCCTCCAAGTGATTGCATAATAATGTTTTGAGTTCCAGGAAAGCAGACTCGCCGATCGGAGATGTCAATGACGCCAAAGCACGGTAGCTGCAATGACCATCTCTAACAGTGTCCCTCACACCCTCAATATGACCGAGCATGAAGGGATCAACGTTGTTTCGACCCCATTTGAACCCTCCGAACACATCATCACGTCCACGTCGAGCTAAGGTCGCTTGTGGACGATGTCGAGCAGCATTTCGAGCGGCACGTGCTTCTTCTCACTCAAATCTTTCCCTTAACTCCTCGTATGGCAACGGTTTGGTTCTGCAGGCATTCCTCGACCCCCGATGCCTCCCTTTCCTTGGGACGCTTGCAGATGAGGGTGGGTGGAGCTCATCGTTGGAAGCCATGTATGAAGATGACAGCTCATACGATAGTGGGGTGTCGTCGATGTCAGTCCATGACAAATCCACCCAGAACGGGTAGATGTCCTCGATGGGTATCTAAGTACCGGAGTTGACGTATTCCTGAATCTCATGGACACAAGGGATCCCGTAACAAACCCTCCAATGTCGGTTCGTGCATTCCAGAGGAATGTTTTGGTTCACGACATCCTGCCATATCTTGTACAGATAATCGAAGCACTTTTTGGAGATTAAAGTCTTTACCTCATCAAAAAGGTTGACTTTATGCGCCGATGTTGGCCATTTGAAGCGGTCAATCTCCAAAGGAGTCTACAGCTCATGCAGTTGACAATCGTTGACTCTATGGATTGCATCGATCACGATGCGAAAGTCACCAGTCAATGAGTGTAGTGGCTCCTTTAGAACCTTGTGTTGACCCTCAACTCTGTACACATTGAAGTGCATAGCACTAAATGTTTGATGTCATATCATATTATAATGGGAGATATGAAGTAAGGTTTCTCTATTTGTCGTACGGGTGCCGAGATGGAAGACATTATCTACGTAGTATCGTACGATGTTCCTGCTGTACGGAAGCCACACCGCCTCTAAATACGCCACCACACCTGAGAATGGGTGCCATGCAGCGTGTAGCGCCCGACGACGGTGGTTGAATGATTCCTCCGACCTCGATTGGAACAACCCCCAACAGTTTCCCTTGAAGGTGCCAGCGTGGTTTAAATTCTTTGTGATCTTCAGAGCAGCTTCCTCGCATCTTCTCGTCACGTGTAACAACATTGAACATTGAGGAAGACAACATTCAACGCCGCCAAGAGGCCTAGCTCCCGATCAGTCATAATAGCTTGAGGTTGAACCGTCCCAAGCAAGACTTGAAGCTGACGCAGCACCTAGGCGTATGTCTCTTCGTTCTCGTGCGACATGAAGGCATAGGCGATGCAGTAAGTCTTGCACGAGGGTGTGAACCTGACCACCTCGCACATTGGAATCCCATATTTGCAAGTGTAAATGTGTTACATGTACAATACTTTATAATTGACTATATGTGTAATAATGTAATAGTAAATAGTTAACTTACGCATTTGTCTTGTACGTGCTGTTCAATACGATGACGTAATGAAACATTCGGAGAAGCCGGATCCCGTCAGGATGTGCTAGGAAGAGGTCGCTCAAGACGTTGTTGTCATCCGGATGTCGTCTGAACTCGTAGTAGTACCCTCTTTCCCGCAGGCGATGCAGGGTATCTTGGGTCATCGTCCGACTACCCCTTTCTTCGACGACCATCTTGTTGAGCGTGTTGTTAAGGGAACGCGACGACGTGACGCTGGTCTCATCCAACTGCCTCAATCAGTACCTTATGGCTTTTGGAGGGGTACCAATTTCCTTCATCCACCTAGCCATCTACTTTTCCCCCTCTATCATCTGTCCGCTGATGGCGTGACCCTTCAAGCTCGTGGGAAGCCCATGGTTATGAACACCGTGGGTTACCGTCATAACCCAGTGACCCGGCGGAGCTTCGTGCCCGTGTAGAGAGAATGGACAACCGTTTATCTTCGATTGCGTGCTTCGGAGCTTCCTCCCGCGTGGTCGGTACTCCCTATACTGCTCGCAAGCAAGAAGAACCTCGCCTGGACGGTTCGACGCCCCTGTCCAAGACCGCTTGATTACTAAAATCATGTAGTGTCTTCGACCCAAGTCCTTGAAATGCGTAACCATTTGGTCACGGTCATTCCAAACCCTTGGGTCCGAGAATTAATGTTGAATAGGAGGAAATCGAGATTGCAAATTAAAATAGAAATAAATCACAGCAAACCAGATTCCGTCCCTTGCAAATAATTACAAGACCTCCTCCTGATGCAGCAGTGGGAAGTCAGGATCGATCCACGAGAAAGCGTGTCAGCGGATCCTAGGTAGCGGAGAAATCTCACAGAAGTCGACAACAGTGGAACTCGACCTCGACTAGGGTAGTCGACAGAAGATCGGACAGTCGAACACAGCGCAGCAGCAAGCGTAGGGTGTAGTCGATATCGACAAAGGGCTACTCGATGTCGAGTAGAGTCCTCGTCGACTTCGCTTCGTCTCGTCGAGTACCTGCACACAGAAGCTACAGCGATGCTAGATCGAGAATCAGTACTCGATATCGACGAGTGCTATTCGATATCGAGGAGACAGAGAATAAAACGAAAGTAAAAGAAAGTAAAAACAATTGCTTTGGGATTTCGAACTAAACTTAATATAAAAGGCTTCCAAGATTGGGGTTTGCAACAACGATAACCAAGCATGCATAAGGCAGAACCAAACAAATAATCATGTAAATCGCATCAAAGGACTAAGCTTTCGCCTTTTCCAACAATTAGACAACTCTTTCAAGAAACCCTAATTGTCTCTACTGATTTTATGTTTATAATCCAAGTTGTTAACATGGATCTCCATTAGACGGGTAATAAACACATAAACAAGTAGGAAAATGCTCAAAACATGATAAAGGTCGGATCTTTACCTCAAACACGCATGGCTATCGTTGGGCTCGCCCCAACCCTAGAAGTGGGTGGACTACTCACGCATCATCGCAAACTCAGACATTGATTGATAAAAAGAAACTTGCATTAAACTAAATTCAAAGACTTTACAATCCCGGCGATCCAACTCTCGTTGAACGCCAAAACCCTAAAACCTCTGAACTCCTAAACCGTCTCTGTGAACTACCTCCTTAACTGGAATTGAATTGTGTGATGGAATGAATGAAAAACCAGCCCCTAGGGCTTTATTTATAGCTTCTAACCCTTGCTAATCAAGGATATAATAGCTATATCTATATCTAAAATGCTTAAGGATAAATAAAAGCGATAAAGAAATTAAATCTAAATATATCTAAATTCTCTCAAGTGGATAAAACTCTCTTCTTTGATGTATCTTGATAGATTGGATAGATTCTCGGCCTTCTCGACTTCCTTCATGCCCAAGTAATCCCACGCTGAGTAGGATTCGTCAAGCCACGTCACACAACTTCTGGATTCGTCGTCGATGTCGACTAAGGTCTTGTCGACATCGAGTAGGAGTGTTGTCGACTGGCTCGGCTTCGTCGTCTCGGCTAGCTGGTGCTCGATGTGGCTCGGACTTGGCTCACGGGTCTCGTCGATCTCGACAAGGGCTCGTCGACATCGAGTAGGCATGTTCCTTTCTGCTTCCGCGAGCCGCTTCTTCCGCTGCAGCGAGTTCGTCGATCCGCAGGTGCGAGACACCCCTTCCTCTGAAGCGAGTTGGCGAGCTCCATCGTCTTGGTGCATCCCACTGGCAGTGAGGATTTTCGCGACAACGGGTGGCTCGCTGCAGCGAGTCTAGTCGCTGGCAGCGAATGCTGCTTGGTCGTCTTCGTCCCCGGCTTGTCTCCTCTTCTCGTCGACTCCGGGTGTGGGGCTGAGGTGTCGTCGATCTCGACTAGTGGTCTTCGAGATCGAGTAGGGCTCCGGAGCTGGGTTGGTCTGGCTCAGCTTTCTCGACTAGGCTTTGTCGACCAAGTCCGCCTGGGCTCTCTACTCGACATCGAGTAACATGTACTCGACATAAAGTAGCCCTGGCTTTAGCTCGGTTTGTCCTGGTTTTGTACTCTCGGATTCTGGACTTCTGTAGTTGTTTTCCGAGCTTTTCTGACCTTCCTTAGAATTGCTGTAAAACGTCTCGAATTCTGCGAATTTAAACAGAAACTGGTGTAGATTCCATAATTTGGCAAATAAACATAAACTACATAGATTCTGTACTAGCTAACCCAAATGTATGAAAAGTATGCAGAAAATGATATTAAAGTTACTATAAAATATGACAAATTTAGCTCACAACAAACACCCCATACTTAAGCTTGCTTGTCCTCAAGCAATACTGTTATCTGTCATTCAGGGGATGAAATCAAAACTCTCAACATACCAGATTCATTCTTATATAACCCAGCAGTCAATTACCATCCTCGAAAAGGTACTAGTGTCACAAATCCATGCATGTGCAATTTAAAGAGCAACATCTACTCACAAAAGGAGGGTTATGCAAAACATTCATAAATGACAAAGCATTGATAATCAAGAGGACTTCAATTTAAGCTCAAATAAGGAGTAGATTTGGTAAAAGGCTAAAAGGTGGGTAGTTTCTGGCAATGTGGTGTTAATGATCCGGGGAAATGGAGTATTTCCAAATTGAATTTCCACATTCCTTCTCCATAATATTCATCACCTTTCATAATGCTTTTATCAACAATAATGCTTTTACCTCTCTAACCTCAGCACTGCCTTCTCGCGAGTCGCAAACATGGGTGTCATGAATGGCCCCGAATACTTAGTGCTTTGGACTCCTCACAATGTGTCCCATCTCTCCAAACTATTATCTCAGAGAGCAGGGTCAATCTACCTTTATCTCCTGAGGTGATTGGATTTTTTTTCACTCATTAAATTTTCCATATATTTCAAACAATTCCCTTCTAAACTCCAATAATAATAATCACAAACACCATATGACATCTCTATAATGTAACATGATTCTCAACATAATCCCCGGATAAGGTAAAGAATGGCAAATATTTAGGTCATGTGGAAAGAAGGTGAGTTAGTCCCTACCAGAGTCCAATCAGGCTGGAGAGTTTGCATCGATTATCGTAAGCTGAATGCGGTAACTCGAAAAGATCACTTTCCCTTACCTTTCATTGATCAAATGCTTGAAAGACTTGCTGGTCGTCCATATTACTTCTTTTTAGATGGATATTCAGGGTACTTTCAGATAGCTATTGCACCAGAGGATCAAGAGAAGACAACATTCACTTGTTCGTTTGGCACTTTTGCATATCGCAGAATGCCTTTTGGCTTGTGCAACGCTCCTGGGACATTCCAACGGTGTATGGTAAGTATCTTTTCTGAATATATAGAGCAATTCATTGAGGTTTTTATGGATGATTTCACAGTCCATGGTGATAGTTTTGATGCTTGCCTCAACCATTTGGCGCTTTTGCTTGGAAGATGTGTTGACACTAACTTAGTGCTCAATTCAGAAAAGTGTCACTTTATGGTTGAGGAAGGCATTGTTTTGGGTCACATTGTCTCCCATAAAGGGATTGAGGTTGATAAGGCAAAGATTGACATCATTCAATCATTGCCTTATCCTACTAATGTGCGTGAAGTGTGTTCCTTTTTAGGCCATGCAGGATTCTACCGCAGGTTCATTAAGGACTTCTCAAAGATCACCTCACCCTTGTGCGAGCTGCTGGAGAAGGAGGTTACATTTTCCTTTGATGAGAAGTGCAGGACGGCGTTTGATGAGTTAAAGACTTGTCTTACTAGTGCACCAATCATACAAGCACCAAATTGGTCTCAGCCGTTCGAATTGATGTGTGACGCTAGTGATTACGCTGTGGGAGCTGTACTTGGATAAAAAGAAGGGAGAAAGAGGATAAGCCAAGACTGATCATGCAACACTTCGTTACCTTTTGACGAAGGAATTACTCAACCACAGAAAAGGAACTCCTTGCTGTAGTTTTTGCACTTGAGAAATTTAGATCTTATTTACTTGGTACCAAAGTTATTGTGTATACGGATCATGCAACACTTCGTTACCTTTTGACGAATAAAGAGGCTAAGCCAAGACTGATTAGATGGATCTTACTTTTAAGCGAGTTTGACATTGAAATCAGGGACAAAAAGGGTGTTGAGAACCTAGTTGCTGATCATTTAAGTCGTATTGTGCAGAGGGAAAATGGACAAGAAGGCATAGTGGGGAGTTTTCCTGACGAAGAACTCTTTCAAGTCTTCGCAATCGCCAGTCACCCCGCGGCCACCTTAGGCCGCCCCGCGGCCGAGTCTTCGGAGGAGGATTTCTCCAGAATCGCCGGCCGCCCCGTCGCCACCCCTGGCCGCCCCGCGGCCCCTGCAGAATCTGAACTCGAAACTCTCCTCAAGGTGAGTACTCTTCCACGCCCTTGGTTTGCTAACTTGGTCAACTTTTTAGTGTCGGAAGAGTTTCCACCCAACTTCTCAAAGGCTCAGAAGGACAAGATACGCCACGATGCTCGCTTCTACGTTTGGGATGACCCCTACCTATGGAAGCATTGCGCAGATCAAGTGATACGTCGGTGTCTTCCCGACGATGAGGTACAATCTGTCCTAAATTTTGTCATTCCCATGAATGTGGTGGACACTTTGGACCACAAAAGACAGCTAGGAAGGTACTTGATGCAGGATTCTTTTGGCCACATATATTTCGTGATTCTTATGCTTTTTGCAAATCCTGCGATCGCTGTCAGAGAGTTGGGAATCTTTCTAAGAGGAATGAGATGCCACAAACTCGCATGATATTTTGTGAAATTTTTTATGTTTGGGGCATTGACTTCATGGGACCATTCCCTAACTCCTTTGGAAACCTATATATTTTTCTTGCGGTGGACTACGTCTCCAAGTGGGTGGAGGCGAAGGCCACCAGAACTGATGATTCAAAGGTAGTTGCAGGTTTCCTTAAGGAGCTATTCTCTAGATTTGGAGTCCCAAAAGCACTAATCAGTGATAAAGAGACCCATTTCTGCAACAAGACTGTGAGTGCGCTCTTAAAGAAGTATCATGTGACTCAAAGGGTGTCTACTGCATACCACCCCCAGACCAATGGGCAAGCTGAGGTGTCTAATCGCGACTATCTTGGGGAAGACTGTTGCCCCAAACAGGAAGGACTGGAGTGTCAGACTTGATGATGCTCTATGGGCTTATCGGACGGCTTACAAGACTCCCATTGGGATGTCTCCGTTTAGATTGGTCTATGGAAAGGCTTGCCATCTTCCTGTCGAGCTTGAACATAAAGCATATTGGGCGGTGAAGCAGTGCAACATGCAGATTGATGAAGTTGGAGAGTTCAGGAAACTACAGCTGCAGGAGTTGAAAGAGTTGAGATTGGATGCCTATGATAACTCCGTCACCTACAAGGAGAAGACAAAGGCATGACATGATAAACATATCTTGCGAAAGGACCTCAAAGTTGGGGAAAAGGTCATTCTATTTCAATCGCGCCTACAACTCTTCCCAGGTAAGCTTCGTTCTAGATGGACAAGACCATATGTGATTACTAATGTCTTTTCTCATGGTGCAGTTGAGCTACTAAATGAGAGGAATGGAGACATTTTCAAGGTAAATGGTCATAGAGTTAAAACCTATTATGAGAGTTTTGTCAAACAAGACAGTGATGAGTTGGTTCTTACTGAACTAAGTGCTGAGGATAATTAGGGGGTCATAACTTCGAGCCAACGACGGTAACCAAAGGCGCTGCTTGGGAGTCAACCCAAGGTAAGTAGTTTAAATTCTATTTTATTTGAGCATTTTACTACTTTTTAGTTTAGTTTTGGTTTTTGTTTGGGAGACTAACGATGCAGGAACGAAAAGAAAAAGGAAAAGGGCGGAAAAAGACGGGCCGCCCCGTCGCCAGCATGGGCCGCCCCGCGGCTAGGGCGACCAGCGAAATCCTTCGCGAAATCGTTGGCCGCCCCGTCGCCCACCCTGGCCGCCCCGCGGCCCCTTCCGGATAGAAAACAATTTAGGGGCCCGTGTGGGCCCCACTTACCAAACAAAATAAACCACACCCTTTCTTTTTCTCCCCATTCTATCAACATCAGCCACCGCTGTCCTCTTCTATCCTCTATCTTCTTCCTTCTTCTTCCTCTTGAAACCCCATTGAAACTAACCTCCAAGTTCCCTTCTTTCACCAAAAATCATCCTTCTTTACCATTATTCCCATCTCCCTTCTACAAAAACTCCACCCCCCCACCTCATTCTCCTAAATCTCCACACAAACCCGCAACCCTAAGGTTTTTCAAGGAAGTTCTTTCGGATCCACGCCGAAGAAGGGAGGATTTGTGACATCAGAGAGCAGATCCGACGTCGGAGTAAAGAGATCCGGAAAATCGCCGATCGCCCCGTCGCCTGTGCAGCCGCCCCGCGGCCATCCTCCTCGCCGGCCGCCCCGTCGCCACCTTCGGCTGCCCCGCGGCCACTGCAGAGGCCATTTTCCGTGAGTTCTTCTTTGATTTCAATTCTTTTGGGTAATATTTCTTAGCTCAGATTCACTATGTCGAGACCACATGGAATGAATAGAAATCAGAAGGAGAGATGGACTGCTTTGAACACTAGAAACTTCTTTGTAACGAAATTCTTTTATGAGCCTACCTTGAGATTATTATAGATGGATGCCTGCACTAGGCAACTATTAGAGCATGGAGGCCTAGGAGGGTTTTTAGATAAGAATGCGTCTACTTACCCTAGTTTATGTAAGGAGTTTCTAGCCACTTTAAGTGTGGGACGTACATATATTGAGTTTCGATTATTGGGGAGGGGTCATGAGCTGTCAAAGGAGAGATTGGCAGAGATTCTGGGTGTTACTGCCGCGCCGACCGCTAGTTGGCTTGATGTCTACAAGGGAGAGGGCCCTGCGGCTTTTTGGTTGGCATCTACTAGGATGCCTTTTGAGGCCAAGAAGGGCCAGTACAATTCTAGCATCCGCCATCCTCCACTACGACTGATTCACAAGGTTCTGGCGAATACCTTCTTTGCTCAGGCGGAGGTCAACAATATCTCACTGAAGGATATGTCATTTCTGTGGTGTTTGACGCCAGAGATCCCAGTGGTTCCAGGTTGGGTGGATCTTTTTTCCGATGAACTGTAAGGATATCTTGGACAAGCGCGACAAGGCGACCCTCAGCTTTGGGGGTCTTATCACCCTCATAGCTCGCGCATGCATTGATATGAGCACTGTCCATGACATTCAGCATGGCTCATTTCTGTATGATGAGGCCCAGCTAAGGAAGACTGGCCACCTGAAGGGCAGAGCACCGATGTGGATCTGGAGGGCAGGCCATCAGGGGAGGATTCGGTTGAGATTGCCCCGCCATATCCCTTTTGGGCCTACATCAGCTGATTTTTATATGGGAGATGAGGTGGATGAGGATGATGATGATGAGGAGGAGCAGGCTCCTGAAGCTGAGCAGGAAGTTGCTGAGGATGTTCCCAGAGTTCAGACGAATGTTGGAGGTAGTGGAGCTGGACCTTCTGGCACAGTTGGTGCTGGTTCAGACTACACGCTACAGCAGCAGATGGCCGATTTATATCTATAGCAGAACACTATGTGGGAGCATCAGCAGATGATGTCGCGTCGTCAGGACGCAATGTGGGAGAACCAGCAGCGGATGTCCCAGAGGCATGATGTGATGTGGGACCACCACCACCAGCTGTACGTGGAGGTCAGCGACATTCGTCGAGATGTACGTGGCTTGACTTCCCACCTGGAGGAGGTCTCTGAGAGCCAGGCGGCGATCCGACGGATGCAGGAGCAGATATGGCAGAGGCAAGAGGACTTCTATCGATTCGCCTATCTATACTTCCCACCCTACCCGCCGCCGCCTCCGCCTTATCAGTGAGCATGTCAGTTGTTTCTTTTCTTTTCCCTTTTATGTTTATTTTGATGTTTTTGTTCTCTTTTCTACATTGAGGACAATGTCAGAACTAAGTGTGGGGGAGAAGACTTGAAAACTCTCTGTATTTTGGTTCTAATTTGCACTGCATTTTAAGTTTTAAGGTTGCATGTTTATTTCTATTGGTTGTTGCATAGTTAGTTTCTACCATTATTTCTTATTGCAAAAAAAAAAAGCAGTTTTAGTTCTTGCATTATTAGGAATAGGTCTTATTTCCCCATGTGGATGCCGTTTGTCCTCTATATTTTCTATTGAGATTTATGCCCCATGATGTGCTTGGATTGTTGAAGCCTTTGATATATGTTTTCTATACGATTTGGTGGGCATGATTGATTAATAATAGAGCACATAAAGTCATGAATTTTTGGGTGATCTTGAAGTTCTAGACACTTTGTTGAGTCCTTTTGCTTGTTGTATGTACTCTCTTCAATTACTTCCTACTTGACTTGCATTTAGATATCTTTTTCAAGGCTGCATATTATGATCTCTACAAATGACTTAAACATGATTGAAGCACCTTTATTAGCCCTATTTGACTCTATTCCCACCTTACATATTATCCTCTGCTTAAAGCCAGTTTGAGTCTAATTGCCTATTCTTTGATAGCTCCACAAGATGATTCCATAGCCAATGATAGCCTGACCCCATCCGGGAATTTAGGAATAGTTGGTGAATATCTATACTGTGGATGATGGTTTGTAGTGGTGGATTGTATGTTGGAGTTGTATTGATGAGATGTTTAATTCTTGCTAGCATATTTATTACTTGGGACCTAAGGAGGATAATATTCACTTAGGGGTAAAAGTCAAGGAAAATCATTTGATATAGCATGAATGATTGAAAAAGAAAAAAAAAGAGAAAAAGAAATAAGAAAAAAGAAAGAATAAAGGAATGAGTTGATTATGGTTTCTAAAGTTTTATGCTTGAGATTGGTGATGTTTGACATTATAGTGATATGGTATGAGAAGTTTATGAGTGGTTTTATGATTTGGTAGCTTCCTTAGTTCCTGGATTATGAGCACTACATGACCAAAATTGTTTCATACCTTATATGTTCTACTTTGACCCCATTACAACCCAATTGAAAGACCTCATGATTTTTGTTGTGTGTAGAGTCACCAGCGGTGGAGATTTAGAACACTGGTGCAAGGCTCTTGTAGCTAAGTTTTTGAAGATTGAGTTTTGAGCGTAAACATTTAAACCCAAACACTTGAGCGAGAGTGAAACACATCTCCTTTGTGAGGTCTAGAATTGATATGGTTGCCTGATTTCATTGATTATTTCAATTATGTGCTATGATGTTATTAATATTTTGTGCTTGCTAGTTTTCATGCACTTAAAGAATATTGAGGTGTGGATACATGAATTGCTATTATGTGGGGCTGCAGAGTTGAGTTTTCTATTGCTTGAGGACAAGCAAAGGTTCAAATGTGGAGGAATTTGACAGAGCATATTTAGTAGTGTATAATAGATTGCATTTAGCATAGTATAGTTGTGAATATTGCATTTATTTAGTTGAATTTACATGATTACTTGTTGAGTTAGAAGAGGCGGAATCTACATGATTTTATGGTTTATTTCAGGTAAAGTAGATTGGAGGTGAAATGGATTTAAAAAGAGCAAAAATAAGCTAAGGAGGAGGCATAAGATCTGTTGAAGTAACGGAAGGAGAGCTCGGAAGAATCGCAGGCCGCCCCGCAGGATCTCTGGCCACCCCAGAGGATCTCCGGCCGCCCCGCGGCCCGTGCAGTAGCTGATCTTCAATTTCGGATTTTACTTAGGGTTTTCATTAAGTTATTTTGGGCTGACTTTCATAAGACTATTTAAGGCTTTTCTAGTTATTCTTTCATTCACCTTATGCACATTATTCCATTGTTGAGAGCAGCGTTGAGCATGAGCAACTAAACTCTCGAGGTTTCGCCTACGATTTGGATCTTTGATTGTTGAATTATGAGTTTCTTAATCTAGTTCTTATTTCTATTGCAATGTTTTGACTTCTTTGTGTTTAATTGCTTGAATGTGTTTTATTCTCTCTGGCCTGGCCGACTAGTTAGAGTAGATTCATTCATTTGCTAGGGTTTTGTAGATTCCTTGCAGCGAACCTTAACCCAAGTGGCAATCATATCTCTTTAGGACTCGTAGGACTAATTGGGTGTGTAGGAAGTTGAATATATATTAAATATCGACTCGTAGCTTGATATTGCATGTACCTTGGTTAATTCATATTCTTAATGCTATCTCTAGGTTAAATCTTAACCGTGTTAGGGTTATCTAGAGATAAGGGTTGCTAGGACTCGTAGGACTAGTAATTTACATAAGATCTGGACAAGGACATTGATAGGAAAAGACAAGAACTAGAGGCTGAAACAAGGATCGAATTCATCAATCGAAGTGATAAATTGTAGGTGAACCTATTCCTCTCCACTGAATTCTACAACCTATTTACTTTATTTGCTTGCTTCCGCTTTGCTAAAAGGCAGATCTTTTCACACTAAAAACTCCCCCTTTTCGCTCTTAGCAATTAGAATTAGACTTGAATTTAATAAAACTCCCCCTTTTCGATCTCTTACTTGCACGCTATACTAGTAGTGAGTTTGAGTATTCTTTGGCAAGAACAACGACATGTTTTCCTCTTGTCATGTTCTTAGTAGCAATATCATCATCATCCTCATTCTCTGTATGGCTGTTAAGATCTAGATCTACAACACTTTCACTCAAAGAACCGTCATTGCATTCATCAAATATAACAACAAGCATGTACTTTTTACCATTAGGAGATTTGACTCACATAGGACCACATAAATCCATATGTAAAAGTTCAAGGCCGGGGTCTAGAAGTACTTACAACCTTTTTGGGTTTGAAAGAGCTACGTGTTTGTTTACCTCATGTGCATGCTTTACACATCTCGATATCTTTGAAGTCCATCTCAGGTAGTCCTCTTACAATCCCTTTGGACACAAGCTTCTGTAGTGTATGTGGACTCACATGACCGAGTCTCATGTGCCAGAGCTTTAGATCGTCCGTCAAAGCCTTTAGGCAGGTTAAGCTTCATTGTGCCACTTACTCAGCATTCACGACATAGATGTTGTTATAACGATAGACAATTAGAACTATTTCACCTGTATCTTCTCTACGCACTAGACATCTTTTATTTTTAAATCCAACATCATTACCACTATCCCATAGTTGAGAAACACTAAGAAAATTATACTTCAAACCATTAACAAGATTAACGTTTTTAGTATTATGGTTAGGATCACTCCCAACACTACCAATACCAACGATGTCACACTTTCCTTTGTCACCAAGAGTGATTGTTCCAGTGGATTGCTTCTTTAGATCATGAAAGAGAGAACTCTTCCTACTCATATGTCTCGAGCATCCACTATCAATAATCCATTTTTGCTCATTCACCTTGGTGATCTCCTGCAAAACAAAATTCAACATTTGTGGCTAGACCAGTGAGCAAATTTAGATCATTTATTTGGATAAACCATATTTAGTAAAATAGTGCCTTTTGGGACCCAAACTTGCATTATCCGTTCTTTTCTCAAGTGAACAGGAAATGTATTGCGAACAATATGAGGATCCTTTCTTTTATAGGGGCAGGTCTCTCTTACATGTCCCTTTCTTGCACAGTGGTGACATGTAGGAGAGTTTCTGCTTCCTTTTGCCTTTACAAAAGTAGTAATGTGTTGCTTCTTTAAAAACCTTGGATTGTAACCAATACCACTTCTGTTTAGAGAACTTTGTTTCTCACCCAACATCCTATCAAGAGTGCCCTTGGATTTGGGAAAACTTATGAGGGTTGTCTGTTGTTCTTGAATCTTCTTATTCAGGGAGATCTTCTCGTTCTCTAAGTCATGATGTTCACTTCTCAGAGACGAGAGATCTTGCTTGAGTTCAGATTTCGCTGAGTCAAGAGTCTTGACTTTAATGTCAAGACTTGAATAAGAGGTTTCAAGACTTTTGACCCTCTTAGACAGGTCCTCAATAGTTCTTTCCTGGTCCACGGTTTTCTTGATAAGAGTGTTAGTTTGGGCAATAAGTTTCTCTTCATTGGCAATCATATTAGAAAGGAATTCCAATAGTACCTCTTTTGGACTTGCCATAAGCTCTCTTACGGTTACCTCGAGTCGCTTATCTTGGGTTTCATCTTTTGAGGCCATGAGACAAAGGTTGGCCTTTTCATCATCGGAATCCGAGTCACCTGAGTCGGAATTACTCCAAGCTGCCACCATGGCTTTCTTTTTCCATCTATCACCTTTCTTGAACTGGCTCTTCTTCTTTTGAGGGCAATCTTTCAGTAGATGGTCTGTTTCACCCCATTTAAAACAAGACAAAGTTTTAGCCTTCTTGTCATATTTGTTATATTGAGATTTACCTCGAAATTTAGAAGACTCTGATCCATCTTTGTTGTTGAATTGCTTCTTCATCTTGAGGATTCGAGAAAGACCCCTTGTAATGAGATCAAAGGGATCATCTTCATCATCATCCTCATCTTCAGAATCAGACACATCTTTGGGCTCATTCTTCCTAGACTTGAGCGCCATGTTCTTAGTGCTTGCTGGAAGTTCTCCATCGTCTTCATTTAGGATCATCTCATGTGTGATTAGCTTCCTAAGCAAGTCATCAAGGGGCAGAGTGGTGAGATCTTGGGCTTCCTCTATGGCTGTTACTTTAGGACCCCGTTTTTCTTTTGGCAAGCACCTCAATATCTTCCTCACTTTCTCAACGTTCGTAAATCTCTTCCCGAGAGAGTCAAGGTTGTTGGTGATTTCCGTGAACCGTGTGAACATGGCCTTGATAGACTCATCGGGCTTCATTTTGAAAAGTTCATACTTTCGAAGGAAGATACTGATCTTGGTGTCCTTCACTTGGCTAGTTCCTTCGTAGGTGACAACCAGCTTATCCCAAATCTCTTTAGCTGACCTACAAGATGAAATACAGTTAAACTCATTAGTGCTAAGACCACAATAAAGTAAGTTAATAGCCTTGTAGTTTTTGGAGAGGAGTTCAAGATCCGCTTAGATGTATTCAGCCTCAGTCTTTGCAATTTTTGTTTAATTTGGTCCGTCTTTCTCTGGAACCTTCAGACCATTCTCTATAATGTTCCAAAGTTCCAAATCTTGATCTATAATGAACATCTTCATCAATGATCTCCAGTGGACAAAGTTGTTTCCAACAAAGAGTGGTGATCTACTCGTAGACCTTCCCTGTGCAAATCCTCCGCTTGCTTCACCAGACATGGTAAAAAACTTACAAGATTGTTAGATCGAAAGCAGTGAGTAAAGCTCTTATACCAATTGAAGGTTAGATAATGTATAACAAAGTAATATAGAAATACTCTAGAAGGGGGGTTGAATAGAGTATGCCGGTTTTTAGTAGATAATCTTAAGACTTTTGAAGCTTTTGCAAAACCCTTTGAGATTAGACGTAATTCTTTTTTCTGGAAAACCTGAATCACAACAGAGTTATACAGTTCAAAACAAGTGCGGAAATAAGGTAAAGCAATAAGTAAAGGACGCAACGAATTGTTAACGAGGTTCGGCACGAACATGGCCTACGTTCCCGCCTAGGGTTCTTCCACAACCCTAGGATTCAACCGGCTTTATTGATTCACAAGACTTAGGATCCTAATAGCTCACCGAGAAGCCTCTCTCCTATACAATTGCAATCTAGTCAAATCACGTTCCCTTGGTGTCCTAGACCAATCTAGAAGAGCCCCACCTCTCTCAGCTATCTAGTACAATTCTCTTACACTTAGTGCATCAATCGCCTAGTATCCACTTCCTGAGTTACAAACTCTCGAATATAACACTCTCTTGAAATATATCCTATAAGCTCACTGTGTAACTCTCAAATGCTTTGAAACAAAATATAAGACTCTTAAGAACAAGCAGAGAGAGAACACAAAGAAGAGAGAAGTATGCTTGAAGACTGAGTGCGATGTAGAGCATTAATGTGTAAGAGTTCATCAGTCTTCCTTCTCTTCTTCATCTCCTTTATATAGTGAAGATCATCAGCGCCACTTGAGGAAGGAATCTTCTCCAACGGATAACTTGGATTATGGCTTGCGGGTGGATCTTTGAGATCTTCTAAACTGGGAAACTCTGAAGCCACAATCTTTCCGATTTGATCTTCTAATCTTTTCATCTTTGGAAGGAGATATAATGCGAAAAGCTTCCTGAAATGTTAGTGCATACATAATAATATCTGGAAGCATATAATAGCATATAATAATATTCGGACATAATATAATAAAGTACAGGTTTTGTGTTTCATCAACATAGCTGTAGCTTCAAGACCTTTGACACAAATTGTGTATCAAAGCCTTTGAAACTAATTCCGATTTTCATCAAGGGAGTGGAGTTATCAGCGTGGTTTTGCGTTTCTTCTCCGTGAATGTGGTCCTGGCTGTCGGAGTCGGGATAGGTTGGGATCGTGGTAGTATGTATCGTGGAGTCTCCGGTACTTGGGTTGACTGCTTCCCTAGAGTTTTGTCCTCACTGCCCACATGCTGATCGGGTCCTGATGTATCGCTGGCCTACGGTTCTGCTTCAGAGTGGTGCTAGGCTTCATCCATCGTCTTCGTCCACATCCAATTTGGTTTGGGGTTGCCTGGTTTCATTTTTTGTAGAGTGCGTTTGTCTAAGTTTGCGCCTTTATGTATTGTTGTCTGTTTGGTTGTAGACGATTCTACCGTCGGCCAGCTTGGCCGACCCTCGAGTTTCATTATGTTCGAACTTGAATTCTTACCAAATAAAAAAATTGTAATACCCATGTTAGATTTTTTTTGAACCGGAAATAATAATTTGGTATCGAGGCCAGAGCCTCAGATATCAAGAGCATCCAGACAGATGAAATTAAGAAGCGTTGAATTGTCAAAAGGCACTGTACCGTACTGGAGAATTCAAAGTCAAGATACGAGAGATGATCAGCAGCTCGGTTGACTTCTCAATAAACATGACAAATCTAAATGGATTGGAAATGGCCCAGGGAGAGTAGACTGTCAAAGACAATCATTTTCGAGTCTCCCATAGGCTTCCAAATGCCCTTTAGGCTATTAATAATGGTGAGGTTGTCATCTTCAATAATGAGTCTGGTGATCCCTAGGTCTATTGTCGTATTGATTCTTTTCCAAAGGGCAAACCCCTCAGAGCCCGAGATAGAAGCCAAAGGGGAGAGCCCCGCACCCATATAGAGAGGTGAACCTAGACAACCCCTTATGATCGATGAAGCCGAAGGAGCCCTTGGACAAGCGGAAAGGGCCCCATCAAAGTTAAGTTTAAGGAAGCCTTACGTATGCCTTTTCCATTTAAGTTTATCTTTATGTTCTGGTTTCTTGTTTGCTGGGTCTGTTGATGCACCTGGGTCGTCATTACGTTTCGAGTGAGGCCATAAAAAACTTTGGTCATAAATAAATGACACAATACTGAAATAACCATGATTTTTGCTTACATGTATATCGATTTATGTATGCATTTTATAGTTCTGGGTTAGAATAGTACAGAATCTGTGTAGTTTATACTTATTTGCCAAATATGGATGTGTACACTAGTTTCTGTTTAATTTCACAGAAATCGAGACAATTTACAAGCAATTCGGAGAAGGGAAGGAAACTGTCAGAATGCTCGAGGTCGACTAAAGAAAGCTCAAGGTCGAGGAGACGCTGGGCCCGAACACAGCGAGTAGAAGAAGAGAAGAATCCACTCGTCAGAAGAAGAGAAGAATAGAAGGATCCACTCACCAACAAGGGAAGGAAACTACTCGATGTCGAGTACATCTGGTCAACATTACCTTCTGGAGTCGAGATTGAGCACCAGACGAGCACGTGACCACTCGAGGACACAAAGTCTACTTGATGTCGAGTATTGCTTAGTGACGAGTTCGAGCCGAGATCGAGGGAAATTCGGATGAGAAGCTTGCTTACACACCAAGGCACGAGAGTCTATCAAGTTGAAGAAGATTTTATCCACATTAGTAATTCCAATATTTACTTTAGGGAATTTTATTTGTTTTATTTTATTTATTTACCAAAGTTATATCATAGGAAAGAGATAGATAGATATATATATAGAGATAGAGTTGTTCTTTCCTTGGATAGTGAGGGTTGAACACTATAAATAAGGCCTTAGGGGTTGAGTTTTAGGATCATTCCATTCCAGAAGCAATTGTGCACCCATAGGGTAGAGATAGAGAGAGAGAGAGAGCTTGAGCCGAGTTTGAAGAGACATTGGAGAGTTTGGTTGTAAGCTTTTGTTTTATTTAATGCAAGTAGTTCTTTTCATGAAATCATTGATGTGTGTTTTTATGATGAAGATTTAGTAGTCACCCAACTTCTAGGGTCGGGGTGAGCCCGACGGTATTCATGTAAGGTAGTGCATCAAAGGTACAATTTTTATTGCAATTTCATCTTCTATCCTTGAATTGCATGATTCTTCTACGATAGTAGCAGGTGATTCTTATTTGTGTTATTGAAGCGAAAGTGATCTTAATATAAATTCGAGTTAATTATGTGAAAAAGGGTAGTAACAATTAGGGTTTATGCGGAAGCCTCTATCTTCCTATTTGTTAATGACGAAAGTTATTTGATGAAAAGGCATGATCTTTTATATCTTTGGCATGATTCTTATATGGTTATCGTTGTGGCGTTGATACCCCGACCTTAGAAGCTTTTAGTTTATTGAATTACATTCACCAAATTCGTGTTTATTTATGTTGTTTTATTTCTTTATTAAAAGTTATGGGTTTTTGCATTGACGAACTCGACATCGACTACAAACTAGTCGATATCGAGTAACTTGATCGATGTCGAGTACCTTTCTACTCGACGTAGGCTATGTTTTGTCTTCTGTTGTGTAGCTGCAAGAAGTCGACAGTGTTAGTTGATATCGAGTACTCTTGTTCGACATCGAGTACTCTTTTGGTCGATTTTGAGAGGAACTTGGGACTATTTAGGCGAGCGCTGACACGCTTCCTCGTGGATTCGATCTCGTTTCCCTTCCACTACAATGGGAGGAAGTCTTGTATTTTATTTGCGTGGTTTAGATATTTGGTTTGCTTTTATAGTTTCTATATTTGCATGCTTGATTTCCCGTCCTAACAAATACTCCTTGGATCTGGTTTTAAATTGTCAAACAGAGCTTTGTTATGAAAATGCCAAACACTCTACCAAGCCAACGTGAGCTTGCTGAAGCAAGAAGTACCTATTTTGTCTTTTATTTTCCTTATGATAGTATTTAAAGGTAGATTTAGAGTGAAGTTTTGGTTCAAAATGGGCACTAAAGTGGAGGCAAACTTATAGATAATATTTTTGGTGATTGGACAATCCCAAAGTAGACGAGGGATGTCCTCATGGTTTGAACCACAAAGCGGACAGATAGTGGGAATACCACACCACGAGAAACCATTATAGCCGATGTGGGAACATCATTTTTGGTGATTTTCAAGAGAATTTTTTTAATTTTTGGTGGAATGTCCATACTCCAGATCCATCTCATGTCAGACTTATTATGGTTTTTTGTAGCAATGTGCATTTCTATGGCAGAAGAGGTCGAAAACAATCCATTTTCACTCCATTTTCAATATAATATTTCTTGATGAATGTTTTTAGGAATAGGTGTTACTAATATGGATTTTATTATGTGTTCCGATAAGTGGTCCTTGGTGTATTCTTGAACTTTCGGGACATCCCAGGTTTTATTCTGGGCGATAAACTGGTTTATTCTTATTTCGGAATCAATTAGGGGAGGATTGGACGCCAGATCTAAGAGCGGAGACTTTCCCACCCAGAAGTCATTCCAAAAATTAATGTGCTTTCCATTACCAATAGACCATCTAATACCTTGCTTGAACTACTTATTTTGTACACTACCAAAAACACAGGAAATATCCACGGGTTTTTAGCCACGTCGTACAGTCATTGCCAAATCCATAACTGATAGCCACGACTATAGCTATGGCTTGACAAGCCGTAGCTATAATAGCGTCGAATGAAAATATTCGGGGCAAACCCCGTGGCTAGGGATGAAGAAAGAATTTCGTGTCCAAAATGTCGTGGTTTTTAGCCACGAATATAAGTGTCGTGGCTGGTGTCATGGCTGTTAGCCACGGCTTTGGCCACAGTCACATTTTCTGTGGCTGAATTCGATGCCATTTTTGGCGAGTCTTACCTGACGTGTCAATGTAGCCACGAATTTAGCCACGAATCATATCCGTTGTTGTACTCATGACTAAGAATGTGAGACAATTAGCAATATATGACCAGAGTTGGAAGTGAACATCCACGAATTTAGCCACTGTTGGATTATCCGTGGTTGTATTCGACGCTAACAAAGACGCCCATTATCTTTTTTGGTGTATCCGAATTGAGGAAATTCACAAAAGGGTCAAAAGATATTCACTCAATCTGAATATGGTCAAGCCCAAATTAAATATCAATTTGTAAGCCCAAAATCTCACAAAAAAAAAGGTTGGGCCAAAATATATGGTCAAGCCCAACTTTAGAGAGTCAAAGCCCAAAAAGGGTCAAACCCATTAGTATTAGTCAATGTCCAAGGAATATGAAAGCCCCAATTAATAGCCCTCGACGTATAAAGGAGTCCATTCTTAGTAGCCACGGATAAGACCGTGGCTAATGCCGTGGCTATTTTCAGTTGAGGTCATTCAATGCAAATCGTACTTTCTACTTCAATTCCATCACTTTTACTGGAGGGTGAAAGCACCCGCACAGAGCAAGTTGTCGTCTTCTCCACAGTGCAATGGAGGATTGGTGGGTTTGAAGAGCCAGTTTTGAATTTGAGGTACGTGTCACATATATATAAATTATATTATATATTTAATATATTATGAATGTATATGCATAGATATTTATATATTATGTGTGCTATGTGAGATATATTTAACTAATTATACATAGGTATTTAAATGGAATTTGAAGAGTGTATAGATCTACATCATTACTTAGTTGTATTTTGATTTTTGGAATTTTTAATTAGACTTTTAATAGTATATAATTTAACACTTAAATGGTTAATTAGTTGTATAGATGTACATCATTACTTAGTTGTATAGATCTAAATAATTTGAAAATTTGGAGAGTGTAAAAGTGTTTGTGTTTATCGAATTTGTGTATATATATTTGATTTTTAAATAATATAGACTTTTAAGAGTAATATAATTAACACTTAAAATTGTTACTATAGATCCACATAATTACTAGCTTATATAGTTGTATAGATGTAAGTAGTTGTGTATAGATCTACTTATTATTATATATAATGTACAATATAATTTGTATAAAGTTGAATATAATTTTATTTATAGTACTTAGTTTATTGACGGGATGAAAATCGTTGATTCCCAATCAAATAGTTCCCACTCTCACAAATTAGTATAATTGGCAAGAAAGGGGTCGAATCCTCGGGAGATTTAAGATTTCACAATGCAATTTGATCACCAACAAGTAACAAAAGTGGGAAAAGATTATATGCTTCAGAGATTATATGCTTTTGAGGTGACAGCTATCCACATGATTTGGCATGCAGAACATGTAACATAAGAGGGAATGATGTCTCATCCGTCAGATGGAGATGCTTGGAAAAGGTTAGACACAAAGCATCCTGATTTTGCTTTAGAAGCTCGTAATATTCGTTTGGGTTTATGCACTGATGGCTTTGCTACCTTCAACAAAAGTGGACAGATTTATTCTTCTTGGCCCGTTATTGTTACTCCTTACAATCTTCCACCTCATATGTGCATGAAAATGGAGCATATGTTTATGTCATTGATAGTGCCAGGACCAAAAAACCCGAAGAAGTTGATTGATGTTTGCCTCCAACCTCTCATTGATGAGTTGAATATAATTTTATTTATAGTACTTAGTTTATTGACGGGATGAAAATCGTTGATTACCAATCAAATAGTTCCCACTCTCACATATTAGTATAATTGGCAAGAAAGGGGTCGAATCCTCGGGAAATTTAAGATTTCACAATACAATTTGATCACCAACAAGTAACAAAAGTGGGAAAAGATGCGACTTTTAAATAAGAACAAGTAAAGTAAAGTAAAGATGGAATTTTGTTGTAAAATCAAGAGTAGAGAACGGTTCCACCCACGAATTCTTTGACATTGGTTGGCTTATCGATCATCGAATTCTTTTCAAGCTATTAACTTTCATACAAATTCCTCTTGTCTTGGTTTATATGGATTAAAAGTCCTACGAGTCCAATTAATCTCTTACACCTCAATGCAATCATAACACGGTTAAGATTTAACAAAGAGATAGCACAACATCCCAAGAACTTGAGCATATAAATAACACCAATTAAACACGGTAAATCGATGTTTAAGATATATGTCAAATTCCTACATAATCATGCTTCAAACATGGAATCCACAATCTTATGCATGCTACTATAGAAATAACGCAAATACGAAAGCATTAAATCTTAGCACGAAATCAATATTATCAATTCGGCCAAGCAAGATAACATCAAGAACATAACAATAAGCACAAGGAAGTTGAAGGGATTATAATAGACGAAAGATAACTTGAATTAAAAACTCACAATTCACCAACCAAGTCTCCGAAAACGTAGGCGAAACACTAGGAAAATTAGCCGCTCATGGCTTACCTAAGCTCTCCTCTCTTCTATGGTGATTGCTCCAATTGAAATCTTATTAAACTAACCTTAGAACATCCTATTTGTAAGCCTAATGTCTTCCATAAAAGATAGATAAAAGATAGAAATTTTCTAAACAAACTAGATAAAAGATAGAACTTTCCTAATTTAACTAAGCGTCGGATTCCGCTGGCAGCGAGAAATTCCGCTGGCAGTGAATGGCCTTGATTGAGCTCCTGTTGGATTTTCGCTACCACCTCGTTACCACACTCGCTGTAAGCGAAAGTTCCATGCCTTAGATTTTTTCCATCCTCCTAGGACCCTTCCTTCCGCTTTCGCGAGACACTGAACCCGCTGCCGCGGGTTGCTCCTCTGCCGCGAGTCCATCCTTCCAGCCGGAGCGAGTTGCCGAGTCTCCGTCGCCCTGGTGCTTCTCGCTGGCAGCGACTTTTTCCGCAGCAGCGAATGTCTCACTGCAGCGAGATTAGTCGCTAGCAATGGACGCTGCTTGCTCTTCTTCTCTCGCTGGCTCCCTCTTCTCGCTGGCTTGCTCTCCTCGCTGTCTTGCTGAGCTCCAGGCTTCTGGTTCCACTCGCTGGCAAGGAATGAAATCCCGCAAGCAGCGAAATCTGCCCAGAGACTTGATTCTTCATCGTTCTTCCCTCGTTCTTTCTTTCCTCCTTTCTTTCTCTTCTTAGCTTGATTTCTTGACTTCAGTTGGCCATGTTTAACAGCTTTTCCTTGCTTTCTACCATGTTGGATCTACGATTCTACACAATTCAACAAAAAAATTGCGTAGATTCCGAACTTTTCCACAAAAAGAGTTTAATCTAAATTAACACTAAAATATGCATATTCTAAAATGTAAATGCAACTAAATTATCCTATAATGCCCATTAGAAATGTGCATTATCATTTATATATTTTGCATATGTAAAGAAATTGAATTGGGGATGTGCAATGGATGATCGAGCGTGGATGTATGAAGGATTAAACGGTGAATTCTTCAAAGGGGTGGATGAGTTTATTAAGTTTGCATTGGAGCATCCACTTTATGTCGATGAAGGCAAGATTAAATGTCCCTGTTGGCGATGCACTAATTGCAAATGGTAGAGAGCAGATGAGGTTAAGAGTCATTTATATCATCTTGGGTTTATGAGTGATTATCATCGTTGGACAGCACATGGTGAAACTATCACTCCTTCAAACCCGCAATTGTCTATGTATGATCAGTTAACGGGAGAACAAAGGATGGTGTTTGACACTTTGACATTGCAGGTCCAAATTTTGTTGTGTATATATATATATATATATATATATATATATATATATATATATATATATATATATATATATATATCCTATATTTGTTTTAATGTTCGATGGAAATGATGTTGAATATCCAATTCAAGAATTTAAATCATGGGGTTTTCGAAATTGCAGGTCCGAGCTTTGTTCCTCCTCGTTGCTTTAATGTTGACGGAAATGATGGTGAATTCCAAGAAGCTAATCATGGTGAAGACATGATGACAGACGAGGCTGATCTCTTAGCAACACAATTTTCAGAATTGCTCAAAGCCGCCGATGCCCCGGTGTTTGAAGGTTGTACTTCACATACGCAATTATCCTTTGTGAGTCGACTTATGAGCTTGAACTGTGAATATAATGTCTCCCAACCACTCTTCAATGGATTCATGTAATTGTTTGATGAAGTGTTGCCTTCTAAGCATAAGATTCCCATTAGTTACTATGAAACTGAGAAGGTGGTTCGAAGTTTGGGTCTGTCAGTGGAAAGAATAGCCATGTGCCCTAATGGTTGTATCTTGTAGTGGAAGAATGATGCCGATGAAGAATCGTGTAGGTTTTGTGAGCATGCAAGATATAAAGTTGCGAGTAACGGAAGACGCACTCCACACCAAGTAATATTCTACTTACCTCTAACTCCGAGACTTCAGAGATTATATGCTTTTGAGGCGACAGCTATCCACATGATTTGGCATGCAGAACATGTAACAGAAGAGGGAATGATGTCTCATCCGTCAGATGGAGATGCTTGGAAAAGGTTAGACACAAAGCATCCTGATTTTGCTTTAGAAGCTCGTAATATTCGTTTGGGTTTATGCACTGATGGCTTTGCTACCTTCAACAAAAGTGGACAGATTTATTCTTCTTGGCCCGTTATTGTTACTCCTTACAATCTTCCACCTCATATGTGCATGAAAATGGAGCATATGTTTATGTCATTGATAGTGCCAGGACCAAAAAACCCGAAGAAGTTGATTGATGTTTGCCTCCAACCTCTCATTGATGAGTTGAATATAATTTTATTTATAGTACTTAGTTTATTGACGGGATGAAAATCGTTGATGACCAATCAAATAGTTCCCACTCTCACATATTAGTATAATTGGCAAGAAAGGGGTCGAATCCTCGGGAGATTTAAGATTTCACAATGCAATTTGATCACCAACAAGTAACAAAAGTGGGAAAAGATGCCACTTTTAAATAAGAACAAGTAAAGTAAAGTAAAGATGGAAGTTTGTTGTAAAATCAAGAGTATAGAACGGTTCCACCCACAAATTCTTTGACATTGGTTGGCTTATCGATCATCGAATTCTTTTCAAGCTATTAACTTTCCTGCAAATTCCTCTCGTCTTGGTTTATATGGATTAAAAGTCCTACGAGTCCAATTAATCCCTTACTACGACACTCGTTGTCACCTCGCTACCACACTCGCTGTTGGATTGAGCTCCTGTTGGATTGAGCTCCTATAAAGATGGCAGCGAATGGCCTTGATTGAGCTCCTGTTGGATTTTCGCTACCACCTCACTAACACACTCGCTGTCAGCGAAAGTTCCATGCCTTAGAATTTTTCCATCCTCCTAGGACCCATCCTTCCGCTTTCGCGAGACGCAGAACCCGCTGCCGCTGCTCCACCCGCTGCCGCGAGTCAATCCTTCCGCTGGAGCGAGTTGCCGAGTCTCCATCGCCCTGGTGCTTCTCGATAGCAGCGGACGCTGCTTGCTCTTCTTCTCTCGCTGGCTCCCTCTTCTCGCTAGCTTGCTCTCCTCGTTGGCTCTCTCTCGCTGGCTTGCTGGGTTCCAGGCTTCTGGTTCCACTCGCCGGCAGCGAATGAAATCCCGCTAGCAGCGAAATCTGCCCAGAGACTTGATTCTTCATCGTTCTTCCCTCGTTCTTTCTTTCCTCCTTTCTTTCTCTTCTTAGCTTGATTTCTTGACTTTACTTGGCCATGTTTAACAGCTTTTCCTTGCTTTCTACCATGTCGAATCTACGATTCTTCACAATTCAACCGAAATAGCGTAGATTCCGAACCTTACCACAAAAAGAGTTTAATCTAAATTAACACTAAAATATGCATATTCTACAATGTAAATGAAACTAAATTATCCTATAATGCCCATTAGAAATGTGCATTATCAAACTCCCCCACACTTAACCTTTTGCTTGTCCTCAAGCAATGCAAAATAAAGAAGATCAAAACCATTATCCCACACATATAACCTTCAAGCACTAACCTTGTCAAAAGCAACATCAAAGTGGAGGAGCCATGAACATGAAAGCTAACATCCTAGCAAGTATATGAACGATTCAAAATAAGGCACATATCATCCAACCTCACCGGGATTATGTGTTTACTCTCACATATATCTCTTGACTTAATCCAAAATGAAAAAAGCTACATAGAAATTGACACATATATCACATATTCTCCACCGCGGATGCCATCACTCACAAGCAACATCAAGATGTCTTTTATCAAGGTTGTAATGGGGCTTGGTAAGGAATTAAGGGCAAGGAGAATTTATGGTCATGTGGTGCTCAAAATCCGGGAATCAAGATCCTAGATAATCAAACATCAACCATCCACTCTCTCAAAAACATCATCTTAAACTCAAGCTCTCACAACAACTTTACAAAGGACATTCATTTCTCAACCAAATATTATTTCCAACTCTCACATTCATAATGAAAATAAAAGGCTAAAACTCATGCTCTTTGTTTTTTCTTTTCTTTTTCTTTTTTTTCTTTTTTTTTTCATTCATTCATCATTTTTTTTTCTTTTAGAGCCAAAACAATAATGCAAAATGTGAGGAATAAAACTAAAATTACATACTCATCCAAACTTGTAACTTTCTCAACAATAATCTCTTTTCCACTCAACCAAATCAATCATTCACCAATTCTAATCCTAATTACCAGATAGGGTAAGGCTCATCATTGGCTAGAGATAAATTTTTGTGGAGCTTCAAAGAAAAGGCTAAGGCTCAAACTTGCTACTAGCAAAGGACACATATGTAGGGTGGATATGGATAATAATATGGCTAAGAAAATCATGCCTCTATCATTTGAAACTCATAAGCAATAGACATATAAATTCGGCCTCAAATATAGATAACAATGTCAATCTCAAGAGGTAAGTGCATAAGGAGAGTGTAATGTCACACAAGAAAGCAAAAGGGAATAAATATGATGAAAATCCCTTATAAGGCCAAAATTTCTCACTAGGACAAGTTTTGTTAGATTTCAATAGTGCCAATAAGAATCATACTTGCTCCATTAAAACTAACAAGTCATGCTCCAATGAAAATTAACACAAGTAGGTGACAAGATTAGCCAATTCAAACATATCATGGGATTTATAGGTCCGGCTCAAAAACTCAAATAAAATAGAGGACAATTAAGGCAAGATGGGTATTTCAATAATACATAAATGCAATGCATGATATTTTTGGGTTTTTGAATTTTTTGGATTTTTTTTTCTTTTCTAATGCAATATAAATGCTAGAAATAAACATGATGTGCATGTGAAAATTTTAAATATGACCTAACTAATGCAATATGCACACTAAACCCCTCCCCCACACTTGAATATTTCATTATCCCTAATGAAATAAAGACAACAAAAATTAAACAATTGAAATAGGTGAGGGAGAAGGAAACTCACGAGCTCAATGTGGTGGTGGAAACTGGGTTTGCCACCCAAAGGGTGCCCAAGCGTTGAATTGGGCCATGATCTCCTTATGATTCTTTCGTTGTTGCTCCATGAGAATATTATGGTTCTCCGCAATTTGTCGGTCCGTGGCATCTTGACGCTCGGTGATTTGACGGAAGACACTCTCAAAATAGCCATGAGAGGGAAATCCATCATAAGACTCGTCATGGTATCCTCCATGTGAAGAACTAGCTCCCCCGCCATAAGACACTCGTGGATGGAATGTCTCCACTTGCATTTCCGGCTCATACACCATCGCCGTTGGTTCTTCGTAAGGCTCATCAAAAGCATCTCCTTCGTTAGCGTTCGAAGGTGGGCCCAATGGTAAGGCGTCGGATGGAATATATAAATCGGCGGGGGACGGACCGGTGGGTAATGGGCGAGGGAGTACCAAAGTGTGGAACTTATTTACCCCGGCATACCAAATGAAGCTCCCACCATAATCATTCTCCCTCACGATGTTAGCCTTCTTTAGCGAAGCTAAATTGAGCCTATAGTTGTCCGCACAAGGGACATAGGCATTCAAGTCGATGTCAAGCTCCAATGCAAGCAAGGTAATTAAGCCTCCAAAGCCAATTTTCACCTCTTCCTTCCTTGAATGCTTTTTAGTAGCTGTTGTTGCAGGAGGATGGTCAAGTATGAAATAAATATAAAATAAAGTTCAGACTGACTTCCCTGTCTCAGCAAATAAATACAAGACTTCCTCCCGCTGTAGTAGAAGGTTGTCAGGATCGAATCCACGAGGAAGCACGTCAGCAGTTCTTAGGTAGCAACAGATTCTCACAGACAAGCAGCAGAAAAGACAGAAATAAAGAAATAAAAGAAAAACAGAAGCAAGACAGAAAATAACGAAAGGAAGTAAAGAACAAAAGCAAACGAAAGTAAAGAACAAAGCAAGGCAGCAACTTTACTCGATCTCGACAAGCCTAGTCAAAATCGACAACAGTAAGTCAAAAATCGAAAACAGAAAATAAAAATCGACGACAACAGAAGAAATCTCAACTCGACCTAGACAAGACTCTACTCGATGTTGACTAGGGTCCTACTCGAGATCGACAAGGCTCTCCTCTGTATCGACAAGAAAGACAGAAATTTTAAATTGCAAATTCGAACACAGAACTCAGATTTTTGACAGAAATAAATCTATATAATAAAAGACTTCGAAGGCTAGGGTATCAACATCACAACGATAACCATGCAAAGTAACACAGAAAGGCATAGAAGATCATGCTTTCCATCAAACAACTTTCATTGTTAACAAATAGGCATATAGAGGCTTTCGCATAAACCCTAATTGTTACTAACCCTTTTCACATAATTAATCCAAGTTGCATTAAGATCACTTTCGCTTCAATAATACAAACAAGGATCACCTTCAACTCTCGCAAAAGAATCATGCTTATAGGAATAGAAGACGAATTGCATAAAAAGATCTGACCTTTACTGCATCATCTCACATGACCACCGTCGGGCTCACCCCAGCCTCAGAAGTGGGTGGACTACTCGCTCTTCATCGCAATCGCATACATTGTTGTATAAAAAGAAACTTGCATTAAACTATATTCAAAGCCTTTACAATCCCGGCAATCAACTTTCGCAGAAAGCCAAAACCTTAAAAACCTTAGAACCCCTAAACTGTCTCTGTGGAACTACTTCTCTACCTCTGAAATTGAATATATGAAAAACCAGCCCCTAAGGCTTTATTTATAGCCCCCTAACCCTTGCTAATCAAGGATAGAATATCTATATCTATATCTAAAACTATATCTAAAATGTTTAAGGATAAAAAAAAGCAATAAAGAAATTAAATCTAAATATATCTAAATTGTCTCAAGTGGATAAAACTCTCTTCCATGATGTAATTTGATAGAATCGGATAGATTTTGGTCTTCTCGGCTTCCAAGGAATCCCAACTCTACTCAGACTGCTCACGTCGACGCGATTCCAGAAGCTGTTCTACTCGACTTCGACAAGGGCTCGTCGATGTCGACTAGGATTCGTCGTCGACTGGACTTCTCGGGTGACTCTGCTCGACAAGGCTCGGACAAGGCTCCTGGGCGTCGTCGACCTCGACAAGGATCATCGACATCGAGTTGGGTTCTTCCTTTCCGCTTCCACGAGTTGCCTCTTCCGCTGCAGCGAGGTCGTCGATCCGCAGGTGCGAGAGCCCCCTTCCGCTGGAGCGAGTTGGCTTCTCCGTCGGCTTGGTGCATCCCGCTGGCAGCGAGTTTTTCCGCGACAGCGAGCGGTCCGCTGCAGCGAGTCGAGTCGCTGGCAGCGAGTGTCGCCTGGTCGTCCTCGGCTTCGTCCTTGGCTTGTCGACCAGCTCTTCTTCTCGTCAACCCCGGGCATGGCGCTGAGGTGTCGTCGATCTCGACTAGTGGTCCTTGAGATCGAGTAGGGCTCCGGAGCTGGGTTGGTCTGGCTCTCGACATTGCTCCTAGTCGACAAGGCCTGTGCTTGGACATGCTTGTCTAGATCAAGTAAGGTCTACTCGAGATCGAGTAGCCTGGGCTCTCGTCTTGATTCAACTGGTTCCGCTGTTTCTTTGACCTTGGACTTCTGTAGTGGTTTTCCGAGCTTTTCTGACCTTCCTTAGAGTTGCTGTAAAATGTCTCGAATTCTGCGAATTTAAACAGAAACTGGTGTAGATTCCATAATTTGGCAAATAAACATAAACTACATAGATTATGTATTAGCTAACCCAAATGTATGCAAAGTATGCAGAAAACGATATTAAAGTTACTGTAAAATATGGCAAATTCAGCTCACAACAAACACCCCATACTTAAGCTTACTTGTCCTCAAGCAATACTTTTATTTGTCATTCAGGGGAAGAAATAAAAAACTCTCAACATATCAGATTCATTCTTATATAACCCAACAGTCAATTACCATCCTCGAAAAGGTACTAGTGTCACAAATCCATGCATGTGCAATTATATCAAAGCAACATCTAGTCACAAAAGGAGGGTTATGCAAAAAAAAAACATTCATAAGTGACAAAGCATTGATAATCAAGAAGACTTCAATTTAAGCTCAGACAAGGAGTAGATTTGGTAAAAGGCTAAAAGGTGGGCAATTTCTGGCAATGTGGTGCTAATGATCCGGGGAAATGGAGTATTTCCAAACTTGAATTTCCACATTCCTCTTCATAAAATTCATCACCTTTCATAATGCTTTTATTAATAATAATGCTTTTACCTCTCTGACCTCAGCACTGCCTTCTCGCGAGTCGCAAACATGGGTGTCATGAATGGCCCCGGATACTTAGTGCTTTGGACTCCTCACAATGTGTCCCATCTCTCCAAACTATTACCTCAGAGAGCAGGGTCAATCTACCTTTATCTCCTGAGGTGATTGGATTTTCTTTCACTCATTAAATTTTCCATATTCCAAACAATTTCCTTCCAAACTCCAATAAATGACAATAATCACAAACACCATATGACATCTCCATAATGTAACATCATTCTCAACATAATCCCCGGATAAGGTAAAGAATGGCAATTATTTAGATCATGTGGAGCAATATTTGAAATAAGGCATAATATGGCTTTTGTGATGCATAAGCATAGGTAAGGCTAGGATTTCAAGCAATGAGCATTATATGGAAATTTAAAGTCCTCCATCATCTTATCATGCAACATGTCAAAAGCAACTTCAAATTTTCCCTCCTTCTATGGTTTTCATAAAAATATGCACTTCATTATGACTTCCCTTTACTAGGCAATTTCATGCTATATCTCTGATGAATCTAATTTTGCATCGTCGAGTTCAATATAAGCTTCCATGACATTATTCAAAATTTTCAATGGGTGTCATTTTTCAAACTTTTGGAAATCATGCATATAAGCACATAGATAAATAATGCATTCCAAAATAGACATGTAGCAATCCAAAGAAATAAATTCTAAATATGCACAAATAATGTCAAATATGGCAAATATGCACAAAGTAAGCCCTTCCCCCACCCCATACTTAAACATTACAGTGTCCTCACTATATAAAAACAAGGGTAAAGAACGAAACTCACTAGACTGATGTGCAGGGCCTCTAAATTTCGAATGGAAGCACCTCCTGGGCTGAGTATAAATGTTGATATAGCTTGCCTCTATCCATGGACCTGAAAAGTGTAGAAGACATATACCCACAATAGCAAAACTAAAAGTGCTTCAAACCAAAAACAAAGTCTCAAAAAGTCCTAAAAAGTCTATGTACAAGCTCTAGATTTTATATTCGCTAGGCCAACTTTCCATTTAGCTCAAGGTGGCATTTGCAGGGCCCATGTAGCCTGGGCCTCAAATAAGACTCCATTCTTGTCCATCAGCTGTAATCCTCCAGAATGGATCTTGTTCACCACGAAAGGTCCCATCCGCTTCTTGTTGAATTTGTTAGGGAACCAATGATCCTTTGATTTAGAGACATAGAGCTTGTCTCCAACTTCATACTCCTTGGGCTCATCATTGGATATCCTACATAAGCGCACATACCAAGGCAAACCTCTCCCATGTATAGATAGATCTTTAATGGAAATAGGAGAAGAGAGATCCATACCTTGGCTTACCTTTGCAGCGACGGAATCGGGGACCACAGTGTTTGGTCGATCACGACTAGGGTTAGTCGATCTTGACGAGTCCGTAGGTTCTGGTGGTGGGCTGCTCGAGAATGCAGGAGCTGGTGAAGTCGAGGGCTTGTCGACATCGAGTGGCCTACTCGATGTCGAGTAGGGTTCTGCTCCTGGTGGCTGCAGCGTCGAGGAAGCAGGAGCTAGTGGAGCCTGGTGGTGGTCGATCTCGACAAGCCTAGTCGATGTCGAGTAGCCCTCAGCTTCTATGTTGCTGCTCGATGACGCTGGTGCTGGTGGAGGCTTCTGTGTCTTGTCGAGATCGACTAGGGTCCTCGATGTCGAGGAGTCTTGGTCGATCTTGACCCCATCCTTAGTTCCTGTCAAGGCATCCGAAAAATAATTAATCCATAACGACGTACCTTCATTTGTGTCGATTGGATTCTCTGCGTCCTCCTTTAGGATTGCCATGATCTCCTCCACCTGGGCCTCCATGTCCCTCTTTTCCAGCTCCTCAGGGGTCATATTTCTGACCTTGGGTTCCCCGCAGGTGATGTAGCCAGCTAAGATAGATTTCACCTCTTCCATTGGACCTGTATGCCTTTCAGTTTTATTAAAGGAATACTCAATTACCTCATCGCTGATGTTGAAGGTGAGCACTCCTTTCCTTACGCTTATGTTGGCATCCACCGTCGCCAAGAAGGGTCTCCCTAGAATAATTGGACAAGCAGGATCTTCTTGCATATCAATAACTAAGAAATCAGCAGGGACAAAGAATTTACCTACTTGTACTGGCACATTGTCCACCATGCTTGTTGGAATGACCACCGTGTTGTTGGCCATATAAAGTCTAGTATCCACAGGCTCTAGGGCACCTATCTTAATCTTGGACCAAATTGTTAAAGGCATTATACTCACACTAGCTCCAAGATCACATAAAGCATTAATTTTGTATGGACCAAATCCAATGGTTATAGCAAACTTACCTGGATCCGGCCTCTTCTCCAGTATGTCCAAATGGCTGCATTCCTCTGTAATTTCAGCCATTGATCGCTTTTTGCTCAGTATCTCCTTTAGGAACTTGACATAGGATGGCATTTCATTGAGAGCTTCTGTGAAGGGGATGGTGACGTTGAGTTTCTGAAGCATCTTGATGAAGCGCTGAAATTTCTTTTCTGCCGGGTCCTTTGGAGATTTTGTGGGGAAAAGGCAGCCTCTTTTTCAGATTTAGAACAGACGTCGGAGGGGTTGCAGCTTTGTCGACTTCGACTAGGGGCTCTTCGACATCGACTAGGTCCTTGTCGATCTCGACTAGATTGGGCGTTGTCGAGTTGCTGTTTAGTGCAGACGAAGGTTTCTGAAGTTTCTCCTTTACATCGACTAGGCCCTCCTCGATGTCGACTACAGTGTTGTCGATGTCGACTAGCTGTTCTTCGTCGTTCTGCTGCTTTCCGACCTCTGGCTCTTGCAGTTGATGTCCGCTTCTGAGTTTTACAGCAGCGATGTGCCCAGTCTTTCCCTTAGGATTTGGTTCTGAAGACCCAGGGAGCGCACCCGACTGTCTGGGGATTCCTGCTGCCAGCTGACCAATCTGTGTATCAACTGATTTTCACCATATATCAATCTCCCCAAGCCTAGAGTTGACCCCTTGCATCTGAGTGTAGACGGAGTTGAAGGGATGCCTAGTTTCTGAGTGATTCCTCCGTATTTCCTCCAGGACTGTCTGTATATCATCCTTTTTCTGGTCTCTTTCCGGATGTCCTGGAGCTCTATAGGGCGGGGGGTTCCTAGGGACACCTTGGTTCCATTGTGGTTGCTGAAACCTTTGGTCCCCTATGTAGCGATTGGGACCCCCTGCGTAAGCTACCTCCTCGTGGTGTTCTGCCATCCTGACTTGCTCTGTGTGTGGGCACTCAGGAGTGGTGTGCCGCTGCGATCCGCATTCAATGCAAGGCTGGTTGACAGAAAGATACTTTACTTGCTTTATGAGCTTCTTGTTCTGATCTCTGTAGTACTGTTCCCTTACATCCGGATCAATTTCCTTAGGAGGCTCATAGAGGTGCATGGAAGGTGCTGGCCTGGCGTATGGGTTCTCTTCATAAGTTGCAGTAGACTCATACTTGTTGTCGTAGTTGGTGAGCTTCTCTAGCACACCCCATGCGTCACTTGGCGGCATTGTCAGATACTCATAGCGAGTATAGTGGTTGATTCTGTCCTTAGTGACTTGATCAAGAGAGTTGAAGAAGATCTCCTGAATGACGTAGGGTGGCTGTCCATGAGTAGGGCAAGATCGCAGAAGTTCCTTGTAGCGCTCCCATGCCTTTGCCAGCGGTTCCCCTTGCTTTTGTTTGAAGGCGGTGATTTTCTAGCGGAGATGTGCTGTTTTGGCGGGTGGGAAGAATTTGTTCAGAAACTCTTGCTCTACTTGGGCCCATGTTGTCAGTGATCTTGGTTTCATCCCTTCAAGCCACTTCAGTGCAGGTCCAGCCAGCGACCAGCGGAAAGACTTCATCTTGACATATTCCAGAGTTGTACCTTCAGCAAGAGTACGACACATGTCAGAAAAGTTCGTAATATGTTCAAGAGGACACTCATTAAATCTACCAAAAAAGGCATTATTTTTAAGCTCTATAAGAAATTGAGTGCGAATTTCAAAAGAGTTTTCAGGGATAAGAATCGCCGATTCAGGCACGACGAGGGTTGGATGCATATAATCCTCAGCAGTAGTTGGATATTGGGCAAGCTCAGCTTCTGCTTGCCTTGCACGCTCAACTTCTTGTTCCCTCGCTGCCCTTTCATTGGCTATAGTGGTATCCTTTGCGGCTAGCTCCCTTATAAGCCTGGCAATCAGCTGTTCCTGTGTTTCAGCGGCCGCCATGATCCTATTGAGTTTAGAATGGATGTGTAGGTAACGCTCTGGTTCGTCTAAGCTGTCAAACTCGGGTGGTAGACCAGAATGGCGCATACACCTGAAAAGTAACTCAAAGTAGACGTGAGATTTACCTACCTAAGGCGCGAATGATTGCCTCCCCGGCAACGGCGCCAATTTGTTGTTGCAAGAGGATGGTCAAGTATGAAATAAATATAAAATAAAGTTCAGACTGACTTCCCTGTCTCAGCAAATAAATACAAGACTTCCTCCCGTTGTAGTAGAAGGTTGTCAGGATCGAATCCACGAGGAAGCACGTCAGCAGTTCTTAGGTAGCAACAGATTCTCACAGACAAGCAGCAGAAAAGACAGAAATAAAGAAATAAAAGCAAAACAGAAGCAAGACAGAAAATAACGAAAGAAAGTAAAGAACAAAAGCAAACGAAAGTAAAGAACAAAGCAAGGCAGCAACTTTACTCGATCTCGACAAGCCTAGTCGAAATCGACAACAGTAAGTCAAAAATCGAAAACAGAAACTAAAAATCGACGACAACAGAAGAAATCTCAACTCGACCTAGACAAGACTCTACTCGATGTCGAATAGGGTCCTACTCGAGATCGACAAGGCTCTCCTCTGTATCAACAAGAAAGACAGAAATTTTAAATTGCAAATTCGAACGCAGAACTCAAAATTGGACAGAAATAAATCAATATAGTAAAAGACTTCCAAGGCCAGGGTATAACCACCACAACGATAACCATGCAAAGTAACACATAAAGGCATAGAAGATCATGCTTTCCATCAAACAACTTTCATTGTTAACAAATAGGCATATAGAGACTTTCGCATAAACCCTAATTGTTACTAACCCTTTTCACATAATTAATGCAAGTTGCATTAAGATCACTTTCGCTTCAATAATATAAACAAGGATCACCTTCAACTCTCGCAAAAGAATCATGCTTATAGGGATAGAAGACGAATTGTAAAAAGATCTGACCTTTACTGCATCATCTCACATGACCACCGTCGGGCTCACCCTAGCCCCAGAAGTGGGTGGACTACTCGCTCTTCATCGCAATCGCAGACATTGTTGTATAAAAAGAAACTTGCATTAAACTATATTCAAAGCCTTTACAATCCCGGCAATCAACTTTCGCAGAAAGCCAAAAACCCTAAAAACCTTAGAACCCCTAAATTGTCTCTGTGGAACTACTTCTCTACCTCTGAAATTGAATATATGAAAAACCAGCCCCTAAGGCTTTATTTATAGCCTCCTAACCCTTGCTAATCAAGGATAGAATATCTATATCTATATCTAAAACTATATCTAAAATGGTTAAGGATAAAAAAAAGCAATAAAGAAATTAAATCTAAATATATCTAAATTGTCTCAAGTGGATAAAACTCTCTTCCATGATGTAATTTGATAGAATCGGATAGATTTTGGTCTTCTCGGCTTCCAAGGAATCCCAACTCTACTCGGACTGCTCACGTCGACGCGATTCCAGAAGCTGTTCTACTCAACTTCGACAAGGGCTCGTCGATGTCGACTAGGATTCGTCGTCGACTGGACTCCTCGGGTGACTCTGCTTGACAAGGCTCGGACAAGGCTCCTGGGCATCGTCGACCTCGACAAGGCTCATCGACATCGAGTTGGGTTCTTCCTTTCCGCTTCCGCGAGTTTCCTCTTCCGCTGCAGCGAGGTCGTCGATCCGAAGGTGTGAGAGCCCCCTTCCGCTGGTGCGAGTTGGCTTCTCCGTCGGCTTGGTGCATCCCGCTGGCAGCGAGTTTTTCCGCGACAGCGAGCGGTCCGCTGCAGCGAGTCGAGTCGCTGGCAGCGAGTGCTGCCTGGTCGTCCTCGGCTTCGTCCTCGGCTTGTCGACCAGCTCTTCTTCTCGTCAACCCCGGGCGTGGCGCTGAGGTGTCGTCGATCTCGACTAGTGGTCCTCGTGATCGAGTAGGGGTCCGGAGCTGGGTTGGTCTGGCTCTCGACATTGCTCCTAGTCGACAAGGCCTGTGCTCGGACATGCTTGTCTAGATCGAGTAAGGTCTACTCAAGATCGAGTAGCCTGGGCTCTCGTCTTGATTCGACTGGTTCCGCTGTTTCTTTGACCTTGGACTTCTGTAGTGGTTTTCCGAGCATTTCTGACCTTCCTTAGAGTTGTTGTAAAATGTCTCGAATTCTGCGAATTTAAACAGAAATTGGTGTAGATTCCATAATTTGGAAAATAAACATAAACTACATAGATTCTGTACTAGCTAACCCAAATGTATGCAAAGTATGCAGAAAACGATATTAAAGTTACTGTAAAATATGGCAAATTCAGCTCACAGCAGTAGCCTCGCTACAAGCGACAAAGGAGAGCTCTAACCAATCCGGGGTCTCATGTGCTTTGGGCAATAAGCTAGTCATCCAAGCCCAACTTCCCTTGGAAACTTTGTTGATCTCGGCATGCCCGAAAAAGGTTTTGTTCAAGACCGTCTACCAAACCATCAATATCTCCAATGCCCATAAACGTCCGCACACTCTCCTCAAGTCCCAATAATCTCAATGTCGGGATATCAAAAAATTTCGTTGAAATATACCGACGAGCATCAAGATCGTCCCACCTATTCCTTTGAGCTCTAGTGAATCCCCTAGGCCTAACCATTTGTGGAGAAGCCATAAAAATTATAATCAAAGGATGGAGATCGAGAACTCACAAAAAAAACGACTCACCACAGGATTCTCGCTGGCAGCGAGTGGGATCCCGCTGGCAGTGACTTGAGTCAGTTCGGGGGAGCTGTGTTATGGGTGCGAATCGCTGGCAGCGAACAGGGTAACACCGACGGGCTCCGGAGATGCTGCACAATCAGTGCGACTCGCTGGCAGCGAAGGGTGTTCGCAGCAGCGACTGGGATCACCTGGCGGGCTCGGTGGCAGCTGTGGTGGCGGCTACTATTCCGCGGGAGCGAGTTGGAGCTTCCGAAACTCTGGCGTCGTTGTCCGGACGTCGGAATTCAAAAATTCCTTCACGAAAGTTTCCCAACTCGACCCGATCTACGCAATGGTGGAAGAATAAAAGGGATTTGGGTGATTTTTTGGTTATGTGGTGGTTGATGGGTGGACGGAATGTGGTGAATGTGGTGTGGTTGCATAGATCGGCTCGTCGGGAGTCGGAATCCGGTGCCAGAATTTGGTTTCGGGGTGGCGTAGATGGTGGTGTGGCTATGGAGGTGTGAAGCTTGGAAGTGTTCCAATGGAGGTTTGATGGGATTTTTTGGAAGGAGGAAGAAGATGGTAAAAATGGAAAGTGGAGGATGATGAAATATGAATAATGGGTAAAAAGGAAAGTGGTTAAAAGGTAAGTGGGTGAAAAGGGGTAAAAGGGATTTCCACTATTTTATTCTTCTATTTTTTTTTTTTTAAATCCGAGTGGTCTTCGGAGCATCGGAACCTGCTGCCAGCGGGTTGGGTTCGCTAGCAGCGAGTCGGGCTCCTTCTGGTTTGCTTTTGGTTGCTCTCGCTGGTAGCGAATTAGGTTCGCTACCAGCGAAAACATCCCAGTGCTTCCTTTTTCCGGCTTATTCTCTTAACCCTCTAGGGTTAGCTCCACACTTTTTCGGAAAAAATAAAACAAATCTATCTAATATAATAAGGAAATTTTTAGCCTAATAAAAAAAACTAAAACTAATTAACTAATTATGAAATTGAAATTGCAAGGCGAAAAAAACTTACCTCGGGTTGCCTCCCGAGAAGCGCCCTTGTTTTATGTTATAGGATCGACGGTATGGCCCCTCAATGGGTCTCCTTGGTGGGCTCTTGGAGGTTCATCTCCTCCATGATCTTGTTGGAGAAGCCATCATAGTAGCGTTTTAGCCGGTGGCCATTTACCTTGAACACGTGTGCATTCTCCTCATCCTTGATTTTTACCGCTCCATGTGGATATTTGTGCATGATGGTGTAGGGACCTCTCCATGTTGAGCGTAGCTTTCCCGGAAAAAGATTAAGGCGAGATTGATAGAGAAGTACCTTGTCACCTACCTTAAAGTCCTTTCTCAAGATGTGCTTGTCATGCCATGCTTTGGTCTTTTCTTTGTAAGTGATGGCATTGTCATATGCATCCCAACGAATCTCCTCTAATTCTTGAACTTGTAGCTTGCGAAATTCGCCAACCTCATCTACTCTCATGTTGCATTCTTTCACCGCCCAATAGGCCTTGTGTTGGAGTTCTACCGGAAGATGACATGGTTTTCCATAAACTAAGCGATAAGGAGACATACCTATTGGTGTTTTATAGGCCGTGTGATAGGCCGAAAGAGCATCATCTAGCCTTTGGCTCCAATCTTTTCGGTTTGGTTCAACCTTCTTCTCAAAGATTCTCTTGATCTTTATATTTGACACTTCGGCTTGCCCATTTGTTTGCGGGTGATAGGCGGTGGATACCTTATGTGTGACATGATATTTCTTCAAGAGAGCGGCCACCGTTGATGTGGTCTAAACCAACACAAGAATAGTGTAGCCTGAACCAACCTCGCAAGAATACGAGATCAATTGCCGTATACGGGTATCGATCACGGGGATTAAATCTGTATCAATTGTTATCTAGAACTAATAAGCTAAGCCAATAAAGAGAGATTTGATTTTCAACTAAACCTAGAAACACAAGCAAAGATTATGAATAAAATATGTATGAGAAATGATTCCAGGGTTAAGGATTCCGAAGACAATGCCACAAATAATTCAACCCGATGTTTACTCGAACTTCATCTTCTTAATAAGTCAAATTGAAGGTAAATTATCTAATGTCATCACTACTCAGCTGTCGCATGTTGTAGTGATTGTGTCTAAATTAACAAAATCTAGGAGAAAATCAATTAAACATTCGATGTCGTGTTCCGCCTAACCGATTCAAACATAAGAATCTACGATAATTTATTAATCCTCAAGAGATCTCAACAATCGTTTAAATGTCACAATAACAATTGTCGATTCCTCAAGTTCAATCCTAGGGTTCCAATAGACACAATGCCCCTTTCGGGTTCATGAAGTCCATCCAAATATCCAATTTCAATTCTCAGCGGTAGCATCTCGAATCTAAAAAGGATTCTAATCGATTGACATCAATTAGGTAAAGCAACTAGGATCAAATCAATTCATAGAATTCAGATAAAGTTCAAGCAACCATCGAAATGAAACAAGTTGCGACATTGTCGGGTTCACCCTAACCCTAGAACGGAGAATTTAGCCAAGCATGGTAGAATTCATCATCAAATCACTAAATTGAAACATGAAAATAGATAGAAAAGCAAAGACTAAAGGGGAAATACCAATCTTGAATTGAAGCAATGCAATCTCCAAGCAAATCTGTCTCATGTTTTCCAAATCTAACTCAACAAAAGTCTTCCAAAAAGAGAGCTTCCAAACGAGGGTCTCGAGCCCCCTTCAAAGATGTGTTTTCGCCCCTTAAATAGTCCGGGACATCCGCTAATATAATATTATAAAACGCCTAAAATAATAATAAACTAATGTCAAAAGAAACCGGGTCGAAATCAGCCGAATCTGTCCGAGCTGAAGGGTGCACGCCCGCGCGCCTCTAGTGCACGCCCGCGCGCCTCTAGTGCATGCCCGCGCGCCCTGGTGATTTGACGAAAGAAACTCTCAAAATAGCCATGAGGGGGAAATCCATCATAAGACTCGTCATGGTATCCTCCATGTGAAGAACTAGCTCCCCCGCCATAAGACACTCGTGGATGGAATGTCTCCACTTGCATTTTCGGCTCATACTCCATCGTCGTTGGTTCTTCATAAGGCTCATCAAAAGCATCTCCTTCGTTAGCATTCGGAGGTGGGCCCAATGGTAAGGCGTCGGATGGAATAAATAAATCGGCGGGGGACGGACCGTTGGGTAATGGGCGAGGGGGTACCAAAGTGTGGAACTTATTTACCCCGGCATACCAAATGAAGCTCCCACCATAATCATTCTCCCTCACGATGTTAGCCTTCTTTAGCGAAGCTAAATTGAGCCTATAGTTGTCCGCAAAAGGGACATAGGCTTTCAAGTCGATGTCAAGCTCCAATGCAAGCAAGGTAATTAAGCCTCCAAAGCCAATTTTCACCTCTTCCTTCCTTGAATGCTTTTTAGTAGCCTCGCTACAAGCGGCAAAGGAGAGCTCTAACCAATCCGGGGTCTCATGTGCTTTGGGCAATAAGCTATTCCTCCAAGCCCATCTTCCCTTGGAAACTTTGTTGATCTCGGCATGCCCGAAAAAGGTGTTGTTCAAGACCTTGTGGAAAAATCTAAGGGAAGGGTGAACGATGCTAGAATTGTAGTCATTGCCGGAGGTCATGACCTTTTGTGTGACTTCCAACCATCGTTGTTGAGGGATGTAGCTACGAGGCAATTCAGACCAATGGGCGGAGGGATTTCCCGTGATCCTAAATACATTCTTCAATTCTTCAAAAGTCATAGCTTGATTTGCCCCACCTAATCGAAAAGTAAAACCATCCTCACTAGCCATTGCAAAGGTTGCCAAAAACTCTCTAACCAAATCCGGATAAGTGCGGACACACTTGTCTACCAAACCATCAATATCTCCAATGCCCATAAACGTCCGCACACTCTCCTCAAGTCCCAATAATCTCAATGTCGGGATATCAAAAAATTTCGTCGAAATATACCGACGAGCATCAAGATCGTCCCACCTATTCCTTTGAGCTCTAGTCAATCCTCTAGGCCTAACCATTGGTGGAGAAGCCATAAAAATTATAATCAAAGGATGGAGATCGAGAACTCACAAACGAAGCGACTCACTACAGGATTCTCGCTGGCAGCGAGTGGGATCCCGCTGGCAGTGACTCGAGTCAGTTCGGGGGAGCTGTGTTATGGATGCGACTCGCTGGCAGCGAACAGGGTGACACCGACGGGCTCTGGAGATGCTGAACAATCAGTGCGACTCGCTGGCAGCGAAGGGTGTTCACTGCAGCGACTGGGATCACCTAGCGGGCTCGGTGGCTTTGCTGCTTCGCTGGTGGCGGCTGTGGTGGCGGCTACTATTCCGCGGGAGCGAGTTGGAGCTTCCGAAACTCCGGCGTCGTTGTCCGGACGCCGGAATTCAAAAATTCCTTCACGAAAGTTTCCCAACTCGACCCGATCTACGCAATGGTGGAAGAATAAAAGGGATTTGGGTGATTTTTTGGGTATGTGGTGGTTGAATGGTGGTCGGAATGTGGTGAATGTGGTGTGGTTGCATAGATCGGCTCGTCGGGAGTCAGAATCGGGTGCCAGAATTTGGTTTCGGGGTGGCGGAGATGGTGGTGTGGCTATGGAGGTGTGAAGCTTGGAAGTGTTCCAATGGAGGTTTGATGGGATTTTTTGGAAGGAGGAAGAAGATGGTAAAAATGGAAAGTGGAGGATGATGAAATATGAATAATGGGTAAAAAGGAAAGTGGTTAAAAGGTAAGTGGGTGAAAAGGGGTAAAAGGGATTTCCACTATTTTATTCTTCTATTTTTTTTTTTTGAAAATCCGGGTGGTCTTCGGAGCATCAGAACCTGCTGCCAGCGGGTTCGGTTCGCTAGCAGCGAGTCGGGCTTCTTCTGGTTTGCTTTTGGTTGCTCTCGCTGGTAGCGAATTAGGTTCGCTGCCAGCGAAAACAGCCCAGTGCTTCCTTTTTCCGGCTTATTCTCTTAACCCTGCAGGGTTAGCTCCACACTTTTTCGGAAAAAATAAAACAAATCTATCTAATATAATAAGGAAATTTTTAGCCTAATAAAAAAAAAGTAAAACTAATTAACTAAATATGAAATTGAAATTGCAAGGCGAAAAAAACTTACCTCGGGTTGCCTCCCGAGAAGCACCCTTGTTTTATGTCATAGGATCGACGGTATGACCCCTCAATGGGTCTCCTTGGTGGGCTCTTGGAGGTTCATCTCCTCCAAGATCTTGTTGGAGAAGCCATCATAGTAGCGTTTTAGCTGGTGGCCATTTACCTTGAACACGTGTGCATTCTCCTCATCCTTGATTTCTACCGCTCCATGTGGATATATGGGCGTGATGGTGTAGGGACCTCTCCATCTTGAGCGTAGCTTTCCCGGAAAAAGATTAAGGCGAGATTGATAGAGAAGTACCTTGTCACCTACCTTAAAGTCCTTTCTCAAGATGTGCTTGTCATGCCATGCTTTGGTCTTTTCTTTGTAAGTGATGGCATTGTCATATGCATCCCAACGAATCTCCTCTAATTCTTGAACTTGTAGCTTGCGGAATTCGCCAACCTCATCTACTCTCATGTTGCATTCTTTCACCGCCCAATAGGCCTTGTGTTGGAGTTCTACCGGAAGATGACATGGTTTTCCATAAACTAAGCGATAAGGAGACATACCTATTCGTGTTTTATAGGCCGTGTGATAGGCCCAAAGAGCATCATCTAGCCTTTGGCTCCAATCTTTTCGGTTTGGTTCAACCTTCTTCTCCAAGATTATCTTGATCTTTCTATTTGACACTTCGGCTTGCCCATTGGTTTGAGGGTGATAGGTGGTGGATACCCTATGTGTGACATGATATTTCTTCAAGAGAGCGGCCACCGTTGATGTGGTCTAAACCAACACAAGAATAGTGTAGCCTGAACCAACCTCGCAAGAATACGAGATCAATTGCCGTATACGGGTATCGATCACGGGGATTAAATCTGTATCAATTGTTATCTAGAACTAATAAGCTAAGCCAATAAAGAGAGATTTGATTTTCAACTAAACCTAGAAACACAAGCAAAGATTATGAATAAAATATGTATGAGAAATGATTCCGGGGTTAGGGATTCCGACGACAATGCCACAAATAATTCAACCCGATGTTTAATCGAACTTCATCTTCTTAATAAGTCAAATTGAAGGTAAATTATCTAATGTCATCACTACTCAGTTGTCGCATGTTGTAGTGATTGTGTCTAAATTAACAAAATCTAGACCCTTTAAGTTCTTTATAGATCTTAGGAGAAAATCAATTAAACATTCGATGTCGCATTCCGCCTAACCGATTCAAACATAAGAATCTACGATAATTTATTAATCCTCAAGAGTCCTCAACAAACGTTTAAACGTCACAACAACAATTGTCGATTCCTCAAGTTCAATCATAGGGTTCCAATAGACACAATTCCCCTTTCGGGTTCATGAAGTCCATCCAAATATCCAATTTCAATTCTCAACGGTAGCATCTCAAATCTAAAAAGGATTCTAATCGATTGACATCAATTAGGTAAAGCAACTAGGATCTAATCAATTAATAGAATTCAGATAAAGTTCAAGCAACCATCGAAATCAAACAAGTTGCGACATTGTCGGGTTCACCCTAACCCTAGAACGGAGAATTTAGCCAAGCATGGTAGAATTCATCATCAAATCACTAAATTGAAACATGAAAATAGATAGAAAAGCAAAGACTAAAGGGGAAATACCAATCTTGAATTGAAGCAATGCAATCTCCAAGCAAATCTGTCTCAAGTTCTCCAAATCTAACTCAACAAAAGTCTTCCAAAAAGAGAGCTTCCAAACGAGGGTCTCGAGCCCCCTTCAAAGATGTGTTTCCGCCCCTTAAATAGTCGGGGACATCCGTTAATATAATATTATAAAACGCCTAAAATAATAATAAACTAATGTCAAAAGAAACCGGGTCGAAATCAGCCGAATCTGTTCGAGCTGAAGGGTGCACGCCCGCGCGCCTCTAGTGCACGCCCGTGCGCCTCGGTGATTTGACGGAAGACACTCTCAAAATAGCCATGAGAGGGAAATCCATCATAAGACTCGTCATGGTATCCTCCATGTGAAGAACTAGCTCCCCCGCCATAAGACACTCGTGGATGGAATGTCTCCACTTGCATTTCCGGCTCATACTCCATCGCCGTTGGTTCTTCATAAGGCTCATCAAAAGCATCTCCTTCGTTAGCGTTCGGAGGTGGGCCCAATGGTAAGGCGTCGGATGGAATATATAAATCGGCGGGGGACGGACCGGTGGGTAATTGGCGAGGGAGTACCAAAGTGTGGAACTTATTTACCCCGGCATACCAAATGAAACTCCCACCATAATCATTCTCCCTCACGATGTTAGCCTTCTTTAGCGAAGCTAAATTGAGCCTATAGTTGTCCACACAAGGGACATAGGCATTCAAGTCGATGTCAAGCTCCAATGCAAGCAAGGTAATTAAGCCTCCAAAGCCAATTTTCACCTCTTCCTTCCTTGAATGCTTTTTAGTAGCCTCGCTACAAGCGGAAAAGGAGAGCTCTAACCAATCCGGGGTCTCATGTGCTTTGGGCAATAAGCTAGTCATCCAAGCCCAACTTCCCTTGGAAACTTTGTTGATCTCGGCATGCCCGAAAAAGGTTTTGTTCAAGACCTTGTGGAAAAATCTAAGGGAAGGGTGGACGATGCTAGAATTGTAGTCATTTCCGGAGGTCATGACCTTTTGTGTGACTTCCAACCATCGTTGTTGAGGGATGTAGCTACGAGGCAATTCAGACCAATGGGCGGAGGGATTTCCCGTGATCCCAAATACATTCTTCAATTCTTCATAAGTCATATCTTAATTTGCCCCACCCAATCGAAAAGTAAAACCATCCTCACTAGCCATTGCAAAGGTTGCCAAAAACTCTCTAACCAAATCCGGATAAGTGCGGACACACTTGTCTACCAAACCATCAATATCTCCAATGCCCATAAACGTCCGCACACTCTCCTCAAGTCCCAATAATCTCAATGTCGGGATATCAAAAAATTTCGTCGAAATATACCGACGAGCATCAAGATCGTCCCACCTATTCTTTTGAGCTCTAGTCAATCCCCTAGGCCTAACCATTGGTGGAGAAGCCATAAAAATTATAATCAAAGGATGGAGATCGAGAACTCACAAACAAAGCGACTCACTACAGGATTCTCGCTGGCAGCGAGTGGGATCCCGCTGGCAGTGACTCGAGTCAGTTCGGGGGAGCTGTGTTATGGGTGCGACTCGCTGGCAGCGAACAGGGTGACACCGACGGGCTCTAGAGATGCTGCGCAATCAGTGCGACTCGCTGGCAACGAAGGGTGTTCGCTGCAGCGACTGGAATCACCTGGCGGGCTCGGTGGCTCTGCTGCTTCGCTGGTGGCGGCTGTGGTGGCGGCTACTATTCCGCGGGAGCGAGTTGGAGCTTCCAAAACTCCGGCGTCGTTGTCCGGACGTCGGAATTCAAAAATTCCTTCACGAAAGTTTCCCAACTCGACCCGATCTACGCAATGGTGGAAGAATAAAAGGGATTTGAGTGATTTTTTGGTTATGTGGTGGTTGATGGGTGGTCGGAATGTGGTGAATGTGGTGTGGTTGCATAGATCGGCTCGTCGGGAGTCAGAATCCGGTGCCAGAATTTGGTTTCGGGGTGGCGGAGATGGTGGTGTGGCTATGGAGGTGTGAAGCTTGGAAGTGTTCCAATGGAGGTTTGATGGGATTTTTTGGAAGGAGGAAGAAGATGGTAAAAATGGAAAGTGGAGGATGATGAAATATGAATAATGGGTAAAAAGGAAAGTGGTTAAAAGGTAAGTGGGTGAAAAGGGGTAAAAGGGATTTCCACTATTTTATTCTTCTATTTTTTATTTTTTTTTAAATCCGGGTGGTCTTCGGAGCATCGGAACCTGCTGCCAGCGGGTTGGGTTCGCTAGCAGCGAGTCGGGCTGCTTCTGGTTTGCTCTTGGTTGCTCTCGCTGCTAGCGAATTAGGTTCGCTGCCAGCGAAAACAGCCCAGTGCTTCCTTTTTCCGGCTTATTCTCTTAACCCTGCAGGGTTAGCTCCACACTTTTCCGGAAAAAATAAAACAAATCTATCTAATATAATAAGGAAATTTTTAGCCTAATAAAAAAAACTAAAACTAATTAACTAATTATGAAATTGAAATTGCAAGGCGAAAAAAACTGACCTCGGGTTGCCTCCCGAGAAGCGCCCTTGTTTTATGTCATAGGATCGACGGTATGACCCCTCAATGGGTCTCCTTGGTGGGCTCTTGGAGGTTCATCTCCTCCATGATCTTGTTGGAGAAGCCATCATAGTAGCGTTTTAGCCGGTGGCCATTTACCTTGAACACGTGTGCATTCTCCTCATCCTTGATTTCTACCGCTCCATGTGGATATTTGTGCATGATGGTGTAGGGACCTCTCCATCTTGAGCGTAGCTTTCCCGGAAAAAGATTAAGGCGAGATTGATAGAGAAGTACCTTGTCACCTACCTTAAAGTCCTTTCTCAAGATGTGCTTGTCATGCCATGCTTTGGTCTTTTCTTTGTAAGTGATGGCATTGTCATATGCATCCCAACGAATCTCCTCTAATTCTTGAACTTGTAGCTTGCGGAATTCGCCAACCTCATCTACTCTCATGTTGCATTCTTTCACCGCCAATAGGCCTTGTGTTGGAGTTCTACCGGAAGATGACATGGTTTTCCATAAACTAAGCGATAAGGAGACATACCTATTGGTGTTTTATAGGCCGTGTGATAGGCCCAAAGAGCATCATCTAGCCTTTGGCTCCAATCTTTTCGGTTTGGTTCAACCTTCTTCTCCAAGATTATCTTGATCTTTCTATTTGACACTTCGGCTTGCCCATTGGTTTGAGGGTGATAGGCGGTGGATACCCTATGTGTGACATGATATTTCTTCAAGACAGCGGCCACCGTTGATGTGGTCTAAACCAACACAAGAATAGTGTAGCCTGAACAAACCTCGCAAGAATACGAGATCAATTGCCGTATACGGGTATCGATCACGGGGATTAAATCTGTATCAATTGTTATCTAGAACTAATAAGCTAAGCCAATAAAGAGAGATTTGATTTTCAACTAAACCTAGAAACACAAGCAAAGATTATGAATAAACTATGTATGAGAAATGATTCCAGGGTTAAGGATTCCGACGACAATGCCACAAATAATTCAACCCGATTTTCACTCGAACTTCATCTTCTTAATAAGTCAAATTGAAGGTAAATTATCTAAAGTCATCACTACTCAGCTGTCGCATGTTGTAGTGATTGTGTCTAAATTAACAAAATCTAGACCCTTTAAGTTCTTTATAGATCTTAGGAGAAAATCAATTAAACATTCGTTGTCACATTCCGCCTAACCGATTCAAACCTAAGAATCTACGATAATTTATTAATCCTCAAGAGTCCTCAACAATCGTTTAAATGTCACAATAACAATTGTCGATTCCTCAAGTTCAATCCTAGGGTTCCAATAGATACAATTCCCCTTTCGGGTTCATGAAGTCCACCCAAATATCCAATTTCAATTCTCAGCGGTAGCATGCCGAATCTGAAAAGGATTCTAATCGATTGACACCAATTAGGTAAAGCAACTAGGATCAAATCAATTCATAGATTTCAGATAAAGTTCAAGCAACCATCGAAATCAAACAAGTTGCGACATTGTCGGGTTCACCCTAACCCTAGAACGGAGAATTTAGCCAAGCATGGTAGAATTCATCATCAAATCACTAAATTGAAACATGAAAATAGATAGAAAAGCAAAGACTAAAGGGGAAATACCAATCTTGAATTGAAGCAATGCAATCTCCAAGCAAATCTGTCTCAAGTTTTCCAAATCTAACTCAACAAAAGTTTTCCAAAAAGAGAGCTTCCAAACGAGGATCTCGAGCCCCCTTCAAAGATGTGTTTCCGCCCCTTAAATAGTCCAGGACATCCGCTAATATAATATTATAAAACGCCTAAAATAATAATAAACTAATGTCAAAAGAAACCGGGTCGAAATCAGCCGAATCTGTCCGAGCAAAAGGGTGCACGCCCGCGCGCCCATGGTGCACGCCCGCGCACCTATCGTCTGATGCCTTTTTTCTCTGGCCGAGGCTCTACACGCCCGTGCGGATATGGTGCACGCCCGTGCACTTCTGTTTTGCCGTGAAGCCTATGATGCACGACCGCCTTGCTCCTTATGCTTTTGCTTCTTCGCCTTTTATCCTTGTTCCTCCTATATGATTTCCGCTCGGCCCTTCTTAGCTTATGTACCCATCTCACATGTCATCTAGCAATCTCCGCTTAGCTCCCGAAAACTCCTGAAAACACCACCATATAGACAGTAGATCTCTATCCTAGAAACTAAACGAAAAACCTCTAAAAACACATAAACTACATGACAAAAGACACAAACCTATGCTAAATGCATGTCCTAAATAATGCAAACTATGATGACATCAAAATACCCCATACTTGAACCTTGCTTGTTCCCAAGCAAGACTCACTAAGTAATAAACCACAAGTGTAAGATAGGATCATTGTCTCAACTTATTCAAGCCCCTTTTGAAATGATATTTTGTCATCATAATCTTAAGACAATTGCCATCATCACATGTTTGCTCATTATCATTAATACACAGCAATCAAAGGCCCCTAAAACTCACAAGGATTTTTTTCTTAGTGACACACTCACTCAAATGTGTTTAAGATATAACATTACGCTCGGTCTCAACCATTTCACTTAATCTACCATAGGCTTGCAATAGCGTTCTAAATCTCCACCGTTGAGGATCATGCACATAATAGAAATCATGAGGGCCTTCTATAAAGTTGTGATGGGGCTAAGGTTGAAAAAAGACAAGGTATGGAAAATTTTGAGCTTGTGGTGCTAAAATCCGGGAAAAAGGGTTAGGAACCAACCAGAAAAACAACCACTTCACAGAAACTCATACCGAACCACCATACAACTCCATCACAATAATGTTTTCATTCTCAACTTTTGTCAACCACATTCGATCTTCCCTTTTTTTTTCTTTCTAGCTTCAACACCGTTTCACACGAATACAAACATTTGTGATGAATCCACCCGGTTACTAAGTGTCTCAGCCTTCTTTCATGAATATCTTCCTCCTTGTGTGAATTTTATTCTCCACAAGGAGGATCGGTTACTAACTGTATTTTTTTTTCTTCTTGACTTTTGCCCCTGAGTGAATTTTATCCTCCTCAGGTCTCAAGATCTCATAGAGCATGCCAAACAAAACATTACCAGACAGTCAAAGCATCTCCACTCATAAAAATAAGTAACATTATTTCCTAATTCCCGGATGGGTCAAAGGCTAATAATTGGCTATGAAGATTTTGTGGAGTTTATCAAGTGAATAGGCTAATGAACCTCAAATTTGCTTCAAGCATAGGACCATATACAAGGATAGGCATTGAGAGACATGGTTAACAAAAAGTCTTGCCTCAATCATCTTTAAGCTATGTGCACAGATCAAGTAATACGGCCTCAATAAAGAGTCTAAAGCAAGTTCTAGAGATCAAGCACAAAGTGAGTGTCACACAATATATGAAATGAAAGGATTCATCAAGATTTTTCCATAAGGCTCAGAATCTCACAAGGATTTTTGTCTAGGGACTTAATCATGCAAACTCCTTCAAGAACTTCATGCTAGGCAATTTGTCTCAAGACATGACACATACAGATTAGGGCGAATATTAGCATCTTAGACAATTATCCCATCATTGTAGCCTACATAACATGTTCAGGGGACACCTGTCATCAACCTAGACTACCAAAATACATCAAAAAGCCAAAAGAAAGACTCAAGACACTAATGACAAATGCAGACATACAAGAATAACATCCCACCCCATACTTAACCCCTACATTGTCCCCAATGTAGAAAATAAATAAAAGATGAGAAGGTACTCACAAAGACACTACTACTGTGGAGGTGGTAGGGGAGGATACGGGGCGCAAGGATCAAAGTGATGTCCATGGAGATGATAATAGTTACGCTGGGACATCACCATCATCTGCTGGAGCTGTAGACGATCTTGTTGCTGCTGAGTATCCCAAGATGAGAAGCGTTGAGACGCACTAGAGATATGCTCCGCAATCTGAGTCTGCAGAGCATCTTGTCGAGTAGAGAGGGCAGATAGCTGAGATGACAAACTGTCAAACTGGCTCTGAAAGTAAGCTCTGTCATCCGTAGAATAGGCTCCGCCAGAAGAGTCCCCCTGTTCATAGTTATGGGTAGGCGATGCATCGGGAAGAGTCTCATCGTCTTCCATATTCTCAGCAGTGGGGAGTGGTGGGCGAGAAGCACCAATCCAAGCCTCATACCAGTTGGCTTCCTCATCTGTGCTTATATACGGTGAATTAGAGAGCGGGCGAGTGGCGGAGATCTGAGAGAGATAATAGCAAAAGATTCCTCGCTCCTTCTTAAGAGTGTGACCAGTTAGGAGATGCTTCTCATCAACCTTTCTTTCCGTCTCAATGGGAGTGTACCTCTCCAAGTCAACCCCAAAATGATGCGCAAGCGGGGTGATCATTCCTCCAATGCAAATTACACCAGATGTACTTTCAGCTACTCCCTCTAGCTTGCGAGCTAACTCATAGCCAAGTTCAAAAGGACGATCATAGGCTATGGCATAGAGCATCTCAAGCTCTCCCTTGTTCACCTTAGAAGGTTCATCCCGAGCAAAGACAGTATTTGCCATGATGCGATGGAAGATTCGGAAGCAAGGATGAACTATAGAGGTAGCAGTTGCATTTTGCGATCTATAAGGCCAATAACCCGTGAGCTTGTACCAAAAGGCATTATGGGTATCACTGGAGAGCGTTACTCTCCCTTTATCAGCCGGGAAGCCAAGGGCCTCATTGAGTTCCGCTATGGTCATATTCTAAGCTTGGTTTCCTATCCGGAATGTTAGCGTCCCTGAGCCTTCATCAGCACCTCTCTCAAATTTATAAGAGCTCAAAAACTCAGAAGTGATGGCCGGATAAGAATGCCACTTAAAATAGAACAAAGTTGTAGCACCAATCCTCGAGCACAGTTTCATGATCTCATCTTCTAAATCCAAGCGGCATAGAGAAACACTACTAGGCCATCGAGTACTAAGATGCGCCCGAGCCATTAAGTTTGTAAAGAGACCCTGCTGACCTCCTTCACATACTACCTTGTCCATACTTTGAGTTATCCGCCGCTTTCGGGATGCACTACCTTTAGCCATAGTAGCTCTACCTTGCACAATGGAACCACAAATCCACAAAAGAAACCAAGAACGAACACAAGCAAGCACAAGAGTTAATTGTGAATTCCAAGAACCTTCAAATCCAACCAACACACATAGCAAGTAATAAATCTCCCAAAAAACTAACACAAGCCTCCAACACAACCACCCCATACTTAAAAATTCACCAAGTCTACAAGTTTATCAAAATCTCACAAATATGCAAAACTCGTAGACATCGCATAGAAAACCAACACATCTCATCACAACTCACCACACAACCAAAAGAAATATGCTCAATTCAAATACCATCATGAATTCAACCCCAAATAACCCCATACTTGAAATTTGAAACAAGTTATAAATATCAAAGTTTCAAGCTTCACTTGCAAAAATTTCAAGAGGGCTATCACCACCACAAAGCCAAGCAATCAACCAAATAGAACAAATTACTTAGGAATTATGCATATCTCCTATGAAAACATACACAAGAATTCCCAAAAAAAAAAATCAATTCCACTTCATAAATCACAACCAAACTATCAACTACATTTCATGAGCATCAATAATCATCAACTTGACACAATGTGATGCAAGGTTACCCCCAATTTATACAACTCAAGATTTCCCCAAATCATGTCCATCAACCTAAACCCTAGAATTTCAAAATCTCTAAATCAACCAACAAAATCATCAATTGATAAAGAAATTTGAAGTAAAAGAGATGAGAGGTGATGAAACATACCAATTTCGTCAAATTCAAAGGGAAAAAGTGGAAGATTAGAGCATGAGTGTGGCAATAGAGGAGGAGGGTGGTGCGCTGGAGAGCAGGTGGTGCAGCGGCGCCGCTGCTGTCGGTCGGTGGGGGAGCGGCTGGCCGGCATGCTGGTGCAGCGGTGGCCGGCCGATGGTGGTGCAGCGGATCTGGGCTCGGCGGCGTGGTGGAGCGAGGGCGCTCCTGGTGTCCGTAGTGGTGCCGCGGTGAATGTGTGTGTGAGAATGACGGGGAGAAGCTGTTAACGTGTTTTAATTTTAATTTTTTTTAAGGGAATTGATTTGCGCGGCCGCGCATCCAATGCGCACGCCCGCTCACCATCTCCCTGAGAATGAGCGTTTGAGCTGCGTTTTTTTTTTTTTTTTTTTTTACACTAAAGAAATTAACAGAAAATATTTACAAGTCTATTCTATTAAGCATGAAAAGAAAACTTACCTCGGGTTGCCTCCCGAGAAGCGCTTCTTTAGAGTCTTGAGCCAGACTTTCACTTCTTCCTAAGCACTTGGATCCTTGAGGTGAGTAGGACTCACCTTCTCAATCGGGTTTCCACTATAGTACCTCTTCAAACGATGTCCATTCACCTTGAATTCACCCCACTTTTCGTTCCAAATTGTTATTGCACCATGGGGGTGAACTTTTCGGACTTCAAAAGGACCACTCCATCGAGACTTCAACTTACCCGGAAATAGCTTTAGGCGAGAATTATAAAGCAAGACCAAATCACCTTCAAAAAGGTTTTTAGGGATAATCCTCTTGTCATGCCATCGCTTTGTTCTCTCCTTGTAGATCCGGGCATTCTCATATGCCTCAAGTCTCAACTCTTCAAGCTGATGAGTTGTAGCATTCTCTTCTCACCGGCTTCTTTCAAGTCATAATTCACCGCCTTGATAGCCCAAAATGTCTTATTGTCCAACTCTACCGGCAAATGACAAGATTTTCCATATACAAGCCGGTATGGTGTAGTGCCCAAGGGGGTCTTGTATGCCGTTCTGTATGCCCACAAAGCATCATCAAGCTTTTGTGCCCAATCTTTCCTTGTTCGAGAAACCGTTTTCTCCAAAATACTCTTGATTTCTCTATTGGAGACCTCGACCTGACCACTTGTTTGGGGGTGATATGGAGTAGCAATGTGATGGTTCACCCCATACTTCTTCAACAATGCTTTAAACTTCCGCTCAATAAAGTGTGATCCTCCATCACTAATAAGCACTCGCGGAACCCCAAAACTTGGAAAGATGGTAGACTTTAAGAACTTTGCTACCACTTTAGAGTCGTTAGTAGGTGTGGCGATTGCTTCCACCAACTTTGACACATAATCTACAGCGACCAAGATGTACTTGTAGACTCCAGAACTCGAAAAAGGACCCATGAAATCAATCCCCCACATATCAAAAAGTTCCACCTCTTGGAATTTGGTGAGTGACATTTCATTCCTCCAAGATATGTTCCTTGAACGTTGACATTCATCACAAGAAGTTACATACCTCTGCACATCCTTAAACAAGGTGGGCCAAAAGAAACCGGATTGGAAGATCTTGGCGGTAGTCTTGAAAGCTTTAGCATGTCCTCCAGCAGGCAAGTTATGACAATGCTTAATCACACCTTCAATCTCATCATCCGGGACACACCGTCTATAAATCCCATCATTGCCTAGCTTGAACAGCAGCGGTTCATCCCAATAATATTGTTGAACATCATGAAGGAATTTCTTCTTCTGGTGGAATGACAGTCCAGGTGGCAACTCTTTGCAAGCCAAGTAGTTCACAAAATCAGCATACTAAGGAAGCCCCTCAATGGAGAAGTTTAGGAGCTCTTCGGTGACATAAGAGATGGCAGAGGTTGTGGCTTGGAACAAGTGGTCATCTGGGAAAGAATCGTCAACATGCAATCCTTCTTTTCCCTTCTCAATCTGCTCGGGAGGAAGCCTAGAAAGGTGATCAGCAACAACATTCTCAGCCTCTTTCTTGTCCCTAATTTCCAAGTCAAACTCTTGCAGCAACAGAATCCAGCGGATGAGGCGTGATTTCGCATCCTTTTTCTGCATCAAGTATCGCACAACAGCATGGTCAGTAAAAACAATTACCTTAGAACCCACAAGGTATGACCGAAACTTCTCAAAGGCAAACACCACTGCAAGCAACTCCTTTTCCGTTGTGGTGTAGTTCATCTGAGCCTCATCAAGTGTCTTGCTAGCATAGTAAATAGTATGAAGCTTCTTGTCCCTTCTTTGCCCAAGTACAGCACCCACGGCAAAATCACTTGAATCACACATAATTTCGAAAGGGAGATCCCAATCCGGTGATTGCATGATGGGGGCTGACACTAATGCTTGTTTTAGCCTGCAAAAAGACTCAAGACAATCTGTGGAAAAATCGAAGGCTACATCCTTCAGCAATAGGTTAGTCAAAGGCTTGGTGATTTTAGAAAAATCCTTGATGAATTTTCTATAAAAACCGGCATGTCCTACAAAACTTCTAATCCCTTTTATAGAGGTAGGAGGTGGCATTTTCACAATTATCTCAATTTTAGCTTTATCCACCTCAATTCCTCTATTAGAGACTAAATGTCCTAGCACAATTCCTTCATTAACCATGAAATGACATTTTTCCCAATTCAGCACAAGATTAGTCTCTTCACATCTCATTAAAACTCTTTCAAGATTAGACAAACAAGCATCAAAAGTAGTGCCATAGACGGAGAAATCGTCCATAAACACCTCCACAATCTCCTCAATCATATCAGAAAATATAGCCATCATGCATCGTTGAAAAGTTGCAGGAGCATTACATAAGCCAAAAGGCATCCTTCTATATGCAAATGTGCCATAAGGGCAAGTGAATGTAGTCTTTTCCTGGTCATCGGGATGAATGGGAATTTGCCAAAACCCACTATACCCATCTAGATAACAAAAGTATGAATGCTTAGCCAACCTTTCTAGCACTTGATCAATAAATGGAAGAGGGAAGTGGTCTTTCCTAGTGGCGGTGTTCAACTTTCTATAGTCTATGCACATTCTCCACCCGGTGACCGTTCTAGTGGGAATTAATTCATTATTTTCATTTCTTACAACCGTTAACCCACCTTTCTTAGGCACAACATGAACCGGACTTACCCACTTACTATCGGAAATAGGAAAAATAATCCCTACATCTAACAATTTTAGGACTTCCTTTTTCATTACCTCTTTCATGTTTGGGTTAAGTCTCCTTTGGTGTTCTATGGTGGGTTTGTGGCCATCTTCCATGAAAATACGATGCATGCACAAAGAAGGTGAAATCCCTTTCAAATCATCTATTGAATACCCTATGGCCTTTTTATGTTTTCGAATGACAATTAAAAGCTTCTCAACTTGATCATCACTCAAATTAGCATTCACAATCACAGGCCATGTAGAGTTGGGTCCAAGGAATTCATACCTCAAAGAAGATAGGAGTGGCTTCATCTCTAGCTTAGGCGCTTCAGGAACATCATCCGTGGTTAGAAGTTCGACCTTGGAGTTAGGGAAGGTAGGAGCTTCCGGCGACAACTCCAAATCAGCAACAACTTCATCAAGTGGTGGACATTCTCCCCTCGTCATCACACTAGTCGTCAAGTAAAGCTCCAAAGGGTCCCTAATGACAATAGACATCATTTTCTCTTGGGTTGTCCTTTCCATCACATCTTCCCTGAAATAATCATTCTTAAAAGAAGGGGTTTTCATAGCTTTAGGAAGGTTAAATTCTATTTTCTCATCCCCAATGTCGAAGGAGAGAGTCCCCTTTCTTACATCTATCACAGTACCTGCAGTGGCCAAGAAAGGCCTCCTAAGAATAATAGGGACAAACATATTCGCATCCATATCTAACACTACAAAGTCTACTGGCACAAAAAAATTTCCCACCCTAATAGGGATATCCTCTAAAATACCAGCTGGGTGGGCAATAGACCTGTTAGCCATGAATAGTTGCATCCTCACCGGCCTAAGCTCTCCTAAATCAAGCTTATCGCAAATTCAGAGTGGAAGCCAGCTTACACTAGCTCCCAAATCACAAAGGGCATTATAATCATGCTGATTGCCAAAGTTAATAGGGACAGAGAAACTATCTGGATCCTCGAGCTTACGTGGTAGCTTATTTTGGATCAAAGCGTTGCACTCCTTACTAAGAACTATTGTCTGGCATTCATCAAGCTTCCTCTTGTTGGAGAGGATCTCCTTCAAGAACTTGACATATGTCGGCATCTCCTTGAGAGCTTCGGTGAATGGGATGTTTATGTGCAGCTTCTTCAAGATCTCTACAAAATTCCCAAACTTCTTCTCCAACATAGCTTGATTCTTCTTTTGTGGGAACGGAAGAGGAGGCTGATATGGCGGTGGGGGAACATATACTGTGTCCTTCTCAGGCTCATCTGTTGCCTCAGTCTAAACCTTTGGTGCAGCAGCTTGCCCTTTAGCTTTAGGAGGTTCATGCTTCTTTACCTCCTCTAACTGTTTACCATTCCTCAAAGAAACAGCAGAAATTTGTCCTTTTGGATTCTCATCCGGTTTGCCTGGAAGTTGACCTGATGGTCTAGGAGCATTGACAACCTTTTGAGCCAACTGATTAGCTTGAATCTTTTGTTCTTTCTCAATCATTTGTATCTTGGTACCCATAGCTTTGAATTCAGAAACCAGATTCTCAATAGCAATAAGTTTAGATGATTTCTTAGGAGCCAAGGGCGGAGGCTGATTCGCCCTATTCTGGTATCCTTGATTTGGTGCATTCTGAAATCCAGGCGGGACTCCATTTCCATATGATGCTTGGTTCTGGAATGACTGTAGATTCTGCACATTAGAATTGTTCCCATACCTGATGTTGGGGTGATTCCTCCAACCAGGATTGTAAGTAGAGGAGAATGGGTCATTCCTGGGGTTTCTATAGTTGTCTCTAGTGAAGTTTACCTCCCCTTGAGCCGTGCCCGATTGTGTTTCTAGAAAAGCAAGGCAACTGGATAATGTGTGGTTCATCATACCACAATATTGACATTCAACAACGGGGGGAGGTACCCCTGCTGCACTAGATGAGTTTGGCTTAGCAAGAAACTCCTTCTTTAATAATGCAATGTCACGCTGTAGAGCTTCCAACTGGGCTGACTTGTGAGTTTCAGCATCAACCTCATAAAGACCTGCAGACCTCTTAGTAGTAGAAATAAAAGAGCGAGGATTAGAGTATCTCGCAGCATGAAGAGCAGTCTTCTCAATCAAAGCCCAAGCATCATCTAAACTCATCTCCATAAATCCTCCATTAGAAGAGGTGTCTATAAGCAGTCTAGTAGCATCATCAACTCCTTGATAGAAGATTTGAAGGAGAACATACTTGGTTTGCCCGTGATGTGGGCACTGAATCAGCAAATCCTTGAACCTCTCCCAAGCTTCATGATAGGTCTCTCCATGTTGCATAGCGAAGGCATTGATCTTCGCCCTCATCTCAGGTATCTTCTTGGGTGGAAAGTATTTGCTCATGAATACCTCATATAGTTGGTTCCATGTTGTAATGGAGTTCTCAGGTAAGGATCTATACCAAGCTTTAGCCTTCCCGTGAAGAGAGAAACGGAAGGCATATAGACGTATGGCCTCCTGAGAAACGTTCTCCATATGCACCGTGCTCCTTAGATCGAGGAACGTCTCCATGTGTTGGTGAGGGTCTTCTGATGGCGATCCACCAAACTGATTAGACTGGATCAAATTCAGCAGTCCAGACTTTGGCTCGAAGTTACGAGCTTGCAACTCAGGGAGGACCACACAAGAAAGTGGACTAGTGCATGGCGGCATCATATAGTCCCCTAGAGTTTGGGGAGCATACTCAAGCGCCTGCACACCTTGTCCTTGATTATCACGTTCACGTTGGAGTTGGGCAATAAGATCATTCAACTGTTGGCGCAGCTGAGCAACATCATCGTTATCTTCCGCCATTTCTTGTCTAGAAATCACAAGATTTTCTCTTAGTTTCCTATGAAAAGTACGTTCAGGCTCGGGATCATAATCGTTGAGTTTGCTAGAACGTAATCCTCTTCGCATAGGCTTTAAGATTCACCTGAAATCACCAACAAGAAAGAAACAAATCAAAACAAATAAAAAGGCCTAGCAGAACTAGTCCGTAGAAACAATCAATACTATCAACAATCCCCGGCAACAGCGCCAAAACTTGATGTGGTCTAAACCAACACAAGAATAGTGTAGCCTTAACCAACCTCGCAAGAATACGAGATCAATTGCAGTATACGTTTATCTATCACGGGGATTAAATCTGTATCAATTGTTATCTAGAACTAATAAGCTAAGCCAATAAAGAGAGATTTGATTTTCAACTAAACCTAGAAAAACAAGCAAAGATTATGAATAAAATATGTATGAGAAATGATTCCAGGATTAAGGATTCCGACGACAATGCCACAAATAATTCAACCCGATGTTCACTCGAACTTCATCTTCTTAATAAGTCAAATTGAAGGTAAATTATCTAAAGTCATCACTACTCAGCTGTCGCATGTTGTAGTGATTGTGTCTAAATTAACAGAATCTAGACCCTTTAAGTTCTTTATAGATCTTAGGAGAAAATCAATTAAACATTCGATGTCGCGTTCCGCCTAACCGATTCAAACCTAAGAATCTACGATAATTTATTAATCCTCAAGAGTCCTCAACAATCGTTTAAATGTCACAATAACAATTGTCGATTCCTCAAGTTAAATCCTAGGGTTCCAATAGACACAATTCCCCTTTCGGGTTCTTGAAGTCCATCCAAATATCCAATTTCAATTCTCAGCGGTAGCATCTCGAGTCTAAAAAGGATTCTAATCGATTGACATCAATTACGTAAAGCAACTAGGATCAAATCAATTCATAGAATTCAGATAAAGTTCAAGCAACCATCGAAATCAAATAAGTTGCAACATTGTCGGGTTCACCCTAACCCTAGAACGGAGAATTTAGCCAAGCATGGTAGAATTCATCATCAAATCACTAAATTGAAACATGAAAATAGATAGAAAAGCAAACACTAAAGGGGAAATACCAATCTTGAATTGAAGCAATGCAATCTCCAAGAAAATCTGTCTCAAGTTCTCCAAATCTAACTCAACAAAAGTCTTCCAAAAAGAGAGCTTCCAAATGAGGGTTTCGAGCCCCCTTCAAAGATGTGTTTCCGCCCCTTAAATAGTCCGGGACATCCGCTAATATAATATTATAAAACCCCTAAAATAATAATAAACTAATGTCAAAAGAAACCGGGTCGAAATCAGCCGAATCTGTCCGAGCTGAAGGGTGCACGCCCGCGCACCTATCGTCTGATGCCTTTTTTCTCTGGCCGAGGTTCTGCACGCCCGTGCGGATATGGTGCACGCCCGTGCACTTCTGTTTTGCCGTTAAGCCTATGATGCACGACAGCCTTGCTCCTTATGCTTTTGCTTCTTCGCCTTTTATCCTTGTTCCTCTATAGGATTTCCGCTCGGCACTTCTTAGCTTATGTACCCATCTCACATGTCCTCTAGCAATCTCCGCTTAGCTCCCGAAAACTCCTGAAAACACCACCATATAGACAGTAGATCTCTATCCTAGAAACTAAACGAAAAACCTCTAAAAACATATAAACCACATGACAAAAGACACAAACCTATGCTAAATGCATGTCCTAAATAATGCAAACTATGATGACATCAACCGTCTTGTTGCAAAAGTGGGTACCTCGATCACTAATTAATGCACGTAGAATACCAAATCTAGTGAACAAGTCCTTAAGAAATCCTGAAACCACTTTAGAATCGTCAGTTTTGGTGGCCTTCGCCTCCACCCATTTGGAGACATAGTCCACCACAAGTAAGATATAAAGATTCCCGAAGGAACTAGCTAGGAAAAGGTCCCATGAAATCAATCCCCCAAACATAAAAAATTTCACAAAACATCATTCTAGTTTGAGGCATCTCATTTCTAGTTGCAATATTCCCCATGCGTTGGCACCGATCACAAGATTTACAAAAAGCATATGCATCACGAAAAATTGTGGGCCAATAGAATCTCGAATCAAGTACCTTTTTAGTCGTTTTGTTTGGTCCAAAGTGTCATCCATATGCATAAGAATGACAAAAGCTAAGGATGGACATTACCTCATTATCCGGAAGGCATCGCCGAATGATTTGATCCGCACAATGCTTCCAAAGAAACGGATCGTCCCAAACATAGAATCGAGCGTTGTGGCGAATCTTGTCTTTCTTGTACTTGGGAAAGTTTGGCGGAAACTCCTTCGTGACAAGAAAATTGACTATGTCCGCGAACCATGGCCGAGGAATGTTGGCTGCCATCAAAGACAAAGGTGTAAAGGAGTCCGGACATACCTACTGGGCAGAATCTGTTGGCAGCGAGTCAGGTTCGCTGTCAGTGAATGGAGTCAGGATGTGAGCTGGTGTCGGCAACTAGAGAGCCTCGCCGGTGACTTGACTCGCTGGCAGCGGACTGGGTTCGCTGTCAGTGACTTCAGCACAACTTGAAACGAAGTGTAGAGTTTCATCCGGAAATTCTCCAAGTGCTTGTAGCTTCTCCCCCACACTATTCGGGTGTAAAATGCGGCTAAGGTGATCGGCCACATAGTTTTCCGCGCCCTTCTTGTGTTTGATTTCGATGTCGAACTCGCTCAAGAGCAAGATCCACCGAATAAGCCTTGTTTTGGCGTCCTTCTTCTTCATGAGGTACCTAAGGGCTGCATGATCGAAGTAAATTATTGCCTTTGCTTCTAGCAAGTATGTGCGGAACTTGTCCAAGGCAAACACCACGGCCAATAGCTCCTTTTCCGTGGTTGTTGTTGTGAGTTGAATCTGCCATGTTTTACAGTAACTTTTATATCGATTTCTGCATGCATTTCATTCATTTGGGCTAAGATAGTACAGAATCTATGTAGTTTATGTTTATTTGCCAAATTATGGAATCTACACCAGTTTCTGTTTAATTCGCAGAAATCGAAGCATTTTACAGCAATTCTACAGAAGGTCGGAAAAGCTCGGAAAACCACTACAGAAGTCCAAGGTGAAGGAAGCAACAGAACCTTGGTCGAGCAAGCCTGATCGAGAAAGCCAGACAACCCAGCTCCGCAAGTCTACTCGATCTCGACAAACCCTTGTCGAGATCGACGAAGCCCAGCGCCACACCCGGAGTCGACGAAGAGAGAAGCTGCCCGAGAAGCCGAGCACACCTTTACTCGATCTCGACCAACCCTTGTCGAGATCGACAAGCCACACACGGAGTCGACAAGGACGAGGATGACCAGATGCAACTCGCTGCCAGCGACTCGACTCGCTGCAGCGGATCGCTCGCTGCCGCAGAAAAACGCGCTGCCAGCGGGATGCACCAAGTCGACAAAGAAGCCTACTCGCGGCAGCGGAAGAGGCAACTCGCGGAAGCGGAAGGGAGTACAACCAACTCGATCTCGACAAGAGTTGGTCGAGATCGACGAGCGCCTGAGTCCAGATCCGAGCCAGTCGAGTAAACCTACCCGAGGAGACCTAGTCGGCAACACTTTTCTACTCGAGGTCGACTACGCCTTGTCGAGGTCGACGAGCACCAGGAGCCAAGACTGAGCCGCATCGAGCAGAGCTAGCCAGGAAGTCTAGTCGACGATCCACCCTACTCGAGGTCGACGAGCCCTTGTCGAGGTCGAGTAGACCAGTGTCCGGAAACGCGTCGACGAAGACCTGTCCGAGTAGACTTGAGATTCCTTGGGCGCAAAGGAGTCGATTTGGCCGAGATTCTATCCTAATCCATCAAGTTCTCTCCAAGGAGACAAGATCTATCAACATCATGAAGACTTACCCTATTTAGTTTTATCTTTTCCTTTTAGATTTATTTCCATAAAACAATTTATTTATCCTTTCAAGTTTTAGATATAATTTTAGATAGAGATAGATATCTTCTTTCCTAGAATAGCTAGGGAATGAAGCCTATAAATAAGGCCCTAGGGGCTCAGTTTTAATCATCAATTTTCAGAAAAAGACAAGTAGTTCCACAGAGAAGTTTAGGAGTTCTAAGGTTTTTAGGGTTTTGGCTTTCTGCGAAAGTTAATTGCCAGGATTGTAAAAGGCTTTGAATTTAGTTTTAATGCAAGTTTCTTTCAAATCAATGTCTGTTATTGCAATGAGGCGTGAGTAGTCCACCCACTTCTGGGGCTGGGGTGAGCCCAACGGTGGCCATGTGAGGCGATGCGATAAAGGTCAGATCTTTTTGTGCGATTCATCTTCTATTCCTATGAGCATGATTCTTTTGCGAAAGTTGAAGGTGATCCTTGTTTGTGTTATTGAAGCGAAAGTGATCTTAATGCAACTTGGATTAATTATGTGAAAAAGGGTTAGTAACAATTAGGGTTTATGCGAAAGCCTCTATATGCCTATTTGTTAATAACGAAAGTTATTTGATGGAAAGCATGATCTTTTATGCCTTTATGTGTTACTTTGCATGGTTATCGTTGTGGTGTTGAAACCCTGGCTATGGAAGTCTTTTAGCATATTGAGTTTATTTCTGTCGAGATTCTGAGTTTTGTTCGAGATTCTGCAAATTAAAGTTTCTGTTTCCTGTCGACATAGAGTAAGCCTTGTCGAGATCGAGTACAACCTTTGTCGATCTCGAGTAGAAGCTGGTCTAGGTCGAGTTGGTTTTCTTCTGTTTTCGTCGATTTTCACTTTTTGAGTTTCTGTTGTTCACTGTCTTGTCGATCTCGAGGAAGCTGTTGTCGAGATCGAGTACGCCTTTGCTTTGCTTTTAGTTTTTGCTTTGTCTTTGCTTTATTTCTTTGCTTTTGTTTTAGTTGCCCTTGCCGGGTTTATTTGTTTCTTTCCTTTCTGTGTTTCTGTCTTTTCTGCTGCTTCTGTGAGAATTTACAGCTACCTGAGAACTGCTGACGTGCTTCCTCGTGGATTCGATCCTGACTATTCTCTTACTACAACGGGAGGAAGTCTTGTATTTATTTGCTGAGACAGGGAAGTCAGTCTGAACTTTATTTCATATTTATTTCATACTTGACCATCCTCCTGCAACAACAGTTGTATAGTTCCGTCGGGCTCCATTTAGTATCATTGAAGCATAGTAGATGACATGTGAGGCTTTCTCAATCCTTTGTCCAAGAACCGCTCCGACGGCGTAGTCGCTAGCATCACACATTAGCTAGAATGGGAGGGTCCACACCGAGGCTTGAATGATTGGTGCGGTGACAAGACGACTTCTCAACTCGTGGAAAGCCTCCTTACACTTCTCATCAAACTCAAATATGGTGTCCTTCTTGAGGAGTTCACAAAGAGGTGCGGTGGTCTTGGAGAAATCCTGGATGAATCGGCGATAAAATCCTGCATGACCAAGGAAAGAGCGAACTTCACGCACATTAGTAGGGCAAGGCAAAGATTGAATGATGTCAATCTTTGCCTTGTCAACCTCAATTCCCTTTCGGGAGACGATGTGACCTAAAACAATCCCTTGCTCAACCATAAAGTGACATTTTTCGGAATTCAAAACCAAATTTGTTTCAACACATCTTTTTAAAACCAATGCCAAATGGTCTAAGCAAGAGTTGAAGTCATCGCCATGAACGGTGAAATCATCCATAATAACTTCAAAGAACTTTTCAATATATTCGGAGAAAATACTTACCATACACCTTTGGAATGTACCCGGAGCATTGCATTGTCCAAAAAGGGATTCGACGATATGCAAAAGTGCCAAAAAGATATGTGAATGTTGTTTTCTCTTGGTCCTCCGATGCGATAGCAATTTGAAACTAGCCCGAGTAGCCATCCAAGAAACAATAGTAAGCTCTTCCGGCGAGGTGCTTCACCATTTGGTCAATGAATGGGAGAAGGAAGTGGTCCTTGCGAGTCTCCGCGTTCAATTTCCGATAGTGGATGCAAACTCTCCATCCAGTTTGGAATCGCGTGGGCACTAGCTCTCCTTCTTTGTTCTCTACGACCGGGATACCTCCTTTCTTTGGAACCACCTGCGTAGGACTAACCCATTTACTATCGGAGATAGGATAGATCGTACCAGCTTGTAGTAGCTTTAGAACTTCCTTCTTGACCACCTCTATCATTGGTGGGTTGAGTCTCCTTTGGGGTTGTCTTGATGGTTTGGCTCCTTCCTCCAAGAGTATGCGATGCATGCACATGGTTGGGCTTATTCCTTTGATGTCCGCAATTGTCCATCCAAGGGCCCTCTTGTGTTCCTTAAGCATCGCTATCAACCTCTCCTCTTGCTCAAGGGTGAGCTTATTTGATATGATGACCGGCAAGGTATCTCCATCACCCAAGAAGGCATACTTGAGGTGATCCGGCAATGGTTTAAGCTCTATCACGGGTGCCTGAACAATAGAAGGTAAAAGCCTCTCGATTGGGAGGGTTAGTGTTAAGGCATCATTTCTTTGGTAAGTATGTTGTGCCTCTAATGCTCCCAAAACTTCATGCAAGTAAGGTGAAATAGAATATTCAAGTTTAAGTTCATCTAGAGGGGTTTCTAAAGCTACTTGCAATTCATCTTTTCCATTAAGCTCAAAAACATCTTCTACACAAGGTTTAATAGTATCAATAGCAAATAGAGAGTGTTCATCGCGAGGATACTTCATTGCATCAAATAAGCAATACTCTACCTTTTCTCCATCGAACTCCATAGTAAGTGAACCGGCATAGACATCAATCTTTGTTCGGGCTGTCCTTAGGAAGGGTCTACCCAAGAGGATAGGCGCCTCTGCTACTCCATGCTCCATGTCCAAAACAAAGAAATTTGCGGGAAATATTAGCTTGTCCACCATAACTAAAACATCTTCTACAAACCCCTTAGGATAGATTTGGGAACGATTTGTCAATTGGATCACAACTCTTGTTTCTTGCAAAGCACCAAGACCAAGCGATTTATAGAGGGAGTATGATATAACATTAATGGATGCTCCTAAATCTAGCAAAGCATAAATAAATTTAGCATCTCCAATTGTGCAAGGAATAGTAAACATACCCGGATCGCTACACTTTTCGGGCATACACCTTTCTAACATAGCGGAGACATGTTCACTTACTTGAACTTTTTGCTTCCCCTTCAACTTTTGATTCCTCTTGACCATGCATAATTCCTTCAAAAACATTGCATAACGAGGAATAGCTTTAACTAGGTTGAGTAGGGGGATGTTTACCTCACACTTGGCGAATGTTTCGAAGAGTTCGGTGTCACTCTCTGGCCTCCTTGGATTCCTCAAAGCCTCCGGAAAGGGTGCCACCGGCTTAAAATCGTCAAGAGAAGGTTTGGAATTGGCGGCGTCGAGTCCGGTTTTACCAGCGTTAGCTTTTTGGGCAGAATCCGTTGTCAATGAATCGTTTTTCGTTGGTGGCGAGTCAGGTTCACTGGCAGTGAGTGGAGTTCCGCTGTCAGCGACTGGGATCGTACCTGGTTCAGCAGATGCATTCACCCCATTCGCTGCCAGCGAGTTTGGTTTCGCTGTCAGCGGAATTTGCACAGAAATTGTCTCCTCCTTGTTTTCTTCGTAGCCTTCTTCCATGATCTCTTCTAAGGCTTCTTTCTCACCCCTAGGTGCGACAAACAGTTCCTTACCGTTCCTTAGGGTGATGGCGCTCACGTTCTCCCTTGGGTTGACCACCACTTGTGGTGGTAGCTTGCCCGAGTCCTTTGCTTGTAATTCTCCAATTGCTTGAGCTATTTGGCCCATCATCTTCTCTTGTGCATTCATCTTCTTCGTTTGAGCTTTGAGGGTTTCTAGAATGAGCTTGTATGGATCCTCACCTTGTTGATTAGCTTGAGGAGCCCCCCTTTGATGATTATCATAGGGTGCTCTATATTGGGGTCCTCCTTGTGGATAGGGAGGTTATTGTTGTTGTTGATTGAACCGGCCACCATAACCCTGTTGTTGAAAATTAGAATTATAGAGATTATTACCATAGTTGCAGCGTGGACCGTAGTCTCCCATAGCATTGACCTCCATGGCTCCATCTTGTACGTCGGGACATTGATCCATAGGATGGGATGGGTCTCCACACAACCCACATGCTTTGAGTTGTTGTTGTTGACCTCTTTGCAAAGTTAGATTCTTTAGAGCCTCTCTAATCTCCTTAAGCTCATTTTGCATGCTTGATGTTGGGGAGTCATAGTGCAAGACTCCTCTAGCTCTATGAGACCGTCGATATTGTTGAGAAGCATTAGCTAGCTCCTCAAATATCTCCATAGCTTCCTCCGGTGTTTTGTTGAGGATGTTCCCTCCACTAGCCGAGTTAACCGTCCCACGATTATTATCGAGTAGCCCCTCATAAAGATATAGGACCAAATCGTCATCCGAAAAGCCATGATAGGGGCAACTCGCTTTTAGCTTCTTGAATCTCTCCACATATTCGTAGAGAGTCTCCGTGGCCGATTGCTCAATGCTTAATATCTCCTTCTTCAAAATATTGTGTCTAGTGGCGGGGAAGTATTTGCGCAAGAAGGCCTTTTTCATCTCCATCCATGTAGTAATGCTCTCCGTGGGTAAATAATAGAGCCAATCGTTGGCCGCATCCTTCAAGGTGAATGGGAAGGCCCTTAGCATCATTTGATCCTCCGTGATGCCGTGAGGTCTCAAACGATCGCATATTCCGTGAAACTTTGCAAGATGCTTGTTTGGATCCTCTCCACTCAGGCCATGAGACATTGGGAAAAGATGGACCCATGGTGACTTGAATTCAAACTTGGTGCCCTCCGGGATTGTTGTTTTGGTTGTTGTCGCCCATCTCTTCTTTGTTTTCCGGGTTGGATGAGTGCTCTCTTCGCAACCTAGAAGCCGTTCTTTCAATTTCTGGATCAAAAGGTAAGAGATTGGAATTAGTAGAACGGGTGTGGTCCACCCAAAAGTTGATGATTAAACTACACAAAGAAATCAAATTAAATCTCCCCGGCAACGACGCCAAAAACTTGACGGAAAATCGTTGATTCCCAATCAAATAGTTCCCACTCTCACAAATTAGTATAATTGGCAAGAAAGGGGTCGAATCCTCGGGAGATTTAAGATTTCACAATGCAATTTGATCACCAACAAGTAACAAAAGTGGGAAAAGATGCGACTTTTAAATAAGAACAAGTAAAGTAAAGTAAAGATGGAATTTTGTTGTAAAATCAAGAGTAGAGAACGGTTCCACCCACGAATTCTTTGACATTGGTTGGCTTATTGATCATCGAATTCTTTTCAAGCTATTAACTTTCCTACAAATTCCTCTCGTCTTGGTTTATATGGATTAAAAGTCCTACGAGTCCAATTAATCCCTTACACCTCAATGCAATCATAACACGATTAAGATTTAACAAAGAGATAGCACAACATCCCAAGAACTTGAGCATATAAATAACACCAATTAAACACGGTAAATCGATGTTTAAGATATATGTCAACTTCCTACATAATCATGCTTCAAACATGGAATCCACAATCTTATGCATGCTACTATAGAAATAACGCAAATACGAAAGCATTAAATCTTAGCACGAAATCAATATTTTCAAGTCGGCCAAGCAAGATAACATCAATAACATAACAATAAGCACAAGGAAGTTGAAGGGATTATAATAGATGAAAGATAACTTGAATTAAAAACTCACAATTCACCAACGAAGTCTCTGAAAACGTAGGCGAAACACTAGGAAAATTAGCCGCTCATGGCTTACCTAAGCTCTCCTCTCTTCTATGGTGATTGCTCCAATTGAAATCTTATTAAACTAACCCTAGAACATCCTATTTATAAGCCTAATGTCTTCCATAAAAGATAGATAAAAGATAGAAATTTTCTAAACAAACTAGATAAAAGATAGAACTTTCCTAATTTAACTCAGCGTCGGATTCTGCTCGCAGCGAGAAATTCCGCTGGTAGCGAATGGCCTTGATTGAGCTCCTGTTGGATTTTCGCTACCACCTCGCTACCACACTCGCTGTAAGCGAAAGTTCCATGCCTTAGAATTTTTCCATCCTCGTAGGACCCTTCCTTCCGCTTCTGCGAGACACTGAACCCGCTGCCGCGAGCTGCTCCTCTGCCGCGAGTCCATCCTTCCGCCGGAGCGAGTTGTCGAGTCTCCGTCGCCCTGGTGCTTCTCGCTGGCAGCGACTTTTTTCGCAGCAGCGAATGTCTCACTGCAGCGAGATTAGTCGCTAGCAGCGGACGCTGCTTGCTCTTCTTCTCTCGCTGGCTCCCTCTTCTCGCTGGCTCCCTCTTCTCGCTGACTCTCTCTCGCTGGCTTGCTCTCCTCGCTGGCTCTCTCTCGCTGGCTTGCTGGGCTCCAGGCTTCTGGTTCCACTCGCTGGCAGCGAATGAAATCCCGCAAGCAGCGAAATCTGCCCAGAGACTTGATTCTTCATCGTTCTTCCCTCGTTCTTTCTTTCCTCCTTTCTTTCTCTTCTTAGCTTGATTTCTTGACTTCACTTGGCCATGTTTAAAAGCTTTTCCTTGCTTTCCACTATGTCTGATCTTCGATTCTGCACAATTCAACAAAAAATAGCGTAGATTCCGAACTTTTCCACAAAAAGAGTTTAATCTAAATTAACACTAAAATATGCATATTCTACAATGTAAATGCAACTAAATTATCCTATAATGCCCATTAGAAATGTGCATTATCATTTATATATTTTGCATATGTAAAGAAATTGAATTGGGGAAGTGCAATGGATGATCGAGCGTGGATGTATGAAGGATTAAACGGTGAATTCTTCAAAGGGGTGGATGAGTTTATTAAGTTTGCATTGGAGCATCCACTTTAAGTCGATGAAGGCAAGATTAAATGTCCTTGTTGGCGATGCACTAATTGCAAATGGTAGAGAGCATATGAGGTTAAGAGTCATTTATATCATCTTGGGTTTATGAGTGATTATCATCGTTGGACAGCACATGGTGAAACTATCCCGCCTTCAAACCCGCAATTGTCTATGTATGATCAGTTAATGGGAGAACAAAGGATGGTGTTTTACATTGCAGGTCCGAATTTTGTTGTATATATATCCTATATTTGTTTTAATGTTCGATGGCAATGATGTTGAATATCTTATTCAAGAATTTAAATCATGGGGTTTTCGAAATTGCAGGTCCGAGCTTTGTTCCTCCTCGTTTCTTTAATGTTGACGGAAATGATGGTGAATTCCAAGCAGCTATTTATGGTGAAGACATGATGACAGCCGAAGTTGATCTCTTAGCAACACAATTTGCAGAAGTGCTCAAAGCCGCCGATGCCCCGGTGTTTGAAGGTTGTACTTCACATACGCAATTATCCTTTGTGAGTCGACTTATGAGCTTGAAGTGTGAATATAATGTCTCCCAACCACTCTTCCATGGATTCATGTAATTGTTTGATGAAGTGTTGCCTTCTAACCAAAAGATTCCCACTAGTTACTATGAAACTGAGAAGGTGGTTCGAAGTTTGGGTCTGTCAGTGGAAAGAATAGCCATGTGCCCTAATGGTTGTATGTTGTATTGGAAGAATGATGCCAATGAAGAATCGTGTAGGTTTTGTGAGCATGCAAGATATAAAGTTGCGAGTAATGGAAGACGCACTCCACACCAGGTGTTATTCTACTTACCTCTAACTCCGAGACTTCAGAGATTATATGCTTTTGAGGTGACAGCTATCCACATGATTTGGCATGCAGAACATGTAACAAAAGAGGGAATGATGTCTCATCCGTCATATGGAGATGCTTGGAAAAGGTTAGACACAAAGCATCCTGATTTTGCTTTAGAAGCTCGTAATATTCGTTTGGGTTTATGCACTGATGGCTTTGCTACCTTCAACAAAAGTGGACAGATTTATTCTTCTTGGCCCGTTATTGTTACTCCTTACAATCTTCGACCTCATATGTGCATGAAAATGGAGCATATGTTTATGTCATTGATAGTGCCAGGACCAAAAAACCCGAAGAAGTTGATTGATGTTTGCCTCCAACCTCTCATTGATGAGTTTATGCACTTGTGGGAGGTCGGCGTACCTACTTATGATGTCTTGAGGAGAGAGAACTTCATTATGCGTGCAGCTCTACTTATGACAATAAGTGATTTCTCTGCATATGCTATTTTGTCGGGATGGAGCACTGCTGGTTTGATGGCTTGTCCGATTTGTATGGAATCAGGATCTGATTATTTTCGGCTGAAAAATGGAAGGAAGGCTACCTGGTTTGATTGCCATAGATATTTTTTAGACATTGACCATCCCTTTCGTAGAAATAAGAAGGACTTCTATCGAGGGCATGGACAGACAGCGTTGCCAGCACCAATGCTAATGGGGGAGCAGATATGGGAGCGGGTAGGTCAGTTGCCAACGGTCATTGATGATCATTTTCACACGTCACCAGACTATGGGATTTCGCATAAGTGGACTAAGCAGAGCATTTTCTAGAGACTTCCGTATTGGAAGAGCCTTCTCATCCGTCACAATCTTGATGTTATGCACATTGAGAAAAATGTGTTTGACAATGTCTATAACACCGTGATGAATGTCCCTGGTAAGACAAAGGACAACTTGAATGCACGGAAGGATCTTCGCCAATATTGACATCAACTTGAGCTAGAGGTAGCTGATGACCACAGAGGCGCAAAACCTAAAGCAATTTATACCTTATCATGAGAGGCGAAGAAAAAGGTGGGTCAATGGTTGAGATCTGTGAAGTTTCCGGATGGCTATGCTTCTAATATGGGAAGATGTGTTATGAGTGATGATTGCGTGTGCTGTTTTGTTCGAATCACATCCAATGTTCAAGCACCTATTTCGACATCGTTGTTTATCTTCCGACAATGCCAACACAATCACGCTCAAGTAAAGATTTCACTCGTCAGTATGATAGGTCATACGCATCGATCGAAGCTCTCTGCAAGAAGAACGAGCCGCCGGAAGATCGCCCAAAACCACTGTTGAAGCTGCGAGAAGGGGGCTGTCGGGCTGAGGCCTATTTGTGGGTATTTGCACGAAAGCTCCCACACTTTCAGTTTTTGTAAAATATGCCCCTATTATAGTTTCTAAAATTTCATAAATTATCTCGCAGTTTTAGAAGTTGTTCTAACCCGGGTAATCTCTTTAATCCGCATCGTTTTCGTCAAATCCTTACCCATCGGCAATGAGTCAGGATTCCAAAGAAGATAGCATTGATTCATTTGTAGACTTCGTTAACCTTGTCACCAAGTGCTTTGAAGTCCATAGTTGGTACCGAAATCCAACAAGACGAATCAGGCAAGTGACTTTCCGAGCTTTTCCGCTCATTTTCGTGTCTTCGTGTCTTGTTTGTTTTCCTGCCTTTTGACGGCTTGCGAAGTTATTTAAAATAAATTACAATTCACCTCATTATGTGATTTATTTACCATTCCGTTTGAATTTGGCAAGTATAATTGGGTGACCTTAAGATAAGATAATAACGTAGTTACCCACCGTCTATTCAAAGCATAATTTATTCTTATTCTTTCATGCTAATTGGGTTAGGAATGGAACATGCATTTTTCTTTGATGTTTCCATTCTTTTATTTTAATTGCTTTTATTTAATTAGGCATCCATGTTACCTATAAATAACATGGGTTATCTTGTGTTGTGTGATCACCTAGGGTGTCTTGAGTAAACGTAAATAGTAATAATGTGAGGATTGTGTGTTACAATTGGAACTCAATTGAATCAAGATTAATCAAGTAAAATTTATCAGTCAATCTGAAACAAAGTGAATGTAACATGTGAAGTAATAAAAAATAATGGAAACAGGTCGGGGCTGCGAGAACCCGGTCTATAAAGGGTTTCATGAAACTAACACATTTTCGTAGAGAAATGTTACACTACCTCCTGTAGTAGGTTGCTAACTGCTAGTGAGAGCGGGGTCGGTATCATATTATAACAAAGAGTGTGTGTTGTAAGTATTTGAACTTATAATAAAAGACGTAAACGTGTTAAGTGCGTAACCTTGTGTTTATACTACTCAACGTGAGGAAGTGAGTGAAGTGTGTGTTAAATAAATTTGTGGTTGAGCTACTCAATGTGACGAAGTGAGTGAAGTGTGTGTTAAATAAATCTGTGGTTAAGCTACTCAACGTGAGGAAGTGAGTGAAGTGTGTGATATACATGTATTTTGTTAACCTAATGAGAAAAATGTTGTATAGTGATCACAATTAATTCAAGTTGTATCATATTCCATCTGTACTCGGAGTATGGTTCCTAAGAGTGCTCGTAACTTGCATCTTTTGTTACTCAATCCTTCAGGGTTATCCGTGTCTCAGGAGTCGTGTTTTAAATTGTTGAGCCTTCACATAAATATTCTTAATAATCACATTAGGGTTTAGATTCATACCTTATCATGGTCACTGAATTTGAATCCAAAGTAGTCCCAGTTTTCGAGTCGTTGCTTACTAGTTCTTACGAACTAACCGTCCTATTGTTTGTGACGGCAGGTTTAGGTCGAGTCTTAGAAGAGAAGTTGAGAAGATATTTAAGTTATCTTAACATTGCAATTACATTTTAAAATTTCTAGATTATTGTATAGGAGTTTTATTATTTGATTTTATTTAACCGTCTTCCGTTGTAATATTTTCAAGTTGTAAATTTAAGTCCTCAATTTTAGGGGAAAGATTAAGAAATAGTTATTTTTAAGTCTTCTACGATTTAATTGTATTTCATTTATGTATTTAATATTATCATCTTGTTTATGCGAGCATGGTTGCATGTCCCTATAAGCCTAAGGTGGTTAAAAAGACATTAAAGTGTGAGTAATCACTGACACCGTGACATTCCCTCGTGTTATAAAAGGGGGTGTTACAGAAGGTGGTATCAGAGCAAAAAGTTTTTCGACAACGTTTTGAACATCGAAAAGTTTTTTCTAACTGTTTTAAAAAAAAACTGAATTTAAAAAAATAAATTAATTCAGACTTTTTCTTAAAAGTGTATGGTATAGTTTTTATTTTTCTAAGGGAAATTTGCTAAAATGACCTCCATATCCGGAAGGTTTGCAAGAGTAACCCAATCCGGAAAAAATTTGCATAAAAGCGGATATCCGCTTGACAAGGGGAGCCGGTGGCCGATCACCCTGTGTGGTACAGCTGGACTCCACTCTCGGTGGGTGGGAGGCATCTTTACTCCTGCAAAAGCAAGGACCAGTGAGAGGGGAGGGAAGAAGTAGCTGCTGCTACAGTGGCAGAGGACAGAAGAGAGAGACAGAGAGACGGAGAGAGAGGGAGAGAGAGAGAGAGAGAGAGAGAGAGAGAGGTTAAATATAAAAGTGCAGGCTGAGAGGACAGATAGATCAGTGAGAGTGTCAGTGAGGGGCAAAAATATTCTTTCAGCTAAATGACATATTGTTTAAGATAAAACCAATTGAAGAAGGAAGGGTCTGGGGGTTTATTTTAAGGATCATGTGTAAGCAGTAAGTTGTAACTGGACATCCATATTCGATAAGCATGTCAGCTATTGTCTTTCACTGGACACGATTGTAACTATGAAAAACACAGGTCATTAACTTCCATAATCGAATGGAGAAGATTTATGGGATAAGCATATTCTCTATAATGACATATTGTTTTATGTGTGGCCAGTTATAATATTTACCCATACTTGGATGCCATGATCTCGTTATCTCCGGCCGTCACTAGTATGCTTGACCCATATTGGAATCGAATGGATAAGAGTGACAGTGAGGGGGCATAAACATACTTATAATGATGTGGTAAGGTGAAGAGAAAAACCATGGAATAACAATAAAGTGGGTGGAGGTAAATTCGTGGGCCGACTGGTAATCGCTTAGTGTTAACTGGACGCGAAATAAATACGACATGACAGACATTAAAATATACTAGACACAAAATGGCAGAGACAGAATCACTTGCATTAATCAAATACGACACAGGAGCAAACATTTAAAAGATAGTACGAGAGCGTAGCAACATAGAAGACAGTGAAAACCAAATTTACAGTAACAAGCCGCGAAATTGTGGCTGCGTGGTGAATCTGTATGCATCCCAATCGAAGTGTGGGCGCATATTGCGGGCACGATGGTCAGACGTCTCGTCGTTGAGTGGGAAGTAGACCGTGAAAGTTCGGTCACTCCCATAACCGGACACACCAAGGACCCTCCCGGCCTAAAACCCATCGTTGTCGCGTCAGTCGACACGGTCTTCGGGCATGTAGGCATCGTAAGAAATATGAGGCGGCCTTGGACGAATTCGTTGAACCGGGAGGACCTCCGTCAGCAGCTCTCTTCTGTTGTTACGTAGGAGGGTCACATATTCGACCTCCCAGTGGTTAGGGTCCAGTTTGCGCACAAGGGTCGCCTCGTAGAACGACCCGAGCATCCCAGACTCACCGCCGACAATCTCTACTCTTTGATTTCGTCGGTATGACGGCGGCGACATTGGTCCTGCATAAAATGAAAAAAATAAGGTAGTATAATGATACAAGTAGCACAACTGAAATCTACACAAATGAAGTGATCTACAAACCTCCATCGTCTGATTCGTCGGATGATATAACAATGGGGACAGGTCGGGGAGGGAGGCCAGATGAGGAGCTGGGGTGGTGTGAAGAGGATGCCATTTCGTTGAAGGGTTGTTGGAGAGGTTGTTAAATGGAAATGGGGAGTTAACTTCACCGATTTGTGGGGAGTATGGATGGTGAATGACTATCATATAAGTGGGGTGTGTGGGAAATAGCAACATTGTTCAGCATGTGACCGTTGAGGAAGGAAAAAAAGAAACAAAAAGCAAATGGGATTGAATGGCAGTGTTTTGTTGTTATCTACAATGAACACGGCAGTGGTCTTATCTAAACATGACACGTATCAATTCTGACATAACAAACGATAAAGTGGGTTTACATCTTGTCGTTAGACGCTACATGACACCCCTTTAAAACAACTAGCCGGTTAATTAATACCGAATGGATAACAAACAGTTTTCTACTATACACCTTTAGCAGTGATTTTAGTGAAATTTTGACCTTTGTATAAAATTTGGTTTCCCACTCACCATTAATACTAAAAAAAATGCAATACCATAGAGAGAGGAGTATACCCATATTAATTTAAAACCACGAAATACATTTTCAAACAATATATTATGTTGAAAGAAATGAATCAAATTTTGACCCAACAATAACTTCAGAGAGACCGGGGGGGGGAATCTCGCAGAGGGTAGGTAAAGACATTTGATAAGACAGAAGAGAGAGAGAGAGAGTGTGTGTGTGTGTGTGAGAGAGAGAGAGAGCGGGAGAGAGTGAGAGAGAGAGGGCGGGAGTGAGATTAAATCTCCCACCCTGTCATTTACCCCTTAAGAGAATAAGAGGGAGAGGAGGGAGGAGGGGGAGTCCATAAACCCATTCACGCACTTGACACCTACTGGGGTTAACTGGACAGACACCGACTTCTTAGCGGAAATGAGTAAGTCATCCTTCCATTTAGGTTATGCGATGCGTCTCTCCTTAAAAGAATATGTTCTTCTCCCTGTAAAACTGAATGCCCCCCCCCCCCAACTAAATAATGGAACAGGGGAGAAATCGTCCGTGTGTATCACTGTATTGTTTGGCGGATGGTGGGATTGTGAAGAGGGCATTTGGGTCGTCGAGGAGTCAAAAGGCCGTACTGGTAGACGAAAGTATTGACTACGTCTCTCTGAAGAAATAACTGATGGCCAAGTTTAATGTCGATGGGAGGAGGCATGACGTTGAGGTCACATATGTAAAGCCGAAGAAGGAAGGGTGCAGACCTTTTTCCATTGGGGATGATGAAGACTTCCAGGCCTACAAGTTCGTTAACAGTCTTTCCGGTGAACGATTCTGGCCTATCGACCTCCATGTCTCCCTGGTACGCAAGGTTGGCGGCGATTTCACCACTACGGAAGGATCCACAACGGCCCATCCACTCAGGGGTGGGCCACATTGGACCCAAGAAGATCACCCACAGTTAAAAACTAAAACCCTCTTGGAAGGGGATGAAGAATTGGAAGTTGTGGTAGCACAAGGTGTCGATCGAGCAGGAGGAGGTGTCCAGTTCGAAACTAAGAGTGTCCGGTTAGAAAGCTCACTTGTCCAGTTAGATAATCCACGTGTCCAGTTAGAACCAAGTGATGCGTTGTACAACGCAGTTGCTTATGACCGTGGGAAGCAGGTCATTTCTGTGAGCAGCGACGTCGAGGATGTAGTCAGCCCGTGGGATCACGACGCGGAGCGAGCGGTAAGGGAAGTAGAGGAAGCATACCAACGCGGAAAAGGGAAGACCGGCGCGTTACCGACGACTGTGAAACTTGAACCAATAGAGTGGACGCGTCCCGCTAATGGGAAATTTAAATTGCAGAAGCGCCGCCGCACGTAGCAGGGCATAGGAACTTCCATCTGCGGGGCCTTTCGGAATGAAGTAGATAGTACGCCCATTTTGGTTAGACGCTTTTCCCAAAGAATTATGTTGCCTTTCTGCAACTTCGTATGGGGGGTTTTATTCTAGTTTGTTCTAGTTCTAGTTTGTTCTATTATGTTAACGGAATGCCATGACATTACCCCTTTTTGACATGACACTATCGGATTTTGGGATGACATTAGTTTCATATTCACATGACAGTAGCTTCATATTGACATGGCATGTATCTCGGTTGACAAGTCATAATTAATAACCAACGAATACAACAATCCAGCAATAAGTACATATCCAAATGTCTAAAACCAACAAACATAAGTGCATATCCAAATGTCTAAACCAACTAACAAGTCTGCACAAACCAACAATGTATATAAAACCAATGGAGGAGTTTTTTTAAGGATCGGATGGGGTTGTAAGACGTCTGTGAAACATGGAAACACAAAGGGATTGGCGGTACGCCGCAATGAATGAATCGTCCAAGCCACGGAACTTGGTGTCGCCGGTCGCGAGGAGCTGGAGGAAACGGATGGCATATGGACCGTAGTAGCCCCTACATCAAAATAACGAAAATCGCTCACACAACCTGTGTCAATGGTTTCTAAATGAAGAGCCGATAATAACTTACGATTATTTGTTTTGGGGAATCCCCTTCACCCTTTTGTACGAAGAGGGTTTCGGGACTTTGCCTACCCATTTGACTCGAAGTTCAGGGTGGTCGTTCATCAAAATGGGGAGGAGGTGGGTAACCGGCTTTAGGAGGCCCGACATATGGCGCTCAGCGACGTGGCTTGTGTCGGAATCGTACACGTCCAATGTCCACTCCGCGAAGTTGATGTCAAGGGCCACCCAGTGCTCGTTCTTCAGATTCCAAGGTGCCAACACGCGGTCGACATCGGCCCAACCCGTCGTAAACTTCTCCGGCAACTTGCCGTCGAAGTATTGGGTCATCGTGTCGTCCCCCTTCACCACCTCAAGGTCCCCCTTCGCGTCCGCTAGTTTCTTCTGCAGGAGATACCCCCAGAAGAAATACAGAACGGTGACCCCTTCGTACTTGTCACCGGCGTTGATTTCCTTCCGCAGTAAGGTGCAAGCTTGCTCAATATGCTGGACGCAAGGAAAAATCATTATTTTGGAAGACCATATGAGGAAAAAGGTGATGACTCGAACAACAATGTGGGAACGTAAATAACCTCGGATGACACCCAGTTGGTGGGTGATTGAAGTGTCCCAAAGAACTGCTTCGCCAGTAGGGTGCCTTCCACCGATTGGACGGGGTCACTTCCGTCCTTCATCCACGCAGCGAACACATCAGCATCTGCCCTGGTCGCCATGCCCAGCTCGACGGCATCCATTGGCTTCTTGCCCACACACGGCTTCTTCGCTGGCTGCGTTTCTTCCGTCTAGGACAACGTATCAGTATGTTGACGGGTGCTTCTTCTCGGCCGTATGAGGGGCACCTCAGCCTCAGCCTCAACATCAGAACCGGGTGCCACCAACTCTTCCTGCAACTTGAAGCCCATTGCGTATGACATGACAGTAAACACAAATAACATGACATCAGTTATATAATCACATGACAGTCTCATGCGCAAACCTTGTCCTTGTCCTTCAACTTGTCCTCCTTCAACTTGGCCTTGGCCTTCAACTTGTCCTCCTTTCTCTTGTCCTTGCCCTCGCTCTTGACCTTGTCCTTGTCCTTCCCTGATCCCTGAACCTCAGCACATGACCTCTGCGTAAATTAACATGACATATACAATTAAAAACATGAAAGACATATGAATTGAGATGACGATTATGATCTGATATCGGGGGAACCTTACCTCCTTTCCCAGACCTTCCTTGTCCTTGTCCTCCTCCTCCTTGCCGTTATCCTTGTCCTTCACTGATCCCTGAACCTAAGCACATGACCTCTTATTAACATGACATATACTGGAATTGGCATGACATGTATTGATACTAACAGGACATACATTACTAACAACATGACATTAACAGGAGATGACATGACGATTGTGATCTAATACGAGGAGAACCTTACCTCCTTTCCGAGAACTTTCTGTCGCTCCTCCGACTCCCTAGTCCCCTTCCACCGCAGATCCCTGCTCATGTTTTCAATCGCCTCCTCAAGCGTCGCCATCTTCGAATTTACCTCCGCGGATATACTCCTCAGCATGTCGTCCATCTTTTCCACTAACCGTGACTCTATCTCTAATAGGGTAGCTCGTGTCTGCGTGCCCTCCCCTGATTCTTGCGTTGACCCACTTGCTCCCTTTGGTTGTTTCTTTGCTGAGGGTTTGACATTTGCTGATAAGAACGCCCGGGCTATGTCGTCGAAGAAGTTGTCCCGCTTGTCGTGAGTGTTTCGAGCATCGCGGTATAAACCGGTTGCTCTCTCCACATCATCGGGGAGTAGAAGAGGCCTCACGGCTGCAGGGTCATTGAAGTGTCTGAGCTCCTTCGCCTCCTGCAGTCGGGTTTCGATTGAGGCATACTCGAGGTTCAGGTCTCTAAACTCGTATCGCAGACACCTAGGCTACAACTTCTCGTCTATGACATTCGCGAATTGGTCGGCCATTGGAGTGAGGGCTTCGTACACCCATAGCTGCAATTACATATTTTCCAGTAAATAATCAGTTCATGTCCAGTCAATAAATATAAGACGCCTAGTAAACGAGTATACAGCGTCCAGTCATATCTGTGTACGAACCTGGAAGGCGAGAGGGAAACCCAGCAGGCAATAGGTCGGGCGTGCATTGGAGCTTCCCTCATCCGGTTGGAGCTTCCTCTCGATTGCACGGTTCAGGAACTCGTTCGTTCGCTCGTAGCAAAGCCGACCCCACGGAAACGCCAGGAACCTGTCAATGTCGCCGACAAGGTCGACCACTCACCCATGAATGTAGTTTTTGGGTTCCTTCCCGAACAATACTCCCTCGACCAGCATCAGCAGGACGAATTTCAACTTTCTGGTTGACGATTTCTTAGATGCCATCGCCACACGGAACTGTACCTCGAACTCAGACATCCTCATCTTTGAAACTCCAAAGAAACCATACACTGCCTTCTCGAACTCGTCGTCGTCCTCGGGCTCTTCTCCATAGCCATAGTTGAGACCGATGACAATGGCGAACTCGGCTATTGAGAACCTGACGACCGCTTCATGGATCTTGTACCATGTTTCATTCTCCTTCTTCGAATTCAATTGTCATTGGAGAACATAGTGTACAAGCTGTCCCGAGAACTGGACCCTTGTGCCCAGTCTTGCAATTACCCCCAACGGGCTGTCGGTCAGGCGCTTCCAATGGGACTCGCTCAACCGGTTGTCAATGTTAACCAGGAGCCCCATCCGGGAGTGTTGGTTAATTTTTGCTTTGAAGTGTCTTTCTTCCTCTACGGCGTACACAGCCTGCACAAACTTCAACATGTCAGCCACACTGCAGCACAATAATCACCACTTACATTACTCGAACGAAAGCCATATTACCGCACCGGATGTTTGAAGTGTATGGTCTACAATCTTCTTCATACTTCGCTGCGACATTTTTAATATTCACCAGATATCCTGCACAGTGGAAGACCCAAATTCAGTATTCTACACATCAATTCTTCTCCCCCAACCCACGGTTCCCTTCATATTAATATCTAATGTAACATGACACAAACACAATTACACATGACACACACGCATATACACATGACACATGGTTGTGAAAACATGACAGCATACTTATTCAATCTGTCCATCTCCATTTGCAAACAAGTCATCCTATTCCAGATAATGTCGATTCCACATAAACTTTTCACCCTTTCTAAAATTTTCCCTAACCCTAATGCGCCGCATTTAATCCAATTTCCCCCAAACCTGAACGCATCTACAATCATAAGCCCCATTTCGCCCAATTCCCCCCTAAACTGAACGGATCTAGACTCCTCTTCTCCTCATAAGTTGGATTCAACAACACAGTTGCCCAATTTCCCCATTCCCAAAAATCCCCTTTTGTAAAGGCGCGGATTTTCAAATCCTAATTTTTCGGAAAAAGGAAATTGAAAATGAACTTAAACTGAATTTAAAACTCATTTAGCGGATTCCGACCGAAATATAAAATTTGGCGAATAATTTCCGTTGTTTTACCTCGAAAATTCAAATTAATTATTGGATAGCGATATCCTCTTCTGTTTTAAAAATCTCATTGATCGAGAGAGCGGGATTCGGGGAAACTGACATTCGAAAACTAATTTTGGATTTCGAAATTTACGTATTCGGGATTATTTACCGGGTATCTGATTTGACTAATTCCGCATTTATTACCGGTCCAATCCCCCACCAGTTCCTGTCAAATCAGCCCCTCCCCTACACTTTGCAACCCGGAGGAGCCAGCTACCCCGTTCCCTTCTTTTGTACCCCATCCCCCATCACTTCACACCTCTCCCTTCTTCAGATTCTTCAGCTCCTCCCCACTCTTCTGCTGCACTCCATCACCATTTCGCCATCACCGTCCTTTTCTAATCATCTCCACCAACATCTCATGGCTTCACCGTCGCCGCCCCTTCGAACCACCGCCCAACCATCTTCGACCTTCCTCTCTGAGACCGCAGCAGCAACATCACTAGCCCGTACCTCCATCGACGTCCAACGCCACACCGGAGCCACCCAGAAGTCGCCCAACGTCATCGATGAGCCTCCGAAGACCCCCCGTCCGTTTGATCGTGAACCAACCTTCCGGTATGTGGTACTCCTTCATTTCCGATCCAAACCCCTCTCGAGCCCTACCATCGCACTCACACATGTCCCACGCAGGTCCGACGAGCCATCGCAAGCCTCCAACGACGCTCAAACCTCCGATCGAGAGCTCCGAAGTCGCGAACTCACCTCGGTAAGCTTCCGCCTTTCCCTCCCTCTGTTTTGATTCGATTCTGACTTGGGTCGGGCTGTGGGCGAGTGTCGAGTGTGCGTGAGCTGAGTGCGGTGTGTTCGGCGAGCTCAGAAGCTCCGGTGAGAGCTCCGGCGAGCTCAAATTGGCGCAGCGAGTGTCGACGAGCGCGATGACCAGAGGCAGCGTGAGCGAGCAGCTGGATTGGGCAGAGCAGCGGGCGCGAGCTGAGGCGGGGCGGGACCATGGACTCGGAGAGGGTGAGCCACGGTTTGGCGAGCCGGAGCCAGGACGCGATGAGGAAGCAGCGTCGAGCAGGCCGGCGAGCGCGGGAGCGTGAGCAGAGCAGTGAGCTTCGTTGAATTCCGATGTCGAAGATGGCCAACGTGGTTGGGGGCCCCCCTGCTAACTTATATATATATAATCCTTATTCATTATTGAACCGGTTGGGTTTAGGCGGGTTGAATTCGGTTCGGGTTTATCTGCTTATTTAATTATTTAACGGTATTTAAAATAAAATATAATGTTATTGGGGATTTCAAATATATTATTGGGACTTAAAGATTTATAAATAATTAGGAAAAGAATTTCAAGGTTGGAAAGTAAATTAATAAATAAATTGAAAAAGGAATTTTGCGAGTATTTTCAAGGGTCGAAATTCTTAACTGTTTAATTCGGATTTTGAAACGATTTTGGAACTAACTTGGGAATTATACTTGTTCGTTGACTAACTAGCATGATAATATGATCGTTTGACTAACGGCATGATATTTGTGACTAATAGCATGAATTGTGGTGATTTATTATTAGAGATTAAATATTGGTTACCGATGATGAGGATGATATATATTTGTATACTAAGTGAGAGTATGAAATGGTAATATGTGAATTAGACTAAGTATGATATGGAGATTGTTTAAGCTAATGAGTTGGCAAGTTACGATGAAAACGATATGAGATGATGAAACGAGATGAGAAATTGAATTGAGACATTAATGTTGTTGATGATGAGATGCTTAACTTATATATGTTTTATCTGAATCTTGTGTGTGTTATTTGATATGTTTTGTGTACGTTAGACTTAGACTTATTGTGTTACTTATCTTCTAGGTGAGCTCTAATCTGCCTAAATTTGTTTGATTGCTATATTAATTGGATTATGCGCTTCTCCAGGTAAGTTCTTTGAACTTACTCATGATGGGTGCTCTATGCACTGGGTGTTATATAGTAGGCTAGTGTCCATGCACCATACGACTTAGAATCACGCTTAGGAGCTAAAATAAAAATCATATGATTGCTATATGTCCTTTCAAGAGAACGGCTGTTATCTATGAAGTAACTAGAGTCTTTGCTAGGGTCATAGGACGACCCAGTCCCATCGGGTCCCGTCCTGAGTCAATCGAGTCATGAAAGTTTCTTTACTTATATTATGAGCATGATTGCGAAAGCTGTCTGCGGGCTTTATTATTTCTTATGGGACGGGTTGGGCATGCGTGCCGCCCGATTATTATGGAATGCATTCACGAGCTGGCCAGTTTCCGCCCTATCGGAAGGGGGTGGAGGTAGGAGAGGGACATGTCACTTGGCATTCGGTGTGGATCCATTTACCGCTTCCTACATTATATTAAATTGTCAGTACATATATATATATATATATATATATCTGTGTGATTTAATTTCCGCATTGCTGTTGTGAGCTGAATCTGCAATGTTTTACAGTAACTTTTATTTCGATTTCTGCATACATTGCATTCATTTGGGCTTAGATAGTACAGAACCTATGTAGTTTATGTTTATTTGCCAAATTATGGAATCTACACCAGCTTCTGTTTAATTCGCAGAAATCGAGGCATTTTACAGCAATTCTACAGAAGGTCAGAAAAGCTCGGAAAACCACTACAGAAGTCCAAGGTCAAAGAAGCAGCGGAACCAGTCGAATCGAACCGAGAACCCAGGCTACTCGATCTCGAGTAGCTCTTACTCGACCTAGACGAGCATGTCCGAGCAGCCTTGGTCGACAGAGCCTGATCGAGAAAGCCAGACCAACCCGACTTCCGGAGTCTACTCGATCTCGACAACCCCTAGTCGAGATCAACGAAGCCCAGCGCCACACCCGGAGTCGACGAAGAGAGAAGCTGCCCGAGAAGCCGAGGACGAGAAGCCGAGCATACCTTTACTCGATCTCGACGAACCCTTGTCGAGATCGACAAGCCACCCCCGGAGAGGAGACAAGCCGAGGACGAAGACGACCAGGCAGCACTCGCTGGTAGCGACTAAGACTCGCTGCAGCGAGAGGCTCGCTGCCGCGGAAATCTTCGCTGCTAGGGGGATGCACCAAGACGACGAAGCTCGCCGAATCGCTCCAGCGGAAGGGGGCTCTCGCACCTGCGGATCAATGACCTCGCTGCAGCGGAAGAAGCAACTCACGGAAGCGGAAAGGAAGACCTACTCGACATCGACGAGTCCTTGTCGAGGTCGACGAGACCCGTGTGTCATGTCCGAGCTTGTCGAGCACCAGCTGGCTGAGACGACGAAGTCGACCCAGTCGATGACTTTTCTAGTCGAGATCGACCACGCCTTGTGGAGATCGACGAAGATTTCCCGAAGCCGCGTGACGCGTTGATTGCAGTTCTACTCGATGTAGAGTCCTTGGAGCCGAGGAGAAGCAAAGTCTATCCGATTTATCCACATCTATCATGGAAGAGAGATTTATCCACTTGAAACAATTTAGATATATTTAGATTTAATCGCTTTTATTTATCGTTAAGCATTTTAGATATAGATTTAGATATAGATATAGATATTCTATCCTTGAGTAGAAAGGAATAGAAGGCTATAAATAAAGCCCTAGGGGCTGAGCATTAGGCATCTTATCTTACATACAATTCAATTTCTAGGGAGGGAATTTCAGAGAAAGACAAGTAGTTACACATAGAGATTTAGGAGTTCATAGGTTTTAAGGTTTTGGCAGTTTACGAAAGTTGATTGCCAGGATTGTAAAAGCTTTGAATTTAGTTAATGCAAGTTGTTATTTCTTTCAAATCAATGTCTGAGTTTGCGATGAGGCGTGAGTAGTCCACCCACTTCTAGGGTTGGGGCGAGCTCAGCGATAGCCATGCGTGTTTGAGGTAAAGATCCGACCTTTATCATGTTTTGAGCATCTTCCTACTTGTTTATGTGTTTATTACCCGCTATTGGAGATCCATGTTAACCACTTGGATTATAAACATAAAATCAGTAGAGACAATTAGGGTTTCTTGAGAGAGTTGTCTAATTGTTGGAAAAGGCGAAAGCTTAGTCCTTTGATGCGATTTACATAATGATTTGTTTGGTTCCGCCTTATGCATACTTGGTTATCGTTGCTGCAAACCCCAATCTTGGAAGCTTTTTACATACAGTTTAGTTCGAAATCCCAAAGCACTTGTCTTTATTTATTTAAATTCGTTTTACTTTCTGCCCTCGTCGACCTCGACCAAGCCCTGGTCGATCTCGACTACTGATTCTCGATCTAGCATCGCTGTAGCTTAACTATGCAGGTACTTGACGAGACAAAGCGAAGTCGACGAGGACTGTACTCGACATCGAGTAGCCCCTCATCGACCTCGACAAGCCTTTGCCTGTGACTGTTGTGCTGTGTTCGACTGTGCCTGACCCATGTCGACTAACCCTAAGTCGAGGTCGAGTACCACTGTTGTCGACTTCTGTCCGTGAGATTCCACCGCTACCTGAGAACTACTGACGTGCTTCCTCGTGGATTCGATCCTGACTATTCTCTTACTACAACGGGAGGAAGTCTTGTATTTATTTGCTGAGACAGGGAAGTCAGTCTGAACTTTATTTCATATTTATTTCATACTTGACCATCCTCCTGCAACAACAAATTGGCGCCGTTGCCGGGGAAGCAATCATTCGCGCCTTAGGTAGTTGAATCTTACGTCTACTTTGAGTTACTTTTCAGGTGTATGCGCCGTTCTGGTCTACCACCTGAGTTTGACGCCTTAGACGAACCAGAGCGTTACCTACACATCCACTCTAAACTCAAAAGGATAATGGCGGCCGCTGAAACACAAGAACAGCTGATTGCCAGGCTTACCAGGGAACTAGCCGCGAAGGATACTGCTATCGCCACTAAAGATGCTGCTATCGCCGCTGAAAGGGCAGCAAGGGAGCAAGCAGAAGCTGAGCTTGCCCAATATCCAACTACAGCAGAGGATTATATGCATCCAGCTCTCGTCGTGCCTGAATCGGCGATTCTAATCCCTGATAACTCTTTTGAAATTCGCACTCAATTTTTGATAGAGCTTAAAAATAATGCTTTTTATGGAAAATTTAATGAGTGCCCTCTTGAACATATCACTAACTTTCATGATATGTGTCGTACTCTTGCAGAAGGTACAACTCTGGAATATGTCAAGGTGAAATCTTTTCGCTGGTCGCTCGCTGGACCTGCACTGAAATGGCTTGAAGGGCTGAAGCCGAGATCTCTCACCACCTGGGCCCAAGTAGAGCAAGAGTTCCTGAACAAATACTTCCCACCCGCCAAAACAGCACTTCTCCGTCAAAAAATCACCGCCTTCAAACAGAAGCAAGGGGAACCGCTGGCAAGGGCATGGGAACGCTACAAAGAACTGCTGCGATCTTGCCCTACTCATGGACAACCACCCTACGTCATCCAGGAGATCTTCTTCAACTCTCTGGATCAAATCACTAAAGATAGGATCAATCATTATACTCGCTATGAGTATCTGACGATGCCACCAAGCGACGCATGGGGTGTGCTAGAAAAGCTCACTAACTACGACAACAAGTATGGGGCTCCTACAAACTATGAGGAGAACTCGTACGCAAGGCCAGCACCATCAATGCCACTATATGAGCCAGGAAAGTAGATTGACCCAGATGTCAGGGAGCAGTTCTACAGAGACCAGAATCGCAAGCTCCTCAGACAAGTCAAATATCTATCTGTCAACCAGCCTTGCATTGAATGTGGATCACAAAGGCACACCACTACTGAGTGCCCACACACCGAGCAAGTCAGGATGGCAGAAACACATGAGCAGGCAGCCTATGCTGGGGGTCCAAATCGCTACATGGGAGACCAACGACCCTACCAACCACAGTGGAACCAAGGTCCTCCTAGGAATCTCATACCCTACAGAGCTCCAGGACATCCAGAAAGGGATCAAAAGAAGGATGATCTGCAGTTGATCCTTGAGGAGATGCGTCGGAATCAGGGCACCATCAACAACCAATTCCAGAATATCACTACAAAGTTTGGAGAATTAGACATCTGGAAGAGGGGAATAGAGACGCAGATGGGTCAGATCGCTGCACAAATCCCACGACCGTCCGGACAACTCCCTGGGCAAACTGAACCAAATCCTAAGGGGAAAACCGGACACGTCGCAGCTATCAAACTGAGGAGTGGACATCAATTACACAAGCCAGAGGTCGGAAAACAGCGAAGCAAGGCAGAGCAGCAACTCGACATAGAGCACAGCCAACTCAATCTCGATGAAGGCGTACTCGATGTCGACAAGCCACTACTCGACATAGACCAGAAGCTGAGCTCGGACTCCGCCGCGCAGACCAGCAACTCCAAGTCGACCACTGTACTCGATGTCGACGAGCCCGTTGTCAAGATCGACGAGCAGCGTCTAGCCGACGTCGACGACTCTGCAGCACCTCCGACAGCTAATCAGGCTCCGAAACTGAAAAAGCCACTGCCTTTCCCTTCAAAGGCACAGAAAGATCCCACTGCAGGTAGGTTTACCAGATTTGTTAATATGCTGCAAGAACTGAATGTTTCTATTCCTTTTACAGAAGCCCTGCAAGAGATGCCTAGATATGTCAAATTTCTCAAGGAAATCCTAAGCAAGAAGCGATCCATCTCAGAGATCGCAGGCGAATGCAAAGTACTCCACTTCCCTGAAAAGAGACCTGACCCTGGTAAGTTTTCTGTTACTGTGGGTTTTGGTCAATATAAATATGATTCTCTATGCGATTTAGGGGCAAGTGTGAGCATCATGCCTTTATCAATCTGGCGGAAAGTAAAGATAGGATGCATAGAACCTGTGGATGCTAAGCTATACATGGCAAACAATACAGTAGTCATCATTACAGGTATAGTCGAGAACGTCCCTGTCCAGGTTGGTAAATTCTTTGTTCAAGCTGATTTCCTTATCATTGACTGTGCTGAAGATCCTACTAGCCCTATTATTCTTGGCAGACCATTCTTAGCTACTGCAGATGCCAGAATTAGTGTCAAGAATAGATCGCTCACCTTCACCATAGGCAATGAGGTGTTGGATTTCTCTTTTGGCCCTGCAAAAGAGGAAATTTCATGGCTGGAGGTGAAAAGCATCAGCAACCACGGGACCAAGCAAACAGCGGGGGAAGGTGCTGACGCTGTACTCGAGATCGACAAGCCCAACTCGATCTCGACAAAGGAACTACTCGACTTCGACAAGCCTTCGTCGAGGTTGCCAAACACTGCAGAGCCAGAAACTTGCCAGGAGCCTAGGTATGGGGTCCCTGTACTCGAAGTCGACAAACCTCCATCGATGTCGACTAGCCCCAAGCCCAAAGTTCCCTGTTTTGTGTCCGAAAAGGCAAGTTCAGGTATGAATCCTACTCCCCCTCAGTCCATAAAGAAAATTTTAAATGTTTTAAGGGGAGATAAGACGCCGTGGCAAGAGAATCTGCGAAAACTGAGAGCTGGAAGGAAAAGGGAGAAGGCAAGAGGAGATAATGCAAGCAACAACCTATCAGCCGAGCTTGCATACTACCATCAGGACCTAGATGATCCAGGAGAAGGGCCAAGCATGAGCGGGCCCCACAATAATGGTCCTTGAGCGCAACGGAGAAGTCGGCCTAGCGACTCTAAAATCTAGAGCATGTATATAAACTTTATGATTTTGGGACTTTTGAACTTTTTGTTTTGTTTTTTTTTTTGTTTTTTTTTTTTTTTGGGTTTTTATGTCTGTTAGAATGTGGATAGTCCTGTTTTGTGTGCAATCTAACACTTTTAGGTCGGCAGGCATAAAAGGATCGCGAAAAGTGGAATAAGAAGTCCCTGAAAAACAGTCAAAATCGACAAAGGCCAAGTCGACGGCGACAAGGAGGAGCAGCCCAGACAGTACTCGATCTCGAGTAGGCCAACTCGACATCGACAAGCATCAGACGCTCCTCGATTTCATAAAACCACTAGACGCAGACGAGGCTCCTCGAGATCGACTACCCAGTACTCGAGATCGACAAGCCTATCTCTACTCGACATGCACTGATCTGCCATCCTTGATATGTTGTCCTGTGAGTTCCTTCCTTTACTCTTGTTTTTATTTAATTTTATACAGTGAGGACACTGTAATGTTTAAGTATGGGGTGGGGGAAGGGCTTACTTTGTGCATATTTGCTATATTGTGACATTATTTGTGCATATTTAGAATTTATTTCTTTGAATTGATACATAGCTATTTTGGAATGCATTATTGATTTATGTGCTTATATGCATTTTTTCCAAAAGTTTGAAAAATGACCCCCATTGAAAATTGAAAATTTTGAAATAATGTCATGAAAGCTTTATTGAACTCGACGATGCAAAATTGGATTCATTAGAGATATAGCATGAAATTGCCTAGTAAAGGGAAGTCATGATGAAATGCATTATTTTGTGAAAACCATAAAAGGAGGTAAAATTTGAAGTTGCTTTTGACATGTTGCATGATAAGATGATGGAGGACTTTATATTTCCATATAATGCTCATTACTTGAATCCTAGCCTTACCTATGCTTATGCATCACAAAAGCCATATTACGCCTTATTTCAATTATTGCTCCACATGATCTAAAATATTACCATTCTTTACCTTGTCCGGGGATTATGTTGAGAATGATGTTACATTATGGAGATTGTTATATGGTTGTTGTGTTTATCATTATTGGAGTTTGGCAGGAAATTGTTTAAAATATATGGAAAATTTAATGAGTGAAAGAAAATCCAATCACCTCAGGAGATAAAGGTAGATTGACCCTGCTCTCTAAGATAATAGTTTGGAGAGATGGGACACATTGTGAGGAGTCCAAAGCACTAAGTATCCGGGGCCATTCATGACACCCATGTTTGCGACTCGCGAGAAGGCAGTGCTGAGGTCAGAGAGGTAAAAGCATTATTGTTGGTAAAAGCAGTATGAAAGGTGATGAAACTTATGAAAAGGAATGTGGAAATTCAAGTTTGGAAATACTCCATTTCCCCGGATCATTAGCACCACATTGCCAAAAACTGCCCACCTTTTAGCCTTTTACCAAATCTACTCCTTATTTGAGCTTAAATTAAAGTCTTCTTGATTATCAATGCTTTGTCACTTATGAATGTTTTTGCTTAATCCTCCTTTTGTGAGTAGATGTTGCTTTGATACAATTGCACATGCATGAATTTGTGACACTAGTACCTTTTCGAGGATGGTAATTGACTGTTGGGTTATATAAGAATGAATCTAATATGTTGAGAGTTTTGATTTCTTCCCCTAAATGACAAATAAAAGTATTGCTTGAGGACAAGCAAGCTTAAGTATGGGGTGTTTGTTGTGAGCTGAATCTGCAATGTTTTACAATAACTTTTATATCGATGTAGTTTATGTTTATTTGCCAAATTATGGAATCTACACTAGTTTTTGTTTAATTCGCAGAAATCGAGGCATTTTACAGCAATTCTACAAAAGGTCAGAAAAGCCCGGAAAACCACTACGGAAGTCCAAGGTCAAAGAAGCAGCAGAACCAGTCGAATCGAACCGAGAACCCAGGCTACTCGATCTCGAGTAGCTCTTACTCGACCTAGACGAGCATGTCCGAGCAGCCTTGGTCAACAGAGCCTGATCGAGAAAGCCAGACCAACCCGACTTCCGGAGTCTACTCGATCTCGACAAGCCCTAGTCGAGATCGACGAAGCCCAGCGCCACACCCGGAGTCGACGAAGAGAGAAGCTGCCCGGGAAGCCGAGGACGAGAAGCCGAGCACACCTTTACTCGATCTCGACGAACCCTTGTCGAGATCGACAAGCCACCCCCGGAGAGGAGACAAGCCGAGGACGAAGACGACCAGGCAGCACTCGCTGGTAGCGACTAAGACTCGCTGCAGCGAGAGGCTCGCTGCCGCGGAAATCTTCGCTGCCAGCGGGATGCACCAAGACGACAAAGCTCGCCGAATTGCTCCAGCGGAAGGGGGCTCTCGCACCTGCGGATCAATGACCTCGCTGCAGCGGAAGAAGCAACTCGCGGAAGCGGAAAGGAAGACCTACTCGACATCGACGAGTCCTTGTCGAGGTCGACGAGACCCGTGTGTCATGTCCGAGCTTGTCGAGCACCAGCTGGCCGAGACGACGAAGTCGACCCAGTCGATGACTTTCCTAGTCGAGATCGACCACGCCTTTTGGAGATCGACGAAGATTTCCCGAAGCCGCGTGACGCGTTGATTGCAGTTCTACTCGATGTAGAGTCCTTGGAGCCGAGGAGAAGCAAAGTCTATCCGATTTATCCACATCTATCATGGAAGAGAGATTTATCCACTTGAAACAATTTAGATATATTTAGATTTAATCGCTTTTATTTATCGTTAAGCATTTTAGATATAGATTTAGATATAGATATAGATATTCTATCCTTGAGTAGCAAGGAATAGAAGGCTATAAATAAAGCCCTAGGGGCTGAGCATTAGGCATCTTATCTTACATACAATTCAATTTCTAGGGAGGGAATTTCAGAGAAAGACAAGTAGTTACACATAGAGATTTAGGAATTCATAGGTTTTAAGGTTTTGGCAGTTTACGAAAGTTGATTGCCAGGATTGTAAAAGCTTTGAATTTAGTTAATGCAAGTTGTTATTTCTTTCAAATCAATGTCTGAGTTTGCGATGAGGCGTGAGTAGTCCACCCACTTCTAGGGTTGGGGCGAGCTCAGCGATAGCCATGCGTGTTTGAGGTAAAGATCCGACCTTTATCATGTTTTGAGCATCTTCCTACTTGTTTATGTGTTTATTACCCGCTAATGGAGATCCATGTTAACCACTTGGATTATAAACATAAAATCAGTAGAGACAATTAGGGTTTCTTGAGAGAGTTGTCTAATTGTTGGAAAAGGCGAAAGCTTAGTCCTTTGATGCGATTTACATGATGATTTTTTTGGTTCCGACTTATGCATGCTTGGTTATCGTTGCTGCAAACCCCAATCTTGGAAGCTTTTTACATATAGTTTAGTTCGAAATCCCAAAGCACTTGTCTTTATTTATTTAAATTCGTTTTACTTTCTGCCCTCGTCGACCTCGACCAAGCCCTAGTCGATCTCGACTACTGATTCTCGATCTAGCATCGCTGTAGCTTAACTGTGCAGGTACTCAACGAGACAAAGCGAAGTCGACGAGGACTGTACTCGACATCGAGTAGCCCCTCAATCGACCTCGACAAGCCTTTGCCTGTGACTGTTGTGCTGTGTTCGACTGTGCCTGGCCCCTGTCGACTAACCCTAAGTCGAGGTCGAGTACCACTGTTGTCGACTTCTGTCCGTGAGATTCCACAGCTACCTGAGAACTGCTGACGTGCTTCCTCGTGGATTCGATCCTGACTATTCTCTTACTACAACGGGATGAAGTCTTGTATTTATTTGCTGAGACAGGGAAGTCAGTCTGAACTTTATTTCATATTTATTTCATACTTGACCATCCTCCTGCAACAACAATTGCATTACACATTTCATCTTAGGGATAGGATGCTTATTATATGCCTCTTAGAGTGTGTTTACACACGCGCATGAGTGACCTGATGATTGACCCAGATCCCCCTCTTTTTTTTTAGATTCAGGTACTCGTTTCACTCCTTGATTTCGTGTTGTTATGACGGGGTCCATTCATATAGCGGAGAGTGAGTGTTGAACTATGACTTCACCAGATTTACACTTTTTTGGATTTCTTCCTACTTATACTCTGTTTGACCCGGCCTTGCCGCGGAACTAGTTGTATCGTTTTCAGCACTTATGTCCTTTGCATGATAAAATGTTTTCCGCGTTGTAGACTTAGGACAGGTACAGGGGTTTACCCCGGGGTCTCCAACGGACTTTCAGGATTTGGGTGCGAAATCCCGCTTTAAACTACAAATCTTCGGTTTCCAACCTTCAACCTGTACTCGGAGCGCAAGATCCTAACGAGGGTTTTTATCCCTCGAAACGTAACTCGGGAATCATAATCCTGGGCTGTTACACCTTCTCTCCTAGACGTGAAAACCCCATTACCCAAACTTTCCACCAATTGTTTTTAACTTGACGCCGGTTACTTCCTACATGATAGGGCGATATTGCCTACTGTCAACCCATTCGACCCCTTCTTCCCATTTTCACACAATCCAAACCAGTTTTCGTTCTTCAAATCGGTTCCTCCCCTACCAATCGAAGCAAAACGTATTTAATCGGCATTGTGAGGGTTGACTTACTTCAAAGTCGGCGTCTTCGTCTCATCTTCTGCATTGTCGTCCTCTTCCTCGCCTTTGCTTCTTCTTTTCCTCTCTCGCTATGTCGTCTCCTTCCTCTTTTTCTTCCTTCTCTTCTTGTTTTCCTCAGACTTGCATGTGGACCTGTTGCCCTCTCTCTCTCTCTGTTCCTCTTTTATAAGTCGTGAGAGGCAGTTGGGGGTCGTCAGTTTTCAATTGAAACTGCTTCATCTCTCACTCATCCACTCTCTCTCCACAATAACTTCCCCCACTTCCACTCTCTCTCTCTCTCTCCACAATAACTTCCCCTTGCCTCTCTCTCCACCCCGCTTCCTCTCTCTCTCCTCCTTTTACCTTCTCTCTCCTCTGTCCCGGTTAAATCCAACCGGCAAATATGCCATTTTTTGGTGTGGGGGGGGGGGGGGGGGTGTAACCTTTGCAAATGTTGTGGATAGGAGGTTAGTCTAGCAAACCATTTTAGGGCAAGGGTCATATAGTTTAATTCCCTCTTTTTCTAAAGTGAAAAGCAACATATAATAAGAAATATAAATGAATAAATAAATAAACCTTTTGATATTAGCGTCTCAACAAAAAAAAAATCATCCATTATATAAAACTCAAGTTTTTCAAAACCCTAGTACCAATTTATAATGTTGATCATGAATTACGGATTATATTTTCATAAGATAGTAAAATATTTAATTTTAAATAGTTTTAAAGATGTCAATTCTTATAAGATAAAGTTTATTCAATTATATATTGGTATTATGTTAGGCATTTTTAAAGTGTATTTAATAAATAAATAAAAACGTGTGTACATATAAAAAGGAAAAAAAATTAGAGGGAATTTGCTAAAAGGGACCTTTTAACATGTTTGAATAGGTTGTTAGGCCCATTAAAGTTTTTATTGGCCATACCAACCCTACTTCAAAATTAATTAGTTCTCTCCATTCCTCGTCATGGAGTTACGCCTCTCTCGCTCAGTCGCTCCCTATCTCTCCCATTGCCCTTTCTCGCTCCCTCCGTTCATACTCCATTCACGCCGGCAGTAAAAGAACAAATTGATCTCCCCCTCCATTCATGGTGCTTCAATCCAGGTATGAATTTTAGTCTTTATCACTCTCTTTTTGCTGCTGGTTTTGTTAATTCTTTATACGCTCTCTCTGGCCTTTTCATTTTCTTACCCGAATTAGGTTAGGTATCTCATTTCGGCTGTTGAGCTTATGTTTGTTGTTATTCAATTGGATTTTGCTTGCTCTTGTCCCGGATCTGGTGTTTTGTTTTTGCTTGGACTGCTGCATTAATGAATCGAAAAATTGATGAATTGGGGGTTCTTTGTTTTCCTCTTTTCCCCCTCTGCAAAGGTGATTTTAGGCTCAATGATTGTTCCAGCAATTGAATTGGGTGATTTTAGGGGAAATTAGGAGAAGATTGAGAAATTTGAAGGTGCGGAATAGCCTTGAATTGGGTGAGGTAAGAGTTGCATCCAAGGTGTTCGATGAAATGCCTAAATGAATTGAGTTTGTTTATAACTAGAAAAGATTCTTGTAATGTAGCAAAAACATGGGTTTAAGGCATACACAAACCCCTAGAGAGCTAGCAATCCATTGTTTATAACTAGAAAAGCTGGAAAGTATGAAGTAGTATGCCTTAGCTTTAATTTGTTTACTCTCTTAGGGGCTAATTATGGTGTATAATTTCATGACATGTATTGTACTGTCTATATTGTGGATTTAGAGAGTGCTTTTTTGCACTTGATTGATTGATTCCAAATTATCACCTATTTATACATGTATAGGATCAAGATGACAAATTTAAGATTAATTGGAACTTGGAAGACCATTCTTGCCGAGCCTGTAATCGTTCCTGTTTATGCTAGTCTCTAGCTTTTTACTTATAGAAATTCAGTTGGATGGGGATTGATTAATGATTTTAAATGACCATGTTTCCGACAGTCTCCTGGATCCACTGACAGTCTCTTGGAAACATCCGTGCAGAACATCTTTTGGACTAGCATCAGTTCTCGTTGGTCGGTCGATAGTATTCGATACTACACCAACGGTGAGAGAATTTTCTGGATGCAACATATATTTCTTTTGTGATTGTTTGGTGCTGTTTTTCAATGAGCTGCTCAAAGCACTGATTTAACCATTTTCTTATTAGTAAATGTTTAGGGTGGATTTTATGTTCTTGTGAGTGTGGAGGCTGAAGGGGTTGTTGTGATAATGCATATTTTAGATAGGCATTATAGGCATTTTTAGTTTAGTTAGGTTGCATTTATTTCATACTTTGTTGCTAAATTGCATCTTGTGATTATTTTAGAAGAGTTCGGATTCTGCGCAATTTTGTGTTTATCTCGCAGATTGAATCGGAACACATTTGGGAGATGCAATATCTCGAAAAGGGACACGAGAAACATGGGAAGGAACAAGGAAGGAAAGATGCAAGACAAGAGGAGAAACCCGCAAAGGAATAAAAAGAGTCACGGCAAAACAATGTGCCGCGGGCGCCGCAACCTCGCGGCGGGCGCAGCACAGGTCGCTGCAGCGGGGATCTCGGATCTTCAGTGTGCGGCGGGCGCAGCAACTTTGCGGCGCCCGCAGCACTGGCCGACAGCGTTGAAGCGCTGCGTTTTGTTTAATTAAAAACCCTAGTTTTTGTTTGTCCATTGGGTGGCCGACTTGGGATGTTTGATAAGGCCACTTTTATGTTATTTTCATTACTTTCATTCTACACTTACTTCCAATTAGACTTTAGAGATTTTTGAGCAATGTCTTCCATGAGGAACTAAACTCATCTATTCTGCCTGCAATTTGAAGCTTTATTCGGATTGATTGTGAGTTTCTAATTCTCGCTCCTTGTTTCCTATTTGTGAATGCTTCAACTTCTTTGTGCTTGATTGTTTATTGTTTTGTTCTATCTTGTCTGGCCAACTTGTTAGATCAATTCAATCGCTAAGGTTTTGTAGATTCCTGGTTGTGAACCTTAACCTAAGTGGCAAACTTATTCCTTTAGGGCTGGTTGAACTAATTGAATGAGTAGGAAGTTGAATGTGTTGTTAAATCCTTTTTTAGGGACTGCAAATACCTTGGCTAATCTCTGAACTTAAAGCTATCAATTGGGTTAAATCCTTCTTTAGGGACTGTTCGATTGATAAGGGTTGCTAGGACTGGTTGGACTAGTAACTATATTAGGTCGGGACAAGGGCATTCATAGGAAACTTAATAGGACGAGAAGAAGTTACAAGGATCGCTTCAATCCAATAAAGTGGAAAATTGTAGGTAGAATTACTTCTCCTAATTGTCTAAAACTAAATCCAGTTACTTTGCTTGCTTACTCCGCTTTGATAAAAGGCGGAACTTTCACCCACTAAAACCCCCCAAACTGGTTACTTTAATTGACACATAAATCACACTTGAGTTATAATTTTCCCTGTGGGATCGACCTCTTGCTTATCGCTATACTTGCTTTAGGTTTGAGTTTTCTTTGACGGAATCAACGATAGGTTTTCCCTCCGTCAAATTTGGCGCCGTTGCCGGGGAATTTTTATTTAATTCTTGTGTGTTTTTAGTGTTAATTTTGGTGTGGATCGTCTTATATGGTCCATACCCGTGCTACTAATTCTTCTTTGTTGCCATTAGATTCAGAGATTGAAAGGACCCTTGCCGCTCTAAGGCGAGAAGCCCGTGATCGCTTTCGCGAACTCCCTTTTGATCAAGAAGAACCTACAACAGAGATGGATAACGAAGCGAACCGCACTCTTAAGGAGCTTTCTGCTCCTGATCTAACACAGCAACCCTTGGTAATCCAATTTCCTGCGCTAGCAGCAGGAGTCAACTTTGAACTGAAGTCAGGGGTAGTTCATCTTCTACCCAAATTCCATGGGTTGAGTGGGGAGGACCCCCACAAGCATCTGTCTGAATTCCATAGGGTGGTTGTTGGGATGAAACCAGAGAACGTAACTGATGAGCAAATCAAGCTGGGAGCTTTTCCCTTCTCATTGAAGGATGATGCAAATGAATGGTTCTTCTATCTACCACCTGACTCTATTTCTACTTGGGCTGAGATGAAAAGAATCTTTCTAGAGATGTACTTCCCTGCAACAAAGCTAAATGCTTTGAAAAGGTCAATCAGCAGCATTGAGCAGTACGCGACGGAGTCTATACATGAGTACTTTGAGCGCTTCAAGAAACTCTGCGCCAGCTGCCCATGCCATGGGTACTCTCAAAAGGATCTGGTTCTCTTTCTCTTTAATGGGTTGACTGATATAGAGCGCAAAACAGTGAATTCTGCTTGTGGAGGTAACATGCTGAACAAGACGCCAGCCGCAGCTTGGGATGTGTTTAAGGAGCTATCTGAGGGCTCCAGGCAGTTCAATAAGAGCCCTCGTGCTGGGGGTGTACTCGCTGTAGATGCTAATGTGGCTGCACTTCAGACTGATATGACAGAGGTAAAGGAGATGATGAAACAGTTGGTTACTGATAGAACTCCTCAACAACTAAAGGCATGTGGTCTCTGCAGTCAATACACTCATCCTATGGACATGTGCCCGCTTCTACAAGATCCTAATTTTGATTTGAATGCTATTGGGAATTTCACTCAACAAAGGCCTAGGCAAGGCAATTATGGAAATCCTGGGTATTCCAACAACAATAATTACAATAGGGGCTATCAGCAAGGCTATGGGAACTATCAAACCTCTTTCAATCAGAGTGAAGGGGGAAGAACTAACCATCACTGAGGTGGAGGCTGGTATGGCGGAATGTGAGGGTACTGCTGGCGGAAGTAGTACTGCTGCTCTCTCCGCATCTCCTCTAAACGGTAGGTCGTCTCACTCCGCATCGCCTCTACGGTGGCGTCCGTCTCCCGCACCGTGCGATCGATGTCGTTGAGGGTGAACTCAAAGGCATCCTGGCATAAGGACAGACGATGGAACTCATTGGCCAGATAGTCCCGCCAGGGGTCGTCCTCATCAGCAAGGGGGACAACAGGGAAGGCCTCAACAACAATATGAACCTCGACAGGGAGGTCAGCAGCAATCAAACGAGGATAATGAGGACCCATTGCAGAAACTGTCACGATTAGTCATGAGGAATGATAAACAACAGTCGGAGCGGATGGCGAATCTAGAGAAGCAGCAATCCGATCGGATGACAAATCTTGAGAATCAAATGAGTCAGCTCATTCAAATCTTAAGTGCTAAGGAGGCAAACAGTTCAGGAAAGCTTCCGTCGCAAACCATCGAGAATCCGACAAAGGAGAATATCAGTGCTGTGACACTTAGAAGTGGCAAGGAACTGGTTGCCACAAATCAAAAATATGATGAGGAGATAATGGACGAGGAGATAGAGATCGTTGAAGATGGAAATGGCCAAACCACCGTGCGGCGGACGCAGCAACACTGCGGCGGCCGCAGCACCCCTGCGGTGCCCGCCGCTAGGGACGACATTCACGCGGCACCCGCCGCAGGAGATACGCAGCAAAGATGCGGCGGCCGCGGCTTTCATGCGGCGCCCGCCGCAGGCGATTCTAGCGCCGAATCGTCTCCTGGTAAGTTCTCTTCTCCTTCTTCTTCTTCTCTCCCTCTTTCTCCTCCTTCTTTTTCCTCTTCTTCTCCCTTACCTATGGAGACTCCAAAGCCCATTCCGCCCTTCCCGGAAGCCTTGAAAGATACACGAAGATATGAGAATGACAAGGAAATCTTCGAGACATTCAGTAAGTGTGAGGTAAACATTCCTTTGCTTAATTTGATCAAAAGCATTCCTAGATATGCTAAATTTTTGAAGGAACTTTGCACTATCAAGCGGAACCAGAAGCTAAAAGGTAAGCAAAAGGTGAAGGTAAGCGAACATGTCACTGCTGTATTTCAAAAACGTATGCCTGAGAAGTGTAGTGATCCTGGTATGTTTACTATTCCATGTGTGATAGGTGATACTAAATTTGACAAAGCCATGTTAGATTTAGGAGCATCCATTAATGTTTTGCCTTCTAATGTTTATCATGTTTTGGGATTGGGACCTCTGAATGATACTCGGGTAGTGATTCAACTTGCTGATCGATCTACTATCTACCCGAAAGGGATTGTTGAAGATGTCTTGGTTATGGTTGACAATTTGATATTCCCCGCTGATTTCTTTGTGATTGACATGGGTCCTGGTAACAATGAAGGCCCTATTTTGTTGGGCAGACCTTTCCTGAAAACTGCTAGGACCAAGATAGATGTCTATTCAGGATCTCTTACTATGGAATTTGATGGTCAAAGAGTTGAATTTAATATTTATGATTCCATGAAATTCCCATCTGATGATCCTTCTCTGTGCTTTGTGGATGTTATTGATACTATGGCACAAGATTGCTTTGATTTGGAGTGTGTTGATGAGATGGAAGTTGCGTTACAGGCTCCTATAGATGAAATTGCTAGAGATTATGTGTTGTCATCTGATTTGCAGGAGGCTATAGTAGCTTTAGACCATCGATCTCCCACCTATGTGCCACCAAGGGGAGACCGCATCGAGCTGACCATTCCTACTAAAAAGCTTCTGCCATCTATAATCCAAGCGCCTGATGTTGAATTGAAACAACTTCCTAATCACCTTAAATATGCTTTTCTTGGTGAAAATGATACTCTGCCTGTCATTATTTCTAATAAATTGACCTTTGGCCAGGAGGAGCGATTGGTGACTGTTCTAAAGGAAAACAAGGAGGCATTAGGATGGACGATAGCAGACATTAAGGGCCTCAATCCTACCCTTTGCATGCATAGGATACTATTAGAGGATGATGCCAAGCCGTTTAGACAACCTCAGCGGAGACTCAACCCGCCAATGATGGAAGTGGTAAAGAAGGAGGTGCTGAAGCTCCTCCAGGCAGGTATGATCTTTCCCATATCTGATAGCAAATGGGTGAGTCCTACGCAGGTTGTCCCTAAGAAGGGAGGTATTACTGTTGTTGAAAATCAGGATGGTGAATTGGTCCCTAGCAGGGTACAAACTGGATGGAGAGTCTGTATTGATTATCGAAAATTGAATGCAGTTACTCGCAAAGACCATTTCCCTCTTCCCTTTATTGATCAAATGCTTGAGCGCCTTGCCGGCCGTTCTTTTTATTGCTTTTTAGATGGCTACTCAGGATATTTTCAGGTACCAATAGCACCGGAGGACCAAGAAAAAACGACTTTTACATGCCCCTTTGGCACTTTTGCATATCGTAGAATGCCTTTTGGGCTATGTAACGCACCTGGGACTTTCCAACGGTGTATGGTAAGCATATTTTCTGAGTATGTGGAGCGATTTATTGAAGTATTTATGGATGACTTCACTGTGCATGGAGATGATTTTGATACTTGCTTGCATCATTTGTCACTTGTACTTAAGCGGTGTGTAGACACCAATTTAGTCCTAAACTCTGAAAAGTGTCATTTTATGGTTGAGCAAGGCATTGTTTTGGGTCATATTGTGTCTAGCAGGGGTCTTGAGGTAGACAAGGCTAAGATTGATGTCATTCAGTCTCTACCTTACCCCACCAATGTGCGTGAGATTCGATCCTTCTTAGGCCATGCAGGGTTCTATCGCAGGTTTATTAAGGATTTTTCTAAGATTTCTGCACCTCTTTGTGATTTATTGAAAAAGGAAGTAGCTTTTGAGTTTGATGACAGGTGTAGAGCATCCTTTGATGAGCTTAAAGGTCGCCTAACTAGCGCTCCTATAATTCAAGCACCCATATGGTCGCAACCTTTTGAGATTATGTGTGATGCTAGCGACTATGCTGTGGGGGCTGTTTTGGGACAAAAGGAAGGAAGGAGCTCTCATGTCATCTACTATGCCTCCATGACTCTGAATGGAGCACAAAGGAACTACTCAACCACTGAGAAAGAGCTTCTGGCTGTGGTCTTTGCACTGGAGAAGTTTCGCTCCTATCTCCTAGGAGCTAAGGTAATTGTCTTCACTGATCACGCTGCTCTTCGCTATTTATTAACTAAGAAAGAGGCAAAACCAAGATTGATTCGTTGGATTTTACTTTTGAGTGAATTTGACATTGAAATCAAAGATAAGAAAGGTACAGAAAACCTAGTAGCGGATCACCTCAGCAGACTTGCCCAAGGAGAGGATAAGCCGGAAGATCAAAGACCCATTCACGGTGAGTTTCCCGATAATACATTATTTTACTTAACTCACACATCTTCGCAGCTGCAGGAACAAACAAAGACGGAAGATGCGGCGGCCGCAGCATCCATGCGGCGCCCGCCGCACGCTGTTCAAGCCATCGTTTCACCTTTTTCCCTCCCATCCGACGAGGTAAGTCCTGATATTCCTGAATTATTGATGAGTGTCCATACTCCTCGACCTTGGTTTGCCAATATGGTAAATTTCTTGGTCACGGGAGAATTTCCACCGAAATTTACAAAGGCTCAGAAGGACAAGATTCGACATGACTCTCGCTTCTACGTTTGGGATGACCCCTACCTTTGGAAGCATTGTGCTGATCAGGTAATTAGGAGGTGTCTGCCGGACAATGAGGTACAATCTGTCCTTACTTTTTGTCATGCACATGAATGTGGAGGCCATTTTGGTTCTCAAAAGACAGCTAGGAAAGTTTTAGAAGCAGGTTTCTTTTGGCCTCACTTATTTAGAGATGCTAATGCCTTCTGTAAATCATGCGATAGATGTCAAATGGTCGGGAACATATCTGCTAGGAATGAAATGCCACAAACAACTGTCATATTTTGTGAAATTTTTTATGTTTGGGGTATCGATTTTATGGGTCCCTTCCCTAGTTCTTTTGGGAATTTATATATTTTGCTTGCGGTGGACTATGTCTCCAAGTGGGTGGAGGCAAAAGCCACCAGGACTGATGATTCTAAAGTGGTTGCAGATTTCCTGAAAGACACCATTTTTGCAAGATTTGGGGTGCCTAAGGCTATAATTAGCGACAGAGGGACACATTTCTGCAACAGGACGATCACTACCTTGTTAAGGAAATATCATGTCACACAGAGAGTGTCCACTGCCTATCATCCCCAGACCAATGGTCAAGCAGAGATATCAAATAGAGAGATAAAGACCATTCTGGAGAAAACAGTGGCACCCAACAGAAAGGATTGGAGTCTACGGCTCAATGACGCTCTTTGGGCCTATCGGACAGCTTATAAGACCTCCATTGGTATGTCCCCTTATCGTATTGTCTTTGGAAAAGCATGTCATCTCCCTGTAGAGCTTCAGCATAAGGCGTATTGGGCTGTAAAGAATTGCAACATGAGGTTGGATGAAGTGGGTGAATTCAGAAAACTTCAGTTGCAAGAGCTGGAGGAATTGCGTCTGGATGCTTACGATAATGCAGTAATCTATAAGGAGAAGACAAAGGCTTGGCATGACAAGCACATCCTGCGGAAAGAGCTAACAATAGGAGACAAGGTCCTTCTGTACAAATCACGCTTGAAACTCTTCCCTGGAAAGCTTAGATCAAGGTGGGAAGGACCTTACACCATCTCAAGGATTTTCTCTCATGGAGCAATTGAACTCTATGATCCCAAGTCTAATGAGCTATTTAAAGTCAATGGTCATAGAGTTAAGCCTTACTTTGAGAACATACCGCATAATGAAGAAGAGGAGTTGGTGCTTGCTGAACCAACCGACTAGACCACTCAAGGGCCATCACGTCGAGCCAACGACTTGAAACAAAGACGCTTCTCGGGAGGCAACCCGAGGTAAGTTCTCCTTTCTTTCTCATCTTTATTACTGTCTTAGGTAGTTTCCATTAGTTATTTATTTTAGCATTAGATTAACATAGGTAGTGTTAAAAAAAAAATTAAAAAATAAAAATTAAAAAATAAAAGAAAATAAATACATAAATACGCGTACAGGCCACCTCGCTTGCGGCAGCCGCAGCAGCCCCTGCGGCGCCCGCCGCAAAGCACACCCGTAGCACCCCGCTCTGGCGGCGGCCGCAGCAGCCCCTGCGGCGACCGCCGCGAAGCACACCCGTAGCACCCCGCTCTGGCGGCGGCCGCAGCACCCCCTGCGGCGCCCGCCGCAAGCCAGCCCCGTGAACATTTAAAAAAAAAAAAAAAATTTAATTAGAAAATAAACATAATCACGGGACCTTTCCATCAAAACCCTACCTCTTGTCCTTTGCCCTCATTGCCACCTCATTCACAAAGCCAAACCCCCATTGTCTTCTTTCTTCTTCTTCAACCTCCAACTCACCATAACCACTCCCAAGCCCTCTCTTTCTCTCCCCCATCGCCGGATCTGCGCCCGCCGCCGACCGCTGCTTGCCGCCGCTGCTCCCCGCCCGCCGCCGATCGCTGCTTGCCGCCGCCGACCGCTGCTCGCCGCCGCCGCTGCTCGCCCCTAATTTGCTATATTCTCAATTTCAATCCCTCTTTTACAACTCTCATGGATGGTGCGCTGACTGAGGAATGCTTCCGATGAACAAAGGAAAATATTTAAGAACTTCGATGCAAGGCGCTTCGTTCAGACTAAGTTCTTCCACATCCCAGCCCTGCAGACGCTGGGTATGTTAGATGTTACCCACCAGATGCTCAACCATGGCGGGTTGGGGGGATTTCTAGATCGTAGTGCCCCGACGTACCACGAGCTGGCATGGGAGTTTCTGGCTACATTTGAGAAGGTGGATGACTTGAGGTTTCGGTTCAACTTGTTGGACCAACCTCACGTTTGCACACTTGACACCCTACGACAGTTTTTTGGGATCTCGCGAGCACCCACCCCAGGTTGGTCTTCCATGGCGACTGATCAGCAGCACCCTGATGTGTGGTTCAAAGCGACTGGAGCAGCATTTGACAGCCACAAGGGGGAGTATAACTACAATTTTGTACACCCCTGCTTTCGTCTGGTGCACAAGGTCTTGGCCATGTCTTTTAGCGGCCGAGGCGACGTGAACAAGGTATATGCTGCCGATCTGGCCTGGTTGTGGAGCTTTGCTCCCCAGTCTCGTGGTACACCAGACTGGGTTGAGATATTTGTAGAGAGCTGTATGAAGATCCAGGGGATGAAGTCCGGAAGGTTTGGCTTGGGAGGCATGATTAGCCTCATAGCCTACCAGTATTTACAGCCTGACCAGTGCGGTGCACCCATGTCTGGTGGGTACACCTACACCACAGAGCAACTTCGGAGGGCGTTCGTGCTTGAGGGTGCTGATGCAGGTGGCTGGATTTGGAAGTCAGGAAACCGTGGGGAGCACCGCCTGCGTCTTCCTAGGCCCTTACCTTATGGACCTTTCGACAACACCCTATACATCCCAGGTGATCAGGAGCAGGCAGAGGAGGAGGTTCATGAGGATGATGAGGACGAGGCTACCCCTGCACCGACAGATTACCAGATGGGGGATGCACAGTACGATGCTGGCCCTTCGGCGGGACCTCGCTTCACGTCTGATGAGGACGACCCCTGGCGGGACTATCTGGCCAATGAGTTCCATCGTCTGTCCTTACGCCAGGATGCCTTTGAGTTCACCCTCAACGACATCGATCGCACGGTGCGGGAGACGGACGCCACCGTAGAGGCGATGCGGAGTGAGACGACCTACCGTTTAGAGGAGATGCGGAGAGAGCAGCAGTACTACTTCCGCCAGCAGTACCCTCACATTCCGCCATACCAGCCTCCACCTCAGTGATGGTTAGTTCTTCCCCCTTCACTCTGATTTTTATGTTTATTTTGGTTGTCTGTACTGTTTCAGTGAGGACACTGAAAATTTTAAGTGTGGGGGAGGAGATTTATATGTATTTTATGTCATTTCTGTCAATTCTTAGGACATGTTTAAATTTATGCACAACATGTTTAATTCTGTAATAGATAGTTATTTAAATTCTGTTAAGTTTAGTTAATTTTTTTTATGTCATTTATTTTTCTGCAATTTTCGGAATTAAAAAAAAAAATTCGAAAAAAAAAAAACCAAAAATAGAGCATGCATTGCGTACATATGTGTTATTCAAATACCCATCTGGCTTAGTTTGTCCTCTATTTTAAATTTCAAGCACGATTCATAAAAATCCCATGGAGTTCTGGATGTTTTGATTATTGTCTTTTTTTATTTTTATGGAACATGAGCTAGCAAATATAATTGAGCATGTATGATTGGGCTAAAGTATGATTGAAATCCTAAAAACATGACCTTGTGAGATTGTTTGGCCTTATTTGAATTCTGTTGCTCAATTGTGTGAATTACTCGCCTAGTGTTGCTACCTCTTGGCATTGACTGCAGTATCTATTTTTGAAGACCAACTCACATGTTTGTTGCTTGCGGAGTTTGTGTTTATATTTTGAGTCTATTGTGTGAATTTCTGAATATTTAGTGAATAAGGTGGCAATGGTTGATGCACTGAGTAACCGGGTCTACGCATGACACCCATGGGTATGATTCGCGCAAAAAGGTGTTGAAAACTATCCACTAGGAAAGAAGCTTGATCATTGAGTAACCAGGTTCATTCATGACACCCATGTTTGCAACTTGCGTCAAAAGGTGTTCAAGTGGACTTCATATTAGTAGGTTGAGGTGTTGATAGACCGGGGCCATTCATGACACCCATGTTTGCGCCTTGCGTAAGGAAAGCACCAAGACAAGAAAAAGAAAAAAAAAAGAGAAAAGAAAACAAAAGAAAAAAAAAAGTGTGGCATTTTATTGTCTTTATTGTGTCCCGCAAGTAATGACATTTCGGTAGATATTTGGTGATATGGTGGTCAATGTCTATGAGCTTAGTGCATTTTGGATTGAGTTGAGAGTTGTACCTTAAAGCCTAAACACATGAGTGAAACACATATTTCTGGTGAGGTTGGATGATGTCTACTTCTAAGCTTTGATCACTGAAATACATACTATGATGTTTGTTTGCTTGGTTTATGTTTTCACCTGCTATGATGTTGCTTTTTGATGAGGTTGAAACTTGAAGGGATTTCCTGTGGGATGCGTTGATTCATGTTCATTCTATCATTGCTTGAGGACAAGCAAAGGTTAAGTGTGGGGGAATTTGATAATGCATATTTTAGATAGGCATTACAGGCATTTTTAGTTTAGTTAGGTTGCATTTATTTCATACTTTGTTGCTAAATTGCATCTTGTGATTATTTTAGAAGAGTTCGGATTCTGCGCAATTTTGTGTTTATCTCGCAGATTGAATCGGAACACATTTGGGAGATGCAATATCTCGAAAAGGGACACGAGAAACATGGGAAGGAACAAGGGAGGAAAGATGCAAGACAAGAGGAGAAACCCGCAAAGGAATACAAAGAGTCACGGCAAAACAATGTGCCGCGGGCGCCGCAACCTCGCGGCGGGCGCAGCACAGGTCGCTGCAGCGGGGATCTCGGATCTTCAGTGTGCGGCGGGCGCAGCAACTTTGCGGCGCCCGCAGCACTGGCCGACAGCGTTGAAGCGCTGCGTTTTGTTTAATTAAAAACCCTAGTTTTTGTTTGTCCATTGGGTGGCCGACTTGGGATGTTTGATAAGGCCACTTTTATGTTATTTTCATTACTTTCATTCTACACTTACTTCCAATTAGACTTTAGAGATTTTTGAGCAATGTCTTCCATGAGGAACTAAACTCATCTATTCTGCCTGCAATTTGAAGCTTTATTCGGATTGATTGTGAGTTTCTAATTCTCGCTCCTTGTTTCCTATTTGTGAATGCTTCAACTTCTTTGTGCTTGATTGTTTATTGTTTTGTTCTATCTTGTCTGGCCAACTTGTTAGATCAATTCAATCGCTAAGGTTTTGTAGATTCCTGGTTGTGAACCTTAACCTAAGTGGCAAACTTATTCCTTTAGGGCTGGTTGAACTAATTGAATGAGTAGGAAGTTGAATGTGTTGTTAAATCCTTTTTTAGGGACTGCAAATACCTTGGCTAATCTCTGAACTTAAAGCTATCAATTGGGTTAAATCCTTCTTTAGGGACTGTTCGATTGATAAGGGTTGCTAGGACTGGTTGGACTAGTAACTATATTAGGTCGGGACAAGGGCATTCATAGGAAACTTAATAAGACGAGAAGAAGTTACAAGGATCGCTTCAATCCAATAAAGTGGAAAATTGTAGGTAGAATTACTTCTCCTAATTGTCTAAAACCAAATCCAGTTACTTTGCTTGCTTACTCCGCTTTGATAAAAGGCGGAACTTTCACCCACTAAAACCCCCCAAACTGGTTACTTTAATTGACACATAAATCACACTTGAGTTATAATTTCCCCTGTGGGATCGACCTCTTGCTTATCGCTATACTTGCTTTAGGTTTGAGTTTTCTTTGACGGAATCAACGATAGGTTTTCCCTCCGTCATATTGCGATTCCTGGTGTCCAAGAAAGAGAGGACCATCTTGTTCAATATAGGTACATTTTACAATTTTGTTTTGACATATCAGTGATTAAAAGAGATGGAATCAATGGCGATTAAGAAATTTTCATCAAATGTAATTTTTTTCCTACTTGCTTGTAATGTTGATTCCTAATTTTTTTATTCCTAATTTTGACATATCAGTGATTATAAGAAATAGAATCAATGGCGATTAAGAAATTGTTGTTACAATTTTTTTTTCCTACTTGCTTGTAATTTTGATTCCTATTTTTTTTTTAATCAATGAACACAGTCAGAACTAACCACTCCTTGTTATTTTCCTACTTGCTTGTAATTTTAATCAATGAACTCTCGCTTGTAATTGGTTTGAACCAATTGTTGGATCATTGTTTTAGGCTAAGCAATCCAAGGATAAGGATTTGAAGGAGATAACGCAAGGTGTATTTTGACGTTGAGATCGATGGAATTCAAGGTGGTAAGCTCTAGTCACAAGATTTGAGTTGTGACTTGGCTAGTTGGCAGGAATATTAGCAAATGAGGGATCTTGTGTGTTTTTCTTTTCTTAGGAATAGTTATAAAGGGACCTTGTTTGTTAATGGATTCTTGTGTTTACAATATTGATGAAGTTTGGCATTTACTTCCCCTTTTACACTTAATTTCAATGTTATGTCATCAATAAAAAGTTTATCAATAAAGTGTAATCACATTTTATCCTAATATGTTATCAATTGTATAAATAAAAACGTCATCAAGAAATAATTTCATTACAAATAATTGAGATCAATAAAGTGTAATCACAAATTTCATCAATGAATAAAATTCATCAATAAAAGATGTCATCACTTAAGTTTAATCACATTTTATCCCCATATGTCTTCAACTGCATATAAAAATATAATAAAAATGTCATCACAAATGATTGAATCAATAAAATATAATCACAAATATGTCATCAGTGATTAAATGAATAAAGTGGCATCAATGAATTGTTTCATTGGCCAATCATAAATGTGTAATGTGATATTGTGATTAATGAAGTGCAATAACAAATGTCATCCATGAATAAAAATTTAATGAATATGTCACCACAAGTGATTGCATCAATGAAATGTAATCACAAACGTGTCATCAGTGAATGAAAGTATAATCGATGAAAATAAATCGATATACAATTGATTAAATTAAAAATATGTGGCATCAATCGATTTGATTAAAAAAAATGGCATCAAATAATTACATTATAAAAATGACATCAAATACCATTTTAAAAAATTTGTATCACATTAAAGAAAAAAAATGTCATCAAAATACTACTTTGAAAAAATATCATCAAAAATATGGCATCACGGTAAAAAAAATATCATCAAAAAATTGACATAAAAAAAGTGGCATCTGTCGTTAACAGTAAAAAAAAATGGCATCAATGATCAACATGACATTACTGTAACCAAAAAATGTCATCAATGTTTAAAAAAAGTGACATTAAAAAAGTGTCATCCAATCATTTCATTAAAAAAGTGGCATCAAAGTGATAGTAAAATTTTGGCATCAAAATGGGTTACGGTCAACGTTGACTGGTCAACGGTCAACGGTTAACGTTGACCGGTCAATGGTCAAACGGTTGACCATTGACCAACCCACCCTATTGGGAAGGGATCTAGGCAAAACTAATTAAATTGATTTAGGGGCTAAGTGTCTAATTGAATGTTAAAAAAAGGCTCTCTACCAAAATCACCCAAAAAATTATTGGTTTGGTTAAGAGAAGTTAACAAACGAACATTATGGTATGTCCCTAAATTATTTTTTCATTATTTTTTTTAGATTTTATTGAAATATTATAGTAGCGTATGTTCCACGGGAAATTTTTGTGCTTGAAAAAAAATAAAAATTAAAGACTGTGTTTTGAAAATGTTTTAATTAACCAAGTAACATACACATGTGTTTGTATAGAAAAAATCAATCATAAATTTTTTCTTTTCAAGTGCTAAACATATATTAGGATATTTTTAAATGATTTCATGTGCTTAGATGTTCATTATTGAAAGTAAGTGTTCATCTCCAATATATTATTTTGATATTTAAAAAAAAATTATTTTATGGGTTCAAGTGTTTACAGATTATATATTTTAAGTATTTCCTAGTATTTCAAGAAAACCGTATAGTATTAATCTTTTCACCAAACTTTCTAAGTGACAATTTTACTATTCTATACAAATTTTAAAGATATGGAAAATATTGCTAAACTTGTAAGTGCTTTTGAATTTAATCGGTAATGTTTTGTGAAAGATTTAAGTGGGTCAAATTCCAATATCTCAACTTAAACTTCTCGAGATCGACTTTAAACTACCTTAAAGAACCTCAAGTGATATGTCATTGACATCTTCGTGCCCTAGTAATCTGCTACTATAAGCATACGCGATAGATACCTTATAAATTAGTACAAGCGTTCAATGTGCATGGTGCGATAAATGTGAGATTCTCGAAATTTTGATAGCGAAGAAGTGAACTCATCGTGGTGCAGCGTGTGTGTGGTGAAGGACCTTCTACCCTGTGAGAGATAAAACTTTATGCGTTCCATGTGTTCTCCCGTTTGTGTCGTAATGAAGAATCCACAACTTCTCTATCGGAACTAGGTGTAGTTTCTTGATAATATTACTTCGTTAATGACCCGAACTCTCATTGGTAAACGTCTGAGATAGTACAAAAGTAAAATACAATCAAAATATGTAATAAAAGAATAAAATCGATATCACGCTCGCTTTCGGGAGGAAGACAAGACACCGGACAACGTTTTATTCAGCGAACGTGAAAGAGATCCAAAGAAGAACCTGTTTCATACGAAGCACTCATTACACTTGAATAGGATACTAGTTCTGTCTATAGTGGATGCCTTTGAAACCACCGCGGACCATTTGGTAACCTGGAAAAGGAAGCCAAGTGGGGTTGAGAAGAAAGCCAATGGTAGTTTAGAATACCATGTTCACTGTGTGATCAGAGTTGATTAACTTGCGCTAATGTTTAACATATCGTCGTATATGGTAAAAATAATGTGTAAAACAACCCGTTCGTAGGTGCTTAGGCTTAAGTTAGGAGACAATTGTAAAAGAAATAACTCTTAGACTTTACCAATATAATGAGTTCAGTGGATAACTAATTATGTTGGATGTAATTGAGTTGTTTTGCGCTTAAGCAACGAGATAGATATATCGATGTACACGGTTATTCTTAATTCCATAGATATCGAGTTCGATCCCCCTAAACCACTCAAAGTATATCGTTCCTAAGATTCATATCCGTGTAGTTCAAGTAGTTGAAGACACAAAGCTTCGTATCCGTGGTAGTTCAAGTAGTTGAAGACAATGTGCAAAGAGAGCTAATGCTGTCATTCCTTCTCTATCTATAGAGATTTATTCGCATTCAATTCTAAGCTTTTGCTCGTTAATCATAGTATCTTACGTGATCAATGTTAAAACATCTTAATACCGTATTCTCATTCCTTTATACCTCTTCTCCCAACTTCTTTTTTGTTTTCTAAGTTTCGGGACGAAACTTATTTTTAAGGGAGGAGATATGAAATACCCCAAATTATCTTTGGGTATTTCTTTTTAAGTAAATATAATTTTGGTAATAAAAGGTACGTATTCTATTTTGAACTTAGAAATATTTTTTTCCAAATTGAATATATATAATTTTTTATAACTAGTTTAAAAATATTTCATGTTATCTGCATATATAGTAAATAAATAAGTTTTTAAGTTATATTATTTTGAGACAAAGTGATATATTTTCTTCAAAAATAAGGAAGGATTCGTAATTATAATTTATTTTAATTTGTGAAAAATATTTAATATAACGTTTTAGAAAATTGTGTTATGCAAAATAAAATGTATTTCATTAAGTGTTTTGTTATTTTTACTATTTAACTTATGAAGAATTTTAATAAATAAAATTTCGGATATGCATATATTTATAAATAGGTAAAATGTATTTAAGGACTGAACCGGTTTTCTTTGGGTTCACTTGAACCAAACCAACCAATAAAATAAAATAAAATGATGAACCGAACCCGTCTTGCCCTACCTCCAGCTCCACTGTTTTCACCTGTTGAAATTTGTGATTTTTACCTCCCGCAAACCTCGCCCGTATCTCAACCGAATCAAATCTTAAACATTCCTAAAGTGATACATATCTGATTCCATTAACCAATCAAACCTCCCCCTATTTCATCCTTCAAACGAAGTCGCCGCCGACTCCACCTGCTCCACCACCGTTGTCGACTACCACTGCACCTAGGAGTTCCCAGGAGAGGTTCCACGCAGCCAGGCCGACCGAAGTAGCTCCGAACGAAGGCCATCAGTCTTGTCTCTGTGCTGCTACATCCTCAACACAACCACCTTTCGAGCTTCGTCGATGCCTCCATACCGGACCGTTGTTGCTGTCATTAGTTCCGTTGTAAAGCTTGCAGCACCATCATGCCAACACATCTACTCGCAACCCCTTCGCTATCCTGAAGCCTCCGTGCTAAGTCCCCGAATATACCTCGGTGAGATGTTATCATTCGGACTCGATTTCAGATTTCAATCCTTAATTAATCGACTATGTCAGATGATTAATTAATATCAATGGTTTCATTCCGGTCCTAAACTGCAGATCCATTCCCCATAACTAGTAAGAGAACCGGTCCCTAATTCCTTGGTTTGTATTTTGAGATCGAGGCTCCGATCGAAATTAACCGAGTAAGGATGTTTATGCATCAGCCGTTGTGGTTCTAGTCGTCGATTGGGACTGCGATCCTAAGCGTATCCAACATCACATATCCATGTTCAATCGGTAAGTTGAAACAAACTTGATTCCTTGATGCTAAACCATATCAATTTGGGGTCGAACTTACTTAACCAAGCATGTTTTTGCGTGTGCTGTTTTGTTCGAATCGCAGCCACTGTTCAAGCACCTATTTCGACATCGTTGTTTATCTTCCGACAAAGTGAACACAATCACGCTCAAGTAAAGATTGAACTCGTCAGTATGATAGGTCATATGCATCGATCAAAGCTCTATGCAAGGAGAACGAGCCGCTGGAAGATCGCCCAAAACCACTGTTGAAGCTGCGAGAAGGGAGTTGTTGCCTGTCGTAATGATGCCTGTTTGTGGGTATTTACACGAAACCTCCCACACTTTCAGTTTTTGTAAAATATGCCCCTATTATAGTTTCTAAAATTTCAGAAATCATCCCGCAATTTTAGAAGAAAGAATTACGCCTGTCACCAAGTGCTTTGAAGTCCATAGTTGGTACCGAAATCCAACAAGACGAATCAGGCAAGTGACTTTCCAAGCTTTTCCGCTCATTTTGGTGCCTTCGTGTCTTGTTTGTTTTCCTTCCTTTTGACGGCTTGCCAAGTTATTTAAAATAAATTACAATTCACCTGCTAGTGTGATTTATTTACCATTCCGTTTGAATTTGGCAAATATAATTTGATAACTCCACTCCCTTGATGAAAATCAGAATAAGTTTCAAAGGCTTTGATACACAGTTTGTGTCAAAGGTCTTGAAGCTACAGCTGTGTTGATGAAACACAAAACTTGTACTTTATTATATTATGTCCGAATATTATTATATGTTATTATATGCTTCCAGATATTATTTTATATATACTAACATTTCAGGATGCTTTTTGAATTATATTTCCTTCCTTGAGCTGAATAACACGGAGAATAAAATCAGAGATCATGGCTTCAAAGTTTCCAAGCATAGAAGATCGTGATGAATCCCTCTCAAGCCATGATCTGCTCTAGCCGTTGGTGAAGATCCTTAGGCGCCGATTTGTTCATTATAAAGAAAAGTAAGAAGGGAATGACAACAATACATTCGTTGAACACAAGCTTGCATACACTCAAGCCTTCAAGTCAAATCTGTCTTCCTCATGTGCTCTCTGCTAATTCTTAAGAGTGATTTATTTTGTTTCAAAGCATTTGAGAGTTACACAGTGGGCTTATATGATATATTTTGAGTGAGTGTTATACTCGAGAGATTGTAGCTCAGGAAGAGGACACTAGGTGATTGATTCACTAAGTGTAAGAGGATTGTACTAGATAGCTGAGATAGGTGGGGCTCTTCTAGATTGGTCTAGGACTCCAAGGGAACGTGAGTTGACTAGATTGCAATTGTATAGGAGAGAGCCTTCTCGGTGAGCTATTAGGATCCTAAGTCTCATGAATCAATAAAGTCGGTTGAATCCTAGGGTTGTGGAAGAACCCTAGGCGGGGACGTAGGCCAAGTTCGTGTCGAACCTCGTTAACAATTCGTTGCGTCCTTTTCTTATTTCTTTACCATATTTTTGCACTTGTTTCGAATTGTATAACTCTGCTGTGATTCAGGTTTGCCAGAAGAAAGAATTACGCCTAATCTCAAAGGGTTTTGCAAGTGCTTCAAAAGTCTTGAGATTATCTGCGAAAATCCGGCATACTCTATTTAACCCTCCCCCCTCCTTCTAGAGTATCTTTATATTTCTTTGTTATACATTATCGAACCTTCAATTGGTATCAGAGCTTTACTCACTGCTTTCGATCTAACAATCTTGTGAGTTTTGATCATGTCTGGTGAAGCAAGCAAAGGATTTGCACAAGGGAGGTCTACTAGTAGACCACCACTCTTTGTTGGAAACAACTTTGTCCAGTGGAGATCATTGATGAAAATGTTCATTATAGATCAAGATCTAGAACTTTGGAACATTATAGAGAATGGTCCGAAGGTTCCAGAGAAAGACGGACCAAATGAAACCAAAATTGCGAAGACTGAGACTGAATACATCCAAGCAAATCTTGAACTCGTCTCCAAAAACTACATGGCTATTAACTTACTTTAACCGTATTTCATCTTGTAGGCCAGCTAAAGAGATTTGGGACAAACTGATTGTCACCTACGAAGGAACTAGCTAAGTGAAGGACACCAAGATCAGTATCTTCCTTCGAAAGTATGAACTTTTCAAAATGAAGCCTGATGAGTCTATCAAGGCCATGTTCACACGGTTCACATAAATCACCAACAACCTTGACTCTCTCGGCAAGAGCTTTAAGAACGTTGAGAAAGTCAGGAAGATATTGAGGTGCCTTCCAAAAGACAAATGGGGGCCTAAAGTGACAGCCATAGAGGAAGCCCAAGATCTCACCACTCTGCCCCTTGATGACTTGCTTGGAAAGCTGATCACACATGAGATGATTCTCAATGAAGACGATGGAGAACTTCCAGCAAGCACTAAAAACCTGGCGCTCAAGTCTAAGAAGGATGAGCCCAAAGATGTGTCTGATTCTGAAGACGAGGATGACGATGAGGATGATCTTTTTGCTCTTATCACAAGAGGCCTCTCTCGAATCCTCAAAATGAAGAAGCAATTCAACAACAAGGATGGATCAGAGTCTTCTAAATTTCGAGGTAAGTCTCAATACAACAAATATGATAAGAACACTAAACCTTTGTCTTGTTTTGAATGTGGTAAAACAGAACATCTTGTGAAAGACTGCCCTCAAAAGACGAAGAACCAGTCCAAGAAAGGAGAGAGATGGAAAAGAAAGCCATGGTGGCAACTTGGAGCGATTCTGACTCAGACTCCAATGATGAGAAGGCCAATGTATGCCTTATCGCCTCAAGAGATGAATCCCACGATGAGAAGCTTGAGGTAACTGTACGAGAACTTATGGCAAGTCCAAAAGAGGTATTATCGGAATTCCTTTCTAATATGATTGCCAATGAAGAGAAACTTATTGCCCAAACTAGAACTCTTATTATGAAAATTGTGGACCAGGAAAGAACTATTGAGGATCTGTCTATGAGGGTCAAAAGTCTTGAAACTTCTTATTCAGGTCTTGACATTAAAGTCAAGACTCTTGACTCAGAGAAATCTGAACTCAAGCAATATCTCTCATCTCTAGGAAGTGAACATCATGACTTAGAGAACGAGAAGATCTCCCTGAGTAATAAGATTCAAGACCAACAGATAGCCCTCAGAAGTTTTACCAATTTCAAAGGCACTCTTGATAGGATGTTAGGTGAGCAACAAAATTCTCTAAACAAAAGTGGTATTGGTTACAATCCAAGGTTTTTAAAGAAGCAGCACATTACCACTTTTGTAAAGGCTAAAGGAAGTAGAACCTCTCCTATATGTCACCACTGTGCGAAAAAGGGACATGTAAAAGAGACCTGCCCCTATAGAAGAAAGGATCCACATATCATTCGCAATACATTTCCTGTTCATTTGAGAAAAGAACGGATAACGCAAGTTTGGGTCCCTAAAGACACTATTTTGCCAAATATAGTTTATCCCAATAATGGATCTAAATTTGCTTATTGGTCTAGCCACAAAGGTTGATGTTTGTTTTGCAGGAGATCACCAAGGTGAAGGAGAAACAATGGATTATTGATAGTGGATGCTCGAGACATATGAGTGGGAAGAGTTCTCTCTTTCATGATCTAAAGAAGCAATCCATTGGAACAATCACTCTTGGTGACAAAGGAAAGTGTGACATCGTTAGTATTGGTAGTGTTGGGAGTGATCCCAACCATAGTATTAAAAATATTTATCTTGTTAATGGTTTGAAGTATAATTTGCTTAGTGTTTCTCAACTATGTGATAGTGGTAATGATATTGGATTTAACAAGAAAAGATGTCTAGTACGCAGAGAAGATACCGGTGAAGTAGTTCTAACTGCATATCGTTATAACAACATCTATGCTGCGAATGCTAAGCAAGTGGCACAAGGAAGCTTAACCTGTCTATAGGCTTTGACGGACGATCCAAAGCTCTGGCACAGGAGACTTGGTCATGTGAGTCCACATACACTACAGAAGCTTGTGTCCAAAGGGCTTGTAAGAGCACTACCTGAAATGGACTTCAAAGGTATTGATATGTGCAAAGCATGCACACGAGGTAAACAAACACGTAGCTCTTTCAAACCCAAAAGGTTGTAAGTTCTTCTAGACCCCTTGAACTTTTACATATGGATTTATGTGGTCCTATGCGAGTCAAATCTCTCAATGGTAAAAAGTACATGCTTGTTGTTGTTGATGACTTTTTTAGATATACTTGGGTTGCATTTTTAAAAGAAAAATCAGAGGCCTTATTTGAGTTTTCAAAACTTTGTAAGGAGTTGCAAACTTTAAGAAACGAGCCCATAGTGTCAATTCGAAGTGATCATCGTAGGGAGTTTGATCAACTTCAGTTTGAATTGTTTTGTGCTAAATATGGCATCTCCCATAATTTTTCTGCTCCTATGACACCTTAACAAAATGGGGTTGTGGAAAGAAAGAACCGCACCCTAGAGGACATGGCCAAGACTATGCTTTTAGAAAATGCATTACCTAAAACCTATTGGGCTGAAGCTGTTAACACAGCTAACTATATTTTGAATCGTTGTCTTATTCGTTCCATCTTAAAGAAAACTCCTTATGAACTTTTCAAAGGACACAAACCACGTATATCTTATTTTAAACCCTTTAGCTGTACTTGTTTTGTTCATAACAATGGAAAAGATAACCTTGGGAAATTTGATGCGTGTAGTTATGAAGGTATATTTCTTGGCTACTCCACAAGTAGCAAAGCTTATAGAATTTTCAACAAAAGGACCAAGTTAGTTGAGGAAAGTATAGAAGTTATATTTGATGAATGCAATGACGGTTCTTTGAGTGAAAGTGTTGCAGATTTAGATCTTAACATCCATACAGAGAACGAGGATGGCGATGATGCTGCCACCAAAAACACAAAGAAAAGGAACATGCAGGAACAAATTCTCAACACTGAAGAGTTGGCCCAAGGTGTTGAAGATTCGTCCAAAGCCCTTGGTGACTAATCTAAAGGTGTTGAAGCATTAGAAACTGCTGTAACTAAACCTAACATATCCACGGAGTTAGATGTATCACAAATCAATCCTGCTGGTGTGACGAATCAAGGAGCTGAGACTAGCAAACGAAAATTCAAATACTCCTTATCACACTCATTAAAGGATATCATCTCTGGCCCTACATCTAGTGTTCAAACTCGTTCTAAATTTAAAGATCTTTGTGCTTTTCATGCGTTTGTTTCTCTTATAGAACCAAAGAAGGTAGATGAGGTCCTTCAAGAGCCAGACTGGATCATTTCCATGCAAAGTGAGCTTAACGAATTTGAAATAAACAAAGTCTGGACCTTGAAGCCTAGGCCAAAGCATCAATCATTCATTGGCACACGTTGGGTATTTCGGAACAAGCTAGATGAGAATGGTAAGATCGTGAGAAACAAGGCAAGGCTTGTTGCTCAAGGATACAATCAAGAGGAAGGTATTGACTACAAGGAGACCTTTGCTCCCATAGCCAGGCTTGAAGCAATTCGCATCTTATTAGCATTTGCATCTTTTATGAAGATAAAGCTATATCAAATGGATGTCAAGTCTGCTTTTCTTAACGTTTTCTTAGAGAAAGAAGTCTATGGGGCTCAATCCCCAGGTTTTGAATGTTCGGAATTTCCTAATCATGTTTACAAACTAGACAAAGCGTAATATGGTTTGAAACAAGCCCCAAGAGCTTGGTATGAGCGCTTGTCAAAATATATTTTAGAAATTGATTTTAAAAGGGGTTTGATCGAGAAGACTCTTTTTATCAAGACGAAAGGAAAGGAAATTTTGGTTATTCAAATATATGTTGATGATATATTGTTAAGAGCTACTAACACATCTTTGTGCAAGGAATTTTTTGACATTATTTGCAGTGAATTTGAGATGAGCTTGATGGGTGAACTCAATTTCTTTTTGGGATTACAAGTTCATCAATCTAAGAAAGGGATCTCTGTCAACCTAAGCAAGTACACTAAGGATCTCTTGAAGAAGTTCAAAATGGATCAATCCAAATCAGCAAAGACACCCATGAGCTCAACCTTATCTCTAGATCAAGACAAGACTTGGAAGAGTGTCAATCAAAAGGAGTATCGAGGGATGATTGGATCTTTACTATATCTTACGGCTAGTAGACATGACATCATGTTTAGTGTTTGCATGTGTGTTAGGTTTCAAGCTGATCCTAAAAAATCTCACCTCGTGGTTGTGAAGAGGATCTTTCGATATCTCAATGGCACTAAGGAGCTTGGCTTATGGTACCCAAAGCAAAAAAGATTTTACATTAATCGGGTATTCTGGTGCAGATTTTGCAGGCTATAAAGTGGATAGGAAGAGCACGTCAGGATGTTTCCAATTCTTAGGAGCATCCTTGATTAGTTGGCACTCAAAGAAGCAAAACTCAGTTGCTCTATCCACTACCGAAGCCGAATACATAGCAGTTGGAGCATGTTGCTCCCAAATCCCTTGGATAGCTCAACAAATGAGAGATCTTGGCATCAACCTCAAAGGTATTCCCATTAAGTGTGACAATACAAGTGCCATATCAATCACAAAGAATCATGTTCACCATTCAAGGACCAAACATATTGATGTAAGACATCACTTCATTAGAGACCATGTCGAAAAAGGTGATGTGTCCATGTCTTTTATTTCAACTGATTATCAATGGGCTGACATTTTTACTAAGCCTTTGGCAGAGGATAGGTTCACCTTCATTAGACGTGAGATCAGAATGCTTAACAAAGATGCACTTTCGTAGGGGGAGTTTTCCCTTTACGAAAGATATATTCTACTCAGTGTCAAGACCTTTGAGAATCGTGTCAAAGTTTGTGAGCTGAATGGTAGAGCACATATAACGGATCATATATTTGGTTAATATCTTATTAAATATTTTATCAAATATAGTTTTTATGATTTTTAACCTTCTTTATACAGTACACATTTTATTTTCAGAAAATTCTTATATCCGAGCATTTTTATTTATGGAAAATATATTTTCGGAAATACTCCTTCTTAAATTTTGAAGTGTGACAAGATGGTTTGAATTTTGAAATGTTTTGGAAATAAAATCTTTTCAAAATGGCATTGTGATGATTACCCTCATTGGAACCGTAAACCCGTCCTTTCAACTTAATCTTCTCTCCCTTTTTAAACCACACATTTTACCCCAATTTCTCACCTCTCCATATTTACCTAAACCTAAAACCTCTCTTAAACTTCTTCTTCAACCTCTCAACCTTTTCTGAAACCCTAAGCCAAATCTCATCCATGGCACCTAAATCCAAGAAGACCTCCACACCTAAACGTCTTGGCGCCACCCCCAAGGGATGCCAGGCAATTGCTACTTCCCCTGAACCCGAACCCACTCCTCAAGCCATTGTGCCAGCTACTGTCCACATCACTGTCCCTGAGAGCACTATTGTAGAAATCAAGCGTTCTCTAAAGCGCCCGACAAAGAAATCACTCAGTGCCAAGCAAAAAGAGAAAAGGAAAATCATTGCTGAGGAAGAGGAGAATGAGGAGGAAGAGGAGGATCTCGATGTGATTTTAGAACGAGATGCTGCTAAAGAGGCCGAGGAAGAGGCCCAGAGAAAGAAAAAGGTCGTGGAAGAGGCCGAGCAGGCAAGGAAATTAGCCGAGGAGGTAGTTGAGAAAGCCAGAAAGGAGGCAGAGGAGGAGGCCCTAAGAGCTGATTAGAAGGAGGTTCCCACTAAAGAGGAACCAGAGGAAGAAAAAGAGGAGGACGACGACACCAGAGACGACGAGGATGCTGAAGGAGACGACGCTGAAGGGTCCGCTGAGAACTCAGGGTCTGAGGATGAAGAGGATGAGGAGCCAGGACTTATTCCCTCTCCTTCTCCTCATCCTCCTCCCCCGTCTCCCAAGAAGCGCAAAGCCCCTACAACAAAGCCTCCATCTCCCAAGCGCACAAGGAAAGGCACTCTCAGAAACCTTAACGCGCATGTCAAGAGGACTGCTTCCACAAAGGCTCGCAGGAAGAACGCCGATCCGCCTGCACTTATCCTGGTAAACCAATCCTTTTCCCTCCTCCTGGTTTGAAAATGCTGAGATGGCTGGAAAGTGGGTAGATGAGTTTAGAACTCGTAAGATATGTTGTTCTGATTTGATTGATCTTGAGTTTTTAGAAGCTTTGAACCTACCATGCATCTCTCTCCTCAAACAAACCCCTGCCTGGACCCTTCTAAACCTTGATTCTGCGTATTACCCCCAACTCACCCGCCTATTTTATATAAACCTAAAAGCCAAACACAATGTTGATGGTTGGTCCTTGGAATCAGTCGTCAAGGGAGTTAGAATCTCTTTCAACTCCATTGACTTTGCCGATTTTCTTTGCCTACCTAGACCTTGTCCACCCTCTCCTGAAAACCCCATAAGAGAACAGTGCATTGCCCTTGCCCGATCCAAATACCTGCTCCCCGAAGCATCCAACAACACCACAAAACAGCTTACCCACTCATCCCTTACCCTCGAGGCAAAAATCATCTTCAACATCATTATGCGTTGCCTCTTACCCCGTATAAATTCTGGCTCCCTCCTAACTGATAATGATATGGTCCTTCTATACCGTATTTTGAACAGCCTTGATCTTGATCTGGCCAATACCATCCTAGGATCCATGGCTCACACTCGCAAAGCCAGAAAAGGAACTCTCCTCCCCTTTACCAACCTATTAACCCATATCTTCAAAGCTTCTGAAATCGATTTCGAAAATGAAGAACAACAACGTCATATGGGTAAGTTCGACTCCAAGAGCTTTGAGAAGATTGGCATCACACAGTCCCCCCAAGGGACTTGAAGTCTTGCCTCTTCCTCAAAGACTCTTCCCACTGCCTCTTCCATTGATGAGCGCATGGATAACCTGGAGTTGGGCTTGGAGGAAGTTCGCTTGGATATCAAGGAGCTGCATCTAGTGTTTTTGCTAGAGATGAGCGGGGTGTCGAAGCTGCTGCATGGTCTGAGGTTGCTGCTCACAGATTATGCTCCGGATGATGAATCTTAAACCATACCCTACCCTACTCTAACCCCTCTTTGAACACTGTTGGTTTTTGGATACTGCTTTAAAACTTTTGGTGACTGTTTTACCTCCTCCCTTTGTTGAAAGACAAAAATGGGGAGATGATCTGATGGTTTAGACTTTAAAACTACTGTGAATCAAAGGTCTTGGAATACCTTGTTTTATTTTTGGTTGGATGTTTTCTTCGACTTTAAAATCTTATGATCCAACATTTGTCTAACCCATGCAGGTAGTTAGTCCGATTTTGCTTATTATATAATTACTTGACTAAGTGGCAGGGATGCATAGGTTTTGTCTTTCATCAAGGGGGAGATTTATAACTCCAATCCCTTGATAAAAATCAGAATAAGTTTCAAAGGCTTTGATACACAGTTTGTGTCAAAGGTCTTGAAGCTACAACTGTGTTGATGAAACACAAAACCTGTACTTTATTATATTATGTCCGAATATTATTATATGTTATTATATGCTTCTAGATATTATTTTATATATACTAACATTTCAGGAAGCTTTTCGAATTATATTTCCATCCTTGAGTTGAATAACATGGAGAATAAAATCAGAGATCATGGCTTCAAAGTTTCCAAGAATAGAAGATCGTGAAGAATCCCTCTCAAGCCATGATCCGCTCTAGCCGTTGGTGAAGATCCTTAGGCGCCGATTTGTTCATTATAAAGAAAAGGAAGAAGGGAAGACAACAATACATTCGTTGAACACAAGCTTTCATACACTCAAGCCTTCAAGTCAAATCTGTCTTCCTCGTGTGCTCTCTGCTAGTTCTTAAGAGTCATTTTCTTATTGCTTTACCATATTTTTACACTTGTTTTGAATTGTATAACTCTATTGTGATTCAGGTTTGCCAGAAGAAAGAATTACGCCTAATCTCAAAGGGTTTTGGAAGTGCTTCAAAAGTCTTGAGATTATCTACGAAAATCTGGCGTACTCTATTCAACCACCCTTCTAGAGTATCTTTATATTCCTTTGTTATACATTATCGAACCTTCATAATTGGGTGACCTTAAGATAAGATAATAACGTAGTTACCCACCGTCTATTCAAAGCATGATTTATTCTTATTCTTTCATGCTGATTGGGTTATAGGAATAGAACATGCATTTTTCTTTGATGTTTCCATCCTTTTATTTTAATTGCTTTTATTTCATTTGGCATCCATGTTACCTATAAATAACATGGGTTATCTTGTGTTGTGTGATCACCTAGGGTGTCTTGAGTAAAAGTAAATAGTAATAATGTGAGGATTGTATGTTACCATTGGAACTCAATTGAATCAAGATCAATCAAGTAAAATGTATCAGTCAATGTGAAACAAAGTGAATGTAACGTGTGAAGTAATAAAAAATAATTGAAACAGGTTGGGGCTGCGAGAACCCGGTCTATAAAGGGTTTCATGAAACTAACACATTTCCGTTGAGAAATGTTACACTACCTTCGGTAGTAGCCTGCTATCTGCTAGTGAGAGCGGGGCCAGTATCATATTATAACAAAGAGTGTGTGTTGTAAGTATTTCAACTTATAATAAAAGTCGTAAACGTGTTAAGTGTGTAACATTGTGTTTAAAATACTCAACGTGAGGAAGTGAGTCAAGTGTGTGTTAAATAAATTTGTGGTTGAGCTACTCAATGTAATGAAGTGAGTGAAGTGTGTGTTAAATAAATCTATGGTTAAGCTACTCAACGTGAGGAAGTGAGTGAAGTGTGTGATATACATATATTTTGTTAACATAGTGAGAAAAATGTTGTATAGTGATCACAATTAATTCAAGTTGTATCATATTCCATCTGTACTCGGAGTATGGTTCCTAAGAGGGCTCGTCACTCGCATCTTTTGTTACTCAATCCTTCAGGATTATCCGTGCCTCAGGAGTCGTATTTTAAATTGTTGAGCCTTCACATAAATATTCTTAATTATCGCATTTGGGTTTAGATTCATACCTTATCATGGTCACTGAATTTGAATCCAAAGTAGTCCCAGTTTTCGAGTCGTTGCTTGCTAGTTCTTACAAACTAACCATCCTATTGTTTGTGACGACAAGTTTAGGTTGAGTCTCAGAAGAGAAGATAAAGAGAAGTTGAGAAGATATTTAAGTTATCTTAACATTGTAATTACATTTTAAAATTTCTAGATATATTGTATAGGAGTTTTATTATTTCATTTTATTTAAAAGTCTTCTGCTGTAATATTGTTAAGTTGTAAATTTAAGTCCTCAATTTTAGAGGAAAGATTAAGAAATAGTTATTTTTAAGTCTTCCGCGATTTAATTGTATTTCATTTATGCATTTAATATTATCATCTTGTTTATGGGAGCATGGTTGCATGTCCCTATAAGCCTAAGGTGGTTACAAAGACATTAAAGTCCGAGTAATCACTGGCGTTGTGACATTCCCTTGTGTTATAAAAGGGGTGTTACAAGCAGAGGCCGATGCGGGACCATCTTTTACAGCTCGAGACACACCAATCATTCTTGGAGAAAGACCTATGACTCGAGCCCGAGCTAAGAAGTTTCAGAGAGACTCATTTAACTTTGTTAGTCATGTTTTGTTTTCGAGCAAGGTTCAACTCCCCGAGCCTACATTGAGGACCTATATGTGCATAGGGATTCAAGATGAACTCGAGCCACCTTAATCTTAGAAGTTGTCGAATTGACTAAGTGTTGGGGCTCCATTTTATTACTATTTTTAGTATTATTTCTACTTAAGTTATTTTAGGAAACTCTAGAGGTTATTTTATTAAATTCTTTTAAGTTGTTATTTATCTTCTTTTATTTTCTTTACTTAGATAATTTCGGCCCAACAGCCCTTGTAAGGCTATATATGCCGAACACCCTTCATTGAATTCAGTTGGAACTTTCATCAATATAAATCTCTCATATTGTGTGTTTACACGTGAGTGTTGTCGATTGAATAGAGTTGTGCTCTTCAATTGTCGAATTGGTATATTGTCTCAGCTTGGTTTGCTTTGTGTTGAATTGTCGAATAGAGCTGTGCTCTTCAATTCTTCGACTCAGTCCTTATCGGTCGTGTCTTTGTATCAATTTCGTGTCTTTCCTTTTTATCGATTCTTGTTCTTGTTTCTTGCGTCGAGTTCTTTATTTCTTGATGTGTTCTTGGTCGATATCGAGATAGTTCTTGCTTTCTTGATTCGATTCTTGCTGCTCTTGTTGAGTCTTGCTTCCGTTCTTTAGTTTCTTGCTTGTTTGTCGAAGATCGGGCCATCTCACGGCTAACCCCGTATCACAGGCACTAACCTATGTCAGCACGCTAAGCAAGCATCAAGAATAAATCAGTTCCATTGCACTCTTTCTCTATAATCCAATTCTTTGATTTATCTAATGTTTTTTTAATTCTCCAATTCTCTAATTTATCTAATGAAACAAACATAAAGAATAAACACAGATGGAAGCATCAAGAAAAAACTGAACTTCAAATCCAAATCTATAACAATAAGTCAATAAGCAATCCGAATCTATAACACGTACCCAGATGAGATCCAAATGAACAAATACTATAATGAAAACAAGAGCAAAAGAGAGAGAGGACGAGGAGACGTGAGGAGCAAAGAGGTGAGGCGACTGGGGCTAGCAGGCACGGAATTCGTCATACACTCAACATCGCCAGCGGCCTGATACTCGTCGGTAATCCGTCACCGGCGCTGAATGCGGTGGCTCTGAAATCACCTGAGCCGCCATTAGATATGTCGTAAGGTTCTCCTTCGTCGTCGTTTGCTCCTTCCACGCTCATGCTCACGAGGTCAGGGAGGGAAGAAGAGCGATGGATTAGGGAGGAGAGGCAGGTGGATTTGGAAGAGAGGGAAGGAGAGGATATGAGGAAGGTGATCTGCTCGTTGGTGGTGATCTGCGACCGTGAAAGAGGATCCGACCTGAGGTAGTCGATGAAGGGGAAAGAGGATCGTATATGAGGGAGTGCTGATAGTGTGTTATTAGTTAAGCTAAGAGTAATGGACAAGAAGGAATTGTGTCCTTTAATTTATTGTGCAATGACTAATTATGGAATAGGACAATTGATAGAGATATTCAATCCGATTATTTTAGGCGTCGTAATGCTTTGCTAGAAGCCAACTACGATTAATGGGCTTAAACGGGTTAAACCCATGACTATTATAGACGGGTCCTATGCGGTCACACACTTAGAGTTGACGGGCTTAATCAAAAGATAGATGATTATATTATTAGTGTATATTAGATATATATTAATAATAATGGGATAAGATTTATTTGTGAAATAAATAATTAATCAAGTAAGGTATAAATATAAGCTTATAAAGATGGGCTTATAAGTGACTTGACCTAATTAGCACACATCCCAAAAAGAGAGAACGTGCGTTTTGCCGCTTCAACAGACGTGAGGGCGGAACTCTACCATCATCAATCAAGAGCAATTTGATTGTTCGCCTTTCGATCTTCGTCCTAGCAGTCGAAGGCAAAGGAGATCTAGACCGGGCTCTTGTGGACCAAGTAGAGGAGCAACACGTGGGGCTCTAGTTCTCTTCCGAATCCTCCCCGTTCAGATCCGGTTCACGTATCAAGAGGTATCTCCTATGAACAATGATTTGATCTATCGATTTTATGCATGAAGATCCTTGCGATTAGATGATAGAACATAGTTTCTAAAACTTCCGCTGCGCATCTAATTTCCATAAGTGGCATCAGAGCATCTTGCATAATTTGATATGATCGATTGATTTTCTTGTTAGTTTTTATTCAATTTAGCAATATATTCGATATATGGAGTAATTTGTATGATTAGAATTGTGATTTTAATTAACTGGATGTATTAAGATCAATACGAGTTCGGAATTGGATTCCGATACACATTGCCGCACATCTCTTTTATATTTCCTTTATGTGAATAAATATGTTTACGTGTGCATGTTGATTCAAATTGATTCATACGTAAGCATTAATTGATTTTTCGAAAACAATTGGTTTTGAAGTACGTATTGATTCTAATTGATTCATAAACATATTGATTCAAATTGAAGTACGTAAGCAACATAAATATATTGATTCATATTGCAGTACGTACCTTCAATCGATTTGTATAATTTATACAATAGATATGATTTCATGTATAAATCATGAAATATTTGATTTCATAAGAGTATAAATTGATTTGAATCTAAGAAATTAGGAATTTCATAATTTTGATGCATAAAGTTGATAAATTTAATGTGAATTTGATTCATATATTAATTTGTCAAAAGTTTAAGTTTTATGAAAACTTACCATCTTAATCCTACAATTGTCAAAGTTTGTAATTGTTACAAAATTTGAGTGGGATTGATGGGGGCGGAATTAGGGTTATGGAAGATATTTATGATTTTAGTGTAAAATATTAAATTACCTTAATTAGATATAATAGATATCTTATCCCTAATGAAATATTCTATCCAATTATACATGGTAATAGTTACCATAAATTTATTCCATATATATGATTGCTAATTTTGAATTTAATATCAAGAATATTAAATTAGTTATTTTATTAGAGAATTTAATTGATTTGAGTTAAATAGTTTATTAATATGATTAATATTCTATTTCTTGTTTATATTAATTTGATTAATATTTTGATTTTATATTAATTGTGATTAATATTTTTAATATATGATATTATTGCATGAGGTGACTAGTATGGCCCATAAATACGATCTGCGTATCGTTATGTTTTTTTGTACACGATCTGCGTATCGTTATGTATTTTTGTAATTTATTTTCAGTAATTAGATTATTAGAAAATATTGTATTTAATACAAGAAGACAAGAAGACATAAGAAGTTCAAGGATGGAGATCCATGAAGGGCGCGAGGGTGGAGACCCATGAAGATTAGATCTTTATTTCATGCATCGTAGGGGCCATACTAGGATCACAATTTCATTGCATTTTGAATGCCTTATTTTAACTTTTATGTTGTTTTTATTTATGATATTTTTTCACTTATAAATAAAGACAAATAAAAGACTTAAGTTCATAAGGTAAATTGGGTCAATGCCTTTTCATATCATAACCCATTAAGTTTTGGATTTTTGGTTGGATGGGCTTCACAAAAGTGAGGGTGTCTTTCCATAATCTTGGGCTAATGAGGGTGAATCTATACGGGGGTTCATAAACCTTGATATGGTTGTACCTAACGAGAGACCAAAAGGCAAAGTTTTGGATCTTGAGGCATAGGATGATTTTACATTGGATGTGGATCATCAACCAAGAATTATAAGGAGTTATAATTAGTAATTGTTACTTACCTTGAGCATAAAAGACTCAAGGCAGTGCAAAAGTACGTTGGGTCTTGTGTGTAATGGGATCTTGGAATCATTTTATTCACCAGGAACAATAACAATTTGAATAAAATGCGCATTTACTTATTTTAAAGGTGTTTAATCCTAAGTAATTTTCATTTCGAACATAAACTGATTTGTATGTCATTTCCTTTTATATAGGCATTATGTCTAATGATAACTTGAATTTCACCCCACGCTCAATAGTTGAGAAAAAACAAATTGAATGGAACGAACTTTCTTGATTAGGAAAGGAATCTGAGAATTGTTCTCAGGTCTGAAGGGCGTGAGGACGTCCTAACAAACCCTATCCCTACTATTACCGATGCCTCACCGGATGAGGAGATAGTTAGAGAAATGGAGTTAAGGAGTGATTCTTTACCTGTCACTTGTTTGATGCTAGCAAGCATGGAACCTGACCTTCAAAAGAGGTTTGAATACCAGGATGCCTACTCTATCATCACCAACCTGAAAATGTTGTTTCAGGCACAGGTAAGGATTGAACGATATGAAACTCACAAGGCTATACTGGATAGCAAGCTTGTGAAGGGAAAGCCAGTAGGTCCCCAGGTGATCAACATGATCGGTCTTTTTAGCCGTATGGAGACACTGGGCACCCCATATGACCAAGAGTTGGCCACATATATCGTCTTGCACTCCTTACATGATGGCTTTGCATCATTTAGGATGAACTACCATATGCATGGTATTAAGAAAAACCTGAACGAACTCCATGGTATGCTCAAAGCTGCTGAACAGAATACTCCCACTGATAACAAGAAGGAAGTTCTTAACGTCAACAGAGGGAAATGGTTCAAGAAGATAGCCAAGAACAAGAACAATACCCAAGGGAAGGGCAAGAAAGTTGCAAAACCTAAGGGTGGTGAGAAGCCAAGGGTGGCTGCAGACCATGATTGTTTCCACTGTAAGGCTAAGGGACACTGGAAAAGAAATTGTCCCAAGTACCTGGAAAACAAGAAGAATGGGACTTTGAGTTCCAACACTTCAGGTATTTATGTTATTGAATTACTGTCAACCAATGTCCTCACATTAGATAATGGTCCTACTTTGGTATTGGATACCGCATGTGGTGCTCACATTATTTCAAATGTGAAGGGACAAAGAAATAGGAGACAAGTGAAGAAAGGGGAGATAGAGCTACGTGTTGGAAATGGAGCAAGCGTTGCTGCACTTGTCGTAGGAGATTTTAGTTTATCTCTTCCTTCTGGTTTAATCTTAGAACTAAATAATTGTTATTTTGTTCCTATCATTACAAAGAACCTTGTTTCGGCTGCAGTAATTTATTCTCAAGGTTTTAATTTTAGCACTACAGATGAAGGTATAGTTATTCACAAGAATGATATCTTCTATGCTCGTGCTCAAGATTTTAATTGAATATTTGTATTCGGCCTTACAACAGAATCTTATAACATAAATACAAAAAGGCAAAAAAAATAAAATCAAGTAAGTTGAGTGAAGCCTACCTATGGAACTGTCGTTTGGGTCACATCAGTTTAGATCGCATGAAGAAGCTCCATAAAGATGGACTTCTAAAAGACGTGGATTGTGAATCCATTGATACATGTGAGTCATGTTTGATGGGCAAGATGACAAAGTCACCTTTCAAAGGAACAAATGAAAGGGCTACTGAGCTATTGGGCATTATACATACTGATGTATGTGGGCCAATGAGTAGAGAAGCTAGAGGTGGTTATAAATACTTCATCACATTTACTGATGACATGAGTAGATATGAATATATTTACCTTATGTCACATAAATCAGAATCTTTTAAAAAGTTCAAGGAATTTCAAAATGAGGTAGAGACTCAAACTGGCAAGAAAATAAAAGCACTTCGATCAGATCGTGGTGGTGAGTACTTGAACCATGAATTTGATCATCATTTGAAAAATGGTGGGATAGTAACACAATTGTCTACTCCAGGAACACCACAGCTTAACGGTGTATCTGAAAGGAGAAACAGGACCCTGTTAGACATGGTCCGATCTATGATGAGTTCTGCTGACCTTTCGGTATCCTTCTAGGGATATGCCCTCACAACTGTCGTACTTACACTAAACATGACTCCGTCTAGAGCTGTAGACAAAACTCCATATGAGATATGGACTGGAAAGGTTCCAAAATTGTCTTTTATGAAGATATGGGGATGTGAAGCTTATGTAAAACGTTTACAAACGGATAAGCTTGCCCCTAAATCAGATAAATGCTATTTTATACGGTATCCAAAAGGTAGTTTTGGATATTACTTCTATAATCCCGCTGAACAAAAGGTGTTTGTTGCAAGGGATAATGTCTTTTTGGAAAGAGAGTTCATTTCCAATAAGTCAAGTGGGAGAAATATTCATCTTGAACCAGTTCATGATGAAGAGCAACAAACTCAACAACGAGATGACATAGATGATGTCGAGGACGGGTTGATGGTTTTGGAAGGCCAAGGGCCCCAAATCATCCAAGAACCGGAACAAGAGGATCCACAAATAGTTGTGGAAACTGTTCCAGCTCCAGTTGTTGAACCAGTTGAACCCACCCGTAGATCAGATAGGCCAAGGGTACAACCAAGACGTTATGATGATTTCATCTTGAATGTAAACCTTGATGCTCTTCTGCTAGAACATGATGAGCCTAATAACTATAAGCAAGCAACGACGGGTCCAAACTCCAAGAAATGGCTTGAGGCCATGAGATCCGAAATGGATTCGATGTTTGAAAATCAAGTATGGGACTTGATAGATTTGCCAAATGGGGTAAAACCCATAGGGAGCAAATGGGTTTTCAAACTTAAGACAAATAAGAATGGAAATGTATATGTATACAAGGAAAGATTAGTTGCCAAAGGTTTTAAACAAATTCATGGTATAGACTATGATGAAACCTTTTCACCAGTTGTCATGATAAGATCCATTAGGATAATCCTTGCTATTGTCGCTTATTATGATTATGAGATTTGGCAAATGGATTTCAAAACCGCCTTCCTGAATGGATTCTTGGAAGAGGATGTGTATATGACACAACCAGAGGGTTTTGAAGATCCAAGGAATGTCGGGAAGGTATGCAAGCTTAAGAGATCTATATACGGACTTAAGCAAGCATCCAAGAGTTGGAACTTTCGGTTTGATGAAAAGATCAAAGAGTTTGATTTCATCAGATGCGAAGAGGACCCTTGTGTATACAAGAAGTTTAGTGGGAGTAAAGTGGTCTTCCTAGTTTTGTATGTGGATGACATACTACTTATTGGGAATGACATTCCGATGCTAGAGTCCGTTAAGGAATGGCTGAAGAAATGTTTCTCAATGAAAGACTTTGGGGAGGCAGTGTACATACTTGGAATGAAGATATATAGAGATAGATTTGAGAGATTGCTTAGATTGAATCAAGGAACTTATATATAGATAAGATTCTTAACAAATTCAATATGCAAGATCCCAAGAAAGGGTTTTACCTATGTCATGGTGTGTACACGACCTGATGTTGCATTTGCTATGAGCAAGTGTAGAAAATACCAATTGATTCCATGAGAGGCACATTAGTGTGCAGCTAAGAACATCAACAAGTTCTTGAGAAAAACCAAGGATGATTTCTTAAGGGTGATGACAAGTTGATCGTATATTTTATGAGGATGTTTCACCTTATTTGACATTAAGATGTGTAAGGTACACACATATGACAATATTCCAAATCCATGGACGAAGCTTATGCCTAGCCCAAGCATGATGGTCACACTAGGGCTAAGGGTCTCAAACACATTGGAGAATGACTTTGAGATTGCTTTCTATTACATTTTATGTTTAGAGTGTTAGACACTAAGTTTATGTTCGACTGGATGATTTTATGATATATGATATTTCATCTTTATTTATATATTGTGTTGAACGATAATAAATAAAATGTCCAAATAATTCGTAGTTCGCAAATGGGCTTATCTTAAGTGTTCTGGTAAATGAAACCTCATTAAGTGAAATGTAGTTATGAATTATCACAAGTCCGTAGTCTGAAATCATCAAATTGGACATAAGTGATTTTATTAAATGACTATATTGTAAGTTGACTGATAGCGCCAGGTTTCATGGGCTATAGTGACATGGAGATGTCTAGTCAATTACATATATATGTATGGATGATACATATAGGACAGACCCACCTTAAGACTCTACAAAAGGGATTGCGGAGTTTTAAGTTAAACCATGATTAGTAGATTCCTCATACATGAGTGTGTTATGGTCTATCTTGATGATTGGTATTTCTTTGACACGGCTAAACACTTTCCGTAACAGGGAGTTATAAAGGTCGTAGTTGGGATTGCCAAAAGTTGAGTGGGAGCCATAGTCATACAAGACTGTAGATGTTCTCCTTCTTCATGCATACTGTGATGCATTGAAAAGGAATGGTGTCTAGGCCACTTGAAGAGCAAGAACTGAAAATGCATGGCCATGCTCGGATGGATTATTTGTAATCATCCGTTTAATTGACAGTTCGAACTCGGAGTTCAAGGAATATATATTTGATAATAGATATGAATGTCACCATATCATCAAATATGACATTAAGAGACACGGGTATCTGAAATTGCACACTTGTTTAAGGACAAGTGGGAGATTGAAGGAATTGTGTCTTTTAATTTATTGTGCAATGATTAATTATGGAATAAGACAATTGATAGAGATATTCAATCCGATTATTTTAGGCGTCGTAATGCTTTGCTAGAAGCCAACTACGATTAATGGGCTTAAACGGGTTAAACCCATGACTATTATAAACGGGTCCTATGCGGTCACACACTTAGAGTTGACGGGCTTGATCAAAAGATAGATAATTTTATTATTAGTGTATATTAGATATATATTAATAATAATGGGATAAGATTTATTTGTGAAATAAATAATTAATCAAGTAAGGTATAAATATAAGCTTATAAAGATGGGCTTATAAGTGACTTGACCTAATTAGCACACATCCCAAAAAGAGAGAACGTGAGTTTTGCCGCTTCAACAGACGTGAGGGCGGAACTCTACCATCATCAATCAAGAGCAATTTGATTGTTCGCCTTTCGATCTTCGTCCTAGCAGTCGAAGGCAAAGGAGATCTAGACCGGGCTCTTGTGGACCAAGTAGAGGAGCAACACGTGGGGCTCTAGTTCTCTTCCGAATCCTCTCTGTTCAGATCCGGTTCACGCATCAAGAGGTATCTCCTATGAACAATGATTTGATCTATCGATTTTATGCATGAAGATCCTTGCGATTAGATGATAGAAAATAGTTTCTAAAACTTCCGCTGCGCATCTAATTTCCATCAGGACACTCTACCAATTAATTCGAAAGGGAGGAGTCCACCAATTAGGATAAAAATTTGTGTATCCGACACAAATTTTCTCACAAAAATATAGGTATTTAAATGTGACATTGGACTATGATGAAAATAAAACTGGCCTTGAAACAACTTATAACACACAATCTTGATATTACTCCCTCCGGGCTAGCCACGAGAAAAGAGAGGATAATTTACCATTTCTTTTCCCATTATAAAATAAAATATTGTTAAACAATTTAGCACTTATAATGGGCATTTCATTTTTCGGATATAATTTGTAAAAGGGTTTAAGATTTCTGTCGTGGTGGGCATTGTAGGGGGAGGGGGTATAACACTTCAAAATTATCACATTGTGCATCAATTAATTTGCTTCTTAAGCCCAACCGAGTACTAATTGAAAATTTTCTGTATCTATAGGCGATTTCCGAATGATTTTAGGTTTAGGAAGTTACCGATGTGCATGGAAATGAAACCGAAAAGGACACAAGGAATTAGTTACAGGCTCCACTTGTATATATAAAGAAAACGACTCAACGGTTGAACTTGGAAATCTGTCAAATTTGACCCAACACCTCGCCCATCGGCAGACACGGAATTTTCAAAAATCAACACCAAAAGATCAAGACTCAAGCAGGTTATGTATCGACCTAAAAACCAGGTTAGATTTGGCCGGGTTTTCGGATTGAGCGAAAAATGAGCCACCCCGCTAAATTCGCACTGGTTACGCCCTGTTGGTAAAACCCGGCCATTAGCAGTATGAAATCTCTTGTGGCATTTTCTACGTCTATATTAGTGGGTAACACATTTGATTATAGTAGCTAGTGGCATAAGTCCCAGCACGGACCGATGAGTGGGTTAGATCTATTTTAGCCCCTTATATTTCTTTTTAAAAATAAAAAAATATGTTAAAAATAAAACAAATTAATAAAAAATATTCATTTTATTTATTTATTTATTAAATTATGGGTTTTGTGAATGAAAATTATAAATATGAAAAATAATTAGCGTACTTAACCACCTGAATTCTTAAGTTTTGGTTAGGTGACATGATAACCCCCATTTTGTATGGGAGTGCTGGGAGCCTGGGAGCTAGCTTCATAGAATCTTCGTACATTTGCAGAATGGACTTTTCTGGTCTGAAATTTTGGTATTTTCTACAACTAAGTTGGCTACTTGTAATGAGAATGGATTTGTTTGTTAGTCCCCACTTTGATGTATGATGTGGTTATCGATCTTATATTGTGATATATAATGCCAAATTGCCAAGGATAAGTTGAAGCTGACACTACTAAAAATGCAGGAAATAGCCACGGAAAATAGCAACGGCATTGGCCACGAATGACCGTGGCTAACCGGTTTAGCCACGGAAATAGCCACGGATGGGCCACGCATTGGCCATATGCCTCGTGACTAATAGCGACGGCTGTTTAGCAATGAATTTAGCAACGAATTGTCAGGTCGTGGCTAAACCCGTGGCTAGTGATGGACATTTGAATCTCGTGGCTGAGGCAACGAATTCAGCTTCGGAATTAGGCCATTGCTGAATTCGTGGCTATGTTCATTGCCAATTTCGTTGATGGTTTCGTTGCTGCAAATAGGCCATCGGTCTGGATGCGTGTCTTATTCCGTGGCTGGGACGTGGCTAATTCCGTGGCTGATTCCATGGCTATTGTGGTTGCTAGTTTCGTTGCTTATTTCGTTGGTAATGTTGTTGCTGGGGTTGTTTCTATGGTTGTTAATGTTGTTGCTAGGGTTGTTGCTAACGCCAGGTCTCGTGTCATTGCTACTTTTGAGGCAAAAGTCGTGATTGATGGTTTCCATTTAATTTGTAATTTTATTTCACATTTTGTATTCCCATATTTTTGATGCATTGCATATATGATATAGAAGATATGATTAAACCATAATGTCATATATAGTTACTGCATGTGCATAACCAAAACGAAACACCATGCACATAATTGTTCTACCTAGCTTGTCCACAGTTCTAGCTACCTTGTCCACATAACTGTTCTACAACATACACGTACTTACACACACGTACGTACCAAGCTTGTCCACATAGTTCGACAATCCAAAATATATACCTCCCAACAGTTTTGTTAACCAAAATAAAACAGTCCAAACCACCACCACATACTGCACATTAAAGAACCATGCTTACTTTGATGGGTGTTTGCCCTTGTAGAGCTCCTTCATGGTGCTGATAAGCTTCTCCTGCATTCGATCTCCAAATGAAGACATTTCTTGTCTGAGGTTCGTGGCAACCTGGTTCTGCACTTGATCCCCCAAATCTGCCATTTCTTTCCTTAAGTCTTCCTTGATGGTCGACAGTTCAGACATCATGTAGTCCTTCAAACTACCACTACCACCAGCTGCAGAACTCTGGGCACCAGTTTGTGTGCAAGGTGCTGACTGCAAGATAGGTTGAGACTCAGATCCCATGCCCACAACCCGGCCTTTCTTCGAACCACCTGTTGCCTTGAGCCAAGGAGCGTTCGTGTCAACCGAATCGGATCCATCCTCTGAGACAGCATCATCTAAGATTTCATCCTCAAGCAACTAGTCATACTTGTCCTAGAAGTGGAAAGAAAATGAATTCAACAACTCAGAACACAAAAACGAAAAATGAAAACCAAAAAGCAAGCTCAGAACAGCAAAACCAAAAGCTAAAAATAACAGATCCCAACAACAGAAAAATGAAAAGAAATGAACATAGGAACAGAACTAGACATAGGAAAATAAAAGAAACAAAAATAAATGAAAATAGGAACTGAGCATAGGAACAGAAGAAAAGGCTAGGGAAAAAAACAAAACCAATACATAAATTATAACAGATCACTACACAAGAGTGAAGAACACCAAAACCAAAACCAAAACCAATCCGTAACCAATACCAAAAACAAGATATAAAAGACCACAACATATAAACACTTGAAACATCAGATCCATAACCAATACCAAAAGCAAGATATAGAAATTAAAAATACAGATCCCAACACATGAGTAAAGAACACCAAAACCATAACCAAAACCAATCCATAACCAATACCAAAAGCAAGATATAAAAGACCACATCACATAACCAATACCAGAAGCAAGAACAGTTGAATGCACATTTTAATTTCTAAGGCATAAAAGTCCCAGTTCAAATCATGCACATCACACAATCAAAGGCATTAAGTAGTTAAAGGGTAACTTCAAATACTAACTTACCACAATTTCTTGACACTGAGCGCCCGCCCAAGAACCATCTTTTTTTCTATGACAGCGTTCAAATGTTTCCTTTGGTGTGGGATCTTTTCCGAGCTCCTCCTTCTGTGGAAAATATTATATTAGTTTAATTAGTTAGATATATATACTGAATAGAGAGTAAATGGTAAACAAAATGATGTCAGAGGAGAGCTAAGGTGTGCATACAAGTCGCTTCTTAATTACGGTTGTGAAAACCGAACCACCACTAAAAATTGGTGTGCCCTTCTCTGTTGCTACAACTCTGTTTTGCTTGTTCACCTCAGATTGGTGTAGAAATCTGTCCTCCTTTTTCCATTTCTCACACATTTTGACCCATATTACTTGCTTCACCCACGAAGGCTTTTTCTTTGTTCTCCCCGTGCGAGCCTTCCCGAAGACGTTCCTTAGGTGATCCCCTCCCTTAGTGTTGAATGCTTTGCGAACTTCTGACTCTGGGAATATAGTTTCATCCCAAGTTGCTCGTGCCTGAATATATTGAACAAACATATTAACTAGGGGCATTATATATTCAGACATACATCTAATTAATCAAAGTAAAAATCCTATTGAATTGTTTTATACCTTGAACATTTCCCACCATAACTCCAAGGTGGTGGCAGAAACATCACTCCACCGTATGTAGGGGCCATCAAAATGGGAGTGAATAACCTGTGTGAGGACTCCAAATGCAGGATTGCTTGCATCAAAGCTTCATAAGGTACATATCAAAAAAAAAATTAGGAATGTATTAGACACTAAGATTTGAAGAGTAGACACTTGATTTATAATCTAATATCAAAGCTTCATAAAGGACAAATAACAAAAAAATGGGAATGTAATTGACAGTTGATTTATAATTTAACATCATGATCAAATTCAAAACCATCTATCAGACACAAAGATTTGAAGAGTTTATGTTCATTATATTGGATATATCATTCGATGCAAATCAAATTTCATAACTACATGAACTTTCACAAATGAAACAGAACATCTATCCATTTGAATTAACCACACATGAATAAATTGAAAATAACATAAACTATCTCTCTTCACTTTGAAGCAAGAAATTCAAGCACACAAAACAGAAACTACTTGCTTTATAATGTAACATCATGATCTTTTGAATTAACCACACATGAAACAGAAACTAAATCAATTTGAATTAACATCAGAAACAGAAAGTATAACCACACATGGAACAGAATCAGATTTCAGTGCCTTGGATATCTCCAGCATCAACATCAGATTTTTTAAAACAACTAGTACAAAATAAAGGAACTTGCAATCTATGAAATTAAAACTTGTAAAAAATAAATCTAACATCAACATCAACATCAGATTTCATAAATAAAGGAACTTTCACAAATTGCAGTCTATGAAATTAAAACAACTTGTACAACATCAGATAAGAAACTAAAAGGGATCTTACGTTCCATTAACCAGTTCAATGTAGACTTGTCTGTTCCACCGGGCATAGTCCTCTTCAGTTCCGTCCTCAGTTCCGTCCTCAGTTCCTTCCTCATTTTCTTCCTCATTTCCTTAGGAGTCGTTCTGTTTATGAGAACCTGTAGTCATCCTCTTCATTGTTGTTCGGCACCACTGCAGGTTGAGATTGGGTTGAGGCCACAGCGTGTATAGAAGACGTGGAGTGGCAAGGCTGAGAGGCGCTGGGTTCGGAGGCCACAGAAGGTCCCCCCGATTGGGAAGGAGACGACACCGGTGGGGAGGGGCGGGTGGGTTGATGCCGTGACCGTGGTTTGGTAGGAGATCTTCCCATTGGGGAGGGCTTAGTGGGAGGAGAGAAGATCGGTGTGGTGCGGCCAGTGGATTGAGCTCTCCGGGGTGATGACCGAGTAGGAGGGTTAGGGTTCGGAGCGGGTACAGTTGGGGATGACCGAGTAGGAGGGTTAGGGTTCGGAGCGGGTACAGTTGGGGATGCAGCGGTCACCGGTGGAGAAAGGGAAGCCGGGGGAGGTGGGTTAGGGTTTGGAGAGGGTACGGCTGAGGATGGAGCGGCCGTCGGTGGAGAGAGGGCAGCCGAGGGAGGTGGGGCTTTGGGAGTTGGTCTCCTGGGGGATGACCGGGTAGGAGAGGTAGGGTTTGGAGAGGGTATGGATGGGGATGGAGCGGTCAGCGGTGGAGAGAGGGCAGCCGGGGGAGAGGGCGCCGCTTGAGGCTTCGTCCTTGGTCGGGTTGGAGGCAATGGTGGTCTCGCGGCTACAGTACTCCGACTTGATCTCCTTGGTCCTCCTCCTCACATGATTGGAGCCAGGGGTGGTTTCAATTGGATTCAGAGAGGGTGTCGATTGGATTCAGAGAGGAGAGAGGAGAGGTGAGAGGAGAGAGTGAGGGTTTGGATTGGAGGCGATTAGAATGAAAGGATAGAGTTAGGGTTTGGATAAAAATTTCCGAAAATTTGGATTTCCCTCCCAAGTTTTAACTTTCCCTCTAAAAATTTCACATTCCCTCTCACAAATATGAAGGAATAAAAAAAACGAAATTGAATCTCGGGCTCAAAATGAGAGGAGAGAGTTAGGCCCAAATTATTTTGATTGGGAAAGGCCCAAATGTGAAAAGGCCCATCCTGGAAACCATTTAGGTTTTCGTTTCAACAGATGTTTATCTCTAACCTATGATTCAACAGAGGAAGTCGCTGGTGCGGAAAAAATCTCGGGCTCAAGTGCTTGTGCGAAGTAGCTGGTGCGAACAGGTCGTCATTCATCTCCTCGCCCTTTATTGGTAATTTCTGTATTCCAATTTTTTATAGTTGCTCAGTTTTTTTTCCAAACCCAGTGGATTTTAATGTGGTTTTCATTTAGGGTTGTTTTGATCCAATCACCCTCTATTGGTAGTTTCTGTCTGTGTTTCCCTGTCGATTGGAGGCGGTTTTGTTGATCAGATTTCAATTTATATGGTTGTGCCTCTATTTACTAATCTGTCCATTTTTTTTATCCGAGTTGGTTATCAGTGAGTGATCAGTGACTGTATATGTTGCTCAGTTTTTTTTATAGTTGCTCAATTTTTATAGTTGAAATCTAAACATATGCTTTAGCAGTGAGTGATCTAGAAATCTGAAGTTGAAATCAATGCATTAGCAGCGAGTGATCAGTGCATATAAATTGAATTCTACAATTGAAACAATCTATAAATCAATGCTTTAGCAGTGGAATAAAGAGTGCCAATTGAAATCTGAATAGATGCGAGTGTCATCAGTGTAGTGAGTGTGAATTTTTTGTACATAAAGTCTGATATGTGCAGAGACAACATGAATCAGACATTTGAAGTCTGATATGTGTGATGAGGGCCAATATGGTTCTCTGTTGGTGAAATTGTCTGGTCATACAATTGACATATGCAGCTGGAGTTGAAAAAGATAGTTCAAGTTGACATAATTAAACACAGTAGACATAGTCAATGAATCAATGAAAAAGATAGTTCAAGTTGAAATTGTTTGTAGGCCTATTAGCTCAATGGAAGAGCGTTGTGTGTGACACAAAGATGGGGGTTCGATTCCCTCATAGGCCAAATGTACAAAATATTATCTCCATTCTTAATCAGGCAGTTTATGCTACGAATTGAACACCTGTCAGAAAACAAGCACACGAATCAGAAGGTCGGAAAGGGAGGTACCTACAAATCCATATGCAGCCAGAATTATGGTAAACTAATTTTACCTTGGCATGAAAAGCTAGCTTAATTCCCGGGGTTAGTTAGAGCCTTCTTGACCGCTTGTGGAGGCCTCACAATCGTCCTCTTCGAGATCATCAACTCCAACATGATCTATGTCATCGCAGATTTCGTACACACCAGAAGGATCTCGCAAGGTTGTTGGTGAGTCGTCCACTCCTATGCCGATGGAGATTTCCGGCGTGATGACTTCATCAGACTGATAAGCATCCATAAGGGCTGCACCCGTGGATACCCATCGTTTCTCTATCCGGTTCCGAGGCCTTGTCTTGCACACATGCCACTAATCCATCCGATCACGTGAGGCCCCTGGATATTGAACATAGTACACTTGCACATCTTGTTGCGCGAGGACAAAGGGCTCATACCTTCTATACAATTTATTTTGATTGATTTCAACGAACTGGTATACTGGATGTATTTGTGTTCCTCGTGTCGTTGGATCAAACTATCGGCACTTGAACAAGACAACCTTCAGCGGATGCCCAAGTGCACTTGGGTACTCAAGCTCGACGATTTCTTCAAGTAGCCCAAAGAAATCCGATTCATTTGTTGCGTAGTTGGTCCCTCGAACACAAACCCCACTGTTCATTGTAGATTTCCCAACACCATGGTCTAGAGTATGGAACTTATAGCCGTTGACAAAGTATTGTGGCCAAGAAACTCCTTTCACACTAGGACCCCAAGCCAAACTCCACAAGAGAACCATCCGTGCATAAACCCAAACGAACATTACGAGGCTCACAAGCAAAATCAGGATGCTTCGTGTCCAACCTCTTCCATGCATCTCCATCTGAAGGATGGCACATCATTCCCTCCTCTGTTACGTGTTCTGTATGCCAAGTCATGTTGCTGGCTGTCACTTCAAAAGCATATAGTCTCTGTAGCCTCGGAATTAGATGCAAGTGGAATAAAACTTTATGTGGCTTGCGCTTCCCTGAAGCACCCACGGCATATCTTGCATGACCACAAAACTTACATGAATCTTCATTGACATCATTCTTCCAATACAACATACAACCGTTGGGACACATGGCTATTCTTTCTACCGGTAGACCCAAATTTCGGATTATCTTCTCAGTTTCATAGTAGCTGGTGGGAATCTTGTGGGCATCAGGCAACACTTCATCATACAATTGCACGAACCCATTGAAGAGGCTTTGAGGAACATTATATTCACACTTCAAGCTCATAAGTCGGCTCACAAAGGACAATTGTGTATGTGTAGTACACCTAGGAGACACAGGTTCATCAGCTGCTCTTAACACATCTTCAAACTGCGTGGACAAGAGATTAATATCCTCCTCGACTGCTACCGGATCTTCGCTCATTCCATCGACCTCATTAACTTCAGCTGGTTGGAATTCAACATCAACTCCATTATTCGGAATACCATCGACATTATATGGGCTAAACCATGTAGGAGGAACAAAGTTTGGACCAGCAACATCGAACACCATCCTCTGTTCTGCAGTTAACTGATCATACATAGCCCACTGGTTGCCCCCTACCATTTGCTCATGGTTTGGATGTGCAATAGATTCGCCATGTGCCGTCCAAAGATAATAACCATACATAAACCCACGGTGGTATAAATGATCCTTCACATCATCTACTTTCTCGAAATAACAATTCTCACATCTCCGACATGGACATTTTATCTTACCTTCATCAACATAATAAGTTTGAGCACAAGCAAATTCGATAAACTTATCCACCCCTTGGTAGTATTCGGGCTTTAATCCTCTACGATTCGACAAGTACATATCATGCATCCATGTACGATCGTCCATATTTTATCAAATTCGATCAATCTGTAAAGTAGATATATAATAGCTAGAGCACATTACTATATATTTAAACAAATTGAATATTCCTAAATATAATTCTTAATAAAAAGCCCATTACTAAATTTCTAAATAATTACACATAATATTGAATAAAATTGAAATACTTAGCATATAGTGTCAACTTACAACCAATTTTTAAAAGTACATCACATATATTTGTACATATAAACATTGTCAAACACATATTCATCCAAAACCCCCAAAATGTTTTTCAAAAACAAATTACCAACCAATTTAACATTACCGATCTATAATCATAATATAACCATTTCTACTCTTCTACCTCTATATATAATCTTATATACATACTACTTTCCTTTTTCTAATTAAAATAAATAGGAATAACAAAAATATATATGTAAATATGTGTAAAACAAAATGAAAACTTACCTTGGCCGTACACGGCAATTGGGAGTTAACACGTTCTGATAGATGAAGCTTACAATTCTCAAATGGCCAACAGATGTCCAAGCTAGAAGACAACACAAGTGGGCCGGCCCCATTTAATGCAACCAACCATAAAGTAGGTGAAGTACAAAATCGCTTTAATGACCTCATCCGTAATAGCAACGGAATTTAGCCACGGATTAAATCGTCGCTAAATAACCACTTCAATCTATGGGCTAAAAAAACTTTGGGCCTCCACGTACTAAATTCTAATGGGCCGAGCCCAGAAAATTAATTGGGAGACCCGGTTTCAGCCATGGATCGGGTATATTTCATATCGGATCATAGCCCAAGTATATGATAATATCCGGCCGCCTACAACTAGTGAGCCAAGGCCCACACACCCATGTTCAATGCATTTGATTTCCGATGACGAATAGCCACGGATTTAGCCACGTCTATTGTGTTGTGGCCAGATCAGCGTCAAAAACGGCCACGGCAATTAGCTTCGTGGCTGAAGTCGTGGCTATTTACTGACATTGACAAAAATCGAGCCACGAAATCAGCTACGAACATCTGGTTCGTTGCTATTAGCCATGAATGATCTGACATGTCATTCCTGGATGAGTATCAGTCACGAATATAGCCACGGTCAGGAACAACCGTGGCCAATTTCATCGCTAGTGGACACGAAGATAGGGTCGCCTATAATCCGTGGCTAACCATTTGTAGCTATTTCCTGTTTTTTTAGTAGTGTGAATAGAATAGGCACCGTTAATTTCCACGTACAAACCCTCCCGCCCATCTTTGTTGAATTCTCTAACTCCTAAATGGATTGAGATGATGAGGTCGAGGTGTGCTTAGAAGGGCAAGTTGGATAAGAATGCGTATACCTTTATCCAATTATTCAGCTGACCTGTTCCCAATCTTCCCATTGACTCTCTTATACCGCGCTTGCCACGGTACGTCATTTTTACTCTGACAAAGCAATCAACACGCTGGCAAGGTAGCACCTCACTAGTGACCTCTCTAAACAAGCGTACCACTCTGGTAAGAGCGCATGAATCACATGTGTCATAGGCCACCCGCGAGTTTCTGCCATCAACTGCTAGCTCAGGAAGTCCTATAAATACCCCCATCCTCTAAGAAAATAGGGATTCGAAAATAGAGAATCTGAAAGAGCTTCACAAATCATCTCTCTGTTCTAAAACCCTTGGAATTGAGTTCTCAAATCCCTTGATCGGAGAAGGACGCTTCTAGAACAATACGATTATCTTACAAGTTCCCTCAAAGACGACAATTAAACAATAGCATTAGATCACGTACAATTCCATCGTGGAATATATAGGTCTCACCTGTTAAATTATTCCGAAGTTAATCTTGACAAAACATCCACCCGGATTACAGGTAAATATAGGAAATTAATATGTCGTCAGCATGAGATAATTAATTAAGATGATTTTCTAGAAACGTTTAATTGATACCGTCTGTGAGAACCTTTCGCGACGAGAGGTTCCTCGAAAAAGCACTACCTCTTATGTTTAAATTCGCGATTAGATTCTTTCCTTCAAATAAATATTATTGCAAGCATATACTTCGCTATCCATAGCAAAATATTTTTACAGAAACATGAATTTTACTCTATTTGGAGAAGAATTCGGGAACCAACATCACGAAGAAGGAGGGGACAATGACTTTAATCTCAATAATCCTCCCGTGGAGGAAACTCTCCCTCACCAAAGCAATGTTGTTCCTCCATACTCATTGTGGAACAAGAACCAATGGGAACACCTAACCAGTATGGGACATGGGGAGGCTACCCCCTTATCAGTATTTCACGAATGCTTGTCCACGTTATCCTCCCTATGGGCAAACCGTTACAACAATGCTCGCAAATGCAAACCCCTATACTTATCATCAACCACAAGATCAGGCTCACGCCATGCACCGCCCTGTCTCTAATAAGATGGATGATCGGAAAAATTATCCCAAATTGAATCACGAAAACATAGGCATCAACAAACGTCATCACGATAGCAATGCTATGGGTATCTCTTCACAATCTAATTCCACAGACAGACTAGAGGTAGCCAGTGAAGATGATTCAGTTTTCCCTTCTGCTTTTTATAAAAGAATGCGCGATACTCTTGTCCCAAAGAGGTTGAGGGATGTCTCGATCGCGAAGTAAATAGGGAACTCTGATCTGAATGATCACATGGACCACTTTACCATGTCAATGGGGATGAATGAAAACAATGACGTGATGTTTTGTCGATCATTCCCGTCCATCCTGAGGGGTATAGCTTTAACATGGTACACCAATTTGCCTCGATCTTCGATAAGCAGCTTCACACAACTGTCTGATATCTTTGGGGCTCATTTTGGTAACATCTGCACGCGAAAATGTACCATGCTAGATTTGAACCCTATTAGACATGAACCTTCTGAATCCCTAGGAAGCTTTTTTAGTAGATTCACAATAATGGTCATGCAGATTCCCAAGTTCAACCAGGAGGCCGCTATTATCATTCTCATGGGCAACCTTGAGGCGGCCGAAGTAATGATGATGTTATAATGTCGTTGGTCTCAGTCTCACCAAAAGTAATTATATCCCAACTCAATGATTAACCAAAAGATTAGTATAACAGACAAGTAAAGAGTCAATCCCACAAAGAAGACTAATTCGTATATTTCTATGATGATTTCTCAAGACAATAGAAAATAGATTGTAGGAAACTAATGAAATAGAAAAATAAACTAAATAGAATAATGACTGCAAAGTAATGATAATATGATAGAGAAGCGCTTCACATGTAATTCTTGACAATAGTTAGGGTTCATGATCATTTGGTTGATTTCAATATTATTCCTATGCTTATGTCGACTTACCTAGGCTAGATTGTTCCACAAAGATATAATCACTTATTCAATGTGGTATCACTAAAGAATAGCATAAAGAACCGAGTACTTAGGCCAATTGGCACATCAATTCAATGAAATCAGAAATTAAATGGAACAACTCAATTAACCCTAATTTCATCTACTCAACATAGATGAATTGTTATCATCTACTACAAAGGCAATCAAAACATCACTGGATCAATAACTTTGTTTGCCATCAAGAAACCAACGGATTCATAACATATATGTAATTTCTATCTAGATGGCCAGTCATAAAAAGGATCACAAATATAATCAATGAAAAACAAAATGATAAATAAACTTATAAATAACTAATTGAAATCAAATCCTCACAATTCATCCAACCATGTCTTCGAATCACAAGCAAAACTATGAGTTTAGCAACTCATAGCCAAATCCGCTCTCATTCTCTCAATGTGTCTCACAACTCTCTCTCACTCTCTCTCTCTCTCTCTCTCTCTCTCTAAGATGATAGAAATAACCTAAATCGAGTCGCACAAAACCCTAGGGTAAATAATAATACCCCGGCGTTTATTTAATACGGCACACTGGCGGGCGCCGGTAGAAAAACGGCTTACGTCGCTCCTCTGGCTTCGTGATTCTTCTTTTGCTTCAAAGTTGTGATATCTTGCTCCCTTGATGCTTCTTCCTTGGCCCTTCTTATGCTCCAAAATCAGTCTCTAAGCTCCTCCAAGGTCCCCTCCAAGCTCAGATTGTAAAACTGCAGAATAAACACTAAAAAGACGTAGACTCTGAACTCAAATACTTCACATGAAAGATATAGAAATAGACCAAAACATACGCAATATGACTACTTAAATACAATAAGACCTACCTATAATTCCTATCTAAAATATGCATGATCAAATCCACCCACACTTAAGTTCTTGTTGACAGAGGAAATCGAGTTCAAAATATAAGAATATAAATGAAACCGGATTATGCCCACGCAAAAGAATACAAGACTTCCTTCCGATGTAGCAACAGGAAGTCAGGATCGATCCTCGAGGAATCGTATCAGCGGATCTAAGGCAACAGGAAAATCTCACGTTGATTTCGACTAAGGGGGTTTACTCGATATCGACCAGCAGTAGTCGATATCGACCAAATCCAGTCGATTTTGGGCAGCTCCCGAAAGTCAGTCGATTTCGGCTGAGGTGACTCGATATCGACCGGTTCTCCTCGAAATCGACCAAACCTGCAGAGACACAAACGAGCAGCGATCTTTCTGGATCGAGAGTCAGAAGTCGATATCGACCAAGGAGTGGTCAATATCGAGTAGTAACAGTAACGTAAATAAAAGAACAAAGCGTTTCAGATTCGGAATAAACTATGTAAAAGAAAAATTCCAAGATCGGGGTTTGCAACAACGATAACCAAACATGCATAAGGCAAGAATAAAATAGAAAATCATGCAATCACATAAAAGGAACAAGATTTTCGCCTTTTCCAACAATTAGATAACTCTTTCAAGAAAACCTAATTGTATCTACCGATTTTATGTTTATAATCCAAGTTATTAACATGGATCTCTATTAAGTAGGTAATAAACACATAAAAGGTAGTAGATGCTCAAAACATAATAAAAGTCGAATCTTTACCTCAAACCTGCATGGCTATCGTCGGGCTCACCCCAACCCTAGAAGTAGGTGGACTACTCGCTCTTCATCACAATTGCAGACATCATTGATGGAAAAGAAACTTGCCTTATTAAACTAAACAGAGCTTACAACCGATCGAAGCCAACTTGCTCTCGCTCCTTCACTCCTCTCGGCCTTCACTCTCTCTCTCTCTCTTTACTTCCTACCTCTTCTTCTCTAGAATTGAATGAATAAAAACTAGCCTCACGGGCTTTATTTATAGGCTTCCAATCCTTGCTAATCAAGGAAGGAAATTCTATCTATATCTCTATCTAAGTAGAAGATCTAATTCTACTAGGAAATAAATAAATCTAAACTAGATACAACAAGATAAATCATAGGGTATTTAATTGTTCAACCCTTAGGATAGATAAAAAGATAAAAAAGATAAATATCTAAAATCTTCATGTGCAAGGAATCTCCTCTCGAATATATCTCTATTGGATTCGGGATAGAAACTTAACAATAACTCGGACTAGCTCGAAATCGGCCACTGTTGGTCAAGTCGATATCGACTAAGGTCACTCGATATCGACCTGCAATTTTTCCGTCTTCACTTCTTGACTCGTTCTCGGCTCCAGGATGACATATCGACTCGATTCAACTCCATATCGACTTAGGCAAGTCGATATCGACCTTCACTCTTCTTCTTCAGCTTCTAGGGTCGATTTTGGGATCTCTGCTCGATTTTTGGGTTACTCGATATCGATTTGTTGTACTCGATATCGACTTGTCTGTTCTTCCTTAGCCGATTCTGGCTTCTCTGGGTGGAAATCGAGTGACTTACTCGATGTCGACTAATGGTACTCGATATCAACCAAGCTGTGTTGATTCGATTTTCTTGTCCTTTACTCGATTTGTCCTGGTTCCGCTGCTCCTTGACCTCTGACTTTCTGTAGTTGACTTCGAGCTTTTCCCCCTTTCTCTGAACTGCTGTAATTTGCCTCGATTTTTTCTAAATTAAACAGAAACTGGTGTAGATTCCATAATTTGGCAAATAAGCATAAACTACATAGATTCTGTACTATTCTAACCCAAATGTATGAAAAGCATGCAGAAATTGATATTAAAGTAAGTATAAAACATGGCACAAAACATGGACATCAAATTACCCCATACTTAAGCTTGCTTGTCCCCAAGCAATAACTTTCATGGTCATTCAGGGGAAGAATTCAAAACTCTCAACATCATAGATTCATTCCTATATAATCCTGCAATCAATTACAATAATTGAAAAGGTACTTATGCCACAATTCCATACATGAGCAATAAAAAGCAACATCTACTCACAAAAGGAAGGTTATGCAAAAACAATTCAAATGTGACAAATCATTAATAATCAAGAGAACTTTAATTAAGCTCAGTAAGGAGTAGATTGGTAAAAGGCTAAAGGTGGGTGATATTTGGCAATGCGGTGCTAATGATCTGGGGAAATGGAGTATTTCCAAATTTTCATATCACACTCCTTCTTCATAAGATTCATCACCTTTCTCTCTTTCGCTCAATGCTTTTTATCAATATTATGCGTTTACCTCTCTAACCTTAGCATTGCCTTCTCACGAGTAGCAAACATGGGTGTGATGAATGACCCCGGATATTTAGTGCTTTGGACTCCTCACCTGGTGTTCCATCTCACCAAACTATTATCTTAGCGAGCAGGGTCGATCTTTGATCGGATTTTCTTTCACTCATTAAATTTTCCATATATATATCAAACATTCCTGCCAAACTCCAATAATGATATAACAACACAACAACCATATACATCTCCATAATATAACATCATTCTCAACATAATCCCCGGATAGGAAATAAGGTAAAGAATGTGCAATATTTAGAGCATGTGGAGAAATATATGAAATAAGGCATATAATATGTCTTTTGGGATGCATAAGCATAGGTATGGCTAGGGATATCAAAATATGAGCATTATATGGAAATATAAAGTCCTTCATCCTCTTATCATGCAACATGTCAAAAGAAATATCAAATTTTACCTCCTTTCATGGTTTTCAAGAAAATAATGCACTTCATTGTGACTTCTTTTTACTAGGCAATTTCATGCTATATCTCTAATGAATCCACTTTTGCATCGCCGAGTTCAATATAACTTCCATGACACTATTTCTTTAAACAATTTACAAGCTTTGGGAGATGTCTCACAGAACTTTGAGTTTAGCCATTAAGCACAAAAATTAAAAATTCACTCAAAATTCACCATGTAGAACTAAAAACAAGAATATATAATAATGATAATGAGCTCTTCCCCCACCCCATACTTAAAATATACAGTGTCCTCATTGTATAAATAAAATAAAAACAAAGGTAAAGGAAGGAACTCACCGAATACCGCGCTGTAGGGTCGAAATTCGGGCTGCTGTAAATTGCCAAAAGTCGATATCGACTAGGTATAGGTCGATATCGACCGGAATTCTCGTCAGATTCCAAGTGGTCAGCTGGTCGAAATCGGGGCTTGGGTCGATATCGACCAACTCACTCGATATCGAGTAAATATGGTCGATATCGACCAGTTTATATTCTCTGCTCCAGTCGATTTCGCCTCAAAAGTCGATATCGACTAAGACCAGTCGATATCGACCAGGTTGCCTCGACATTTCCTGCTCGATTCCCGTGCTTTTGACCCGTAAAAGAGTTAGTTTCCACACAAAGACAAGGCCTTCCACATGAAGTATTCAAGACAAGAATAAAAACAAAAACCAAAAGTTTCAAAGTCCTAAAATTCAAAAGTTTTATGTACATGCTCTAGATTTTAGAGTCGCTAGGCCCACTTCTCCGCTTTTGCTTAAGAACCCTTAATGTGGGGCCCTCTTGTACTTGGCCCTTCTTCTGGATCATCTAGGTCCTGATGGTAGTATGCAAGCTCCGCTGATAGGTGGTTGGTTGCATAGTATCCTTTGCCTTCCTTTTTCTTCTTTCCAGCTCTTGTCCTGCGCAGGTTAGCTTGCCATGGGGCCTTATCTCCTCTAAAAATCCTATATTTATTAATGGACTGAGGAGGGATAGGAATTGTACCTGGACTTACCTTTTCGAGCCCAAAAAAAGAAATCTTTGGGTTGGGGGTCCGTCGATATCGAGTGATGGGGGTCGATATCGAGTGCAGGCACCCCATACTTAGGCTCCTAGAAGGTTCGGGGCTCAACAGATGAGGTTGATATCGACTAGGGATGGTCGATGTCGAGTGGCGTGGTCAATATCGACCCGGGCTTGTCGATATCGAGTAGATCTCTGGTGCTTTTCTCCGTTGTTGTATGCCGGTCCTCGTGGTTGCCTATGCTCTTCACCTCCAGCCATGGAACTTCCTCCTTTGTAGGGCCAAAAGAGAAATCTAAGACCTCGTCACCTATCGTGAAGGTGAGCAATCACTTTATGACGCTTATCTTGGCATCTGCAGTAGCTAGAAAAGATGTACCGAGAATAATAGGGCAAGTAGGATCTTCCGCACAGTTTATAACTAGAAAATAAGCAGGGATATAAAACTTACCAACCTGGACAGGGACATTGTCAACCATACATGTAGGGATGACCACTTGATTGTTTGCCATGTATAGCTTGGCATCCACATGCTCTATTGCTCCTATCTTCACCTTTTGCCAGATTGATAAGGGCATGATGCTCACGCTTGCACCTAGATCACACAATGTCTCATATCTATATTGTCCAAATCCCACCGTAATAGAAAACTTACCAGGATCCGGCCTCTTCTCATGGAAGTCCATTCTTTTGCAGTCGCCGACGATTTTTGTGATTGATCGCTTGTTGCTAAGGATCTCCTTGAGGAATTTGACATATGCAGGCATCTCTTGAAGACCTTCTGTAAAAGGAATTGAAACATTTAGTTCTTGAAGCATCTTAACAAATCAGCAGCCGGAGTTGCTAAGCATCTTAACAAATCGCTTGTTGCTAAGGATCTCCTTGAGGAAGTCCATTCTCACGGAAGTGTCTTTTTTGGTTTCGGAGCAAAATCAGCAGTCGGAGTTGCTATAGAAGGGTCGACATCGACTGGGGGGGACTCCATATCGACCTGATGCTGTTCGATATCGAGCTGGTTCTGGTTGATTTCGACTATCGTGGTCGGTTTTGAGTTTTCTGGTGCAGCAGGGTCCATATCGACCAGGTGTTGGTCGATATCGACCTGCTCTGCAGTGTCGTCTTTTGCTTCTCCGATCTCCGTTTCGTGCAGTTCGCGTCCGCTCCTCAGCTTTACAGCAGCGACATGTCTGGTCTTCCCCTTGGGATTTGGTTCTGTATGCCCAGGGAGTTGCCCGGTCGGTCGTGGAATTTGTGTCGTAAATTGACCCATTTGGGTATCAATGTTCCTCTTCCAGATGTCCAGTTCTCCAAATCTTGTATTGATTTTTTGGAGCTGATTGTTGATGGCGCTATTGGCTTGCTTGCTTTATGCTTGATTCTTGCGCATCTCATCGAGGATCATCTGTAGATCATCCTTCTGCTGATCCCTTTCTGGATGTCCAGGAGCTCTGTATGGTGGGGGGTTCCTAGGGGCCCCTTGGTTCCACTGTGGTTGTTGAAACCTTTGGTCCCCCATATAGCGATTGGGACCCCTTGCATAAGCTACCTCCTCGTGAGTTTCTGCCATCATGACTTGCTCTGTATGTGGGCTATCTGTAGTGGTGTGTCGTTTTGAGTCACATTCGATGCAAGGTTGGTTGACAGAGAGGTACTTGACTTGCTTGAGTAACTTGCGATTTTGATCGTTGTAATATTGCTCCCTGACATCTTGATCAATCTCCTTAGGAGGCTCGTAGAGGGGCATGGATGGGGCTGGCCTTATTGTCGAAGTTGGTGAGCTTTTTGTCGGAGCCCCATACTTATTGTCGAAGTTGGTGAGCTTTTTGAGGATAGCCCATGCGTCAGCTGGTGGCATCGTGAGATACTCATATTGAGTATATTGGTTGATCCTATCCTTAGTGGCCAAATTAAGAGAGTTGTAGAAGATCTCTTGAATGACATATGGTGGCTGCCCAAGTGTAGGGCAGGATCGCAGTAGATCCTTGTATCGGTCCCATGCTTTTGCTAGCGGCTCCCCAGGCTTTTGCTTGAAAGTTGTAATCTTCTGGCGGAGGAGCGTTGTCTTGGCAGGAGGAAAGAATTTATTAAGAAATGCATGCCTTACCTCAGCCCATGTTGTGAGGGATCGTGGAGTCAGTCCTTCAAGCCACTTCAATGCTGGACCGGAAAAAGACCAACGAAAAGCTTTCATCTTGACATATTCAAGAGTAGTACCTTCAGCAAGAGTATGGCACATATCAGAATAATTGGTAATATGTTCAATAGGGCATTCATTAAACCTTTCATTAAAAGCATTATTTTTAATTTCAATACGGAAGGCAGTGCGAATTTCAAAGTTGTTTTCAAGGATTAGAATAGCCGATTCAGGCACGACGAGAGTCGGGTGCATGTAATCCTCAACAGTAGTAGGGAAATGTGCAAGCTCAACCTCTGCCTGCCTCCTCAGTTCTGCTTCATGCGCAGTGCGTGCTCTCTTAGCGGAGAGAGCAGCATTGTTGGCATCTAACTTCCTGGTTAGCCTCTCGATCATCTCAGCTTGTGTTTCAGCGGTCGCCATGATCCTTTTCAGTCTAGAGTGGATGTGTATAAGGCTTTCCGGATTGTCTAAGGTTTCAAACTCAGGTGGTTGACCAGAATGGCGCATACACCTGCAAAAACAAAACTTAAAGAAAAACGTGAGATCTAACTACCTAAGGCGCGAATGATTGCTTCCCCGGAAACGACGTCAATTTGTTGACAGAGGAAATCGAGTTCAAAATATAATAATATAAATCAAACCGGATTATGCCCACGCAAATGAATACAAGACTTCCTCCCGATGTAGCAACAGGAAGTCAAGATCGATCCTCGAGGAAGCGTGTCAGCGGATCTCAGGTAGCAGGAAAATCTCACGTCGATTTCGAATCAGGGGGTTTAGTCGATATCGACCAGCAGTAGTCGATATCGACCAAATCCAGTCGATTTTGGGCAGCTCTAGAAAGTCATTCGATTTCGGCTGGAGTGACTCGATATCGACCAGGTAGCTCGATATCGACCGTTTCTCCTCGAAATAGACCAAACAAGAAGAGACACAAACGAGCAGCGATCTTTCTGGAATGAGAGTCAGATGTCGATATCGACCAAGGAGTGGTTAATATCGAGTAGTAACAGTAACGTAAATAAAAGAACAAAGCTTTTTGGATTCGGAATAAACTATGTAAAAGAAAACTTCCATGATCGGGGTTTGCAACAACAATAACCAAACATGCATAAGGCAAGAATAAGATAGATAATCATGCAATCACATCAAAGGAACAAGATTTTCGCCTTTTCCAACAATTAGATAACTCTTTCAAGAAACCCTAATTGTATCTACCGATTTTATGTTTATAATCCAAGTTGTTAACATGGATCTCTATTAAATAGGTAATAAACACATAAAAGGTAGTAGATGCTCAAAACATAATAAAAGTCGGATCTTTACCTCAAACCTGCATGGCTATCGTCGGGCTCACCCTAACCCTAGAAGTGGGTGGACTACTTGCTCTTCATCGCAACTGCAGACATCATTGATGGAAAAGAAACTTGCAATGTTAAACTAAAAAGAGCTTACAACCGATCGAAGCCAATTTGCTCTAGCTCCTTCACTCCTCTCGGCCTTCGGTCTCTCTCTCTCTCTCTCTCTCTCTCTCTCTCTACTTTCTACCTCTTCTTCTCTAGAATTGAAAGAATAAAAACTAGCCCCATGGGCTTTATTTATAGGCTTCCAATCCTTGCTAATCATGGAAGGAAATTCTATCTATATCTCTATCTAACTAGAAGATATAATTCTACTAGGAAACAGATAAATTTAAACTAGATAAAACAAGATAAATCCTAGGGTAATTAATTGTTCAACCCTTAGATAGATAAAAAGATTAAAAAAGATAAATATCTAAATTCTTCATGTGCAAGGAATCTCCTCTCGAAAATATCTCTATTGGATTCGGGATAGAACCTTAACAATAACTCGGACTAGCTCGAAATCGGCCACTATTGGCCAAGTCGATATCGACCAAGGTCACTCGATATCGACCTGCAATTTTTCCGTCTTCACTTCATGACTCGTTCTCGGCTCCAGGATTACATATCGACTCGATTCAACTCGATATCAACTTAGGCAAGTCGATATCGACCTTCACTCTTCTTCTTCAGCTTCTCGGGTCGATTCTTGGATCTCTGCTCGATTTTTGGGTTACTCGATATCGATTCGTTGTACTCGATATCGACTTGTCTATTCTTCCTTAGCCGATTCTGGCTTCTTTGGGTGGAAATTGAGTGACTTACTCGATATCGACTAATGGTACTCGATATCGACCAAGCTGTGTTGATTCGATTTTCTTGTCCTTTGCTCGATTTGTCCTGGTTCCGCTGCTCCTTGATCTCGGACTTTCTGTAGTTGACTTCGAGCTTTTCCCCCTTTCTCCGAACTGCTGTAATTTGCCTCAAGTTCTGCGAAATAAAACAGAAACTGGTGTAGATTTCATAATTTTGCAAATAAGCATAAACTACATAGATTTTGTACTATTCTAACCCAAATGTATGAAATGCATGCAAAAATCGATATTAAAGTAAGTATAAAACATGGCACAAAACATGGACATCAGTTCTTGCTTATCCTCAAGCAACCATGAAACATAAACATAATCAATGCTTCCCACAAGAGATTCCTTCATAATTTTTCCTCATCAAAAGCAACTTCAATCCATAGTGCAAACATGAGCAAGGCATAAAAACGTCATAACATGTATATGAGTGATCAAGTAGCTTACACGCTTATCAATCCAATTTCCCAAGGGAAAATATGTGTTTCTCTCACTCTCATGTGTTTAGTCTTTTAAGCATACACTAAACTCAATTCCATATGCAAACATCAAGATTAAATATTGACACTTATATCACAAAATATCCACCGGATACATCAAAGCAAAATAAGAGCACCAAGAGGACTTTCGCTCAATGGAAACCTTCAAAGAAGATTCCTTTCGACGGGGTTATAATGGGGCTTGGTACATAAAAACATAAGGTCAAGGAATTGTATTTGGTCATGATGGATGATATGAACTGAAAAATTACATCAAGCTCGCATAAGAACACAAATTCTCAACAATAACCATAACTCTCAAAATATATCAATAAACTCAAAAACTCTCAAATAACATAACTTCAATAAACGCAAATAACCTATCTACACTCAACCAAACATCTATCCAATTCCTCATATGCAAAAATAAATAAATTATTCTTTTTTTTTTCTCTTTTTTCTTTCTTTTCTATTTTGCGTTTTTTATTTGAGCCAAAATAAATGCAATACAATATGAGGGAAAAATAAGCACATAACATTACATCTTTCTCAAAACCATAAACAATAAACACTCACTTCAACTTGAACTCTCTCTATCGTGTGCTTAGACACAAGTGTATCTATGCCAAAGGTGTAAGAAGGCCTCTCAAGTCGCAAGGAGCTAATATCAATCCCATTATAGCGTGCCAACAAGGTGATCATGCCTCCAAAAAAAATAGTCAATGGGAGGCTGTCGTGGTAGTTCATGGGAAACTTTACACAAGCTCCAAGAAACAGCTGCACCCAGTCAGGAACAGCTGCACCCAGTCAGGAGTTAAGCAATAAAGCAAGTCGACCATGTCAAACTGACCAACGGTTGAATCCTCAGAGTCAGAGAAAGTAGAACCCAATATCCGCAGACATAAACGAAAAGTGGGGTGTGTGATCGTATCATCAAACATGCAACCATCAAAATCCATATACATCCCCGTCAGACTTCTCCAAATCTTTGCTGACTTTAGAGAAATCATCGCACGCTCCAACTTCCTCAAACTCTTCTTACTTATCCCAAAAGCACAAACAAAGGACTCCATCGTAGCAAAACACTCTCTTGCCATCAATTTAAAGAGAATATCCTTAGAAGATCTCACCTCCAATGTTGTTAAGAACTCCTTGATTAGATATGGATAGGTGGGTGCGCTTCGATTTACCAATCCTCACTGCCCACCATTCGTGAGTAATTAAAGTCATAACCAAGTCTACCAAACCGAGGTTTCTCAAAGCATCCACATTGAAAAATCTAGTTTGTAAATAAATTCGACTTCCAAGCTTACCCTAACATGCTTATCATCAAAGTATATGATAATGCATATTTCATATATGCATTATAGGTTTTTCTTATTGCTTTTAGGTATTGGTTTTGCTATGTTTTGAGTCTAGTTCCCTTTATTACATGTGAAGTATTTGAGTTCGAAATATATGCGTTTTTAGTGTTTATTATGCAGAATTACATTCCGACCTTGGAGGGACTATGGAAAGAGCTTAAGAAGCATATTTTAGGAGCACATCGGAGCTGAGGAAGAGCTAAGGAGAAGCAAAGAGGCAAGACATTGGAATTCATTGAAGGAAAATAAGAAACGACGAGCACTGCAGAAACGGCGCCCGCCGCCCCTTGCACAGCGCCCGCCGTTACCCAGATCCCGAACACGCGGTTTTGGATCCGAAGACAATTAATTTATATTATTTCTCCTAGGGTTTTTCCCGACCCTTGTGGACCTTATTTAGGATGTTTTCAGTTTATTCAACCGTGTGTGGTGTGGCTATTGTGTGAAACTATGAACACCATTAGGGTGAGAGAGAATTGGCCTATGAGTTGTTAAACTCATAGTTTCAACTGTGATTCAAAGACTTGGTTGTTTGGATTATGAGGATTTGAGTTTATTAGATTATTCATGTTCTTAGTTATTATCTTGTGCTTAATTTATATTTGTGTTCCTTTCTATGATTGATCAACATGTTAGGAATTGCATCTCTAGCTATGAATTCGTTGTTGTTTTCTCAATAGCAAACAAAGGTATTGATGATAGTGATGTCTCTTTGTCATTGTAGTGGATGATTTCAGTTGATCTATGTTGAGGATATTTGATTGAGATTGAGTTTTGTATGCGTCTATTAGTCTTAATTGAATAGAGTCAATGTGCCAATTCGTCTTGATTACTTGAGTTCTTAATGCTATTCTTTAGTGATATCGAATAAGATGAGTGAATCTCTACGGATCTCTCAACTTTAGTCAAGTAGACCTAAGAATATGAACAATTGATAAATCAATTCGAGGACCATGAATTCCAACCATTGTCAGCAACCATTGTCAAAGAATTAAAGTTGAAACATTTTTTCTATCTTGATATCAATTTGCTTTGTGATTTGCAATCTCGTTACTTTTATATTTACTATTTGTCTAAAGGTTATTGCTTTTGCTTTAAAGAGTCTTGTCTAAAGTTATTGAGTAGGAATCGCTTCTCCATGTGGGTTCGACACCGGACTTTCTTGCTATACTAGTAGTTATTTGGTTTATCAAGTGATTGATTGCCTAATCTATTGGTTTGTGTTTAAGTTTGGATTTTTATCACTAGTTTGGTAAGGGCGAAATTGCCAACGACATTCGTCCCGCATCAAACTTCTTGGCGCCGTTGCCGGGGAGAAGAATGGAGTTTTCTTTTCTTTAACTCTATCAATTACTCTTTATTTTGAATCTGTTTTGTCTTTTCATGGTTCAAACTAGATCTTCTAATCCATCGTCTTTGTCTTTTGATCCCGAGGTTGAAAGATCTTTCCGATTGAAGAGGCTCGTGTTTCAGACAAACGAAGAGATGGCAGACGTTGTTATTAATCCACCAAGAAGGACCCTAAGAAACTTAAAGGAACCTGATTTGAGTCCTCAACCACTTGCAATTAGTCTTCCTGATCTCCCTAAGGGTTCAAGATTTGAGTTTAAGTGGATACTTTTACAAAACAAACACCTCGCTACTTTTGCAAGCGTATGTGAAAGACTGAGACCCCAAGCCTTGTCTGACGACCAATTGATGCTGAGAGTGTTCCCCTTTACTTTAAAAGATGTTGCAAGCGATTGGCTTTACTACCTACCCCCAGAAAGCATTACTACTTGGGTGCAATTGAAGAAAGCTTTCCTGCAAAAGTACTTTCCTGCGACTCGCCTCAACAAACTTAAGAAGGAGTTGTCCAATATTGAGCAATCACCTATGGAGAGTCTTTACGAGTATGTTGAGTGGTTCAAGAAGCTTAAGGGTATTTGCCCGCAATACGGTATACCCGAGGATGATCTAGTTCTATATCTTTATGAAGGCTTGCTTGACACCGATAGGAGTTTCATTAATGCTACTAGCGGAGGAGATATTTTGGATAAAACACCTCAGGAAGCAATGCAGATTTTTGAAGGATTGGCTAATGCATCGCAATAATATGGGAGACGCCAAGGAGTTAGAGGAGTTCATAAGTTGGATTGTTCGAAAGATGGACACAAGGATGACATCGATAGACTTATGAAGATCGTGAATAAAATGGCTATGCAAATGAATCAACCCCATCAGCCTAGACCTTTGTGGAGTTTGTGGAGATCTAACTCATCTGAATGATAAGTGTCCCTTGATTCAGGAGGATACCGCTGAAGTGAATGTTATGGATTATGGACCTCGCCGCAACTTTGGTATCAACTACATTCAAGGCTACAATCAAAACTACCAAAGTGGATTCTACGGGAGAGGCCAACAACAACAAGTTCCTTTTCAAAAAGACAATATGAGAATCGTCCTAGAAACACTCAACAAGATGACAGAGATAAGAAGTTGAGGTTGCTATTGGACAAGATGAGCGTTCAAGAGAAGTTGCTGAGTGAAATGGCTAAGGAGATTGGTGAATTGAAAGCCAAAGATTCGGGAAAGTTGCCATCGCAAGTGGTAGTAAATACGAAGGAAAATGTAAGCGCCATGATCCTTATAGGATGTAAACAAGTGAATACACCCAGTAGGAATGTCGAAGAGAGGCCTAGAGAGGAAGTTGAATTGGGCAATAAGGACGAAGATACAGTATTGGAGACGCACTGCGTAAACGGCGCCCGCCGCCCCTCACCATGGCGCCCGCCGTCATCTCCTTTGACGGATCTGACATCTCACGTTGATCAATCCCCGAAGAAAGCTTTCAAGGAGTGGTCTTATGAGGTTTCAAGACCTGCACCACTCTTTCCTCATGCCCTAAGACCTGATCGTAAGTGGGAAGATGAACAAATTCTTTACGACACCTTTGCTCATTGTGAGGTAAATATTCCACTCTTTAATTTAATTAAGACCGTGCCTCACTATGCAAAATTCTTGAAAGATTTATGCATGATGAAGCGCAAGCAAAGGATGAGAATGAAAGAAAAGGTAAGGTTAAGCTAAAATGTTTCTGCTTTGCTTCAGAAACGATTGCCTGAAAAATGCAGAGACCCATGTATGTTTACCCATGTGCGATAGGTAATGCTAGCTTCCCCAAAGCTATGTTAGACCTAGGTGCTTCAATTAATGGTATGTCTTATAACTTATACACGTTTTTGGGTCGCAATTCATTATTTGAAACCGGTGTTACTATACAACTCGTTGATCGTTCTAGTATTAAGCCTAGAGGAGTTGTTGAAGATGTGTTGGTAAAAGTAAATGATTTGATTTTTTCAGCTGATTTCTTCATTGTAGACATGGAACAAGGTACACCTGAAACTCCAATTATCTTAGGAAGGACATTCTTGCGAACGGCTAAAACTAAGGTTGATTGTTTTGAAGGTTCACCACATATGGAATTTGAGGGTAGAAAGATTGAATTTTCTATATTTGAGCCTATTGTTTCTTCTGCCAATGATTCAGTAGATGTTATTGAATCTAATGAAATTAATCATATGAATGAATCAAATACTTTGTTAGATGCTTCTGCTTAAAATGAATCGATGAATATTCAGTTTTCTAACAAAGATGAAACTGGATTAGGGAAATAAATTGAAAAGAAAATTGAGAATTTGTTTAAGTCGCATGAAAATGTGTCTCATTCAAATGATTCTATTGCTATTCCCTGAGAAAATTCGATTCCTAATACTGCTGAGGTATTTGCAATTGCAGGAAAACCTCCCGGAGTTACTATGCCAAGAAGGAATCGAATGATGCTATTGATGGTTATGTCAAAAAAGTTCCTAAAGTTCCAACCCTTGTTCTGAAAAGGACAAGTGTGGGGGATCTTAGTGGAATTACTTGATCAAGATTGCATCATGTCGAGCCAAAGACGTAAAACAAAGGCGCTTCTTGGGAGGCAACCCAAGGTAGTTAGGTAATATTTCTATTTCTTTTGCATTTGTTTTTCAATTCAATAAAGTCGGATCAATCATGTCAACGGATTTTGGAAGTTACGGTAAGTGAAACCGATATTGGGTTTGAGTTTTGATGGATTGCAAAGACGGAGTTGCATTCTGTGGACACGGCGCCTGCCACCCTAACCACAACGCCCGCCGCCTGTGTGTCCACCTGACGAATCCAATTTTTGGTAAAATTGGAAGGGAAGATATATTCTATCTTATTTATTTTTTGTTATTTTTCGAGTTAAGTTGTTTTATTTTTAGGACTAGATTATTTTCTTCTATTTTTGGTTTTAGGACTAGATTGTTTCCTATTTATTTTATGTTACTTTATTTCCTATCTATCTTAGGATTAGTATTTTATCTTTTGTTCCTTTTCTATGTTGTTATAGGATTATATATTTCTTTTCAGGATTAGTTTCTTTATTTCCTAGGATTAAGATTTTTATCTATTTCTTTTCTATTATATCTATATCTAATATTTTTCTTTTTCTTTTTGATAGATTTCCTTCCAACTCACAATATGATATCTCTCCTTATTCGTGGATCAATTAAACCTGTTTAAGAGGAATCTCAAGAATCCAAAACGCCTACTCGAATCCAATCCGACTGCTTAAAGCCTTGTGTTTCAATCGATTCAATCCACCAAACCACTTTCCGCTACTACCCTACATCCATAAAAATCGATCTTTGCCATTACATCCCCTTACCTATCACAAAAGAACCCTTTTGAAACCAAGTTGTTCGAGAAATTTGAAGTTTGGAGGAGTGGACGTGGGTTCTCCAATGTTTTCACTCGAATTCGTGGTTCTGCGTAAACTACGGCCGCCGCCTCTACAACGAGCCCGTCTTTTGGTCATTTTGGGTGATTTTCTTCGGTTTTTCCTCGAATTTCGTGAATCATGTCTCGCACTCCCACTATGGATGCCCCAACTTATTTGTCCAAAATGAAGAAGGAGCGGTGGTATCAACTGAGAAGTGTGAGTTATCAGTCGACGCGATTCTTTCATCTAGAGACATTGCAGAAGCTTGGCCTTCATATTTTGGTGTCTCAGATGCTGGAGATGGGAGGACTTGTTAACTTCATATCGATGAGCGCGCGAACTTATCCTTTATTGGTGTTTGAGTTCCTGTCAACTCTGGAGGTGCGTTCTGATAAGGACATCCGTTTCATATTATGGGGCACTGAATGCTCAATTCAGAAACGATTGTTATCTCATGCTTTAGGAACGAACGTACCTTGGTCGAGTCCATTGCGTCGCAGTTTATCACCTACTACACCCGCTGAGACTTGGGCTATTGTGTCAAGCCATGCTGATCTGGCAGGCAGCTTTCACGATTATTTGATTACGCACCCTAGCCTTAGACTATGCCATAAGGTGTTAACTCCTGCCTTTCATGGTTCTGCTGATATGAAGGTTATCCCCAAGAGGATGTGGCTGTGATTACAATGTTTGATGCCGGGGGCTGAGTATATCCCGATTGGATACAATTGTTTACATCTGCTTGTTGGGACGTACTTGGAGGAAAAGATGATATGAATGCTCCTGTGGTTACTTTTGGTGGAATGACTACCTTAATAGCACACTATTTGGGTTTGGATTTGAGCTCCCTGCAACCCTTATCAGAGCCTTACTATTTTGATATATCGGCCCTGCTGAACGCTTGTTTGGTTGAAAAAGTTAACCACTCTGATTTTGGCGAGCGTTTCCGATGGCTATCCGGCGAGAAGGGTGACCACCACTTGTATCTTCCTGCGCATATACCTATTGGCCCTACATTGGCTGCCTTTGTGATTCGTCATGCTCTAGCACCTGTTGGGACGTTCGTGGACTCGTTCTCTTCTAGCAGCTTTCTTCTAGAAGACGTGTTTGACGATGATTATGATACCTTCACTAAGAGTAGTCCTTTGTTTGAGCTTGTAGCGACAATCGACCGTCGTTTGACTAGAATAGAAGATCATCAATTGAGAAGTGTTCGTCGACTTTATGAGCATTAGTCAATTCTAGAGAAGAAGATTGACAAGATAGCGGCATGCCTTCGTAAGCCCTGGGCATATGTCTCCCTGGACATCAATCAGCGGTCTGGAACCCAGACCCCGCCTTCACATTAATTGGTCAGTCATTTGCTTCTTTCAAACCCTTTATTTTTATATTTTCATTATTCCTTTTTGTGTTTTATGCATTGAGGACAATGCAACATGTAAGTGTGGGGGGGGGGGGGAGATTGAAATAAATTTGTTAGGTTAGTGCATGTTTGAATTTCTTTTCGTTTTTTGAGTTTTTGTTTTTGAGTCTTTGTTATTTTCTTTATGTTATTTCTTTAATGTTATAGAAAATGTCCAAATAAAAAAAATTACAAAATGTCGAAAATATGAAAAAAAAAAAAAAAAGTGAGTTTTGTTTTGTTTGTTTTGCATATTATGTTGTCAAAGATACACATCTTGATTTAAGTTTGTCCTGACATGATCTTATAAATCCCATGGAATTCTCGAATAATTTGATCTTATCTTAAAAATAGTTTTATATGTGACATGTGATTGAGCATATATAATTTAGCATGTATGATCTAAGTTTGAGAGTATGCTTGGAAGTCAACAAAAATTTGTCCTAGTGAGATATTTATAGCCTTATAAGGGATACATCTTTATTTCTTTTTCTTTTCTTGTGTGATATACTCTTCCTATGCATTTATCATTAAGTATTACCATGGTTATCTATTTTCAAGGCTGATTATATACATGTTCAATGCTTGATAAGTTCAAATGATAGGGGCAATCTTTTAGCCACATATTTATCCATATCTACCCTATGTTATATCTTGGTTTGAAGCCAATTTGAGCCTTTAGGCTTTTTATTGTTAGCTCCACAAAATTATTATTCCTAGCCTATGTTGAGCCTTACCCTTATTCCGGGGGAATTAAGATTTTGAATGGGTTATGGAATCTATTTTGGAGATTGAGGATAATGAAGCTAAAGTGTGATTTTATGGTTTATGGTTTTGAGAAGATGTAATGCTATGTGCTTATTCAATCCCTCATTTTTATGCATTTGATATTCATGTAGTTTGGCTCAAAAGAAAAGAAAAAAAGAAGAAGAGAAAATCCGAAAAAGAAAAAGAAAAAAGAAAAAAAAAGAATAAAGAGTCATTTATCTTTTTTTTTTATTATAAAAAATTTCGGGGGAGAAAACGCTACCCGAATGCATCCTTTCGGATGAGGTCAAGAAGACCTGGATTATTCTGAATATTAGTACCCTAGGCAGAGTGGCAAATGTGTGCAACCTTATCAGCCACTCTATTGCCTATTCGGGGTACATGGAGGAAAGAAACCCTTTCCAAATTTGTTAGCATAGTTGATATATCAGACAGAATGAGTTCGATTTCCCATGGACATTTTGTTTTTCCGTTGAGATGGTCAATAATTATTTTTGAGTCACCTTCAATTTGGAGTTTGGTAATTCATAAATTCAGGGCGTTCTATACCCCGAGCTTTAAGGCAAGAGCTTCAGCTTTTAATGGACTTTGATTACCGAGTTGTTTATACCCTATGCTGATTGACCGACCTTCCCAATCACGGATAATGGTCCCAGCTGTGCTGGCCTTGTTTAAGAGGGAAGAACCATCAAAGTTTAATTTGAGAGTTTCTCTGGGTGGCTTACGTTGTCTGACGTTTGTGTGTTTTGTTTTATGTTGTCTGTTAGTTTTGGTTCGTGGCTGAAAGTCGGGGTCATCACCGACTCCGCCCACAAAACAAGAAGATTTGCTCCAATTTGACTCGAGTGTTTTAATAATGTGGAGTGTGGTATCTCTGCTGGGAATTGGAATCGACTTGAAAATATGTTGATTCTGAGCATACCAAACGGTCCACCAACAGAAGGCTAGCTTAGCTTTAGATTTATTGTTTATGTTATTTCCAATGTAGGCCATAACTGGTTTAATGTCTCTCGATTCCTGGAGCATTGCTGCTATAGTTGTATTGGCGTCGGTTGGGAACCTGAGGAGGGAGGTCGTGTATTGGCATTCCAATAGAAGATGGGCATCATCTTCTGTCGCACAACTACACAAAGAGCAAGTGGGGGGCACCGAAACACTCCGTTGTGCTAGTCTAACGGCTGTGGGAAGACTGTCTTGGCTAATCTTCCATAAGAATTTTTTTTACCTTTGGTGGAACGTCCAGGTTCCAAATCCAGAAATTCAGATCAGGACACTAAGATGACTGACCTGAGATCAGTTTATACGCACTCGATGTGGTGAACCAACCCTTCCTGTCCGGCCACCAGTAAAGACGGTCCTCAAATGGAGCAGACGGCAAAGGAATATCCAGTATTTCGTTGATAATATTTAAAGGTAACTCATTTATCTTATGTGTGCATAATGAGGAAGAATTGGGATTTATGTTGGTTATGAGATACGTTGGTTGGGTGTTGAGATTGCACTATATGTAAGATGATGAGATTTTTGGAGTTTGGATGATATTGAGAGATGTTGTGCATTTGTGAGCTTGATATAGTTAAGTTGGTTTGAGTTATGTTGGGAGTTTTGGAATCTTATTTTCCCGGAATTTATTGCACCATATGACTAAATACAATTCATTGTCCTTATGTTTCTACCAAGCCCCATTACAACCCCGCCGAATGGAATCTTCTATGAAGGTTTCCATTGAGCGAAAGTCCTCTTGATGTTTTTATTTTTGCATTGACGTATCCGGTGGAGATTTTGTGATATAAATGTCAACATTCTAGTTGATGCTTGTATATGGAATTGAGGTGAGTATATGCTTAAAGCCTACACACATTAGAGTGAGAGATATACACTTTATCCTTGGTAAGGTTGATTTTTGAAAATGCAAGCAACTTGATCCCATATATACATGTTATGACGTTTATATGTTTGGTTATATTTTCACTAGTGATGATGTTGCTTTTGATGAGTAAAGTTGTGAAAGATTTCCTATGGGATGCGTAGATGATGTTTTTCCTTATAGTTGCTTGAGGACAAGCAAGAGCTAAGTGTGGGGGGATTTGATAATACATATTTCATTTAGGCATTATAGGTGTCTCTTATTGCTTTTAGGTATTGGTTTTGCTATGTTTTGAGTCTAGTTTCGTTTATTACTTGTGAAGTATTCGAGTTCAGAATCTATGTATTTTTAGTGTTTATTCTGCAGAATTACATTCTGACTTTGGAGGGACTATGGAAAGAGCTTAAGAAGCATGTTGAAGGTTCGATAATGTAAAACAAAGTAATATAAAGATACTCTAGAAGGGGGTTGAATAGAGTATGCCGGTTTTTCGCAGATAGTCTCAAGACTTTTGAAGCTCGTGCAAAACCCTTTGAGATTAGACTTAGTCTTTTCTCTGAAAACCTGAATCACAAAGTTAAATCATTCGAACCAAGTGCGGAAATAAGGTAAAGCAGTAAATAAAGGACGCAATGAGTTGTTTTCGAGGTTCGGCACGAACTTGGCCTACGTCCCTGCCTAGGGTTCTTCCACAACCCTAGGATTCAACCGGGTTTTATTGATTCACAAGACTTAAGATCCTAATAGCTCACCGAGAAGCCTCTCTCCTATACAATTGCAATCTAGTCAACTCACGTTCCCTTGGAGTCCTAGACCAATCTAGAAGAGCCCCACCTCTCTATGCTATCTAGTACAATCCTCTTACACTTAGTGAATCAATCACCTAGTGTCCACTTCCTGAGTTTCAAACTCTCGAGTATAACACTATCACGAAATATATCCTATAAGCTCATTGTGTAACTCTCAAATGCGTTGAAATGAAATAACAGACTCTTAAGAAGTAGCAGAGAGAACACGAAGAAGACAGATCTCGCTTGAGGGCTTGAGTGCATGTACTTTTTACCATTGGGAGATTTGACTCGCATAGGACCACATAAATCGATATGTAAAAGTTCAAGGGGTCTAGAAGAACTTATAACCTTTTTGGGTTTGAAAGAGCTACGTGTTTGTTTACCTCGTGTGCATGCATTGTACATATCAATACCTTTGAAGTCCATCTCAGGTAGTCCTCTTACAAGCCCTTTGGACACAAGCTTCTGTAGTGTATGTGGACTCACATGACCGAGTCTCCTGTGCCAGAGCTTTGGATCATCCGTCAAAGCCTTTAGACAAGTTAAGCTTCCTTGTGCCACTTGATCAACATTCACATCATATATATTGTTGTAACGATATGCAGACTTCACCTGTATCTTCTCTGCACACTAGACATTTTTTCTTGTTAAATCTGACATTATTGCCACTATCACATAATTGAGAAACACTAAGCAGATTATACTTTAAACCATTCACAAGATAGACATTTTTAATACTATGGTTGGAATCACTCCCAACGCTACCAATACCAACGATGTCACACTTTCCTTTGTCACCAAGAGTGATTATTCCTGTGGATTGCTCCTTTAGATCATGAAAGAGAGAACTCTTCCCACTCATATGTCTCGAGCATCCACTATCGATAATCCATTTGTGCTCCTTCACCTTGGTGATCTCCTACAAAACAAACATCAACCTTTGTGGTTAGACCAATAAGCAAATTTGGATCCATTATTGGGGTAAACCATATTTGGTAAAATAGTTTCTTTGGGGACCCAAACTTGTGTTATCCGTTCTTTTCTCAAATGAACAGGAAATGTATTGCGAATGATATATGGATCCTTTCTTCTATAGGGGCAGGTCTCTTTTACATGTTCCTTTCTAGCACAGTGGTGACATATAGGAGAGGTTCTGCTTCCTTTTTCCATTACAAAGGTGGTAATGTGCTACTTCTTTAAAAACCTTGGATTGTAACCAATACCACTTTTGTTTAGAGAACTTTGTTGCTCACCCAACATCCTATCAAGAGTGCCTTTGGATTTGGTAACACTTATGAGGGCTGTCTGTTGGTCTTGAATCTTATTATTCAGGGAGATCTTCTCATTCTCTAAGTCATGATGTTCACTTATTAGAGAGGAGAGATCTTGCTTGAGTTCAGATTTCTCTGAGTCAAGAGTCTTGACTTTAATGTCAAGACCTGAATAAGAAACTTCAAGACTTTTGACCCTCATAGACAGATCCTCAATAGTCCTTTCCTGGTCCACAGTTTTCCTAATAAGAGTGTTAGTTTGGGCAATAAGTTTCTTTTCATTGGCAATCATATTAGAAAGGAATTCCGATAATACCTCTTTTGGACTTGCCATAAGTTCTCTTACAGTTACCTCAAGCTTCTCATCGTGGGATTCATCTCCTGAGGCCATAAGACAAACATTGGCCTTCTCATCATCGGAGTCAGAGTCAGAATCACTCCAAGTTGCCACCATGGCTTTCTTTTTCCATCTATCACCCTTCTTGGACTGGCTCTTGTTGTGAGCTGAATCTGTCATGTTTTACAGTAACTTTTATATCGTTTTATGCATACATTACATACATTTGGGTTAGATAATACAGAATCTATGTAGTTTATGTTTATTTGTCAAATTATGGAATCTACACCAGTTTCTGTTTAAATTCGCAGAATTCGAGGCATTTTACAGCAACTCTAAGGAAGGTCAGAAAAGCTCGGAAAACCGCTACAGAAGTCCAAGGTCAAAGAAGCAGCGGAACCAGTCGAATCGAGCTGAGATCCCAGGTTACTCGATCTCGAGTAAGCCTTACTCGATCTAGACGAACATGTCCGAGCATAGGCCTTGTCGACTAGAAGCAGTGTCGAGAGCCAGACCAACCCAGCTCCGGAGCCCTACTCGATCTCAAGGACCACTAGTCGAGATCGACGACACTAAGACGCCACACCCGGAGTCGAGGAGAAGAGGAGCTGATCGAGAAGTCGAGGACGAAGACGCCGAGCACAACCCTAGTCGATGTCGATGAGACCTTGTCGAGATCGACGAGCCACCTAGCGCCTGTCCGAGTCCGTGCCGAGGAGGTCTACTCGACATCACCAGAGAGCCATCCTCGACCACACCCCTACTCGATCTCGAGGAACCCTAGTCGAGATCGACGACGCCCAGGAGCCCAGATCCGAGCTTGTCGAGCAGAGTCACCCGAGAACACCAGTCGACGACGAAGCCTCGTCGATGTCGACGAGCCCTTGTCGATGTCGAGTAGACCAAGTACTGGAAACGCGTCGCCGTGAGCAGTCCGAGTAGAGTTGGGAATCCTTGGGGCCGAAGAAATCCGAGATTGACGAGATACATCAAGTTCTATCCATTGAAGGAAGATTTATCATCATGAAGAGACTTACCTAGTTTAGATTTATCTTTTCCATTTTAGATTTAATTCCTTTATCACTTTTATTTATCATTAAGCCTTTTAGATATAATTTTAGATATAGATAGAAGATTCTATCCTTGATTAGCAAGGAATAGAAGGCTATAAATAAAGCCCTAGGGGCTGGTTTTTCATTCAATTCAGAAACACAATCAATTCCATTCAGTAAGTAGGAGTAGAGAGAGAGTTTGTAGCAAGCAAGGTGGAAAGGCGAAAGCGGATTTGTCTTGTGGGTTGTAAGCTTTCTTTATTTAATTCAATGCAAGTTAGTTTCTTTTGTTATTTGATGTCTTTCTTGATGATGAGGAGCGAGTAGTCCACCCACTTCCGGGGTTGGGGTGAGCCCGACGGTGGCCATGTGAGGAGGTGCAGTAAAGGTCGGATTTTTTTATGCAATTCGTCTGCTATCCTTGTGAGCATGATTCTTTTGCGAGAGTTGAATGTGATCCTTGTTTGTATTATTGAAGCAAAAGTGATCTTAATGCAACTTGGATTAATTATGTGAAAAGGGTTAGTAACGATTAGGGTTTATGCAAAAGCCTCTATATGTCTATTTGTTAATAACGGAAGTTGTTTGATGGAAAGCATGATCTTTTATGCCTTTATGTGTTACTTTGCATGGTTATCGTTGTGGTGTTGATACCCTGGTCTTGGAAGTCTTTTATTATATTGATTTATTTCAGTCGAAAATCTGAGTTTTGTGTTCGAAATTTGCAATTTAAAGTTTCTATCTTTCTTGTCGATATAGAGTAGAATCTCGTCGATATCGAGTAGGACCCTAGTCGATATCGAGTTGGCTTTAGTCTAGGTCGAGTTGAGTTTTCTTCTGTTGTCGTCGATTTTCAGTTTCTGTTTTCGATTTTTGACTTACTGTTGTCAATCTCGAGTTACTGCTTGTCGAGATCGAGTACGCTTCTGCCTGGCTTTGTTCTTTACTTTCGTTTGCTTTTATTTTCTGTTTTTATTTGTTATTTTCTTCTTTTGTTTCTGTCTTTTCTGCTGCTTGTCTATGAGAATCTGTTGCTACCTAAGAACTGCTGACGTGCTTCCTCGTGGATTCGATCCTGACAACCTTCTACTACAATGGGAGGAAGTCTTGTATTTATTTGCTGAGACATGAAAGTCAGTCTGATCTTTATTTTATATTTATTTCATACTTGACCATCCTCCTGCAACAACAGCTCTTCATCTTTTGAGGGCAGTCTTTTACAAGATGATCTGTTGCACCACATTCAAAACAAGACAAAGGTTTTGTCTTCTTATCATATTTGTTGTATTGATACTTACCTCGAACTTTTGAAGACTTTGATCCATCCTTGTTGTTGAATTGTTTCTTCATTTTGAGGATTCGTGCAAGGCCTCTTGTGATAAGAGAAAAAGGATCATCCTCATCGTCATCCTCATCTTCGGAATCAGATCCATCTTTGGGCTCATCCTTCTTAGACTTGAGCGCCAAGTTCTTAGTGCTTGTTGGAAGTTCTCCATCGTCTTCATTAAGGATCATCTCATGAGTGATTAGCTTCCCAAGCAAGTCATCAAGGGGCAGAGTGGTGAGGTCTTGAGCTTCTTCTATGGTTGTTACTTTAGAACCCCACTTTTCTTTTGGGAGGCACCTCAATATCTTCCTTACTTTCTCAACGTTTGTAAAGCTCTTTCCGAGAGAGTCAAGGTTGTTGGTGATTTCTGTGAATCGTGTGAACATGGCCTTGATTGACTCATCAGACATCATTTTGAAAAGCTCATACTTTCGAAGGAAGATACTGATCTTGGTGTCCTTTACTTGGTTGGTTCCTTCATAGGTGACGACCAGCTTATCCCAAATCTCTTTAGCTGACCTACAAGATGAAAAATGATTAAACTCATCAGTGCTAAGACCACAATAAAGTAAGTTAGTAGCCCTCTAGTTTTTGGAGACAAGTTCAAGATCCGTTTGGATGTATTCAGACTCCTTTGCAATTTTGGTTCCATTTGGTCCGTCTTTCTCTGGAACCTTCGGACCATTCTCTATAATGTTCCAAAGTTCCAGATCTTGATCTATAATGAACATTTTCATCAATGATCTCCAGTAGACAAAGTTGTTTCCTACAAAGAGTGGTGGTCTACTGGTAGACCTTCCCTGTGCAAATCCTCCGCTTGCTTCACCAGACATGATCAAAAACTCACAAGATTGTTAGATCGAAAGAAGTAAGTAAAGCTCTGATACCAATTGAAGGTTCGATAATCTAAAACAAAGTAATATAAAGATACTCTAGAATGGGGTTTGAATAGAGTACGCCGTTTTTTCGCAGATAGTCTCAAGACTTTTGAAGCTCGTGCAAAACCCTTTGAGATTAGACTTAGTCTTTTCTCTGAAAACCTTAATCACAAAGTTAAACAATTCGAACCAAGTGCGGAAATAAGGTAAAGCAGTAAATAAAGGACGCAATGAGTTGTTTACGAGGTTCGGCACGAACTTGGTCTACGTCCCCGCCTAGGGTTCTTCCACAACCCTAGGATTCAATTGGCTTTTGTTGATTCACAAGACTTAGGATCCTAATAGCTCACCGAGAAGCCTCTCTCCTATATAATTGCAATCTAGTCAACTCACGTTCATTTGGAGTCCTAGACCAATCTAGAAGAGCCCTACCTCTCTATGCTATCTAGTACAATCCTATTACACTTAGTGAATCAATCGCCTAGTGTCCACTTCCTGAGTTACAAGCTCTCGAGTATAAAACTATCACGAAATATATCCTATAAGCTCACTGTGTAACTCTCAAATGCTTTGAAATGAAATAACAGACTCTTAAGAACTACCAGAGAGCACACGAAGAAGACAGATCTCGCTCGAGGGCTTGAGTGTATGAATGCTTGTGTTGAACCAATGCATCCATGTCTTCTCTTCTTCATTTTCTTTATATAGAACTAATCGACGCCAAGGATCTCTACCAACGGCTATATCAGATCATGGTCTAAGATGGATTCTTCACAATCTTCTATCTTTGGAAACTTCTGAAGCCATGATCACGATTTGATTCTTCTCAGCTTTGAGCGCTTAAGGAATGATATAATTCAAAAAGCTTCCTGAAAAGTTAGTGAATATATAATAGTATTTGGAAGCATATAATAATATATAATATTATTCGAGCATATATTATAGACAAACAGGTTTTGTGTTTCATCAACACAGCTATAGTTTCAAAACCTTTGACACAGACAGACTGTCAAGACTTTTGACACTAATTTTGATTTTTATCAAGGGAGTGGAGTTATCACATGTTTTAGGAGCACATGGGAGTTGAGGAAGAGCTAAGAAGGAGCAAGGAGGCACGACATTGGAATTCGTTGAAGGAAAATGAAGAACAACGAGCACTGCAGGAACGGTGCCCGCCGCCCCTTGCACGGCGTCCGTCGTTACCCCAGATCCCAAATACGCGGTTTTGGATCCAAAGACAATTAATTTATATTATTTCTATTATTTCTCCTAGGGTTTTTGCTGACCCTTGTGGACCTTATTTAGGATGTTTTCAGTTTATTCAACCATGTGTGGTGTGGATATTGTGTGAAACTATGAACATCATTAGGGAGAGAGAGAGAATTGGCCTATGAGTTGCTACTCATAGTTTCACCTGTGATTCGAAGACATGGTTGTTTGCATTTAGATAGGATCTTTGCATATGTTTTAGTCTAGTTTCATATCTTTCTTGTGAAGTATTCGAGTTCGGAATCTACGCCTTTTTAGTGTTTATTCTACAGTCTTACATTCCAACCTTGGATGAGATCTTAGAAGTGCTTAAAAGACATGTTTTGGAGCATATGAAGGCTAAGGAAGGAGCCTCAAAGAATCAAGGAAGCATAAAGTCGAAGCAAAGAAGAGAATTGGCCACTGCATAGTGTAGCGCCCGTCGGTATTCTAGCGGCGCTCGCCGCTAGTCCGTGTTCAGCGATTGCGATTTGGATCCAAATATACTTATTTTATATTATATTATTATTATATTTCCTATGGTTTGCAAATTCTATTTAGGGTCTTATTCTTCCGTTTTAGGAGCACATGGTTGAATGAGTTATGAGGATTTGATTTCAATTAGTTATCTATGAGTATATTTATCATCTTGTTCTTATTGATTATATTTGTGTCCTTTCTATGATTGATCATCATGTCAGGAATTGCATCTAAGCTATGAATTTGTTATTGTTTTCTTGATAGGAAACAAAGCCATTGAAGTAGGGATATGTCTACGTCTTTGTAGTGGATGATTTCGATTGATCTATGTCATTAGATGTTGTTAGGGCCGATATGGGTTGTTCCTATTGTCTTCTAAATACATTGAATCGATATGCCAATTGGTCTTAGAACTTGAGTGTTTAATGCTATTCTTTAGCAATATTGAATAAGAAGATTGTATTTGTGTTCCTTTCTATGATTTCAATTAGTTATCTATGAGTATATTTATCATCTTGTTCTTATTGATTATATTTGTGTTCCTTTCTATGATTGATCATCATGTTAGGAATTGCATCTAAGCTATGAATTTGTTATTGTTTTCTTGATAGCAAACAAAGCCATTGAAGTAGTGATATTTCTACGTCTTTGTAGTGGATGATTTCGATTGATCTATGTCATTAGATGTTGTTAGGGACGATATGGGTTGTTCCTATTGTCTTCTAATTACATTGAATCGATATGCCAAGTTTAGTCAAGTCGACAAATGCTTAGAAATAACTATTGAATCAATCCTAAGATCTTGAACCTCAACCATTGTCAGAGAATTACAGGTGAAATATTTCCTCTATCTTATTATCAATACTTTGCAATCATAGTTCTCTTTACTTTACTTTGTCATCAATTTGGTACAAATCATTGCTTTTGTCATAAGAATCATTGTTAGAAACATTGCTTAGCAACCGTTCTCTCTATGGGTTCGACTCTGGACTTCATCGCTATTCTAGTTTGTTGGTTTATCAATTCATTGATTTACTAATCTATTGGTTTGAGCTTTGAGTTAGGATATTATCACTATTTGGCAAAGGGCGAAATTGGCAACGATGTTCGTCCCGCACCACTTATCTAAGCATTCATCCATTTCCTCGATCAATCCCTTCTCTTTGATTTGAATCTCTCATGGACGTTGCCCTGAAATTGCAAAAAACCTCTAGATTGTTAGGAATCAATTTCTCGTAGGGAAAAATAATAGGTTCCTGTGGATTAAGCACAATTTCAATTTTCATCTCAATCTCCTTTTTCCCTAAATCAAGTTTCACATTGTTAGAAAACTAATCATTCAATTAATCTTTTTACTTAGAAGTATCTAACAATTCATGAGATTCATCCCTGCACTCAACAATATTAGCATTAGGAACATCCAAAGAATCATTAGATGAAAGTGTAATAGGCTCAAAAATATAGAAAATTCAATCTTTCTACTGTCAAACTCTATGGTTAGTGAACCTTCGCAACAATCAATCTTAGTCTTGGCCGTTCGCAAAAATGGCCTTCCCAAGATAATTGGGGTTTTAGGCGTCCCCAATTCCATATCTAATATAAAGAAATCCGCAGGAAATATTAATTCATTAACTTTCACTAAGACATCTTCAACAACTCCTCTGATATTCGACGCCCAGAGACGAAAGTCTTGGATTTAACTTCGTCAAAAAAAGCTGAATTCTCTTGCTATTTTTCTTCTTCTCGTATTAGATAGAATATTACGGTTGGGATCTCGTGGTGTTGTTATGAAAATATATTATCTCGTAAAGACACTCATTGTGTATTTCTTGGTATATATATATATATATATATACCCTCTCATTGAGAATTAACTCAATTGAGATTACAGTCAATCACGTAATTTTTAATGGTATCTAGAGCATATTCTCAAAAACCTAATTTTTTTTTCAAACCTAGCCATGGCCGACGATGAATCCTCCTTCTCCACCGCACCAAACACCACCAACACCAAAACTTCCACCAACCTCCTCTCTGTCGTCATCGGCTCCACCACGTCGGTGGGGCTCCAGTTTCCTCAATTTTCCTCAAATTTGAGAGATCGAACTACTCTGCTTAGCGATCGAGTGTCCTCGATACCTTTGACGCCTTTGCCTTGAAGGATTTCGTCACCACCGCTTCGACCCCACCAAATACTCTATCGGTGGCTGCCATTGCCACCACTCCAGCCATTACCACACTGAATCCCGACTTCGATGTCTCGAAGCGAAACGACAGGGACATTCTGACCTGGCTGCAGACAATAGTTTCGTCTGCACTAGTTGGCTACCTAACCAAATCCCACACCTCTCACCAAGCATAGGATGCTCTTGAATGTTTGTTCCAATCCCAATCGCGTTCTCGGGCGATGCACATCAAGCAATAACTTCAAACTCTTCAAAAGGGAACCACTCCCATGATCGAGTACTTTGAGAAAAAGCAAGCTTTTGCTGATTCTCTGACTGACTATATGCAGAAGATCTCCAATGATTATCCCGTCGCCTGCATTCTTCAAGGCTTGGACTCCTCTCGTTACTCTTTTCGTGTTGCTGTCAGCATGAGGTCTGATCCCAACAAGCCGCAAGATCTGCTGGGCTATCTCCATCAAGGGGAAGAACGCATGTTGAATGAGAGTCGTCTCTTGGCATCCATGAGCTTGCGGGTTATTAGATAGAATATTAGGGGTGGGAGAGGGTGGAAAACCACTCCACCCCCCCCCCCTTTCCCAAGGTAGAAAAAACCCCATCTCTACCCCTTCCACCCCTAAAAATAGGGGAGGAAAACATGCCTTAACTTAATTGACATACGCAACATAAATTTTATAATATTTATACTTGACCGTATGAACACTTTGATAACACTCAATAGGTGACCCGAACAAGTTGTGACTAAAAAAATCGGTGTTATCCAAATACAATTTATTTGCTAAAAAAAACAATTTATATACCATCAAATCAATGTTCTAAAAGACATTTGATAGATTTTTGACGATGGGGTACCATCAAGAGCCAAGACGGTTCGACGGTCTTTTTAGAAAAGTGTATACAATTAACCCATATGTGAAAATAGCTGGTTATATATAACAGTATGTTGCAGTAACCTTGTTCGCCCCCATCGAGTTCCTTCACATTCAGGCCCGGCCCAGAGGTAAGGGCAGGCTGGGCAATTGCCCAGTGCCCAAAAAATTACGGGGTCCAATAATTAAAAAAAACTGTCTATGTATATATAAGATATTTTCCCTGTATTTTTTAGGCCCAAATTTTAAGGAAATAGGCCCACATGGAAAAACAAAGTGCGGTAAAAAAATTTTAAAAAAGGGAAAACTAATTATAATACCCCCACCTTTGGGGGTATGGTAAAAAATATATCCCCAACTTTCAAATCTAATAAAAATATCCCGACATTTGAGGGTAGTGGTAATATATTACCACGAGTTTTTGCACGAGTAAAAAATGATGACATAAGGTAGCCTATGTGGAATTTTTGTTAATAAGAGTTTTTTTTTAACGATTTTCTTAGAAAAAAATTTAAAATATTGGACCGAGTTCATACACAACGCATTTTCCTCCCTTCTATTTTCTTATGTGGTTGCTTCTTGAACTGTCTTCTAGGTCTTCCAGGGAGCCCATTGTTCCTCTTCAATGACGGTCTTCCTCCCTCGTGGTCGCTTATCTTCAGCCGTTTCTCTCACATCTTCTTTCTCTTTGATTCGTTCACATATTTGACTGAGTATGTATTTTCCCCCTCTTCGTTGTTGTTGTTTGTTTAGTTTTGTTGTCGGGTTGGTGTTAGGAATAGCCGCATTGTGTTGATTTGAGGCATTTTTGACCGGATTAGTTGCTTTGTTGAATCAATTTCGTTTTTCGGGTTTAATTTTGTTGTTGGTTTATTTTTTTCGTAAGGAAACCATTCAAGGAAACCCAGTTTTAGTGCTATATAATTTGTAAAAAAGTTTCCACGCAAGCTGTCTTGCTAAAAAAAAATCCGCGTATGCTATCTTGTCAGCATTTTTGACCCATGAGAAAATTTGTGGTAATATATTACCACTACCCTCAAAGGTCGGGATATTTTTATTACATTTGAAAGTTGGAGATATATTTTTACCATACCCTCAAAGGTGGGAGTATTTTAATTAGTTTTTCCTTAAAAAAAATGGGTCCACTTTCAACTACTCATATCAGAGTTATTATAAGTTGTAGGAATTTACAAAAAAGTGCAATTAAAATTGTAAAGTAAACTGAATAAATTAAAAACGAGAGAGCCTTAATTACACCGTTCATTCATAAATTTTTATTAAAAATGGGTTCATTCCTAAAGTAACATGGTTATTTTACATGTTTAATAAAACTAATTAAATGTTATTTCAAAATTGATTAAATTGCATAAATGTTTTTGAGTTTCTTTTTGAATTTTTGTTTACTTATAGGGTTCGTATGGATCGGGGTTAATAAACTGACTAAAATTATGAACAGGGTAAAATTTATAAAACGTTGGTAAAAAGTAGTTGAAAATTTAAAAAACAAGATAATCTCCGTATGGGGCGAAAAACAGTTTATTTGTAAAAAAAAATGGAGTTTATTTGGATGTTATTAGGGATATTATGGTACTTTCAAACCAAATAGGGAAAATGGTAGAAAACCACCCCTTAAATATGGGTCTTTGCGGAAAACCACCCCTTAAAATTGAAATTGCATAAAACCGGCCCTTAAACCCATTTTGTAGGTAAATCACCACCCACAACCTTTTTTTGTCTTTAGGTTTCCATTTAAAACAGTGAAAAGTCATTTTTACCCTTCCCTTTTAATGTTATTTTAATGAGAGAAAAATGTATGAATTGAAATAAATTAATAAAATATATTTATCAATCCCGTTTAATGAGAGAAAATATATGTTATTTTATTAAAATAACATTGAAAAGGATGGATAAATATATTTTATTAATTTATTTCAATTCATACATTTCTCTCTCATTAAAATAACATTAAAAGGGAGGGGTAAAAATGACTTTTCACCATTTTAAATGGAAACCTAAAGGAAAAAAAAGGTTGTGGGTGGTGATTTACCTACAAAGTGGATTTAAGGGGTGGTTTTCTGCAAAGACCCATATTTAAGGGGTGGTTTTCTGCCATTTTCCCAACCAAATAATAAGAAGAGAAGGGGTGAAACAATATTTTTGCAAAATAAACATCAAAATAACCTTCATTTTCTAGCTTTTTTTAACACATATTTTTAACACATTTTAGTTTATTTTGGTCATCCAAACAACCTACAAAACTGTTTACAAATTAAACACCCATAAACAATTAATTTTCAACTGTTTATATCATCTACCATACACACCCATAATCTTTCTAGTTATACTCCATACGAACCATAATTTATAACGTTGGTGGATATCATATTATTATCAGGCCCGTGCTTTGGGTTGTTTAGGTGGTTCAACGGAACAGGGCCCCCAAAAGTTTAGGGCCCAATATCAATTATACTTGATATATAATAAACGTGTTTCGAAATGTTTCAATGTGTTTAAAGTAGCTTACTGGTAAGGGTTGCTAGCGTATTTCCTTCCCACCCGTGTTCGATTCCCCACTCCAAAGTTTTTTTTCCCTTTCCAACAGCCTAAGTTTTTGACAAATATTTTGCCTTTTTTTGTTGTTTCGACATTTCCAACAGCCTTTAATGCTAAGTTATTGACAAATATTTTTTCAAAGGAAAAATATATTAAATTCTTATTTTTTTTATTTATTTGAGTTTGAAACATTTCTCCCTTTCTATTAGAAAAAACTCACAAAAAAGTCACCATCATATATGATACGGGGTAAGCCGCAGGATGACCTGATCTTCGACAATCAACAAATAAACTCAAGAACGGAAGCAAAGACTCAAGAATAACAAACGACGCAGCAAGAACAAGGATTCGACTTGACTCAATTGGACTCGATATCGACTAAAAACAAGAACAAGAATGAAAGACTCGAAAATTAAAGAACTTGACTCGACAAAACAGTAAGAGACTGATAGAATTGGTGATTCGAACTAAGATAGAACGAGATAAAGACCACAGGCCTCCTTAGAGGGTGGGAACCAAATACCAACGACTATAAAGCCCGCCTCTACAACCTTACACAACCAAGCGGACAACTTGGAGGCACAAGGAGGGGACTTGTGATTACCAGGATCACCAAGCTCTTGCGAGGTTGATGAACACAAAGTAAACCAAGCTAGATCAATACCAAATGTGCGATCGATGAGCAACGCTTCGAATCGATTGACCTAGAACGCTAAATGTGTTTTTCACAAGAGAAACTTTCAATAAAATTCCACTAGTGTTCTACAATGATGGAGGCCGATTATATAAAACCCTAACAATGGATTTTCGGCCAAAATAAATCAATAAAAGGAATTAATTAAAATAACCCTAAAAGTTTCCTAAAATAACATAAGTAGGAAAATTACTAAAATAGGAAATATAACAAGGTTCCAACACTTGGTAAAAATCGGCTATACATGTGTATAGGGTGGATCGGCAATCTTGGTTCCAATGCACATGTATGTCTTCAACGTAGGCTCGGGGAGTTGAACCGTGCTCGAGAACAATGTATGACTCACAAACATGAATGAGTCGCGTTGAAGCTTCTTAGCCCGAGCTCGAGTCATTGGTCCGTCTCCAAGTATGACGGGCGTGCCGGGAGGTGTAGAAGATGATCCCACATCAATATAAATTATTTTTCCCTTTCCAACAACCTATAATGCTAAGTTTTTGACAAATATTTTTTTGAAAGGAAATTTATACTACGTATCGAATTATTGTTTTTTATTTATTAGAATTTCAAACATTTCTCCCATTTATCTTGGAAAAACTCACAAAAAATTACCATTATATAAATTAGTTCACTACTATTTTTTTGAATTGTGATAGGAAATTACAAAATATAGAATTTACCATATTTTTATGCAAACAATCGGAAAAAAAAAATCATCTTATTCCTAAGTTTTATAACACATTTTATCTAACACGTTTATATAAAATTAATTTACCAATAATATAAAGGGTTTTTTTGCTAAGTGGCCATTTTGGGTCCAATTTTTAAGTCATAGGACACAAGGGTGGCAATATTAGGTAAATGTCCATAATTTCCAATTTTGCCCATGCCTTATTATTCTCTTCTCCTCCTAATTCCCTGATTTTCTTTCCAGAATCCAACGCTCTCGCTCCCATGGCTCCTCCTAATTCACTGATTTGATCGATCGATCGATCCGCTCCTATGGTTCCTTCTCCATCCCTCGGATTTGCCTCCCAGATCCCCTTCCCTCTCCCTCCCAATCTGGTCATCTCCATTTCTCCCTCTCGCCCTCCCGCGTCACTCACTGGTTTCCGCCATTGAAGGCTCCTCGGAGCTCGATTTTGATTTCACCGTCGATTTCGATTTTGATTTCCGCCACTGGTTTCCGTCGTTGCTCCCTCTCGCCCTTCCTTCTCCCTCCCAACCATTTCGATTTTGATTTCACCGTCGTTCCCCCTCAGAGCTTTCGCTGCCGCCACGGCCACCGCACCCCGAGATCCGACGGCGGCGATCAGATCTGGCCGCCAAAAGGTGCTGTTTTGGAAGGAAGAAGGCGGAATCGAAGCCCAATCGAAGTCGATGGTGGTGAACTGATGGTGCAGATTCCGTCGCTAATCCTGTTGATAGTGCTCGAATGGGCGTTGAAGCAGAGCGAAGCTTATCTCCACTTTAACAAGCTGATTTTCATGAAGCTTATTTATTGCCCATGGCGGTGTTCTTCCCAACATCAACCCAGTTCTTCTTCCAAAGAAGTCTGAGAAAGCAGCTGCCAAGGCGCCCAAATCTCCTGCCAAGTCCACCAAGTCGCCAAAAAGGGCTTAAACTTGAAAAGTTTGGTTGTGTTTCAAAAGGAACACAATCAACCCTTACATTCACTTTTATTTTTAGTTCCATCTTCTTTATTGTTATCACTGTATATAAGTTTCTTCAGGATATTCCTGTAATTATGGGTTGTAGGGGGAGGGTTTCCTACCTTCCATGTGTCTAATTAGCACTCAAATTTGTATTTTGTAATGTCTGAGCTACTATAGGCTCGAAGACTTGCTCTTGACTTTCTGCCTTTTACCATAGGATTTCACTTAGGTAGGTTCAGTCATTACTCTTTTTGGGTATTTTAGTACGTATTTGTTACTGTCACCACTATACAAAAATGTAACTACTGTCATCACCGTAAAAATAAGTTTATAGACATTGTCATCACTATAAAAACTATTAAAATTAGGGTCATAGACACTGTAACCAAAGGAAAACTATAGGACAAGAAAAGCACAAACCCTATAGGGCCTAATGAGAAGCGAAAATAAATGTGGTGACAATTCTCCTCTAATATATGAATAGGTAAGAGGGTCATAGAAGTTGTAACCAAAATAAAAACAAGGTAATAGACACTGTCACCGCTATAAAAATAAGGTCATAGACACTGTAATCAAAAGGAAAACTCTATAGACGTTGTATCCAAAATTAAAACAGCTTTATATACACTGTCACCACTATAAAAACGTGGTCATAGACATTGTAATCAAAGGGAAATCATATGATAAGGGAAGCACAACCCCTATAGGGGCTAATGAGAAGCTAAAATACATGTGGTGACAGTTGTTCTCTTATATATGAATGAGTAAAAGGGTCATAAACGCTGCAAGCAAAATAAACATAGGATCATAGACACAGTAACCAAAGGAAAACCATAGGACGAGGGAAGCATAAACCTTATAGGGGCTAATGAGCAACCAAAATACATGTGGTGACAGTTCTCCTATAACATATGAATGGTTAAGAGGGTCATAGATGTTGTAAGCAAAATAAAAATAGGATCATAGACACTGTAACCACTATAAAAACATGATCATAGACACTGTAATCAAAAGGAAAACCCTATAGACGCTGTAACCAAAATCAAAAACAACTTTATAGACATTGTCTCCACTATGAAAAAAGGTTTATAGACACTGTAATCAAAAGAAAATCCTAGGAAAAGGGAAGCACAAACCCTATATGGGCTAATGAGAAGCCAAATACATGTGATGACAGTTCTTCTCTAATTTCTAATTTATAGTTTTCTAGATTTTTTTTAAAGTAGTGTAACCACAATTAAAAAAATTAAAAATGTAACTATTGTTGTCACCATAATAAAAATAAAGTCATAGATATTGTCACCACTATAAAAACATGGTCATAGACACTGTAATCAAAGAGAAATCATATGATAAGGGAAGCACAACCCCTATAGGGGCTAATGAGAAGCCAAAATAAATGTGGTGACAATTCTCCTCTAATATATGAATGGGTAAGAGGGTCGTAGACACTGTAATCAAAATAAAAACAGTGTCATAGCCACTGTCACCACTATAAAAACAAAGTCATGGACACTGTCACCACTATAAAAACATGGTCATAGACACTGTAATCAAAAGGAAAACCCTATAGACGCCGTAACCAAAATAAAAAACAGTTTTATAAACATTGTCAACACTATGAAAAAAAGGTTATAGACACTGTAATCAAAGGAAAATTCTAGAAAAAGAGAAGCACACACCCTAAAGGGGCTAATGAGAAGCCGATATTCATGTGGCGACAGTTCTCCTCTAATATATGAATGGGTAAGATGGACATAAACGTTGTAATCAAAATCAAAACAGAGTCATAGACACTGTCGCCAAAGAAAAACCGTAAGACTAGGGAAGTGTAAACCCTATAGGAGCTAATGAGATGTCAAAATACATGTGATGACAATTCTTATCTAATTTCTAATTTATAGTTTTCTAGATTTTTTTTAAAGTAGTGTCACCACAATAAAAAAAAATTAAAAATGTAACTATTGTTGTCATCATAATAAAAATAAAGTCATAGATAATGTCACCACTATAAAAAGATGGTCATAGATACTGTAATCAAAATAAAAACAGTGTCATAACCACTGTCACCACTATAAAAACAAAGTCATAGACACTGTAATCAAAAGGAAACCCTATAGACGTTGTAACCAAAATAAAAACAGCTTTATAGACACTGTCACCACTATGAAAAAAAGTTCATAGACACTGTAATCAAAGGAAAACCCTAGGAAAAGGGAAGCATAAACCCTAAAGGGGCTAATGAGAAGCCAAAAGAACATGTGATGTACAATATGGTTTAGGGTTTAGGGTTAAGTCTTTAGGGTTTAGGGCCAAGGCCCTAAACCCTAAATCCTAAACCCTAAACCCTAAAATGTTAAGTACAGTACGTGGTTAAGAGATGATTACTGTCATCAAATGGAAAACCCTAGGACAAGGTAAGCATAAACCCTAAAGGGGCTAATGAGAAGCCAAAAGACATTAGGTGGACAGTTCTTCTTCAATATATGAATGGGTAAGAGAGTCATAGGCAATGTCACCACTATGAAAACAAGGTCATAGACACTGTAATCAAAATAAAAACAGGGTCGTAGACACTGTAATCAAAGAGAAATCATATCGCAAAGGAAGAAAAAGCCCTATAGGGACTAATGAGAAGCCAAAATAAATGTGATGACAATTCTCCTCTAATACATGAATGGGTAAGAGGGTCATAGACATTGTAATCAAAATAAAAACAATGTCATAACCACTATAAAAACAAACCCATAGAAATTGTAATCAAAAGGAAAACCCTATAGACGCTGTAACAAACATAAAAACAACTTTATAGACACTGTCACCACTATGAAAAAAGGTTCATAGACACTGTAATCAAAAGAAAACCCTAGGAAAATGGAAGTACAAACCCTAAAGGGGCTAATGAGAAGCCAAAAGAACATGTGATGTACAGTATGGTTTAGGGTTTAGGGTTAAGTCTTTAGGGTTTAGGGCCAAGGCCCTAAACCCTAAATCCTAAACCCTAAAATGTTAAGTAAAGTACTTCGTTAAGAGATGATTGATGTCACCAAATGGAAATCCCTAGGACAAGGTAAGCAAAAACCCTAAAGGGGCTAATGAGAAGTCAAAAGACATTAGGTGGACAATTCTCCTTCAATATATGAATGGGTATAAGAGTCATAGGCACTATCACCACTATGAAAACAGGATAATAGACACTATCATCACTATAACAACCGGGTTATAAACACTGTCACCACTATGAAAAAAAGGTAATAGACACTATAATAAAAGGAAACCTTATAGACGTTGCAACCAAAATAAAATAGGGTTATAGACACTGTCAGCACTATAAAAAAAAGGTCAAAGACACTGTAATCAAAGGAAAACCCTACGACAAGGGAGACACAAACCCTATAGGGGCTAATGAGAAGCCAAAATACATGTGGTGACAATTCTCCTCTATTATATATTCGGGTAGGGTGGTCATAGACGCTGTAATCAAAATAAAAACAGTGTCATAGTCATTGTCACCACTATAAAAATGAAGTCATAGACACTTTAATTAAAAGGAAAACCATATAAACGTTGTAACCAAAATAAAAACAGCTTTATAGACATTGTCACCACTATGAAAAAAGGTTCATAAACACTGTAATCAAAGGAAAACTCTAAGAAAGGGGAAGCACAAACCCTATAGGGGCTAATGAGAAGCCGATATTTATGTGGTGATAGTTCTCCTCTAATATATGAATGAGTAAGATGGATATAGACGATGTAACCACTGTTAAAACAGGGCCATCGACACTGTAACCAAAGAAAAACAAGGCCATCGACACTGTAACCAAAATAAAAACAGGTTCATAGACACTGTAATAAAAGGAAAAACATAGGACAAGGGAAACAATTTTTTGATGACAGATTCGTTTCAAGAGTTTTTAATTGAAACAAAAATAAATTACTAATTCCTAATGGCTAATTTCAAGTTCCTAATTGAAACAAAAATTGCCCTGTCACCACAACTGAATTTTCAGTTCCTAATTGAAACAAAAAATTGCCAGTTCCTAATGGCTAATTGCCATTTGTGTTCACTCAAGTTTTGCAAAACCAAACAATAACGTACAGGTCAGTTAAATAGTCCTAACGTGTTTCGAATCCTAATGTTGTGATGGAAAAATTCGAGTTGGGTCCCTTTGAACATCACCTGAATCTTAGCAGTGTAAACAAACAATCATACCATCAAACCAAAGTTTATGTAATTCGATCCCAAGAAAAACCAAAACCAAAGTTTATGCAAAAGTTTGTTCCCATAAACACACAGAACACAAGCTACAGTCCTTCCTCTTCATCTGAACAAAGATTATGCAATAGTTTGCCAATGAACAGAGAGATTTCTGATTCTACAGCAACAAATTGAACACCTCCAAAACTAAAGAGAGGTGCCCTGCCGGGAGCATTTAAAGAGAGGTGCGCCGCCGGGAGAGGAATCCGAGATCGATTGATGGACTCGCTTGCTGAGATCCGCCATAACTGTCACCACCAAGCGACCTCTGGAAAGTGGAAACCCTAGTCTGATTCCTCCAATTTAAAGAGAGATGCGCCGCCGGGAGAATTGACAGCGGGAGGAGAGAGAGCGGGGATAGAGGAAGGCATCAGCGGCGATTAGGGAACAGGGGAGGGGAGTACCTGCCGCCATCGAAGACATCGGCGGCGATCTTCTCTCCGACGCCATCGCATCCAATCTCCATGATCGTCGTCCTTGTGGATGAAGGCGAGGGCGAGGATAAAGGCGGAGCGAGGATGAAGGCGGAGTGAGGATGAAGATCTGTGAGGGCGAGGATGAAGGCGGAGCGATGGATGCGGATGCGGCTGCGGCTGTGATGCGTTCTCCCTCTCCGGTTTCTCTTGCTCGCTTCTTCTCCGGATGGTCCAAAGGCCGAAGCCTTTGGACCAAATTACTTCTAATATAAATTGAGCCTAATTTTTTTGCACAGGGGTCCCGAAAGTCGGTATTCTATTGTATAAACTAAATAAATTTAATGATTTACATTGATAGTTGGAATTTTATTCTCTAATAAGTTTAAATTATTGGGGCCCTACCTCTATAATATTATGATCGGATCTCTTCACATCTCCCATTCACAAATTAAGCTAGCTAGCTATATAGTTAGTTAACTCTCGATCGTATATATTTGTCCCATTGATCGATCGAGTAATTTTATGTCCATGGCGTCGGATATTGAGCACCAGTTGCCTAGCCATGAAATCGAGGCCGACAACGAAATAAAACCGGTTGCTTCTCGGAGCTGGCTTTGTTGCTTCTGTAGCATTATTGGCAACGGGCTGAAATTCTTGATCGGGGCCCTCGGAGTTTTGATCCTTGTAGGACTTGTTTTATCTATTCTTGCCTTTTTCTTGGCACTTGTTCTTGCAATTTGGTTTGCGGTGCCTTTCCTCGGCCCCTTTATAACCTTCTGCATCAGCTTGCCAAAGAAGAAGTAGATCGCCGACAATGGCTCTGCAGGCATTTACGAGCAATCGTGTGTTAACCTGGGTATAATGGACAGGATAATGATGAGTTCGGGTGCCCTCCTACCCCGGGCAAGTCTGCTTCTCCTGTTTTGGATGCTGTTGAACACCACCGCTCCTAGCCTGAAGAGGCTGACCCTCCTGGGTTCGCCTCTTTGGAAATGGAGTCTCGAAGGCGTCACCATGACGTCTTTCTATTTCGTGGGTATCCAGCTCTACTCCATACCCACACTCTTTCTGGCTCTGCTGCCTTTGCAGACGTCGCCCTCCAGCGAGTACTATTACTACGGGCTGATGCCGAGTGTGACTCTGGTCATGTACTTCCTGATCGTCCTCCTGTCGTGGCTTCTGTATTTCCGTACCGAACACGGGCTGAGGCATCCCTCCACCCCGCATCCGGAAGCATTCCAGTACGTGACGTGGACTTGCGTGTCGCTGTTTCTCGGCTCCGTCCTCTGGCTTTTGAAGGCTCTCCTCCTGCTAGCCTGAAGAGATCTCGTATCTGGAGTATGTAGGTCGCATCCTCCAGTCTCTCGCCCATTCCGTGAGCTCGTTAGAGGACGACGGCGTTGCCGACGTCCTCCAGTGGTTTACAGGGAAATTTCAGGACTGCAACCAGGAGTAAGCGAGCTAACCAGATCTCTCCACTTTGACTATATTTATAGGTTTCATATAATGTCCGGACTCGATATATTGAATTTATTACGTTAATCGATATATCTTTGATTTGGGTATTTGCAGGTGTAAATTAGAGGTGCTTTCGAAGCTATTACCAAAAACTAGTGAAGAGCAGCTGCCAGCTACACCTCCCACCAGGCTGAAGCAAATAATACAGCGATATGCACCAGAATGGCTTTTCTCGGAAGATGATGCAAACAGCATAGCACCACTTTTGTATGATTTAGCCCGAGAGGAACACTCATCAGACAAATTCACTTTTGATGACTTGAAGAAATGGATGGTATCTACTTTGAATTTTCCCTTCTTTCCTCAAGTGTATTTTTTAAGCTTTAAATCATTATTGTTATTGTTGAGATGTGAAAAGATTAAAGAGTATATAAATAAAAATAAACTTATATATATATATATATGGTTGGATTCGGGTACACACAACTCTAAAAGTGAGAAGAAAAGAAGCAATTTGATTGGTCTACATATATTAAATTAATTGGAAAAAAATCCCACGAGCGCGCGAAATGCCACAACCAAAAAATCCCGCCCAATGCCCCAAATCCTCCACCACTCGCATGTGGCGCGTGTGTGACACGCTCCCAGCTTAAGGCTCCCAAAACCCTTCCCCACCCAACCCTCCAACCATTATACCAACACAACTTTCTTGTCTTTAATGCATATTTACTTTATTTTAATCCTTTTATTATAGGAATCTACTTACTAAATTATTACTTTTAATTTTTTTTTTCTAATCATAAATAAACTATTATCATGTATATAATTTATTTAATTATGCCGTAACAAACATGTAAAGTACCTATTTCACCTTAAAAAATATTTTGTTTTATAATTATTTTTTATTTTAAAAAAGGATAGTAAATAAATTAAATCAAATATTTCACTACTCTTTATTTCTTGAACCACACTCTATTTATATGTGTTGAACCAATAAGTATAAAATTGATGAACCACTTCTACTTAATTTATGAACCATTATATATTTATTCACTAAACCACTCTCTAGATATGTGTCGAACCATTTGCTATAAAATTGATGAACCACTTCTATTTAATTCATAAACCAATATATATTTAGTCATTGAACCAACCTCTATTTAGACACTGAACCAACCTCTATTTAGTCACTGAACCAACCTCTATTGTCTCTATTTAGTCACTGAACCAACTTCTATTTAGACACTAAACCAACCTCTATTTAGACACTGAACCAACCTCTATTTAGTTACTGAACCAACCTCTATTTAGACACTGAACCAACCTCTATTTAGACGTTGAACCAACCTATTTAGCCACTGAACTAACCTCTATTTAGTCACTTAACCAACCTCTATTTAGTCATTGAACCAATGGCCTAGAAGAAGTGGTTCATGAACTTATCAAGAAGTGGTTTATGAAGCTATAAAGAAGTGGTTCATCAAGTTATCAAAAAGTGGTTCATCAAACTATAAAGAAGTGGTTAATGAGCATATAAGAAATGGATTATAAAGCTATAAACAAGTGGTTTATCAAGTTATCAAGAAGTGGTTTGTTAAACTATAAAGAAGTGGTTCATGGGCCTATAAGAAGTGGTTCATGAAGTTATCAAGAAATGGTTCATCAAGCTATAAAGAAGTGGTTAATGAAACTATAAAGAAGCGATTCGTCAAGTTATGAAGAAGTGGTTTATCAAGCTATAAATAAGTTATGACGAAGTGGTTCATCAAGCTATAAAGAAGTGGTTCATCAAGTTATCAAAAAATGGTTCATCAAGGTATAAACAAGTGGTTAATGAAGCTACAAACAAGTGGATCATGAAGCTATAAAGAAGTGGTTCATCAAGTCATCAAGAAGTGGTTCATGGGCCTCTAAGATGTTGTTCATCAAGTTATCAAGAAGTGGTTGATAAAGTTTCCATTCTTCTTTTATTTTCTTTTAATGCTTAATTTTTAATTATTATTTTTTAAATAAAATGGTTTATGAACCAATACTATTTACTTCGTGAACCACTTCTGTATTTAGTCACTGAACTACTCTATATATGTGCTGAATCAGTTACTATAAAATTGATGAACCACTTTTATTTAATTCATGAACCATTATACATTTAATCACTTAACCATTCTCTATATATGTGCTAAACCAGTTACTATAAAGTTGATGAACCACTTCTATTTTCTTCATGACCCACGTCTATTTAATCCATGAACCAATATATATTTAGTCACTAAACCACTCTATATATATGTGCTGAACCAGTTACTATAAATTTGATGAACCACTCCTATTTACTTCATGAATCACTTTAATTTTATTCATGAACCATTACATATTTAGTCACTAAATAACTCTATATATATGTGCTAAACCATTTACTATAAAATTGATGAACCACTTCTATTTAATTCCAAACCTGTAATTCAATTCAATTTAAACGAAATCAACAAATTGATAATCTATAGCTAACGATTCCTCATTCAATTAGTACAACAAATTAACAACAAGACTAAAGCATACTCCGTAGAAGTTTAATGAAATAGAATTCATCAAGGTGAAAGGAAAGAATGCATTCAGAACGGTCAAGCAAAATCATTCATTCGCTTCTTCATCAATGTCTCGACAAAAATCAACATCTCTATCATTTCGTTGCTAGAATGGCAGTAGAGGAAGCATGAAGAAAGGGGACAAGAACAGCAACACAACTCAACACAACAACTCCATCCCCCTCTCCGTACGCCGGATTTCAATCTCCCGCCCCCAAATTCCAACAAATCCCAAATCTGAGCACCGCTGAGCCCGCCTCGTATAGGATGGAAGTTGAGGAAGGGACAGGGAAGCTTAGGACGACTGGATTGGCGGCGACTCCTGAGAGAGAGAGCACCGCTGCATTCTCAAGTCGCGGACGAAGAAATTAAAGGGAACGAGATCGTGGTCGTATTCTTCAGGAATCACTTGGCTTCGGTCACGGTGCTCTACTCCCATGGCAACATCGTTGATGTCGATCAGATGGTGGAGGGAGGAGGCGGAGGAGAGGGGCGAAGAAGGAGAAACGCCTGATTGAGTAGATCGAAGAAAGCGGCTAGGGTAGAAGAAGGAAAAGCGCGTGAGGTTTTTTTCTTTAGTTAAAAATCAGATCTGTCTCCACCAATAAGAACGCTTCTTTCCTTCTTACCAGACCAAATTCTTCTCACTTGAACCCTCCCCTATATATATATATATATATATATATATATATATATATCAGTGAGCTAATTTAATTTTCATATTGTCAACCGGTTTTAAGATGAAATCTTTTCAATTAATTAAGACGCAATTAACGTCACAAATTTAAGGATATACACTTTTATATTAAGAATATATAGGTGGCTATTGCAGAAGTATAAAACAGTAGGGTTACAATAACAACTATGAAATTTTATAATAAAACTTAAAAAACATACCCAATGATCGTGTATGAATATAGTAAAAGACATGTTTTATCAAATAGATGGAATAGTTATTATCTGGAAGTACCCAAATATATAGTTAATTATTCAGTTGTAATGGATTGTTATATCGTACCCAAAAAACGTGTATGAATATAGTAAAAGATATGTTTTTATTGAATGGAGGAAATAGATGGGAGAAGTTATTAGTTGCAATAAATTATATTTCACTTGAAGTAAGTAGTAATTCAGTTTGATTCAATTAGAGTGAATAATTAATCGGTTATAATAAGTTATTCACTTGTAGTGAAAAGTTAATCATTTATATGTATAGTTATTTCGGTTAAATATGTTCTTTAGTTTTTAGAGTAATTATATATTCAACGTATAAAACTGAATAACAAGTAACTGCAATTGAATATCTATTCAACGTACTATGGGCGTGGTGGGTGCAGGTTGATGCTCACAAAGAGTGTGTGAACATGGGGCGCACATTAGCTGATGCCAAGGCTATTGTGACCCATTTAGACATATTTCTGTCATTCATTATATTGGTCGTTGTGGCATTATTGTGGCTTCTCATAACTGGAGTTGCAACCACTACAATATTGGTTACAATTGCGACTCCTCTTCTAGCATTGACTTTCGGCGACACTGCCAAAACCTTCTTTCAAGGCCTCATCTTCTGCTTCGCCACCCATCCTTTTGATGTTGGAGATCGATACGTCCTCGACGGAACTGAGGTTTGTATTCAATATATGTACGGATCATAATATCTATTCCATTAATATACATTCATGCCTCCTTACATGAAATACACGCGCGCAGATGAAGGTGAAAAACATCAGCATATTGACAACAACATTCACCAAGATTGAAACCAAGGAGAAATTATACTATCCAAATTTAGTGTTGTCCGACAAACCAATCGTCAACCTCGGTTGGCAATCCGATCCAAGTGATGATGTAGAGCTTACCATTGCTTCTTCCACTTGTATGCAAACATTGAAACATCATATAAACAAGTAAGTCACCTTTTTTTTTTGGACAAATATTTGCTTTCACAATAATTTCAAATTAATTTACTAGTATTAACAATACTACTTGGTGTTTGTTTTTTTATCCTTTTCAAAATTTAATTGATCGATCAGGTTTTTTAGTGAACGTAAGCATTGTTTTCAGAATTCGCACAAGGTGGTGGTGAAAGAAGTTGGAGACAAGATTAAGGTGGCAGTGCATTTCACGCATATTTTGACTGTTCATGATTTGACACACAGTCAATGCTCAGAGAAAAAAAGAGAACAACGATCCCACTTTTTGGAGGAAATAAAACACGTTCTCAGTGAGTTGCAATCTGCAGCTGCTGATGCCAATCGCAATGATGATGGGACTAATACTCGTCTAGAAATTAAAGCCCAACTCCATCTCGATTAGTAGCCCACTCGTTGACTATATGTCCTGAGATCATGGAGCAGAAAAGCATCTAGATCGAGTTCAGCAAACAAAGAGATATGAAGACAATCATCTTACAAGCTATGGCGACTTTAGACCTTTTATTATTATTACTTTATGACTTTAGACATTTTATTAGTATTACTCAACTTCAGTGTGTTATCTGTCTTTCTATCTTATATATACATATAATAAAACCGATGCATAACGTCCTATGTGGCGGGTTGTGGTTGATTATAGGAAAAAAATTGATAAAATAATAGGTTTTTTTTACAGTAGCCAAGAATTAGGAGCGATTATACAAGCTGTAATCTGACTCCTTGATCATCCTTAAGGATGATGGTACAAAGTTCCCTATTATAAGGGATAGTAGAGCTATTACAAATGATACATTTCCGAGCTATGAAGTTCGCTACTTGGTTTGCTTCCCAATAATACGTAGTGTTTGTATTCGACTAGATCAAAGGCAGATTCCAATTGCTTGATCTTCTCAATGTGACACATAATTTCCCATCTTGTGTTCTTGTTGTTGTTGATGGATTTGATAAACTAGACTGTCCCCTTCAATTATTACTCTTCGAAGTCCTTTCCTTATTGCTCGCTCTATACCTGTCTGTATAGCAATAGCTTTAGTTTGAATGATTGAACCTTTCACTTATTCCTTATAAAACATGTCTATGACATGGCCTCGGGAGTCCCGAGCAACCCCTCCCACATGGAAAGTGCATGTGGGATTAACATAGCCATCCACATTGATTTTGTAGACAACCCCTAGTTGTCTGCACCATTTAACTCTAGTTCTCTTTTTTATAGTTTAATTGTCGTGGTTCTCTTTTTCAGTTTGGGTCCAATCATTAATGTTCGCAATAACTCTACAGATGATGTTTTCAGTTGGAGCCGGAGACTTATTCCTAAAAATAAGTTCATTTCTGATTTCCCAAATAGTTTGCCAATTAAAGACTAGATCCTCAAAGTTCTTATTTTCGAGTCGAATTTCATCTATATTTACATCTTGGGATTCATTTATATTCATATGTTGAAAGTGTTTTCCTGTTTGTAGTTCAATGTTATCAATTATTTTTCTAGTGAACAGGCAACTTCTTGCTATGTCTACTGTGTATAATTAGAGTTGGAACAAATGGATGTCAAAACCGCTTTCTTGTATGGTGATCTTAATGAAACCATCAATATGAAGCAACCTAAGGGCTTTATTGACTCTGAGGCTCATCCTGACCATGCATGATTGCTTGTTAAATCTATCTATGGCTTAAAGCAATCTCCTCGACAATGAAACACAAAGTTTGATACTTATATGAGGAGAAGCTTAGTCTTTAAAAGAAGTAAATTTGATACTTGCTTATATTTCAAAGATACTAGAAAGCATGTGATCATATCATCTCTATGTGTTGTTATATGTTGATGATATATATCTTGCTTATTTTTAATCTTTTGATAAAATCAGCGTGATTAAAAAACGACTTAAAAAACACTTTAATATGAAGGAATTATGTCCTACAAAAAAAGGATCCTAGGGATAGACATCTTATGAGACAGAAGTAAAAGGGTTATGTATATGTGTCAATCTAATTATGTGCTGGAAGTGTTAGACATATTTCATATTAAGGATGTTAAGGCAAATGCAGTTCCCTTAGGTACTCATCTTGATCTTACTAAAGTGAGAACTCCCTTATCCTTTTCTAAGATTAATAGAATGGAAAAAAAAATCCCTCATGATGTTGTTGTTGGTTCTGTGATTATGATATGCTTTCGACCAGATCTTGCATTTGTTAAGTGTTTTGAGTAGGTTCATGTTTGATCCGTTTGAAAAGCATTGACAGAACATGAAATACTTGTTGCAATATCTCATTGGCACCGTGAATCTATGTTTGAAATATATATGATGCAAGTCAAGGCTCTATACATGAGCTATTTGGCAATGTTGATGCAGATTATGCCTCTAATAAAGACAATAGGAAGTCCACGACTGCTTATGTCTATACTTGGGCAGGTAATTGTATATCTTGGAAATCTCAATAGCAACCTATTGTTGCTTTATCCTCTATTAAGGATGAATATATAGCAGTCGCTGTCTCTTGGGAGAGAAGAAAGAAAGCATTATACTTCTTTGCTGCATATAGATAGTCAAAGTGCATTATACATGTGTTGAGTTCCCATGTATCATGAACGTACCAAGCATATAGATCTTAAATACCATTTTATTCGTGAGAAAGTTGATCACAATGTGATCCATATAAAGAAAATAGATTGCAATCACCCTGCAGATTTCGGAACTAAAATTGCTACTGTTGAAAAGTTTTTGTTTTGGAGGAGTTTCCTCCATTTGGAGAAAATAACTTGATCTCTATTCTATGACAAGTACTTGGGCTGTTGATGGACTCAGTTTACTAATCCACACTTAGGTTATGTTTGCCTAGAGCAGACTTAGAGAACTACAGTGGCAATTGTTGAGAATATGTATATTTCTCTAAGACTTTTATGTATGTTTATATGTGTAAGTACATTTACCTCATAACATAGAATTGTATGAATTATTATATATGTTAGATATAATTATGCCTAGTAGCACTTGGATGTATATTTCTCTAAGTCTTTTATGTATGTTTATATGTGTACATTTACCTTATAGCATAGATTCGTATGAAGTAGTTATATATGTTAGATATAAGCCTAGTAGCACTTGGGTGTTTAACCGATTGGGACTGGATTGCATTAAACCCTGATGGCTTGATCTCCTAACCTAGTTTGATACCACGTGCTTCGCCCAATAAAAAATATTGCTATTGGCCCATGGACTGAAAGCCTAGATGAGCTAGGGTTGAAGTTCGAGCCTTCGTTGAAACGTAACACTTCGATTATGGTTTCCTTGTGATGCCTATAAAAGGGATCATGTTCACCCGTAGAGAGAGAGAGAGAGAGTCAGTGATCTAGGGCTTGCTCCTTCAAGTTCATTTTGCACTGCGATGGTCGATTCCTTCGGCGAAGGTCTTCTTCTCTTGGGCTCCTAGTGGCGTAGACAAGGCATAGGCTCCTCCGGCGTGCTTGGCTTCCATGTCCTGGGTTTTCTAATCGAATATTCGAAACTGTATCTTCAAGATCTTTTTTTTTTGTCAGAAGGGGAGACGGAGCTCTCCGCACATCTAATCGCGCTTTTATTAATAGGAAACAAATGGGCTAAGTAATCAGCATACGGGGGATAGCTCCACCCCTTACATCATGTTGCGAAATATTTAAGACACCCTCAGGCGAGTCAGTCAATACAACTAAACCAATGTCATAATTAAAAGCAATGCTAACAAGGTGATCCGCAATGCTATTAGCTTCACAAAACACGTGATGAAACTGGATTTCCCAATCTCTACTTAGTAATTAGCCTTGACATTGTTGATATGAGGAAATCGAGAATGCAAATATAAAATATAAATAAATCGAAGCAAACCAGATTCCGTCCTTTGCAAATAATTACAAGACCTCCTCCTGATGTAGCAGCGGGAAGTCAGGATCGATCCACGAGGAAGCATGTCAGCGGATCCTAGGGAGCGGAGAAATCTCACGGAAGTCGACCACAGATGTCCTAGATCTCGACTAAGGTAAGTCGACAGAAGATCGGACCAGTCGAGTAGAGCGCAGCAGCAATCACAGGTTCTCGTCGATCTCGACTAGGGCTTACTCGAGATCGAGTAGGCTTCGTCGACGTCGAGTTGAGTCTTGTCGAGAACCTGCACACAGAAGCTACAACGATGCTAGATCGAATATCAGTAACTCGAGATCGACCAGGCTTGGTTGAGATCGAGTAAAGGCAGAAAAACTAAAACAAAACGAAAGAAAATAAAGACAAATGCTTTGGTATTAGAACTAAACTGTACAAAAAGGACTTCCAAGATTGGGGTTTGCGACAACGATAACCAAACATGCATAAGGCAAGAATAAAACAGATAATCTTGTAAATTGCATCAAAGGACAAGCTTTTGCCTTTTCCAACAATTAGACAACTCTTTCAAGAAACCCTAATCGTCTCTATTGATTTTATGTTTACAATCCAAGTTGTTAGCATGGATCTCCATTAGATGGGTAATAAACACATAAATAAGTAGTAGATGCTCAAAACATGATAAAAGTCGGATCTTTACCTCAGGCACGCAGGGCTATCGTCGGGCTCGCCCCAACCCTAGAAGTGGGTGGACGGCTCGCGCTTCATCGCAACCTCAGACATCATCGATTGAAAGAAATCTAATTGCATTAAAATAAACCAAAGTTTACAACCGCTGGAAGCCAATTCCGCTCTCGCTTCACAACTCCAATCGGCCGCTCACTCTCTCTCTCTACTTCTCTTCTCCTACTGAAATTGAATGATTAAAATTCAGCCCCATGGGCTTTATTTATAGGCTTCTAAACCTTGCTATTCAAGGATAGAAATATCTATCTATATCTAAAACTATATCTAAAAGGCTTAAAGATAAATAAATGGAATAACATAATTAAATCTAAAAAGGAAATTATATCTAAAAGTCTTCAAATGGATAAATCTTCTCCTTCATGATGTAACTTGATAGAATCGGATAGACTCGGCAATCTTCGGCCCCAAGTAATCCCAATCCGAGTAGAATGGATCAAAACGCGTTACCTGGCTTCTGGAGTCCTCCTCGATCTCGAGTAAGGCTAGTCGAGATCGAGTAGAATTGTTGGTCGACTGGGCTTGGCTCGTCGTCTCGGCTAGTTGGTCCTCGACAGGCTCGGACTTGGCTCACATATTTAGTCGATCTCGAGTGCCCCTCGTCGACATCGAGTAAGAATGGGTCGTCGACTAGTGTGGCTTGGGCTGGTCGGACAAGTCTTCTCGATGTGCTCGGCCATGGCTCCACGGTCTTGTCGACTTCGAGTAAGGTAACTCGATCTCGAGGAGGGTGTCCCATTGTCTTGGTCGGCTTGGTGTATCGGGTAGCCTTTTGTCGACATGCTCGGACACAGGCTCCTAGGGCTCCTCGATCTCGACAACGGTCCTCGATCTCGAGGAGGATGTTCGGGCATGGTCGGGTAATCTCTCCTCGACTCCGGGTAGTTTCTCCCTAGATCCGGATAATCTCTCCTTGGTTCCGGATAATCCCTCCTTGGTTCCTCGACATGTGCTCTTCGACTAGGGTGTGTCTAGGCGTGATTCGTCGAGATCAACTAAGGCTTGTCGATGTCGAGTAGCTTTGAGCTCCGGTTCTCGCTTCTTGGTTTTCTTCCGAAATGGTTCCATATTCTGCAATATTAAACAGAAACTTATGTAGATCTCCATTTCTAACAAATAAGCATATACTACATAAATCTGACATGTTTCCAACCCGAAATATGCAAAAATGTAAAGAATATGGAACTAAAATATGCATAAAAACATGGCTACTTTGGAGGCATCAAATCACCCCATACTTAGACTTGCTTGTCCTCAAGCAATAACCAAACAATAACCAAGACCTACAACACATCCTTCAAGTCTTCGCCTTTGTCAAAAGCAACATCTTAAGTAGTAGCAATGTAAGACAAGTGATTTTAACGTCATCACACATATATGAGCGATCCATAAGCATAGGCAGTATAAATCCAACCTCACAGGGATAATGTGTTTACACTCAACTCTTAAATGTGTTTAGGCTATAAAGATCAACTCTCAACTCAATTCCATATACAGTCTTATAAACATTGCAATTTAAATATGAATCCACTTCGCAACCAATTATGAAAATGCAACAAGAATTATCAAGAGGACTTCGCTCAATAGAAGTCTTCAAAGAAGATTCTATTCGGCGGGGTTGTAATGGGGCTTGGTAAGAAATAATAAGGAATAGAATTATTTGGCCATGTGGTGCTTAATAAAATTCGGGAATCAAGACTCCTAAATCTCCAACACAACCAAACCATAACTTCTCAATCATATGCATCCACCAAACTCTCCAATTTATCTTAATGAAGTATGTAACCTTTCAAACTTCCTCAACCTCTCCAAAGTATGTATCTTGCAAATAATGAAAGAAATAAGGTAAATTTGGCTCATGCACTTTATTCACAAACATATGTACTTTTTCTTCTTCTTTTTTTTCGGATATTTTTTTTCGAAAATAAAAACCAAATAACACTAATAGTGCATTTATAATGTGAGCCAAAAATCCTTTTACATAATATGCATAGAAAGATAAAAATTTAAAACCATCCCATATCTCAATAATTTCAACAATCCTTCCTTCTTGAAATGCAACATAAGCTCATTCTTTCCACAAATCATTATTCCAACCAACTCTAAGTCTTAATTCCCAAATGGGGGTCAGGCTCAATTTGGCTAAGGATATTTTTGTGGAGTTTACAATAAAAGTCTCAGGCTAATGTTCTGACTTCAAGCAGGGATAATGCAGGGTAGATAAAGAGAGGATAAAATTGGCTTAAAAGGTGCCTCCATCATTTAATTCTCATCAACATAAACATATAAATGCATTGGTTTTGAATAACTATCACAACATTTAGAGATGCATAGGAAGAGTAAATACACTCAAGAAAGCAGAGGGATTTTTTTATGTTCTCCCTATAAGGCTAAAATTCTCACTGGGACAATTTTTGTTGGATTTTAACCTTTAGTTTAGGATCATATGTGCTCAATTTCTCACAAGTTCACAATCCACATAAAAACCATTTTGAGGACTTAAGCTAAACCTTCCAAACATGCCATAGGATTTACATGATCAAGTCAATCATTATTCATCATCATAGGACATCTAAGTTAGGGTATAAAAACTAAAACAATGCCAAAATTTAAACATGCATATTTTTTCTTTTTTCGACATTTTCTTTTTTTTATGCAAAAATCAAGACTAAACGATTAAAAAAAAACATAAAATTTAAACATGAATGCATAACATAAAAATTAAAATTTCACCATGTAAAACCAAAAGCAAGACTAACACACATGATAATGATAATGAGCCCTTCCCCCACCCCATATTTAAAATTTACAGTGTCCCCACTGTATAAAATCAAATAAAAACAAGAGTAAAGGAAGGAACTCACAGGATAACAAATCGAGGAAGGCGGATCAGGCATGTCGAGTAGACATCTTTGTCGATCTCGAGTACATGTTACTCGATCTCGAGTAACTTTTCTGCGTCCAGTGGATTCTGAAGTCGAGGAGCTTCTGGTGGCTTGTCGATATCGAGTTGGCCTACTCGATATCGAGTAGTGTCTGGGCTGCTCCTCTTTGTCGTCGTCGACTTGGCCTTCGTCGATTCTGACTGTTTTTAGGGACTTCTCTATTCCACTTTTTGCGATCCTTATATGTTTGCTGACCTAAAAGTGTTAGATTGCACAAGAAACAAGACTATCCACATGAAATATTCTAAAAGACATAAAACCAAAACCAAAAACAAAAAACCAAAAAGTTCAAAAAGTCCCGAAAATTCATAAAGTTTTATATACATGCACTAGATTTTAGAGTCGCTAGGCCAACTTCTCCGTTTGCGATCAAGGACCATTATCGTGGGGCCCGCTCATGCTTGGCCCGTCTCTTGGATCATCTAGGTCCTAATGGTAGTATGCAAGCTCAGCTGACAGGTGGTTGCTTGCATCATTTCCTTTCTCTTTCTTCTTTTTCCTTTCAGCTCTTAGTTTTCGCAGATTCTCTCGCCATGGTGTCTTATCTCCCCTCAAATCATTGATAATTTTCTTTATGGACTGAGGGGGAGTACAATTCATACCTGAACTTACCTTTTCGGACCCAAAACAGAAATCTTTGGGTTCGGGGCTAGTCGAGATCGAGTACTACTGGTCGACCTCGAGTACAGGGACCCCATACTTAGGCTCTTGGCAAGTCAGTGGCTCAGCAGAGGTTGTCGATATCGACAAGGGCTTGTCGAGATCGAGTAGAAGCCTTGTCGAGATCGAGTTGGCTTGGTCGATCTCGAGTACAGTGTTGGCACCTTCCTCCGTTGTTTGCTTGGTACCGTGGTTGCTGATGCTTTTCACCTCCAGCCAGGAAATTTCCTCTTTTGCAGGGCCAAAAGAGAAATCTAAAACCTCATCACCTATGGTGAAGGTGAGCGAGCGATTCTTAACACTAATTATGGCATCTGCAGTAGCTAAGAATGGTCTACCAAGAATAATAGGGCTAGTAGGGTCTTCAGCATAGTCAATGATAAGGAAATCTGCTGGAACAAAGAATTTACCAACCTGGACAGGGACGTTCTCAACTATACCTGTAGGGATGACTACTGTATTGTTTGCCATGTATAGCTTGGCATCCACAGGTTCTATGCATCCTATTTTGACCTTCCGCGAGATTGATAGAGGCATGATGCTCACACTTTCTCCTAAATCACACAGAGACTCATATTTATATTGTCCAAAACCCACAGTAATAGAAAACTTACCAGGGTCAGGTCTCTTTTTCAGGGAAGTGGAGTACTTTGCATTCGCCTGCGATCTCTGAGATGGATCGCTTCTTGCTCAGAATTTCCTTCAGAAATTTGACATATCGAGGCATCTCTTGCAGGGCTTCTGTAAAAGGAATAGAAACATTCAGTTCTTGCAGTATATTAACAAATCTGGTAAACCTACCTGCAGTGGGGTCTTTCTGTGCTTTTGAAGGGAAAGGCAGTGGCTTTTTCTGTTTCGGAGCCAGATCAGCTGTCGGAGGTGTTGCAGAGTCGTCGACGTCGGCCAGATGCTGCTCCTCGATCTCGACGACGGGCTCCTCGATATCGAGTTGGGTGGTCGACCTGGAGTTGCTGGTCTGCGCAGCAGAGTCCGAGCTCAGCTTCTGGTCTTGGTCGAGTAGCTTCTTGTCGAGGTCGAGTACGGTCTCCTCGAGATCGAGTAGGCTTTGCTCTGTCTTGAGTTGCTGCTCTGCCTTGCTTTGCTGTTTCCCGACCTCTGGCTCGTGTAATTGATGCCCACTCCTAAGTTTGATAGCTGCGACGTGTCCGGTTTTCCCCTTAGGATTTGGTTATATTTGCCTAGGGAGCTGTCCGGATGGTCGTGGGATCTGTGCAGTGATTTGACCCATCTGCGTCTCTATTCCTCTTTTCCAGATGTCCAGTTTTCCAAATTTTGTAGTGATGTTCTGGAACTGGTTGTTGATGGTGCCCTGATTCCGACGCATCTCCTCAATGATCAGCTGCAGATCATCCTTCTTTTGATCCCTTTGTGGATGTCCTGGAGCTCTGTAGGGTGGGGGATTCCTAGGAGGACCTTGGTTCCACTGTGGTTGATAGAACCTTTGATCTCCCATATAGCGATTGGGACCCCCAGCGTAGGCTGCCTCTTCATGTGTCTCTGCCATTCTGACTTGCTCTGTGTGTGGGCACTCAGTAGTGGTGTGCCGTTGTGATCCGCATTCGATGCAAGGCTGATTGACAGATAGATATTTGACTTGCTTGAGGAGCTTGCGATTCTGGTCTCTGTAGAATTGCTCTCTGACATCTGGGTCGATCTCCTTTGCTGGCTCATGGAGTGGCATAGATGGTGCTGGCCTGGTATAGGAGTTCTCCTCATAGTTTGCAGTAGACCCATATTTGTACGTTGTCATAATTGGTGAGCTTGTCCAGCACACCCCATGCGTCAATTGGCGGCATCGTCAGATACTCATAGCGAGTATAATGGTTGATTATGTCCTTAGTGACTTGATCAAGAGAGTTGAAGAAGATCTCCTGAATGACGTAGGGTGGATGTCCATGAGTAGGGCAAGATCGCATCAGTTCTTTGTAGCGTTCTCATGTCTTTGCCAGCGGTTCCCCTTGCTTCTGTTTGAAGGTGGTGATTTTCTGGCGGAGAAGTGCTGTTTTGGCGGGTGGGAAGAATTTATTCAGAAACTCTTGCTCTACTTGGGCCCATGTTGTGAGTGATCTTGGTTTCAGCCCTTCAAGCCACTTCAGTGCAGGCCCAACGAGAGACCAGCGAAAAGCTTTCATCTTGACATATTCCAACGTTGTACCTTCAACAAGAGTACGGCACATGCCAGAAAAATTGGTAATATGTTCAAGAGGACACTCATTAAATTTTCCATAAAAAGCATTATTCTTAAGCTCTATAAGAAACTGAGTGCGAATTTCAAAAGAGTTATCAGGGATTAGAATCGCCGATTCAGGCACGACGAGAGTTGGATGCATATAATCCTCAGCAGTGGTTGGATATTGGGCAAGCTCAGCTTATGCTTGCCTTGCGCGCTCAGCTTCTTGTTCCCTCGCTGCCCTTTCATTGGTGATAGTGGTATCCTTTGCGGCTAGCTCCCTTGTAAGTCTAGCAATCAACTGTTCTTGTGTTTCAGCGGCCGCCATGATCCTTTTGAGTTTAGAGTGGATGTTTAGGTAACGCTCCGGTTCGTCTAAGCTGTCAAACTCAGGTGGTAGACCAGAACGGCGCATACACCTGTATAGTAACTCAGAGCAGATGTGAGATTTAACTACCTAAGGCGCGAATGATAGCTTCCCCGGCAACGGCGCCAATTTGTTGATAGGAGGAAATCGAGAATGCAAATATAAAACATAAATAAATCACAGCAAATCAGATTCCGTCCTTTGTAAATAATTACAAGACCTCCTCCTGATGTAGCAGCGAGAAGTCAGGATCGATCCACGAGGAAGCGTGTCAGCGGATCCTAGGCAGCGGAGAAATCTCACGGAAGTCGACCAGAGATGTCCTAGATCTCGACTAAGGTAAGTCGACAGAAGATCGGACCAGTCAAGCAGAGCGCAGCAGCAATCATAGGTTCTCGTCGATCTCGACTAGGGCTTACTCGAGATCGAGTAGGCTTCGTCGACGTCGAGTTGAGTCTTGTCGAGAACCTGCACACAGAAGCTACAACGATGCTAGATCGAATATCAGTAACTCGAGATCGACCAGGCTTGGTTGAGATCGAGTAAAGGCAGAAAAACTAAAACAAAACGAAAGAAAATAAAGACAAATGCTTTGGTATTAGAACTAAACTGTACAAAAAGGACTTCCAAGATTGGGGTTTGCGACAACGATAACCAAACATGCATAAGGCAAGAATAAAACAGATAATCTTGTAAATTGCATCAAAGGACAAGCTTTTGCCTTTTCCAACAATTAGACAACTCTTTCAAGAAACCCTAATCGTCTCTATTGATTTTATGTTTACAATCCAAGTTGTTAGCATGGATCTCCATTAGATGGGTAATAAACACATAAATAAGTAGTAGATGCTCAAAACATGATAAAAGTCGGATCTTTACCTCAGGCACGCAGGGCTATCGTCGGGCTCGCCCCAACCCTAGAAGTGGGTGGACGGCTCGCGCTTCATCGCAACCTCAGACATCATCGATTGAAAGAAAACTAATTGCATTAAAATAAACCAAAGTTTACAACCGCTGGAAGCCAATTCCGCTCTCGCTTCACAACTCCAATCGGCCGCTCACTCTCTCTCTCTACTTCTCTTCTCCTACTGAAATTGAATGATTAAAATTCAGCCCCATGGGCTTTATTTATAGGCTTCTAAACCTTGCTATTCAAGGATAGAAATATCTATCTATATCTAAAACTATATCTAAAAGGCTTAAAGATAAATAAATGGAATAACATAATTAAATCTAAAAAGGAAATTATATCTAAAAGTCTTCAAATGGATAAATCTTCTCCTTCATGATGTAACTTGATAGAATCGGATAGACTCGACAATCTTCGGCCCCAAGGAATCCCAATCCGAGTAGGATAGATCAAAACGCGTTACGCGGCTTCTGGAGTCCTCCTCGATCTCGAGTAAGGCTAGTCGAGATCGAGTAGAATTGTTGGTCGACTGGGCTTGGCTCGTCGTCTCGGCTAGCTGGTCCTCAACAGGCTCGGACTTGGCTCACATGTTTGGTCGATCTCGAGTGCCCCTCGTTGACATCGAGTAAGAATGGGTCGTCGACTAGTGTGGCTTGGGCTGGTCGGACAAGTCTTCTCGGTGTGCTCGGCCATGGCTCCACGGTCTTGTCGACTTCGAGCAAGGTAACTCGACCTCGAGTTGGGTGTCCCATTGTCTTGGTCGGCTTGGTGTATCGAGTAGCCTTTTGTCAACATGCTCGGACACAGGCTCCTAGGGCTCCTCGATCTCGAAAACGGTCCTCGATCTCGAGGAGGATGTTCGGGCATGGTCGGGTAATCTCTCCTCAACTCCGGGTAGTTTCTCCCTTGATCCGGATAATCTCTCCTTGGTTCCGGATAGTGCCTCCTTGGTTCCGGATAATCCCTCCTTGGTTCCTCGACATGTGCTCTTCGACTAGGGTGTGTCTAGGCGTGATTCGTCGAGATCGACTAAGGCTTGTCGATGTCGAGTAGCTTTGAGCTCCGGTTCTCGCTTCTTGGTTTTCTTCCAAAATGGTTTCATATTCTGCAATATTAAACAGAAACTTATGTAGATCTCCATTTCTGACAAATAAGCATATACTACATAAATCTGACATGTTCCCAACCCGAAATATGCAAAAATGTAAAGAATATGGAACTAAAATATGCATAAAATTATGGCTACTTTGGAGACATCAGACATCTATTGACAGGGCTAGCAAGTGGGTGACATCACGGAATTTAAGGGTCACTACAGTGCGTGAATCTGTTTCCAGAATCACGCGTCTGTAGCCATCATTCCCGGCGAGTTCAAGCCATTGTACCACTCCCTAGAGCTCAGCCTTGGGGACTGTATCTTTTAGATCTTCGTCAAGGAGGGAATGTTCTTCTTCCTTTTCTCTATGTTATGTGCTATTTCGTTCGTGTTTGCTTAGATCTTCTTTGCAAGCTTAAACTCGCACATGTTTTGTAATCTTTACTCATTATAGTGGATTAAGGATGCTTCTTGAGGCCTCAAGGAGGTAGGATGATTAGGATCTTTGATCGAAACCTCGTAAAATCAATGTGTCGTGTTGCTTTTGCTACTTTGTTTTGATGTTGCTTTAAAATTACGAAGTCGCGTATCAAACTCGAAACTATTCGATATTCACATATTATAATATATTAATAGCAAGAATTTTATATGTAATTAAAATTTTATACATCTTTTTTAATACTATATATTAATTGAATCAACATTCGAAAATCATATAACATGTGAGCTTAATTAACAAGTACCAAGTAATAGAGAGATTAATTTAGACTACCGAGTTTAGTTAGTGCTTCTCATTTATCTTATAACGTGCGCCCAACTTCTAAACCAACTCTATTCTCTCCTTCCGGCCATCTCAATTTTCAAGTAATATATCAAGTATTAAATAACAATAATATACTCGTAGTTAGAACATCGTTGAAGTTTCTGTTTGAAGTTTTAAAAATAAAATAAAATGTGCCCCATACAACTTCGGAACAAAGGTACGCTTATATATAAATAAGGCACAGGGAAACACAAATCAGCAAAACACCAAAAAATTAAGAATATATAGTATTAAGTGGTATATATACACACACCAAATTAAGAGGTTGATCATCGAGCAATGGGGTTGTGTCGAGTACTAGTAGTGGCGTCTGTGATGGCGATGGCGTTGGCAGGCATCGTGGCTGCCGACTACAAACAGCAGAAAACGGCTGCTTACGTGGCGCCGTCGAGGGAGTTGAGCGTCGGGATTCAGGTCCAAGGAGGCATCTACTGCCGAAAATACGGCAAACTCTCTCCTCTTGCAGGTGCAATGGCGAGGCTGACGTGCATAGCATTGAGCGGGAGGGGACGGTACGAGTCAGCGCCCTTCTCGGTGGTCAGCAAGGCCACCGACGCCAAGGGGTACTTCAAGATCAACCTCTCCAAATACGAAGTGGGACCCTACAAGCTCACTGCCTGCAAGCTGTTCTTGGAGACTCCGCCGCCGGGTGAATGCAGCGTCCCCACCGACGACAACCATGGCATCAGCGGCGCCCCTCTCCCCGCCACCTACCGTGTTCTCTCCGACAACACCCACCTCTACTCCATTCTTCCCTTCGTCTACACCCTTCCTTCCTACTAGGCAGCTGCCCGCCGGCCGATCCCTTCATTTTTATATTAATTCCTATGTTTTATATATATGTTTAATTTGGTTTGATTGTTTTGCAACATTTAAACATCAATCTACAATACTCTTCTAAGAGGTGATGAATTAAAACAACAAAACAAGAGTTAATTATATACTATAGATATTCATTTTGCATATGTTCGATCGTAAAAAAATTAATTAAAATAATTTGCGTTAATAATAGATATTAATTATAATCTAAGTACGATTAATGTTAATGACAATTTTATCTATAAATAGATGCACCTTCCAATTTCATAGCTCATTCCAACTCATCTAGCTAGCTTCATCTCTCAATCTTTCACATTCATCAGGCTCAACACAACCCAAATATCTATACACTCAACAACAATAAAATACAATCCAAACTATCCTAGCTTGAATCCACCCCCTCTTAATCTTTTACATTCATATTATCCCAGCATAATACATCTCATGCAGTATTATCCCCCTCCAAATGTCCATCCCATTCCAAACTCATTCAAACCTCCAATATTACAGGGTACACATGAGAGCATGCCAACTTATAGCACACAAGTGAATGTCCAAGAAGAAGAGGTGAATGAACATCTTGCTCATGGACGTACGGAGAGAAGGCAATGGATTGAGAATGAAGTTGAGTTCCTCCTTAGTACATGGTTGAGCACAAGTAAGGATGATTTAGAGGGAAACAACCAATCGGTAAACCGATTTTGGTCAAAAATAGCAACATAAAAAGGGAGGGATGGCTCCACGCGCGCGCTTCAGAAAGACGTAGAGTGTGAGCGATTCGGCCCGGCTAGCCATGATGTTAGCAAATTCACTAGTTGTTTCAGTCAGGCGTCAAAGGTCAGGGCGAGTGGGTAGTCTGTTGATGATATTATGAAAAATATGCCCGAATCTTGTACAATACGGACCATTAGAGGCACGCATCGTTCACGGGATCCAAATAATGAGCAATTAATCCTCGCAAGTGGATTACCACTCATGCTATGCCATGATGGCTAAGTGAAATTCAAGAGACTTGGAGATCGATCTACTAACAATTAGGTTAGAGGTTATATAAGGTGGTTGGGATCATTTGTAACGCTTCTTTTGACAAAAAAAGGCTCCTACAATTTATAACCAATTCTTCAAATAAATCATCCCTTTTGTTCTGGTTTGTCAATTTATGAGTTATATGTGGGTACATATTGTATAAGTCTTGTTACATAGTTGTTTGGCATAGATATAAAGGCAATTTAGTAATTTCATATGTCAACTGATCTTGTAACAAATTCGAGTATAAGCACTGTGTGGAGAGCCGGAAAAGTGGTTGTAACAAACACTGACTTTCTGTTCACTCTCTTTTAATGGCGATTTTGATGTTTTCTCTCTAGCTTGATTTGCTAATTTGTTGTATTGAAACAAGTTGTGTTTGTCCAAATGGTATCAGAGCGCATAGATTGATCTTCGATTCGTCTCTGTTCTTGTGGATATGTTTTGATTCCAAGTGATCGTTGTTTTGCTCGTTTTTTTTCTGCTTCGATTCGGTTGTTGTTCGTCAATCATGGTCGGTAGTGGTTCTGTGAATTAACAAGGACAAGGATCTAGTATCGTTGGTGATGGTGCTGACCACGGTACGTTTGTCGCTGTTACTCCGCATATGGTGGAGCTGGAAAGGGTTGGAATTTTCCTCCACTGGGAATGCAATTCGGAGATGTTGGCCAAGGTCAAAGCTTATTTTAATGCCTATTTCCTTTCCAACTCTGATCATCCAAGCATGGTGCTTGCTGGTGGCTCAGTCGATGGAGGTGTTGATGATGAGTCGATGTCGAGTGGAGTGAGCCGACGTCGACCCCATACTTGCTTTCTGGCATAAGTTCTGGCTCAAGTTTAGTCGATGTCGACGTCGACTGGAATCTCAGTGTGTTGGTTCCAGATTGCCACGATCTCCTCCAATTAGGCTTCCATAGCTCTCTCCTCTAGCTCCTCCAAGGTCATAGTTCTCGTCGTTGGTTCCCCATAAGGGATGTAGCTTCCCTTGATGTGCATAAACTTGACCTCTAATCAATCGAGCTTTTCCATGGTTCTGTTGAAGAAGAACTCAATAACATCATCACCAATGTTAAAAGTCAGTAGTCCCTTCTTCACGTTGATGTTGGCATCAGCAGTAGCTAAGAATGGTCTACCAAGGATGAATAGGTATGCATGATCCTCCGCCATGTCAAGTAAAATAAAATTTGTGGGCACAAAGAACTTACCCACCTTGACAGGGACATCATCAATAACTCCAGTGGGTATAACATAGTTTTTGTCGGCCATATATAATCTCATATCCACATGCTCCAAAGCTCCGACGTTCACCTTCATCCACATGGATAAATGCATGAGGCTTACGCTATCCCCCAGATCGCAAAGAGCCTTGTAGCGATGTTGGCCTATCCCCACAATGATAGCGAATTTCCCTGGATCTGCTTTCTTTTCGGGAAACTCTATCTTCCTACACCATTCTACGATCACAGCCATTGACCGCTTCTTACTGGGGATTACTTTGAGGAACCTCACGTATGATGACATCTCATGAAGAGCTTCGGTAAAGGGTATGGTGAAGTTGAGTCCTTGAAGCATCTTCACGAAACGCTAGAACTTCTTATCGGCAAGGTCATTCAAAGATTTGGTCAGGAACGACATCGTTTTCTTCTTCTTTAAAGCTTGTGTCGAGTGAGTAGACTCGACATTGACTGGTGTAGAGTTGACGTCGAGTGGAGCAGGAGGCTTCTGGGGTCTCTGAGTGGTTGACTCGACGTCGAATGCTGGGGAGTCGATATCGAGTGCTTTTGGGTCCATATCAACTGGGTTAGAGTCGATGTCAACTGGTTCTCCAATAGCTTCCTCTTCCGGTGTTTGTTCGGTCGTTTATAGTTGACGCTTACTCCTTAGATTTATAGTAGCCACGTGTCCAGCAGATTTGCCGTTGGGATTGGGTTAGATTGTCCAGGGAGCGATCCGAACGGTCGGGAGTTTGTACAACCAATTGACCCACTTGGGTCTCGATGTTCTTTTGTCAGACGTCGATCTCTCCCAATCGCGAGTTGATGCCATGCAACTGAGCCACTGAGGGAATTGTTGACTTGTTTGAATTCAGCATGGTTCTGCCTCAACTCATCAAGAATGAGTTGTAGGTTATCCTTCTTTAAATCCCTCTCAGGGTGTCCAAGAGCTCTGTAGGGTGAGGGAATCCTTTAGTATTGGGGTTGATGGAATCCCCAATTATGTTGTTGTTGTCCATAGTTAGGACCCCCCATGTAACGTGCCTCATCATATGTCTCCGCAAGCTAGACTTGCTCGGAATGTGGACAGGCGGTGGTGTTCTGCCTGACGAACCCACACTCCAAACAAGGCAGGTTGTTGGTGAGGAACTTAACTTGTTTCTATAGGAGCCACACTTGATCCTTTGTGAATTGCTCCATCATGTCAGGATCAATCTGCTTCGATGGTTTGTATCGTGGTATAGATGAGGCAGGCCTCACTTCGTAGACCTCAGGAGTCCCACATGTGTTGTTGAAGTTGACCAACCTCTTAAGTGTATCCCAAGCACATTGCAGTGTGTACTCAAGATACCTTTAAGAGGTTGACGGAGGGGAAACGTCGTTAGATGTCACCTCGCCAAAGAAATAACCCAAACTAACAAACTAACTAGTAAACTAGTACAACGGATAAGTAAGGGGTCGAACCCACAGAGAAACAAGTACTTCAATGCAACGTGTATTTACCAATTATGACGCTAACGATAGAATAGGAATACAAATGAAGGTAGACAACACAAATAAACTAAGATATAGATATGAATGGGAACAAAGAGAAGACAAAAGATAAGAGTGTGGTTTGCCTACAATTCGCAACATTGGTTGATTTACTTGGTCCTTGAGTTGATATCAATAATATTCCTAAGCATATGCCGACTTGACTAAATTTGAAGGATCCGCAGGGATACAATCACCTTATTCAATATCACTAACGAATAGGATTAAGAACTCAAGTGCTTAGGCCATTTGGCATATCGATTCAATGCAATTAAGACACAATTGGAACAACCCTAAATAGGCCCTAACAACATCTAGCGAAAAAGATCAATTGTTATCATCCACTACAAAAGGCATAGAAATATTACTAAATCAATGACTTCGTTTGCTGTCGAGAAACCAACAACGGATCCATAGCAAAGATGCGAACTCTAACTAGATGCGCGGTCATAGAAAGAATCACAAATATAAACAATGAAGAACAAGATGATAAATAAACTCATGAATAAAATAGAAATCAAGTCTCACAATCAACTAACCAAGTCTCGAATCATATCAAAACCACAAGAATTCTAGACAATAACGTACCTTGAATCCCTAAACTTAAATCCTCTCATCTCTCTTACAGTTAATGAATTATTGGAATGTTAGTTGGTTGAATGAATACCGGAAATATGACTAATATAGGCCTCTTTTTGTCGGCCAAAAACCCTAGGAAAGATATATAAGAGTTTCCATAAAGATAGACTGGGCCGTGTATCGCAAATCCAGATATGACAAGACGGCGGGCGCCGTGGAACTGGCGGCGGGCACCGTCCGTACAGTACGGACAGGTTCGGCCGACTGAACTTGTAACGCATTGTCTGAAGTCATCATTTGTCCGATTGACGCATATGAATATGCGTTGGAAAGATCTTTCCCAGCACTAATATTCCCATGAAGACCTCAAAAGATAATTCCAACTTATCAGAACCTTAAAGATGGGATTTCTCCATGTTCTCCATTTCCGCTCTTGTTTTTTAGCTCTTCTTTGTCCATTTGCTCCATTCTTTCTCCTCCTTTCGAGGCCGAATCTTATAACCTACACATAAACACTAGAAACCGTAGGTCCCACACTTCGAATACCAAATGACCAAGAATATGAATACCCTTATTCAACACGCAATATGAATACCTAATGCACATAAGACCTACCTATAATGCCTCTATAAAATATGCATTATCAGAGGTATATGTGTTGATCCGTTCCTTTGTAGGCACGTCCAGGGAGTTGTAGATGATTTCCTGGATCACATATGGCGGTTGCCCATGCATATGGCAACACTTGAGTAGGCGTGTGTAGCGTTCCAAGACTTGTGCGAGTGTTTCCCTTGGCTTTTGCTTGAAAGTCGTGATCTTTTGTCTGAGTTGCGTTGTCTTTGCTGGTGGAAAGAACTTGTTGAGAAACAAGTCCTTGAGTTCTATCCATGTGCGGATGGATTGTGGAGTCAAACCCTCCGACCATTGTGAAGCCTTGCCTGCAAGCGACCAACGAAAAGCTTTTAGTTTTACATATTCTAGATTAGGGCCATCAGCAATAGTTTCGCATAAATCTAGATATGTAGTCATGTGTTCCTTAGGGGGTTCATTGGGCTTTCCCTCATATTAATTCCTCCTAATTTCATAAATAAAAGAAGGCTTAATTTCAAAAGAGATGGGAGGAAGATAATAGGAGATTCTGGCACTGCCAGAGTAGGATGCATGTATTTTTTTCGCATTCGGAGGGATGTTCTGCAGTTGTTCCTCAAGCTCTCTTCGGGCTTGGGCGCCGCAATCCGCCCTTGCCTCCCACCTTTGTTGATTCCATGTGTATTCAGCCTCTTTCCGGGTGTATTCTGTTTGCTTGGTGGTGAGCTCATCTACTTGCTTGTGGAGCTTCTCAAGCTTCTGCTTCGTAGTACGTTCCACTTCTTTGTTGTCGGGCATGAGTCTTTTCTTTAGCTTTTCCTGTAGACAAAAGAAGCGTTCCGGTTCGAGCAAAGGTTCAAACTCTTGTGTCCAATCAGCGTGTCACAAACACCTATAAAGCAAACACTAGAAAAAGATAAGAGCATAAAAAGAAACTAGAAAGGGCGCGATTGATGGCTTCCCTAGCAATGACGCCAATTTTTGTTAGGAGGAAAATCTAGTATGAAATAATATAAAGATATAAATCAAACCAATCTCCGGTGCACGCAAATAAAATACAAGACTTCCTCCCGTTGTAGTCGAAGAGGTCATGATCGATCCACAAGGAAGTGTGTCAGCGCTCGCCGATCTAGTCTCGTAAAACAGCCCTTTGTGTCGACCAGAAGCCACTCGATATCGACTGAGGTTCAGTCGATGTCGAGTCAAGGCAGTCGATTCCTAATGCCAACCTGCAAAATCACAAACAACAAAATCGACGTCGAGTAGGAGCACTCGAGATCAGGTCAGTCACTCGATATCGGCTGGATAGAGTCGATGTCGAGTCAGTTTGCAGTAGAAACAGAACGTAAAATTGAGTCAGAAAAGAACGTCCCAAGAATGATAGGATGGATGAGAAATAATGAACATAAATAACGCAGGGGTTGTTGTTGATATCAATACACTAAAGAACTTCCAAAGCCAAAGAATTTACCACAACGATAATCATGCAATTGTATACTAAATCCAAGAAAGAAACATGCTTTTCATCAAATACCTTTCATCATTAACAAATAGGAATATAGAGACTCTTGCATAACCCCTAAGTGTTACTATCCCTTTTTCATAATTAATCCAAATTCATAATAAGATCACTTTCGCTTCAATATTATAAATATGAATCACCCACTACTCTCGTCGAAGAATTATATATGCATATAGGATAGAAGATGAAAACCATATAAAGACCATACCTTTAAGCATACTTACATGGATATCGCCGGGCTCGCCCCGACCCTAGAAGTAAGGTGACTACTCGCGCTTCATCATAGCAAACATCATCATAATTGACATAAAATAACTAACTTGAATTAAAATAAAATATAACCTTATAGTCGAACAAAGCCAAACCGTCTCTCTCTCTCACTAGGATCGGCCTCAACGCCCTATCTCTCTATTCTATGTTTGCACAATTTCTTGTGGAATGGAATGTGGAATTGAATAAAAACCATCCCCCAAGGGCTTTATTTACAGGCTTCAATCCTTGCTAGCCAAGGAAAGAGCAATTCTATCTATTTCCTAAGATAAAAGATTCTTAAATTAAATAAATAAAACAAATAGAAAATCCCGTAAATGGAAATTAACCCTTTTAGGATAGATGTTCATCAAGGAGATAGAAGATCTTTAACTTCCCCCTTAAGTAACTCTCCTCGGATCCGGATTCCTCAACGCATCTCTAGTGCTTTGCAGCTTCACTCGATATCAAGTCACTTGTTCTGTCTCGAGTGCGCCACTTGATCTTGGGGGAACTTGTGTAGTGTCGAGTGGTGGTCAGTTGATCTCGACTCTAAGTGTGGCTCATGGACTCGACATTAAGTCAACTTTAGTAGATGTTGCGTGAACTTCAGTAGATTTGTTTGCTCCAACACTTAGCCAAATTATGGCTTCACTTCAGTAGATGTCAAGCGGTTCAGTAGACATCGAGTGAAAATCCAACTTCGTTCCTTCTTCTCCAAATTGCTCCAAAATACTTCCGATTTCTGCAAAATAAAACAGAAACTTGTGTAGACCTCCATAACTCATAAATAAACATAAATTACACAAATCTCATACTTTCCCAACTCAAAAGTATAAAATATAAATAGAAATCGGAATAAAAGATAGTATAAAACATGGCAAAATAGGCGCACATCAGCAGGGTATCCTCTCTTGCTTGGGTGTTGTTGTGAATCTTCCCATTACTCTGTTCTGTTACAATAAATCTGCCCAACATCTTGCCCTCAACCCCATTTTTCATGAACGCATCAAACATGTTAGGATTGATGGCCATTTCATTAGGGAGATGGTGCAGCAAGGCGTCATTAATTCTGACAACTCATGTCGCTTCTTCTCTCTAGATTGATGATATTATCACTAAGGCATTGGGTGCCAAGCAATATGCCTTCCTTCGGTCCAACCTGGGCCTTGTTCTTCCTTCTATAGGTCCAGCGAGAGGGGGGTGGCTTAATCTGTAAGGGCAAGTTAGTAATTTTAGATGCCAACTGATCTTGTAACAAATCCGGGTATAAGCACTCTGTGGAGAGTGGGAAAAGTGGTTGTAACAAATATTGACTTTCTGTTCAATTGCTCTCTCTTTCACCGGCGATTTTGGTGTTTTCTCTCTAGCTTGATTTGCTAATTTGTTGTATTGAAATCAAGCTGTGTTTGTCCAAACAATTGAAATCACCTTCAACCTAATGATAACCAGAGTTATGTTTAGCTATCTTGGTCCTCAATACTTCAAATTTTCAAATGAACATGCGCAAATTGTCTATAATCGATAGATGACAAACACCAGTTTTCCTCATGTCTAAAGAAACCAAGAAGCAATTTATCTAAATTGTGTGTTAGCAAATTTAAACAAGTTTCATATATATAAATAAATAATAATACATTTCTCATTACCATTTGAAAGATCATTAGTCCAACAACTTTGGTTGGCAAATTGAAGTAAGCTACATTCAAAGGAAGAGAATTAAGAAGAATCTCAGGGAAATCAAAAACATAAAAAGTGCATCCAACTTAACTTTCCAAATGCTTCAAGGGTAAATTACATAAAACTAGACACTAAATATCAAGTTTTTCATTTAACAACCCATTAAATTCGAAATTACACAAACTCACCCTGTAGATACGTTTTGTTAACAAATCACCACTCATGATAAAATTTTATCAAGAATTTTGAAAAAATATTGTAAATGACCAAGATACCATTTTTTGAGGAATTGAACATCTGCATGTGTACATACAAGAGGAGCCAGGATCTCATGCGCCCTACCGTGTGCCATACGGTGCAACACTAAATTATTTCGGATATAATTTTACTTTTTAAAAATTTTAAAAAAATACATTTACATCCGTCATGCGGGCCCCAGTGGGAGATCCTGATTTCTAGCGGCAACGCACTGCAGGTCAGAAACTATTCACCGTACTCTCATGCCTGCCGTCGTCTTTGATAATTTGCGCGCCATGGCCTGTATCTTTATAGTAGACATCTCCTGTTCCAGCCATCCCTGGAAGACAGATATCTAACTCAAAATGCAGAAATGGCTACAAATCTCCATTGACAAACATGACGACGGTCGATGAAGAAGATTTTCAAGGGTTAGCGACCTCGAAAAGAGCAAAAGCAACATGCGATGACAAACAAGTCCCAGAAGAAAATCAATCGAAGTTTGATGTAGTCGAACCATGAAAACAAACAGAAAGACAGGGTCTACATATCAAAGATGAAGCAGAGATCACAAATGAGATAATCATATAAGCAGCTGAAACAGAACGAAGAGAGATGCCTGACAGAATAGCTGCAATGCAAGCCCCCATGAAAACCATGTACCCTGATTTCAAAGATCCAGATGAGTTGCCAAAGATCCAACCGGATCTGATCTAGTGACTCGGAAAAAAGTTACAATGACTCAGCTTGAAATCAATCAACCAGTGTAAAGTTGATGAGTAGCTCTTGGCCAGTTATGAGTTATGACTACAGCTGACGCTGGGTTAAGTAAAACCATCGATTAATTGGTCTAACATAATTGGTCGCAAATATTAACTGTACACGAAATGGTACAACTCTGTCTCACATCATTGGTATCTTCATCCAGCTGTGCCCTCAATTCTCTGCAAAGGAAGGTTCCTTCTCTATGGGCTCCACCTTCTCAGCTCTACCATCTGGCTTCGGAATAATAAGCCCATACCCGCCATCTTTTCTTCGATACAGAACATTAATCTCACCTGGACATATGACAGCATATCAACATAAACTTGCCATCAAACAGAATGGAATCAAAGCATACATCAATTTGATCAACTGATAAGAAAAAGCACCTGTTTCTTCATTACGGAACGCGTAAAAATCATGATCAACCATTTCAAGCTGATCAATGGCTTCAGTGACAGTCAAAGGTGGCATGTCAAATTGTTTCATACGAACAATCTGTTGAGACAAAAACAAACAGCTTAGCAAACATATAGGATCCATCCTGAGAAATTCATGGCTTTATGCTATGAATAGAAAAACAAAATAGACAGTGAAGTAAAACAAGGGGCTGACCTCTTGAACAACTTCCTCCTCCTCCACAGAAGATGTATCTTTTTCATTATCTTCATCCTTGACGAGGGTATCAGGAATCATGTCAGCAACCACCAGCCGCATTGGGTCAGCTTCCCTTACCTTCGATCTATTAACACCCTTCATATGCCTACCGTGGTCTGTGTCCTTCTCCTTGATCTTCCTCAACTTCCTTTGCACAATCGAGGAGACTAAATCTATGCTCCCGTAAGTTGACTCCGCATCTTCCTCTGCACGAATCACTCCATGGCCCTTCGTAAACAATGTAGCCTGCACAATTCCTCACAATCTTCAACCCATTGCTTTAACTTCCTTCATTAATGTTTTCGGACCTCAAACTCTCAAAGTGTATTCAATTCGGCTGGTATCTACATTCATTATTTTCGTATTCGGATCATCTTGTAGGTTATACAACTTGCAGTTTCCCTAAATCATTGTCAGCTCAACTGGCACAGCGGTGTCTGTCTGAAAACCATTCCAGGTGAACTATATGCATAGTTGGATACTGATATTTCTACACTGTTCAAATCCATCACTTGTTCTTAAACAAATAAGATGTTGAAATCTAACAGGAATCCATCAGAATACAACACTACAAGCCTATCTACTAGCCCAAAACTGTTTTCCTAAATTGAATGCTGAATAAGTAAACGTCAGAGAATCTGTTTACCAAATTTGGAGTCCAGGTACAACTTAGAAAAACCTTTAATAAATAATGATAAACAGGCAAAATTAAGGTAGCCAACCTCACATCTCCTCTTGGGTCCTTTACCAGATTCCCTAAGAGACAATCTGATATCCACTTCTCTCACTAAGTTATTGTGGTTCTTCACTGCCTTCCCAATCTTTTCTTCTACATAACTCCTCAAAGCTTCATTCACCTGTACAAACAAATCATTAAACAAGATTCCAATTTCCTCATTTCATTCTGAATTGCTGCACAACACAGATCCAGTTTCTCAAATTTCCTAAATCATCTTGCCAGAAAACAAAGAATTAAACCCCTAAAATAGTAAATTGAGTACCGGGAAGTTCTTGGCCTGAAGAATCAACTTAACAGAAGAGAGAGGGCCATCCCAAGACATGGAAACCACAAGTGGATTTGAATTTGATGTGTGTGCTTCATTGTGCCTCAAAAACCCCAGTCTGGGTTTAACATTAAAACCGCCCAAAGGGTTTATGAAGTGGGATTTGAAACTGCCTATATGGGCTGTTTTAGAATCGTTGCAGCACTTTGGTGGGAGATGAATCGAAGCGAAACCACTTATGCCCGCCATAATTTTCGATTCTTAATTAACTCAGGGTCTGCGGATTTTTGCTTTGCAGGGAAGATGAGGGAGAGAGATGGATAGGGGCAAATGACGCAGTAAGCTTTGGGTTGATTTAAACTAGAAATATCTCTCTCATTTTTGTTCCCTCTTCTTGAAGAATGAAAATGACTAAAATTGGATTCAATGGATCGGGATTTTTATCAAATTGTCGGTAGTATATGCCACGTAGTGTTTTGGATAATTATGGACCCACCTCCTGACCTCCACCATACATCGGTGGTTTGCGACAGATTCGTGACCGGACAGAGATAGGGGCACAATTTGGTAAAATTTGATTCAACTTGAGAATCCGAACCGATCCAATCCATCACAATTTAGATTTGATCCAACTATCATATACGGAGTACAATCCGAATTCAAACCTCGATCCAACCTTCTTTATTTATTTATTTATTTTTTTTAACGACGAGGAACCCACATTTGGTGACAAACTCCGGGCACGTGATTCAGCCGGCAAGAGCTACGCACCTGGTAAACCGGCTTGCGCCGACCGACTCGACCCACTGGAAAAAAGCAAGGCAAACCTTGGATTTTAATTCAAGGAATGGGGCGGAGGTAGGGTTCCAACTAGGGCTGTTATCTGAGCCAAACAGCTCGGGCTCGGCTCGAGCTCGGCTCGTTCGTAAAGGTAAAACAAGTCGAGCTTGAACAATGTTTTGGGCTCGAACCGAGCTCGAGCCGAGCCCGAGCCGAGCTCAAAAGCTCGACATTTAAATTTACAGCAATACCCCTAGGTTTATAAGGGGGGAGGATGTAGCGTTAAGCGTGCGTGAGAGGGGTTCTGTTCGCTCTTCTATGTCTCGCATGTCGCCGCTTCTCTTCTTCCCTTAGGGTTTCAATCTACTCGGCTCGTCCTTCCTTCCCTCAGGGCTCAGGTGGCGCCGGTGAACACCACCACCACCACTCGAATCAAGTGGCGTCGGCGTCTCATTGTTAGATTGTCTTCCTCAGTCGTTCCTCAACTCGGAATCAGACTCCTCAAGCACCACGCAACAGGTAGTGTCATTCCCCTTCTTACTCCTCCTTGTTTACCGGTGAGATCCCTCCTTGTTCATCTTCTTCTTCCAGGAGGCGCCAGGCAGCAACACAAAAGTTTTTTGCTATCAGATTTGGTTCGGTTGAATTAGAATATTTGTTTTGAATGTTAAGTAGAAGTATATTATTTTGTTCGGTTGCTTCTCGTTGTTCGTCTTTCCTCCCGCCACACCAGGTTCATCTTTCTCTTACTCCCTCCTTGTTCATCTTCCTCTTAGTAGCCTGATTTGATAAGAATCATTCGATTTCTCCAAACCTCAGGGTAACCTTGCTTTGTTTTTGTAGTGGTGTTTGTGAAATTCACTCTGGATTTTGATTAATGGTTGACGAGGTGCTAGTTTTTATTGTGATTGTGTGCTTCAATTTTATTTTTGACTGCCTAATTTTGCATTCCTCAATCTCTGTTTGCTACTATCACAGCCTCTGGTGTGGAGTTTGCTGCCAGAAAGATTGGGATGTTGCTGTTGTTTCTTTCCTTCAAATTCGAAGATTTGTACAACTGAAAATGAAGTTGAAGATTTGTATAGCTTAAATATTTGTACAGCTTGAAGATTTGTACAGCTTGAAGTTCAAGTAGGTTCTTAAGTTGGACATAACTATATTTTGAAGAATGTTTTTTTTTGGTAGAACATTTTGAAGATTTGTACAGCTTGAAGATTTGTAGTTGTACAGTTCAAGTACTCCCTGCTATTTTAAATTTGTACAGATTAATATAAATTTGTACAGTTTGAAATTTGATATTTTTCAGCTACGAACCGAGCTCGAACGAGCTTGAACGAGCCCAACTGACGAGCTCGAACGAGCTTAGGCTCGTTCGTTCGGCTTGTGTTATGAGCTGAATCTGCCATGTTTTACAATAACTTTTATATCGTTTTCTGCATACATTTCATTCATTTGGGCTAGAATAGTACAGAATCTATGTAGTTTATGCTTATTTGCCAAATTATGGAAACTACACCAGTTTCTGTTTAAATTTGCAGAATTCGAGGCAATTTACAGCAGTTCTAAGAAGGGAAGAAAAGCTCGGAAATCAACTACAGAAGTCCAAAGTCAAAGAACGGCAGAACCAGGACGAATCAGGCTGGAGCCCAGAGTTACTCGATATCGAGTTCTTTTACTCGATATCGACCAAGGAAGTCGAGAAGTGCCTGGTCGAGTAGGACCTGATCGAGGAGCTGAAGACGAAGCTAACCCGACTCCGGAGCTCTACTCGATATCGAGTAGTTTACTCGATATCGACAACACCCCTAATGCCATGCCTTGAGTCGAGGAAGAATGCTGGGTCGAGAAGCCAAAGACCTGGAGATGCCGAGCAGCCTTTACTCGATATCGAGTACTTTGCTCGATATCGACGAACCCAGAACCACATGCCCAAGCCAGATCGGGGAGATGTTGCCCGAAAACACCAGGCTAGCAAGTCGATGACACCATTGCTCGATATCGAGGACTTTACTCGATATCGAGGACAACAACACCGCTTGTCCGAGCTAGATCGATGATTGTTTACTCGAGGTGCCTAGCCAGCTGAAGTCGACGCCCAAGTTACTCGATATCGAGTACTTTACTCGATATCGAGGAGATCTATCCGGATCCGCGTTACGCGGTGAGCTGTCCGTGTCGAGCTGGGATTTTTTGGAGCCGAAGGAGTCCGATTCTATCCAAGATCTATCAAGCTCTATCTATGGAGAAGAGATTTACCCACACATGGAAGATTTACCTTTTTGGATTTAATTATTTTATTCCATTTATTTATCTTTAAGTAAGTAGATATTTAGATATAGATATAGATAGACTTTCTTACCTTGATTAGCAAGGGTTGGAAGCCTATAAATAAAACCTTAGAGGCTGAGTTTTATTCATTCAATTTCAGAGACAATTAGTTACATAGAGAGAGAAGGAGAATAGGTTGTAAGTTTGAGTTTATTAATGCAAGTTAGTTCTTTTTCATCAAAGATGTCTGCTATTGCGATGAAGAGCGAGTAGTCCACCCACTTCTAGGGTTGGGGTTAGCCCGACGGTAGCTATGTAAGGTGATGCGGTAAAGGTACGATCTTTTTATGCAATTCGTCTTCTATCCCTATGAGCATGATTCTTTTGCGAAAGTTGAAGGTGCTCCTTGTTTGTGTTATTGAAGAGAAAGTGATCTTAATACAAGTAACAATTAGGGTTTATGCGAAAGCCTCTATATTCCTACTTGTTAATAACGAAAGTTATTTGATGAAAAGCATGCTCTATTATGCCTTTATGTGTTATTTTGCATGGTTATCGTTGTGGTGTTGATACCCTGGCTTTGGAATTCTTTAATTTATTGAATTTATTTCGTTGAAAATCTGCATTCTGTGTTCGAAAGTTTGCAATTTAAGTTTCTGTCTTTTACTCGATCTCGGGAAGTTCTTGTCGATATCGAGTTGGTCTTACACGATATCGAGTAGGGTTTACTCGACGTTTGTCTTTGCTGAGTCTTCTGTGTGTTGGTCGATTTCTGCTGTCTGTTGTCGACTTGCTGTAGTCGATATCGAGGACTGTTGCTTGATATCGAGTAGTTATTGTGTCCTTGCTTTATTTTCTGCTTTTGTTTGTTATTTCTGTCTTTCTTTCTGTCTTTCTGTCTTTCTGTTTGCTTTTCTGTTTGTGAGATTTGAGCTGAGATCCGCTGACACGCTTCCTCGTGGATCGATCCTGACTTCCCACTACTGCATAGGGAAGGAGTCTTGTAATCATTTGAAAGAGACGGAATCTGGTTTGCTTTACTTATTTCATATTTTGAATTGCAAGTCTCGATTTCCTCCTACAACAAATTGGCGCCGTTGCCGGGGAAGCAATCATTCGCGCCTTAGGTAGTCAGATCTCACTTTTCTTTTGAGTTACTTCGCAGGTATATGCGCCGTTCTTGTCAAACACCTGAGTTTGACGCCTTAGACAAACTGGAGCGCCTTATACACATCCAAGCTAAACTAAAAAGAGCCATGGAGGGCACAGAGACACAGGAACAGGTGATTGAGAGGCTTCAGAGGGAACTAGATGCTAAAGATACTGCTCTCATCGCTGAGAGAGCACGCACTACACGGGAAGCTGAGCGTTCGAGGCAATTGGAAGATGAGCTTGCCCAATACCCTACAACTGTAGAGGATTACATGCACCCGACTCTCATCATGCCTGAATCGGCCATTCTAATCCCTGAAAATAACTATGAAATTCGCACTCTTTTCCTTATTGAAATTAAAAATAATGCTTTCTTTGGTAGATTTAATGAATGTCCTCTTCGGCATATTACCAACTTTACTGAAATGTGTCGTACTCTTGTTGAAGGTACCACCTTGGAGTACATCTTGATGAAGGCTTTTCGTTGGTCTCTATCGGGTCCAACATTGAAGTGGCTTGAAGGGCTGAAACCGCGATCCCTCACGACATGGGCTGAAGTAAAGCAGGAATTCCTCAATAAGTTCTTTCCTCCTACCAAGACAGCACTCCTTCGCCAGAAGATCACAACTTTCAAACAGAAGCCTGGGGAGCCGCTGGCAAAGGCTTGGGAAAGATATAAGGATCTGTTGCGATCAAGCCCTACACATGGACATCAACCCTACGTAGTTCAGAAGATCTTCTTCAATTCTATTGACTTGGCTGCTAAGGATAGGATCAACACATATACTCATTATGAGTATCTGACAATGTCACCTGCTGACGCATGGGCTGCCCTCGATAAGCTGACTAATTATGACAACAAGTATGGGACTCCAACCAACTATGAGGAGAATGCCTACGCCAGGCCAACCCCATCCATACCCCTCTATGAGCCCTCTGAAGAGATTAACCCAGATGTCAAAGAGCAATACTACAGAGATCAGAACCACAAGCTCCTCAAGCAAGTCAAGTATTTTTCTGTCAACCAGGCCTGCATCGAATGCGGATCACAGATGCACACCACTACTCAGTGCCCACACACAGAGCAAGTCAGGCTGGCAGGATACCATGAAGAGGCAGCTTACGCAGGGGGTCCCAGGGTGCTCCTAGGAACCACAATGGAACCAGGGTGCTCCTAGGAACCCTCCACCCTACAGAGCTCCAGGACATCCAGAAAGGGACCAGAAAAGGGATGATCTATAGACCGTCCTAGAGGAAATACGGAGAAATCATTCAAACATCAAGCAATCCTTCAACTCAGTCTACACTCAGATATAAGATGTCAACTCTAGGCTTGGGGAGATCGATGTCTGGAGAAAATCAATTGATAAACAGATTGGCCAGCTAGCAGCAAGAGTCACCAGACAGTTAGGTTCACTCCCAGGATCTTCAGAACCAAATCCCAAGGGGAAGACAGGACACATCGCTGCTGTAAAACTCAGAAGCGACCACCAACTACACGAGCCAGAGGTCGGAAAGCAGCAGGACGAAGGAGAACAGCAACTCGATATCGACCAACGACCAGACCTTGGTCGATATCGAGAAGAGGCAACTCGATATCGAGGAAACACAACTCGATATCGACGACAGAGTGGACCATCCTTCGTCTGCAGAGCACAGCAACTGGACATCGAAGAATCTGGTCGATATCGAGAAGAATTTGGTCGATGTCGAGGAGAATCACATCGATCTCGAGAAAGCTGCAGCACCTCCGACATCTGTTCTCGCTCCGAATCAGAAAAAGAAGCTGCCCTTCCCAACAAAATCTCCAAAGGATCCAGTAGAGAAGAAATTTCAACGCTTCATCAGGATGCTTCAGAAGCTCAATGTCACCATTACCTTCACAGAAGCTCTTAATGAGATGTCATCCTATGTCAAATTCCTCAAGGAGATTTTAAGCAAGAAGCGGTCAATGGCTGAAATTACAGAGGAGTGCAGCCATATGGACATACTTGAGAAAAGGCCAGATCCAGGTAAGTTTGCTATAACTATTGGATTTGGTCAATATAAATTTAATGCTTTATGTGATCTTGGAGCTAGTGTGAGTATAATGCCTTTAACTATATGGTCCAAGATTAAGATAGGTGCCCAAGAGCCTGTGGATGCTAAGCTTTATATGGCCAACAACACGGTGGTCATTCCAACAGGCATGGTGGACAATGTGCTAGTGCAAGTAGGTCAGTTATTTGTCCCTGCTGATTTCTTAGTTATTGATATGGCGGAGGACCCTGCTTGTCCAATTATTCTAGGAAGGCCCTTCTTGGCGACAGTGGTTGCCAACATAAGCGTGAGGGAGAGAGTACTCACTTTCAACATCAGCGATGAGGTAATTGAGTATTCTTTTAATAAAACTGAAAGGCATACAGGTCCAATGGAAGAGGTAAAATCTATCTCAGCTGGTTACATCACTTGTGGGGAGCCTAAGGTAAGAAATATAACTCCTGAAGAGCTGGAAAAGAGGGATATGGAGGCCCAGGTGGAGAAGATCATGGCCATCCTGAAAGAAGAAACAGAGAATCCACTCGACACGGACCAAGGTACGTCGATTTGGACTAATTATTTTTCGGATGCCTTGACAGGATGCAAGTATGGGGTCAAAGTCAACCAGAATTCCTCGATATCGAGGAATTTGGTCGATATCGACCAAACTCAGAACCCTCCACCAGCAGCAGCGTCGTCGAGCAGCCAATCCGAAGCACAACACTCCTCGATATCGAGTAAACTACTCGATATCGACCAAAACCCCGCTGCATCGACTTCGCCTTCCTCGACCAGCAACCCACTGGCAGCTGACGACAACTCGGTATCGACAACCTTAGTCGATATCGACCAAACCTTGCCTTCCTCGACTCCAGCATCATCAAGAAGCAGGCCACCAGAAGCTGAAAACTCGTTGAGATCGAGTACTGTTACTCGAGATCGACCAAATATAGTGGCCCCCGAATCCGTTTCTGCGAAGGTAAGCCAAGGTATGGATCTTTCTTCTCCTATTTCCATTAAAGATCTATCTATACATGAGAGAGGTTTGCCTTGGTATGTGCGCTTATGTAGGATTTCCAATGATGAGCCCAAAGAGTATGAAGTTGGAGACAAGCTCTATGTCTCCAAATCGAAAGATCATTGGTTTCCTAACAAATTCAACAAGAAGAGGATGGGGCCCTTCGTGGTGAACAAGATCCATTCTGGAGGATTGCAGCTGATGGACAAGAATGGAGTCCTATTTGAAGCCCAAGCTACATGGGCCTTGCAGATGCCACCTTGAGCTTAATGGAGAAAGTCGGCCTAGCGACTATAAAATCTAGAGCTTGTAAATAGACATTTATTTTTGGGACCTTTTTGGACATTGTTGCTTTTGTTTGTTTTTGGTTTTGAATTTTTAGTTTTTCTATTGTGGGTATATGTCTTCTATATTTTTCAGGTCCATGGGGATAGAAGCAAGCTAAAACGGACTTGGCCCAGAGCATTAAGCACTCGATATTTTGAAGCCCTACACATCTGTCTAGTGAGTTTCTTTCTTTACCCTTGTTTTTATACAGTGAGGACACTGTAATGTTTAAGTATGGGGTGGGGGAAGGGCTTACTTTATGCATATTTGGCTTTATTTGACATTATATGTGCATTTTTTAAGGTTTATTTCTTGAATTGCTTATACATGGTTATTTTGGAATTCATTATTGATTTATGTTCTTATATGAATGTTTTCCAAAGTTTGTGAAAAATGACCCCCATTGAATTTTTTTTATTAATGTCATGGAAGGTTTAATTGAACTCGACGATGCAAAATTGGATTCATTAGAGATATAGCATGAAATTGCCTCGTAAAGGGAAGTCACAATGAAATGCATATTTTCTTGAAAACCATGAAATGAGGTAAAAATTTGATATTGCTTTTGACATGTTGCATGATAAGAGGATGGAGGACTTTATATTTCCATATAATGCTCATATTTTGATATTTCTAGCCTTACCTATGCTTATGCATCACAAAATCCATAATATGCCTTATTTCATATATTGCTCCACATGATCTAAATATTGTCATTCTTTACCTTATTTCCTATCCGAGGATTATGTTGAGAATGATGTTACATTATGGAGATGTTATATGGTGTTTGTGTTGGTGTCATTATTGGAGTTTGGTAGGAAATTGTTTAAAAATATGGAAAATTTAATGAGTGAGAAAAAATCCGATCACCTCATGAGATAAATGTAGATCGACCCTGCTTGCTGAGATAATAGTTCAGTGAGATGGGACACATTGTGAGGAGTCCAAAGTACTAAGAATCCAGGGCCATTCATGACACCCATGTTTGCGACTCGCGAGAAGGCAGTGCTGAGGTTAGAGAGGTAAAAGCATTATTATTGAAAAAAAGCATTATGAAAGGTGATGAATCAAAGGAAGAGGGGATGTGGTTAAGAAAGTTTGGAAATACTCCATTTCCCCGGATTATTAGCACCACATTGCCAAAAATTGCCCACCTTTAGCCTTTTATCAATCTACTCTTTATTGAGCTTAGATTAAAGTCCTCTTGATTATTAATGCTTTGTCACTTATGAATGTTTTGCATAACCCTCCTTTTGTGAGTAGATGTTGCTTTTTATTTACACATGCATGGATTTGTGGCACTAGTACCTTTTCGAGGATGGTAATTGACTGTAGGGACATATGAGAATGAATCTAAAATGTTGAGAGTTTTGATTTCTTCCCCTGAATGACAATTAAAAGTATTGCTTGAGGACAAGCAAGCTTAAGTATGGGGTGCTTGTTGTGAGCTGAATCTGCCATGTTTTACAGTAACTTTTATAGTGTTTTCTGCATACATTTCATGCATTTGAGCTATAATAGTACAGAATCTATGTGGTTTATGCTTATTTGCCAAATTATGAAATCTACACCAGTTTCTGTTTAAATTCACAGAATTCGAGGCAATTTACAGCAGTTTTAAGAAGGGAAGAAAATCTCGGAAATCAACTACAGAAGTCCAAAGTCAAAGAACGACAGAACCAGGACGAATCAGGCTGGAGCCCATAGTTACTCGATATCGAGTTCTTTTACTCGATGTCGACCAAAGAAGCCGAGCTGTGTCGGGTCGAGTAGGAGCTGATCGAGGAGCTGAAGACGAAGCTAACCCAACTCCGGAGCTCTACTCGATATCGAGTAGTTTACTCGATATCGACAACACCCCTGATGCCATGCCCTGAGTCGAGGAAGAATGCTGAGTCGAGAAGCCGAAGACCTGGAGATTCCGAGCAGCCTTTACTCGATATCGAGTACTTTGCTCGATATCGACGAACCCATAACCACATGCCCGAGCCAGATCGGGGAGATGTTACCCGACAAGACCAGGCTAGCAAGTCGATGACACCGTTGCTCGATATCGAGGACAACAACACTGCTTGTCCGAGCTAGATCGATGACTGGTTACTCGAGGTGCCCAGCAAGCTGAAGTCGACGCCCAAGTTACTCGATATCGAGTACTTTACTCGATATCGAGGAGATCTATCCGGAGCCGCGTTACGCGGTGAGCTGTCCGTGTCGAGCTAGGATTTCTTGGAGCCGAATGAGTCCGATTCTATCAAAGATCTATCAAGTTCTATCTATGGAGAAGAGATTTACCTACACATGGAAGATTTACCTTTTTGGATTTAATTATTTTATTCCATTTATTTATCTTTAAGTAAGTAGGTATTTAGATATAGATATAGATAGACTTTCTTACCTTGATTAACAAGGGTTGGAAGCCTATAAATAAAGCCTTAGGGGCTGAGTTTTATTCATTCAATTTCAGAGACAATTAGTTACATAGAGAGAGAAGGAGAAGAGGTTGTAAGTTTGAGTATATTAATGCAAGTTAGTTCTTCTTCATCAAAGATGTCTGCTATTGCGATGAAGAGCGAGTAGTCCACCCACTTCTAGGGTCGGGGTGAGCCCGACGGTAGCTATGTAAGGTGATGCGGTAAAGGTACGATCTTTTTATCCAATTCGTCTTCTATCCCTATGAGCATGATTCTTTTGCGAAAGTTGAAGGTGATCCTTGTTTGTGTTATTGAAGCGAAAGTGATCTTAAAACAACTTGGGTTAATTATGTGAAAAGGGTTAGTAACAATTAGGGTTTATGCGAAAACCTCTATATTCCTATATGTTAATAACGAAAGTTATTTTATGAAAAGCATGCTCTTTTATGCCTTTATGTGTTATTTTGCATGGTTATCGTTGTGGTGTTAATACCCTGGCTTTGTAAGTCTTTAGTTTATTCAATTTATTTCGTTGAAAATCTGCATTCTGTGTTCGAAAGTTTGCAATTTAAGTTTCTATCTTTTACTCGATCTCGGGAAGTTCTTGTCGATATCGAGTTGGTCTTACTCGATATCGAGTAGGGTTTACTCGACGTTTGTCTTTGCTGAGTGTTCTGTCTGTTGGTCGATTTCTGCTTTCTGTTGTCGACTTGATGTAGTCGATATCGAGGACTGTTGCTTGATATCGAGTAGCTATTGTGTCCTTGCTTTATTTTCTGCTTTTGTTTGTTATTTCTGTCTTTCTTTCTGTCTTTCTGTTTGCTTTTCTGTTTGTGAGATTTACAGCTACCTGAGATCTGCTGACACGCTTCCTCATGGATCGATCCTGACTTCCCACTACTGCATAGGGAGGGAGTTTTGTAATCATTTGCAAGGGACGGAATCTGGTTTACTTTACCTATTTCAAATTTTGAATTGCAAGTCTCGATTTCCTCCTACAACAGCTTGTTCGAGCCTAACAAGTCGAGCTCGAGTTTAAGGTTGGGCTCGTGAGCCGAGCTTGAACGCCAAAAAAAGCTCGAATAGATTTTGGGCTCGAGCTCGGCTCGACTCGTTTTCCGTTCGAGCCAAGCTTGAACATGTGAAGCTCGGCTCGTTCGGCTCGAATATCACCTCTAGATCCAACCTATTTTGATCCAACAAATACGACATTATTCATATTCGATCGGTCCTTGACCCGACTCAAATAACATGAATTTTACTTATAATGAAATCTAATATAATTAAATAAATAAATATTAATAGTCAATAATTATGATAAATGAAAATAAAAATCATCATTTTATAATAAAACTAATGGAAATTTCGCCAGATACCCCTGAGGTATTGCAATTTTCGCCAGGTATACAACTCTTTTACCTATTTCACGTGGTACCCCTGATATATTAAGCTATTTCATTTCGTGCCTCCACTATTTAAAACCAACAGTTTTAAATTCTCCGTTATTAGTTTTTAATTTAAAAGAAGAAAGAAGAAAGAAATAAGGAATTGATTTACATATTAGAGAAGCCTCGACCATTTTCAAGTCTACTTAACGACAAAGGGTAAGTGAAGATGGAGGCGATCGATAGAGAAGAGGGCATCCGATCGGAGGTGGCGACGACGATGACCATAGGCGAAGGTGACCGGAGCTACAGGCCTCCGACAGGAGATGGCGGTGACGAGCAAGTAAGTGTGTGAAATTTCTCCTCTTTTCTGACATCTAGGGTTTCGATTGAAAATTGAACATGAATTCTATATTCAATTGGATCAGCGAAGTAAATTTGGGGTTAGGCCCCCGACCGGAGATGGTGGTGACGAGCAAGTAACTGGGCGAAGTAAATTTGGGCAAAGATTTTGGATGTATGAAAAATTTCCTTGAATTGCTTCTTGTCTGTTAGTGATAATTTTTTTATCTTATTAAAATAAGATGAAGAGGATAATTCAATTCATATATACCTTACTCAACAATATTTTGATCTTTATATCCATTGAGTCCTTTCTCCATCTATGGGTTTTTATTGATCTGTGTCTAACTTCTTAACGTTGCTCAACTTTTGCTGCCCATCTGTTGAATTGGGTTGAATTCAGGCGACGATAAACTTTGTTAAACCGGTAGCTGCCATGTTAAATTGAGAAAACAAGATTGGGCAACCTCTTCTTAATTGAGGTAATTGCCTCTCCGTGCTAAACCATCGACATGTGAAAACGAGATTTTTGGTTAAATGGATTCTCCCTGGTTAAGAAACCATTCACACGAGGAATGAACAATTTTCCTTAATCTTGCAACCTATTGAATTTGAATTCATGTTGAAAATGAGATCATTGTTACAACTTATCTTTAGAGACGTAGTAAGAGGAGGTAGATATATTCCTCTTTACCTTTAGTATTTTCTTAGCTCCAAACTTATCTGTATTTAGCTTTGTTTCGCTTATGTTACTCTACACTTTCTCTTGTAGGTTCATCTTCAAGTTAACCATTTGAATAAGTTGTCGATCTACACCATGAGATGCAAAATGATAAATTTGTTTAGTGTTTATGAAGCCTATTAGCTCAATTGGTAGAGCTTTGTGTTCATGCACAAAGATATGGGTTCGACTCCCATATAGGCTACAAGAAAATCATGAGCTCAATTGGTAGAGCGATTTGTTTAGTGTTTATAAAGCCTATTTGTTTAATGTTTATAATTGACTTTAAAATTCTTATACAAAGTTGAAACTCCCCAATACAAAATAAGCAAAATCATGAGCTACAAAGGTATGCTTTCAATGGGGTTGATATAAGCATATGTGGGATTTGAACCAGCATCTTTGTGCATGAGCACAATGCTCTACCATTTGAGTTAATATACTTAAAATTTGAGTGTTTTGAAGAGCAGCCCCCTCATGGGCATCCCACTGCATAATTTGATTATGGTAGACATAGTTTCTTAAAAAGAAAATGCACAAGCACTTTTAACCCTAAAACCCCATGTAGAAATCAAATGAAGTAATAGAACTGCCTTCACATCTCTAATACAGTTAACTTTAAGCTTCTGCAGTTGAGCTTTTAACAATAATTAAAGAGTTTTTTCACAGGTAAATGAGTAAGAATTCTTCACTACAGAAAGTGGTTTTGGCTAAACCGTATTTGCATAGTTGACTAAATATGCATATTGCCTGCAAATGGAATTCAAAATATGGCCTGCATAAGACCTTCCATCCGAGACAGACCAAACTCAAAAGTCATAAATACTAGAAGTTGAATTAAAACTCTACAAATGAAGAGAGAAAGAGATTTTAATGGGCAACCCGTTGAGCTACTCGGTTAGCCCATGTGGACAGACTTGGGCAAAATAGTTGGTTCAAAAATTAGGTTTTGGCCCAAGCCCGACCCACTATGGTGGACCAAGAAATTTGCATAGGCCCGACCCAAGCCCTCCTAGTCCGGCCCGTGCTTAGGTCTAATTGGGGACACCTACCTAGGCATCAACCCAATTCTTTAGCTCCATCATTGCACAAAACACGTCTCCATAGACTACCATCTTAACAAAGCCATTGCCATCATTACATCCAAGGCTCAAATTACTAACATCTTAACCCCATTTTCACCGGTTACGTCCTAAGCTTTGTTTACAATAAGTCAACAAGCTTAGACCGAGGGGGCGTAATGACAGACAAGCCCACATATACTTGGCCCAATCATATTATGTAACTAGTCCCAAATTTTTGTGCTCCATATGTACACAAAAGATGAAAACTAGATATCGAGTAATGTACTCGATATCTAGTTTTCATCAATATCGAGTAATGTACTCGATATCGAGTAAAGTGGTGTCGTCAACTTCAGTGGCTAGGCATTGTCGAGTAGCTGTAGTCGATCTGTCTCGGGCAGGCTCCTCAGGTCTTGTCGATATCGAGTAATCTACTCGATATCGAGTAGATGTTGTGTCGACTTTGGCTGGCCTCGGCATGTCGGGTGGCTGGTGCTCGATCAAGCTCGGACAAGCGCGGCTGATCTTGTCGATATCGAGAAGGTTCCTCGATATCGAGTAACGTGGTACTCGGCTTGTCCAGTCCTCGGCTCCTCGACTTGGCACAGATCCTCGACTCCGGGTATGGCATCAAGGCATTGTCGATATCGAGAACTCTTGTCGATATCGAGTAAGATCCGGAGTCGGTTTGCTTTGTCTTCAGCTTTCCTCGATCAGCTCCTAGTCGATCAGCCTGTGCTCGACATCCTTTGTCGACATCGACTACTTTTCATCGATATCGAGTAGTTCTGGTTTCCAGCTTGATTCGTCCTGGTTCTGTAGTCCTTTGACCTTGGACTTCTGTAGCTGATTTCCGAGCTTTTCCAACCTTTCTTAGAACTGCAGTAAATTGCCTCGAATTCTGCGAATTTAAACAGAAACTGGTGTAGATTCCAGAATTTGGAAAATAAACATAAACTACATAGATTCTGTACTATTCTAGCCCAAATGCATGAAATGTATGCAGAAAACGATATAAAAGTAACTGTAAAACATGGCAGATTCAGCTCACAACAAACACCCCATACTTAAGCTTGCTTGTCCTCAAGCAATACTTTTATTTATCATTCAGGGGAAGAAATCAAAACTCTCAACATCTTAGATTCATTCTTATATGTCCCTGCAATCAATTACCATCCTCGAAAAGGTACTAGTGTCACAAATCCATGCATGTGCAAATTTAAAAGCAACGTCTACTCACAAAAGGAGGGTTATGCAAACATTTATTCGTGACAAAGCATTAATAATCAAGAGGACTTTAATTTAAGCTCAAATAAGGAGTAGATTGGTAAAAGGCTAAAAGGTGGGCAATTTTTGGCAATGAGGGTCAATCTCGCCAAACTATTATCTTAGCAAGGAGGGTCAATCTACCTTTATCTCCTGAGGTGATTGGATTTTTTCCCACTCATTAAATTTTCCATATTTTTCAAACAATTTCCCGCCAAACTCCAATAATGATAACAACAACACAAACACCATATAACGTCTCCATAATGTAACATCATTCTCAACATAATCCCCGGATAGAAAATAAGGTAAAGAATGGGCAATATTTAGATCATGTGGAGCAATATATGAAATAAGGCATAATATGGCTTTTGTGTAATGCATAAGCATATGTAAGGTTAAGATATAACAATATGAGCATTATATGGAAATATAAAGTCCTCCATCCTTTTATCATGCAACATGTCAAAAGCAACTTCAAATTTTTACCTCCTTTCATGGTTTTCATCAAAATATGCATTTCATTGTGACTTCCCTTTACTAGGCAATTTCATGCTATATCTCTAATGAATCCAATTTTGCATCGTCGAGTTCAATTAAAGCTTCCAGGACATGAATCAAAATTTTCAATGGGGGTCATTTTTCTAAATTTTTTGGAAACATGCATATAAGCACATAGATTAATAATGGATTCGAAAATAGCCACGTATAAGCAATTCCAAGAAATAAATTCTAAATATGCACACATAATGTCAATTATGTGAAATATGCACAAAGTAAGCCCTTCCCCCACCCCACACTTAAACATTACAGTGTCCTCACTGTAAAAAAACAAGGGTAACGAAAGAAACTCACTAGACATGTGTGCATGGCTAAAAACTCGATTGATAATGCTTGGGCCGAGTCCGAATATAGCTTGCTTCTATCCCATAGACCTGAAAAATATAGAAGACATATACCCACAATAGAAAAGCTAACAGTCCAAAAATCAAAAACAAAACAAAAAGCAACAATGTCCAAAAAGTCCCAAAAAGTAAATGTCTATTTACAAGCTCTAGATTTTATAGTCGTTAGGCCGACTTTCTCTTTTAAACTCAAGGTGGCATCTGCAGGGCCCATGTAGCTTGAGCTTCAAATAGGACTCCATTCTTGTCCATCAGCTGTAATCCTCCTGAATGAATCTTGTTCACCAAAAAGGGTCCCATCCTCTTCTTGTTGAATTTGTTGGGAAACCAATGATCTTTTGATTTGGAAACATAGAGCTTGTCTCCAACTTCATATTCTTTGGGCTCATCATTGGAAATCCTACATAAGCGAACATACCAAGGCAAACCTCTCCCATATATAGATAGATCTTTAATGGAAATAGGAGAAGAAAGATCCATACCTTGGCTTACCTTCGCAGAAACGGATTCGGGGACCACTGTGTTTGGTCGATCTCGAGGAACAATGCTCGATCTTAAGTTGCTTTCAGCTTCTGGTGGTGGACTGCTCGAGGATGGAGAAGTCGAGGAGGCCAGGTGTTTGTCGATATCGAGTTGTTCAGCTTGTCTGGTGGAGTGTTGGCCGAGGGAGGAGAAGTCAGGGCAGCGAGCTTTTGGTCGATATCGAGTAGTTTACTTGATATCGAGGAGTCTGTTGCCTCAGGCTGGCTACTCGATGACGCTAGTGCTGGTGGAGGGTTCTGATTTTGGTTGATATCGACCAAGGTCCTCGATATCGAGGAATTCTGGTCGACTATGACCCCATACTTGCTTCCTGTCAAGGCATCCGAAAAATAGTTAGTCAAAATCGACGTACCTTGGTTTGTGTCGAGTGGATTCTCTGTTTCTTCGTTCAGGATGGCCATGATCTCCTCCACCTGGGCTTCCATATCCCTCTTTTCCAGCTCTTTAGGAGTCATATTTCTTACCTTAGGCTCCCCACAAGTGATGTAACCAGCTGAGATAGATTTGACCTCTTCCATTGGACCTGTATGTCTTTCAGTTTTATTAAAGGAATACTCAATTACCTCATCGCTGATGTTGAAAGTGAGCACTCCTTTCCTCACGCTTATGTTGGCATCCACCGTTGCCAAGAAGGGTCTTCCTATAATAACTGGAAAAGCAGGGTCCTCCGCCATATCAACAATTAAGAAATCAGCAGGGACAAAGAAATTACCTACTTGCACTGACACATTTTCCACCATGCCTGTTGGAAAGACCACCGTGTTGTTGGCCATATAAAGTCTTGCATCCACAGGCTCTAGGGCACTTATCTTAATCTTGGACCATATCGTTAAAGGCATTATACTCACACTAGCTCCAAGATCACATAAAGCATTAATTTTATGTTGACCAAATCCAATAGTTATAGCAAACTTACCTGGATCTGGCCTCTTCTCAAGTACGTCCAAGTGGCTACACTCCTCTGTTATTTCAGCCATGGACCTCTTCTTGCTTAGAATCTCCTTGAGGAATTTGACATAGGATGGCATTTCATTGAGAGCTTTTGTGAAGGGAATGGTGACATTGAGCTTCTGAAGCATATTGATGAAGCGCTAAAACTTCTTCTCAGCTGGGTCTTTTGGAGATTTTGTTGGGAAAGGCAGATTCTTTTTCTGATTCGGAGCCAGAACAGATGTCGGAGGTGCTGTAGATTTCTCGATCTCGACTTGGGTCTCTTCGATATCGACTAACTCTTCCTCGATATCGACTAGCTTCCTTGGTGTCGAGTTGATGTGCTATGCAGACGAAGGATGGTTCTCTCTGTCGTCGATATCGAGTTGACCTTCCTCGATATCGAGTTGCCTTTTGTCGATATCGACCAAGGTCTGGTCGATATCGAGTTGATGTTCTCCTCCGTCCTGCTGCTTTCCGACCTCTGGCTCTTGTAGTTGATGGCCGCTTCTGAGTTTTACAGCAGCAATGTGTCCAGTCATCCCCTTAGGATTTGGTTATGAAGATCCAGGGAGAGAACCTGACTGTCTGGGGATTCCTGCTGCTAGCTGGCCAATATGTGTTTCCATTGACTTCCTCCAGACGTCGATTTCCCCAAGCCTAGAGTTGACACCTTGAATCTGAGTGTAGACTGAGTTGAAGGACTGCTTGGTGTCTGAATGGTTCCTCCGCATTTCCTCTAGGATTTTCTGTAGATCATCCCTCTTTTGGTCCCTTTCCGGATGTCCTGGAGCTCTGTAGGGTGGGGGGTTCCTAGGGGCACCTTGGTTCCATTGTGGTTGTTGGAACCTTTGGTCCCCCATGTAGCGATTGGGACCCCCTGCGTAAGCTGCCTCTTCATGGTATTCTGCCAGCCTGACTTGCTATGTGTGTGGACACTCAGTAATGGTGTGCCTATGTGATCTGCATTCTATGCAGGGCTTGTTGACAGAAAGATATTGGACTTGCTTGAGGAGCTTGCGATTTTGATCCTTGTAGTATTGCTCATTGACATCTGGATCAATTTCCTTAGAGAGCTCATAGAGGGGCATGAATGGTGCTGGCCTGGCATAAGGGTTCTCCTCACAGTTGATTAGAGTCCCATACTTGTTGTCATAGTTGGTCAGCTTGTCGAGAGCAGCCCATGCGTCAGCTGGCGGCATTGTCAGATACTCATAGTGAGTATATGTGTTGATCCTATCCTTAGCAGCCAGATCAAGAGAGTTGAAGAAGATCTCCTGAACGATGCATGGTTGCTGTCCATGAGTAGGGCAGGATCGCAACAGATCCTTATAGCGTTCTCATGCCTTTGCTGGTGGCTCTCCAGGCTGTTGTTTGAAAGATGTAATCTTTTGGCGAAGGAGGGCTGTCTTGGCAGGAGGAAAGAATTTATTGAGAAATTCCTGCTTTACTTGAGCCCATGTCGTGAGAGATCGTGGTTTCAGTCCTTCCAACAACTTTAGTGCGGGACCAGCGAGAGACCAACGGAAAGCCTTCATTAGGATGTACTCCAGGGTGGTACCTTCAGCAAGAGTACGACATATGTCAGTAAAGTTTGTAATATGCTGAAGCGGGCATTCATTAAATCTACCATAAAATGCATTATGTTTAATTTCTATTAAGAAAGGAGTGCGAATTTCATAGTTATTTTGAGGGATAAGAATAGCCGATTCAGGCACGACGAGTGTCGGGTGCATGTAATCCTCTGCAATGGAAGGATATTGGGCAAGCTCATCTTGTAAATGCCTCGCACGCTCGACTTCTTGTTCCCTTCCTGCTCTCTCAGTGGCGAGAGCAGCATCCCTGGTGGCTAGTTCCCTTGTAAGCCTCTCAATCAGCTGTTCTTGTGTCTCTACAGCTGCCATTGCTCTTTTGAGTTTAGCTTGGATGTGTATCAGGCGTTCCAGTTCGTCTAAGGCGTCAAACTCAGGTGTTTGACCAGAACGACGCATATACCTGCAAAGTACCTCAAAGCAGAAAGTGACATTTTAACTACCTAAGGCGCGAATGATAGCTTCCCCGACAACGGCGCCAATTTGTTATAGGAGGAAATTGAGACTTGCAATAAAATATAAATAAATCAAAGCAAACCAGATCGACAAAGACAGAAACTGATTACAAGACTCCATCCCTATGTAGTAGTGGGAAGTCAGGATCGATCCTCGAGGAAGCGTGTCAGCGGATCTCAGGTAGCTGTAAATCTCATAGACATAATAGCAGAAAGACAGAAAGAAAGACAAAAATAACAAAGCAAAGCAGAAAATAAAGCAAACACAGAAAATGGTCGATATCGACAAGGAGGTACTCGATATCGACCAAGCACAGTGTCGACAGAAAGCAAATTCAGACACAGAAACTCGATCTCGACAAACTTCTACTCGATATTGACTAAGTGCTATTCGATATCGACTAACAATCCCCGAGATCGACAAAGACAGAAACTTTAAATTGCAAATTCTCGAACACAGAACTCAGATTTTCAATGAAATAAATCAATATACTAAAAGACTTCCAAAGCCAGGGTATCAACACCACAACGATAACCATGCAAAGTAACACATAAAGGTATAAAAGATCACGCTTTCCATCAAATAACTTTCGTTATTAACAAATAGGCATATAGAGGCTTTCACATAAACCCTAATTGTTACTAACCCTTTTCACATAATTAACCCAAGTTGTATTAAGATCACTTTCACTTCAATAACAGAAACAAGGATCAACTTCAACTTTCGCAAAAGAATCATGCTCATAGGGATAGAAGACGAATTGCATAAAAAGATTGTACCTTCACCGCATCACCTTACATGGCTACCGTCGGGCTCACCCCAGCCCTAGAAGTGGGTGGACTACTCGCTCTTCATCGCCATAGCAGACATCTTTGATGAAAAAGAACTAACTTGCATTAAATAAACTCAAACTTACAACCTCTTCTCCTTCTCTCTCTATGTAACTAATTGTCTCTGAAATTGAATGAATAAAAACCAACCCCTAAGGCTTTATTTATAGCCTTCATTCCCTAGCTATTCTAGGTAAGAAAGTCTATCTATATCTAAATCTAATTATCTACTTGCTTTAAGATAAATAAATGGATAAAAGGAATTAAATCAAAAAGGAAATTATATCTAAAGTAGCAAAATATCTTCTTGTGTGGCTGGATCTTCTCTCCATAGATAGAACTTGATAGGTGTGGGATAGAATCAGACTCCTTCTCCTCCAAGAAATCCCAAGTCGACACGGACAGCTCACCGCGTAACGCGGCTTCTGGGAGGTTTCCTCGATATCGAGTAATGTACTCGATATCGAGTAAAGTGGTGTCGTCGACTTCAGTGGCTGGGCATTGTCGAGTAGCTGTAGTCGATCTGGCTCGGGCAGGCTCCTCAGATCTTGTCGATATCGAGTAATCTACTCGATATCGAGTATATGTTGTGTCGACTTTGGCTGGCCTCGGCATGTCGGGTAGTTGGTGCTCGATCAAGCTCGGACAAGCGCGGCTGATCTTGTCGATATCGAGAAGGTTCCTCGATATCGAGTAACGTGGTACTCGGCTTTTCCAGTCCTCGGCTCCTTAACTTAGCTCAGCTCCTCAATTCTGGGTATGACATCAAGGTATTGTCGATATCGAGTAACATCCGGAGTCGGGTTGCTTCGTCTTCAACTTTCCTCGATCAGCTCCTAGTCGATCAGCCTGTGCTCGGACATCCTTTGTCGACATCGACTACTTTTCATCGATATCGAGTAGTTCTGGTTTCCAGCTTGATTCGTCCTGGTTCTGTAGTCCTTTGACCTTGGACTTCTTTAGCTGATTTCCGAGCTTTTCCAACCTTTCTTAGAACTGCAGTAAATTGTCTCGAATTCTGCGAATTTAAACAGAAACTGGTGTAGATTCCATAATTTGACAAATAAACATAAACTACATAGATTATGTACTATTCTAGCCCAAATGCATGAAATGTATGCAGAAAACGATATAAAAGTAACTGTAAAACATGGCAGATTCAGCTCACAACAATCCTTGGTCAAGTTACATATGATTTATGAAGACAATGTAATGTGCTCTCCAATTCAATGAAACAGTCATGTTGTTGTGCTCAATTCAAGGAGGAAGAAGATGGAGCATTTTGGACAGGAAAATCCGTTTCATATTGCTGAGATATTTTCTCCATCTTTTACGGCCGTTACATTAATTCTCTATCAGAAACTGACATTTACGTGTCTAGCTCGTTTCTAACAAGCGGCTAATGAGATATTATACAAGAATTATACTCTATATTAATTCCCAACAATTTGTGAGATCGAATAGGTTGGAGGCTAGCTTGTATTTTGCGGATGGAATATAGACGATATCCAGAGCCTTGTAATTAGTAGGAGATGGACCATAGGCTGGGGGTTATTTAGTTAAACTGGCCTGGACTTGATTGATATGAGATGATTTATGAATAAGAGTCTTGTATATTAATACTGATAACAATCGTACGTAGATAGGAGTCTCGTACATGTAGGTTTTGCGAAGTAAACAGGTGCATGTTTCATACTTTTATGATGCGTACATAGAAGAGTGAAGCCATAGAGTACAACTCCAATATGGGAAAGTATAGGAGTAGTATATAATGTTATATATATTGAAGAGTCTATAAGGCAATGAATAATACTCTAGGAGGGGGGGGGGGGATGAATAGAGTGTGGACGGTTTTCGCAAAAATAGAAATTTAGTGCAACTTGTCAAGACCTTGATATAGGCTATCAGGACTTGACAAAGTAAGATCAAATATGACAATGTAAATGCGGAATATAAAAGATGAACACACGAATTGTTAACGAGGTTCGGCACCAACTTGCCTACGTCCCCGCCTAGGATTATCCAATCCATAGGATTCAAACACTTCTTACTTCACTTCCTTTGAGCCTAGAACTTCCTAGAGAAACTTCCCTTTCTCTATACAAAGCCTCACCGCTTCTATTCTAGCTCTCAACCTTACAAGTGAAATAAAAGCTCACACCACACACCAAGTGTGCTTTGATCGAGTATGAAAACTCTAAGTGTAAAATGAATGACTTGTACAATAAGTGATAGTGTTTCTCTCAACTCTTAAACAATGATCACCAACTAGGATTTAGAAGAATGTAAGAGAAACTTGACGAATGCTTTAGGATGCTATGAATACTTGAGTGCTTGCTTAGTTGCTTGGTTTGTTCCCATCCTTCTTAGCCTTCGTCTTTTTATAGTAGGAACACTTGTAGAGTTTCTTGGAGGGAGAACCGTTTGAATTTCAAATTCTTTCCAAGATATTTGAATTCCTTCCAAAACAGATCCCTGTGTGCCTTCCAAGATGTTCCTTAGACTTTCTTCATGATCAAGTATGATCAACCATGGATCGATTCTTTCCTTGTATGAAAAGTGAAATCAAGAAAGAATATGCATAATGTATCTAGTACATAAAATGGGTTAGATGAGAAACTCATATATAAATCGATAAAGCCCAAGTCTCATCTCATAACCCAATATAGAGCCCTTTATAATTTAGGCCCAAAAAGATTGGCCTCGAATTCTTTCCTGTAAAAGAACACGTTGAACTAGATATATGCATAGGTGATCAAAACATTTTAGTCTGCGTTTCAAGACCTTGAAACCCAGCCTTTTTGTCTTTCATCATCCTTTAGATCACCTGCACGTTAGTTCTCAAGATCTTACAATCAAGGTGGAGTCTTCAATTTCCCCCTTGATGGAAGACAAAACCTGTTTTAATATTCATACCATATTTCCAGCAATCATAAGAGGAAATAAGCATATTATAATATAAGCATAAAATGTTTGGATCATTGAAGTTTTAAAACATCAAGCCCTTAACCAACAAGTGCCAAAACGCAGGGCAACCAAAACATTCTCCCCCTTTTTGTCTTCCAACAAAAGGGCAGAGAGGTGAAAAAATCTGAAACACCAACCAAAAAACAACCAAAGGACCAGAAGTTTTAAGAGATACGTAGCAAAAGACGAGTTTTTAGAGAGTAGAGAAAAGAGAGTGGGAGATCAAGGCCTTGAGTTAGAATCCCCATCTGCAACCTTCTTCTTCTTGCGTCTTAGAGCCTTCTTGCCTTTCTTAGTAGAGGATGGCTCAGCAGCAGAGGATGTGCCAGGGGCGCCAGGAGCATTAGGATCTTCAGGAGGGGCAATGCCAGCGCCTTCCTCAACCCATTCGCCAAAGGTGGGGTACTGCTTGTTGGGTGGAAGGTATTTCCTTCTGACCTCATCTCTGCACCTCTTCCTCCACCTTGCAAGGGCGTCTCTGGTGACCTTGCCTTGCTCCATCTCGGAAAGCTGTCTCTGACGCTCCACATCCCTGTATTTCTTGACCACACCATATTTCTCGACAGTGAGGATGGTGGGTTCATGATGAGTGGGGCGCAGGATAGGACGTTTCTTCACTTGATTTTCACAATTGAGGATGACATTCCCTGTCTTCTCACGAACATGATCGAAAGTTTCTTGCTCCATTGGCATGATAGAGCCTGTAGCAGTGTAGGTGAGAGCATTGAGAAGCATCATCTGATCAAGCTTGCAGTTGACCATAGAGAGGAGCTCATGAGTCTGGTCCTAACGAATCACCACATCTGACCACATCCTACTCAGATCAAACCTAAGGTCTTGAATCTCAGTCTCCACAGCAGCCAATCTATCCTCGCTCATATTAGGTTCAACAACCTGTTTTCCCTTCGAGTCTTTCCTCAAAAACCATTGCCCCCTCAAGTTTTTGACAATACCCAATCTCTCTAGACAACCTTCATCAACAATCCCACTATAGGTTTGCTTTTCTTCTCCTGAGGTGTCGATGTCAAAGGCTTCAAAGATTTTGGGCAGGAGGTTTGCATAGGGTAAAGGCATAGGCCGAGAGGAGGTGGAGACATGGGTCATGTAGTCGAGGATGAGTTTGGGTAAGTCAGGCTCGTATCCGTTCATGATTAGGAAAAGGATCTCGAGAAGATTCTCGGTCACCAATTCCTTGGAATGGATGCGTGGTAAGATATAGTGAGCCAGAATGGTGAAGATGAGCTTGGCTTGAAGGTTTAGGGCAGTGTGAGCGGGTTTGAGGGTGGATGAAGATCCAGGGCCTTGAGATTTTAGGAAGAATTCATCTCGTGCTCGTGAGAGACACTCAAATCGGCTTGGGAATTCTTTTATGGGAATCTCAGTTGGAAGATCAAGGATGAGAGCAAGGCTTTCAGGAGAGAGGCGGATTCGGGTGTTCTTGACCTTGGAAACTAGGGTTAGGGTTCCATTTACCCGATGAACAGTAAGATTGGCATAAAAGAGTCGGGTAAGTTGGGGATAGGCAAAATTGCCAGGGTTGAGCAAGGTCCAGAAACAGGTAGATTTGAGGAGGGAAATGCAAGGCAAAGGCATGGATTGGAGGAGGTTGAAATCGACAGCATCACAGAAGCATAAGCGACGGTTGCAAAAGTCCTGTTTCCAGGACTCCTCAACCTCTTTATTGCAAAACCAATTGGGGGAAATGCCAGAACGTACCTGAGGAGGTCGAGCAGGAGTAGAGGTGGCTGGAGCTTTGCCCTTTGATTTCCTGATCAGAGGTGGTGGAGATGGTGAGTTTTCGCTGGAATCCTCGGAATGTGCTTCAGATTCCTCCATGACTTGCTTCCCCTTGTTGGCTGGCATCTTGTACCTCTTAGCAGAAGGTGCTGGAGACGGAGATGCTGATGAGCGCTTTGATCCCACCATTTTTGGTTACAGAAACAGAGAGGGTTTTTGGGATACCAAGAGAGAGAGAGAGAATGAACACAGAGAGAGTGAGGGGGGAGTGGATTAGACCGTGAGGAGGGAGAGATTAAAAAGCAAATAATCTGGAAACAGAATCGTCTCCCCAGTTTTTCAAATTGGCAAGTACAGATTCATTAACTCACTTGAATAGTAAGTAATGATGATCTGATTTTTCTAAACCCAAAGTGTCACATCCACTTGCAAGAATTAAAGAGATTTGGGATAATTTTGAAATGGGAACCAAAATATATGAAAATCAATTTTTTAAAAGGGGTAAATAAAATCAAAAGACACCTTTGTTTGAATATCCATAAGATACTAACAAAGTTTGATCCAATATAATTTTATTCGGATGAACATCTCGAAACCTTATGAGGTAAAGGCCTTAAGATGTCATTTGAATTTTGAACTTTCATGTAGGGAGTAATTACTCCCCCTAAGAAAGTGCTTCCCTATTAAGCATACCCAACTTCAATCTAATAAAATTGAAACGATCTTCAGGGAGTGGTTTAGTAAAAATATCAGCTAACTGAAAATCAGTGGATATGAAGGATATTGATACATCACCTTTCTCCACATGATCTCTTATAAAATGATGTCTCACATCAATGTGCTTGGTTCTCGAGTGCTGCACTGGATTTTTAGTGATTGAAATAGCACTAGTATTATCACACAAAATAGGAATACCTTTAAGATCAATTCCAAGGTCTCTGAGTTGTTGTGCTATCCAAAGAATCTGAGAGCAACATGCACCAGCAGCAATGTACTCGGCTTCTGCAGTTGATAAGGCTACTGAATTTTGTTTCTTAGAGTGCCAACTTATCAAGGAGGATCCTAGGAGTTGGCAACAGCCAGAAGTGCTTTTTCTATCAACTTTGTATCCTGCAAAATCTGCATCTGAGTAGCCTTTTAAATGAAAGTTACTCTGTTTGGGATACCATAGCCCAAGGTCTTGAGATCCATTTAGGTATCTGAAGATTCTTTTTACAGCAATAAGATGAGACTCTTTGGGGTCACTTTGGAATCGAGCACACATACAGACACTGAACATTATGTCAGGTCTACTAGCAGTGAGGTATAGGAGTGAACCAATCATACCTCTGTACTCTTTTTGGTTCACATTCTTACCATTTTTATCTTGATCAAGGGAGATAGTGGAGCTCATAGGGGTCTTTGCTACCTTTGATTGTTCCATTTTGTATTTCTTTAGTAGATCCCTGGTATATTTCCCTTGATTCAGAAAGATACCCTTACTTGTTTGATGAACTTGTAAACCAAGGAAGAATTTTAATTCTCCCATGAGACTCATTTCGAATTCCCTGCACATAATTTCAGAAAACTCCTTGCAAAGGGAATTATTAGTAGCACCAAATAATATATCGTCTACATATATTTGAACAATCAAAAGATCATTTCCACGAGTTTTGATGAAAAGAGTTTTATCAATCAATCCTCTTTGAAAACCATTTTCAAGAAGGTATTTGGACAATCTTTCATACCAAGCTCTTGGGGCTTGTTTGAGACCATAAAGAGCTTTGTCCAATTTATACACATGATTAGGAAATTCTTCACTTTCAAAACCTGGTGGTTGAGCAACATAAACCTCTTCTTCTAACAACCCATTTAGGAATGCACATTTGACATCCATTTGAAATAGCTTGATACCCATGAAGGATGCAAAAGCAAGTAATATTCGTATAGCTTCTAACCTTGCTACGGGAGCAAATGTCTCCTCGTAGTCTATACCTTCTTCTTGATTGTATCCTTGAGCAACAAGTCTTGCTTTGTTTCGAATGATCTTGCCTGCTTCATCCAGTTTATTTCGAAACACCCATCTAGTGCCTATGACTGATTGGTGTTGTGGCCTGGGTTGAAGAGTCCATACCTTGTTCCTTTCAAACTCATTTAGCTCATTTTGCATGGCAGATATCCAATCCGAGTCTTTGAGTGCTTCAGTTGGGGTTTTTGGTTCTACAAGAGAAACAAAAGCATAGAAGGCACAAAGATTCTTTAATCTAGATCGAGTTTGTACCCCAGATGATGGATCTGATATGATATCTTGAGCTGAGTGTGACGAGGCATGTTTGAATTTTTGTAGCTTTGGACCCTGATTGTTTGAGATAGTAGCAGGTCTCTCTTCAAGGTCTTGAGAGATAATTTGAGTGTTGGATTCTTCAATGATGGAATCTTGATTCTGTAGTCCTTTCTCAAGGTCTTGAGATAGCTCGTTGGTATCTTGGATTTGTTCTTGCATGTTTCTTTCTTGATCCTGCTTATTTTCAGCCTTGTCCTCTTCTTCTCCATCCGAATCATGATGATTTAGATTGAGATCTGCAAAACCTTCACTTAACAAACCATTGTTGCTTTCGTCGAATACCACATGGATACTGTCCTCAACAATTTTGGTGCGCTTGTTATAAACTCTATAAGCTTTGCTAATAGTCGAATAACCAAGGAAGATACCTTCATCACTACGTGAGTCAAATTTTCCAAGATTATCTTTGCAATTGTTAAGAACAAAGCACGTGCATCCAAAAGGTTTGAAGTAGGAAATGCTAGGCTTTCTTCCTTTGAAAAGTTCATAAGGAGTCTTTTTCAAAATAGGACGAATTAAGCATCGATTCAAAATGTAGTTGGCGGTATTTACAGCCTCAGCCCAGTAGGTTTTTGGCAAACCATTTTCCAAAAGCATTGTCCTAGACATGTCCTCCAAAGTGCAGTTCTTTCGTTCCACAACTCCGTTTTGTTGAGGAGTTCTAGGTGCTGAAAAGTTATGTGAAATTCCATATTTGGCACAGAATAAATCAAATTTAAGTTGATCAAATTCTCTACCATGATCACTCCTAATGGAGACAATAGGTATGTTTTTCAAGGTTTGCAACTCTTTGCAAAGTTTAGAAAACTCGAGCAAAGCCTCTGATTTTTCTCTTAAAAAGGAGATCCATGTAAAACGAGAGAAATCATCAATAATAACCAGGATGTATTGTTTACCCTTTGGAGATTTCACTCGCATAGGTCCACACAAGTCCATATGTAACAACTCAAGAGGGCGAGAGGAACTTACAACCTTTTTAGGTTTGAAGGAGTTGCGTGTCTGTTTGCCTCTTGTGCATGCATTGCATAGATCTTCTTTCTTGAAGTTTAGATCAGGCAATCCTCTCACAAGATCTCTTGTTTTGAGCTTATTGAGGGTGTGCATGCTTACATGACCTAGTCTTCTATGCCATAGACTGGGGTCTTCTGTCAAGACCTTGAGACACTTGAGTTTTGTACCTGTAATATGATTATCATTTACAGCATAAGTGTTGTTGTGCCTGTGAGCAGTGAGGATTAGATCATCAGTCTCTTCATTCCTGACTTCACACTTGTGTCTTTCAAAGCCAACTTTGTTTCCTTTGTCACAAAACTGAGAGACACTTAAGAGGTTATATTTTAATTCATCAACAAGATAAACATCCTTAATGCAACTTTCTGAATTACCAATATTACCAATGCCAATAATGTTGCACTTCCCTTTATCACCAAGAGTAATTGTTCCAGTGGTTTGTTCCTTAAGATCTTGAAATAGAGATTTCTTTCCACTCATGTGTCGTGAGCACCCACTGTCCATTATCCATTTTGGCTCTTTGCTCTTGATGATATCCTGCAATACCACCATCAACCTTTCCGGCTAGACCAATACATAGTTTTAGATTCATAATGAGGATAGACCATGTTGGGTAGTCTTGTCCCCTTAGGAACCCAAACTTGTTTTATCTGTTCATTAAGTCTAACTGGAAATGTGTTTCTAATGATGTAGGGATCTTTTCTCCTATATGGACAAGTTTCTCTGACATGCCCTTTCTTACAACAATGGAAGCATGTAGGTGAACGCCAATAGCCTTTAGCTTTAACAAAAGTGGTACTAGGTTTCTTTGGAAAGTTCTAGTTGTATCCAATACCACTTCTATTAATAGAGAGTTGTTGTTCACCCAACATCTTATCAAGATTAGCTTTAGATCTGGTGAATTGAATGAGTGAAGTCTGCTGGTCTTGACACATATCGGTTAGCTTTGCCTTCTCTTTCTTTAAATCCTCATTACGATTCTTTAGAGAGGAGAGGCTTTGCCTGAGATCAGAATTCTCTGAGCTCAAGGTTTTGACTTTAATGTCAAGGGACGACCGAGATGTTTCAAGATTTTTCATTTCCAGCGACATATCACTAATACATTTCTGTTGATCTATCAGCTTTTCTTTAAAGGTGTTGTTTTCACTATTGTAAGCATCTTCATTAGAAATCATATTTCTTAGGACTTCAGAAAGAACATCAAGAGGACTAGAGATTAGATTTCTTACCACTTGTTCAAGATCTTGAGTCTGTGATCCTTCGTGTTCAGCCATAAGACAGAGATTTGCCTGTTCTTTTTCGGTGTCTGAGTCACATGATGAATCTGAGTCACTCCAGGTTGCAACCATAGCCTTTTTCTTTTGTTCATATTTCTTGAACTTATTTCTTTTCTTCATAGGGCACTCCTTTACGAGATGATCTGTCTCGCCACGCTCAAAACATGTTAGCACTTTTGGCTTCTTTGACATGTTGGGAGACTTGCTTTTGAATCTAGATGAATCTGTATTTTCACGGTTGGAAAATTGTTTTTTCATCTTTAGAATTCGAGCTAATCCCCGTGTGATGAGAGCAAAGGGATCGTCTTCGTCGTCTGATTCATCACTCTCAGATTGTGAGTGATCCTTTTTTAGCTTTGAGAGCAAGGTTCTTTGCAGTTGAGGGTACTTCTCCATCTTCCTCGTTTAATATCATCTCATGAGTGATAAGTTTTCCGAGAAGATCATCTAATGGTAGTGTAGAGAGGTCTTGAGCTTCCTCAATTGCAGTAACCTTGGGACCCCATTTGGTTTTTGGAAGGCTCCTTAGAACCTTTCGAACCTTTTCTGGGTTGGAGAAGGTTTTTCCAAGTGAGTCGAGGTTGTTTATGATTTGAGTGAATCTCGTAAACATCTCCTTTACTGTCTCATCAGGATTCATCTTGAAAAGTTCGTATTGCCTGAGAAAGATATTAATCTTACTTTCTTTGACTTGACTTGTGCCCTCATAAGTAACTATAAGTTTCTCCCAAATTTCCTTGGCACTTTTGCAAGCTGAGACATGATTAAACTCATTAGCATCAAGAGCGAAATAGAGTAGATTCATAGCTTTGTAGTTCTTAGCATTGTTCTCAAGATCGGTCTGATCGTAATCAGACTCAGTTTTATCAACTTGCTTTCCATCGACAATCTTTTTAGGAACGTGTGGTCCATTCTTGACCAGGCCCCATAGCTCAAGGTCTTGATCAATGATGAACATTTGCATCAGTAATCTCCAGCGGACAAAGTTATTGCCACAGAAAAGTGGAGGCCTATTGGTTGACCTTCCTTGAGCAAAACCTCCATCACCTATGGTAGACATGCTGAAACCTCACAAGATTGTTAAATCAAAACAGTGAGCTAAGCTCTGATACCAATTGAAGAGTCTATAAGGCAGTGAATAATACTCTAGAAGGGGGGGATGAATAGAGTATGGACGATTTTCGCAACAATAGAAATTTAGTGCAACTTGTCAAGACCTTGATATAGGCTATTAGGACTTGACAAAGTAAGATCAAATATGACAATGTAAATGCGGAATATAAAATATGAACACACGAATTGTTAACGAGGTTCGGCACCAACTTGCCTACGTCCCCGCCTAGGATTATCCAATCCGTAGGATTCAAAATCTTCTTATTTCACTTCCTTTGAGCCTAGAACTTCCTAGAGAAACTTCCCTTTCTCTATACAAAGCCCCACCGCTTCTATTCTAGCTCTCAACCTTACAAGTGAAATAAAAGCTCACACCACACACCAAGTGTGCTTTGATCGAGTATGAAAACTCTAAGTGTAAAATGAATGACTTGTACAATAAGTGCTAGTGTTTCTCTCAACTCTTAAACAATGATCATCAACTAGGATTTAGAAGAATGTAAGAGAAACTTGACGAATGCTATGAATGCTTGAGTGCTTTCTTAGTTGCTTGGTTCGTTCCCATCCTTCTTAGCCTTCGTCTTTTTATAGTAGGAACACTTGTAGAGTTTCTTGGAGGGAGAACCGTTTGAATTTCAAATTCTTTCCAAGATATTTGAATTCCTTCCAAAACAGATCCTTGTGTGCCTTCCAAGATGTTCCTTAGACTTTCTTCATGATCAAGTATGATCAACCATGGATCGATTCTTTCCTTGTATGGAAAGTGAAATCAAGAAAGAATATGCATAATGTATCTAGTACATAAAATGGGTTAGATGAGAAACTCGTATATAAATCGATAAAGCCCAAGTCTCATCTCATAGCCCAATATAGATCCCTTTATAATTTAGGCCCAAAAAGATTGGCCTCGAATTCTTTCTTGTAAAAGAACACGTTGAACTAGATAAATGCATAGGTGATCAAAACATTTTAGTTTGGGTTTCAAGACCTTGAAACCCAACCTTTTTGTCTTTCATCATCCTTTAGATCACCTGCACGTTAGTTCTCAAGATCTTACAATCAAGGTGGAGTCTTCATATATAAATGACATAAAGAACCGATGTATGAAAACAAAATCAAATATGGCAAAAATGAGAGTGATATATATAATGATACAAATTTGTATCACGAGTAATTGCCTCAGCAGCCCGTCTAGCCAGAAGAACAACAATTACCAAATAAACAAAAATAAATGATAGAATCAAACATAAATAATCGACCACTCGTGAAGAGAATAAATTAAATAACCGAGGATAATGGATGCATCATGTAGAGAATTCTTAGTATCCGAGGGAAGTGTATATGGACTTCACTTTAGGAGCATAGACAGGAGCCTTGTACTCTGCAGATGGGGTGTAGACCGGAGCCTTATAGACTGGAGCCTTGTATTCTGGAGAAGGGGTGTAGACAGGAGCTTTGTAGACAGGAGCCTTGTAGATTGGTGTTGGGGTGTAGACTGGAGCCTTATAGATTGGTGTTGGGGTGTAGACGGGGGCCTTGTATTCTGGAGAAGGGGTATAGACAGGAGCCTTGTACTCTGAAGATGGCTTGTAGACAGGAGTCTTATATTTTGGGGATGACGTGTAAACTGGAACCTTGTATTCTGGGGATGGAGTGTAGACGGGAGCCTTGTAAGCAGGGGACGGAGTGTATACTGGGGTCTTGTAAACTGGGGATGGCTTGTACACGGGAGCCTTATATTTTGGGGATGGCGTGTAAACTGGGGCCTTGTATTCTGGGGATGGAGTGTATACGGGAGCCTTGTAAGCAGGGGATGGAGTGTATACTGGGGTCTTGTAAACTGGGGATGGCTTGTACACAGGAGCCTTATATTTTGGGGATGGCGTGTAAACTAGAGCCTTGTATTCTGGGGACGGAGTGTAGACGGGAGCCTTGTAAGAAGGAGATGGAGTGTATACAGGGGTCTTGTAAACTGGAGTTGGGGTGTAGACGGGGGATGATTTGTAGGTTGGAGTCTTGTATGTAGGTTTTGGGTAGGATGCTGGTGCCTCATAGGTTTCGGACGTGTAGACGAATGGAGGCACAGAGTACAACTCCAAAATGTATGATTTCATGAAACCCTTGAGGGTAGTAGGGTGAGCTAAGGGAGCACCGGTAATGCCATTGTCAATGTCAGTGGCAATGTTGCAAGTCTTTGATGGAGAGCTTTTGAGGTATACTTTGCAGTCCGATGGCTCCAACTCCTCACCCAACTCCTCGGGTGTGAATGTTACCAAAAAGTAACCATTTTTGTCAGTTTCAGGAGTTGTCTTTGAAAACTTGTAGTCCTTGGATTTACAAGAAAGTTTTGCTATAGCACCTGCATATCACATATTCATTCCAAACATTCATCCATCTGTCAACACATTTGTTAATAAAGAAGTTATAAGAATGCATTATTTGGGGTATCGATCAGAGACTGAAATAAGTTATACGCAAAAGAAACTGCATTTAAATGAAGAAGTATAGATATTAAAACATGATCATATTAAGAAGGATGATTAATAACAAAGAGATATATAATTAATTAATTATATACCTTCAAGTGGTGTTAAATCGTAGTTGTTTTGGCAGTATATAACACCTTGGACACCATAAAGTATGGCCAACTTCTCTTGCACATAATAGCTTGTCTTAGGGGTGTAGCTGGGTAGAGGAGTTTCGTACTTTGGTGAGGGCTTGTACACTGGAGATGGAGTGTAAACCAGTTTTTTGTAGGTAGGAGATGGTTTGTATGAAGAAGCCTTGTATTCTGGGGATGGGGTGTAAACTGGAGCTTTGTATTTGGGGGATGATTTGTATGGAGCCTTGTATACGGGACTTGGTGTGTAAGGAGTGGATTCATATTTGGGTGATGGTGCCTTATACACTGGTGATGGCTTGTAGGATGGAGTCGGTGCTTCGTATTTAGGGGATGGAGTCGGTGTCTTGTACACGGGGGAGGGAGTGTAGGATGGGGTGTAAACGGGCGATGGAGTTTTGTATTCGCTGGCAGAAGCAATGGCGATCAACAAAGCAAGAAGACAGGAGACACCGAGAAGGTGGTGACGAGCCATTGCTAGCTAGCTTATATTATGTGGGAATGCTTTGCTTACTCGAGGATGAGAGATTTAGTCTGGTGCGTCAAGTATTTATAGTTGTAAGTGATCAAGATTGAGTTAATTAATTATTTTATATTAACTAAGGCTATGGTTATCTTAGTGTTAGAATTGTACGTGGCATATTCTTTATCAAACTATGTAATTGCATTCACGTTGGTTCTATTATTTTCTTACTTGAGCCCATTATGCCCGACTAATTAAATAATACGGAGTAAATGATTGCATTTGTGTAATTAATTGATTCAAGTTGCACGGACGTGTATCCTTGTAAGGTTTACTTGTTCGATCGAATATATTTTAGTTACCGGTTTTTTTTTTTTTTATATAAGATAGTGTTTCGGTGGGACCAGGCCGGTCATGTTGGACTAGTTTATCACTCAATTGCATTTTTGCAGATGACCACACGTAGATCCGAATGGGCAAGAAGGTCATTTGATGATGTCGTGTGGAGGAGACACACGATTCTATCAGTAGTTGAGTTGATCTCACAAAAGACGTGATTGAAATGCACCCCATAAAAGTACGTGTTGAAGAAGGAAAAGGGTGTTGGTTAGCATCTCGATTTCCCAATGGCAACTTTACAATCAGTTGATAAAGATCAAACTATCACCTTCAATCATAATGTTGGTGAGACTAAGTATTTTCTCATTGACGAAGCCTTCTTTGAGGGCTAGAGTCTTTGTGACAAGAGCGTATTTGTGCCTGTTGTGAGCCGAATCTGTCATATTTTATAGTTACTTTTATATCGTTTCCTGCATACATTTCATGCATTTTGGCTAGAATAGTACATAATCTATGTAGTTTATGCTTATTTGCCAAATTATGAAATCTACACCAGTTTCTGTTTAAATTCGCAGAATTCGAGGCAATTTACAACAGTTCTGAGAAAAGAAGAAAAGCTCGAAAGTCAACTACAGAAGTCCAAGGTCAAGGAGCAGCGGAACCAGGGCAAATCGAGCTGGAAACAAGGAAATATGCTCGACAACACTTTGGTCGATATCGACTACACCTTCTCGATATCGAGTAAATCCAAATCGATTTCCGGCAAGGATTGACCAGAATCGAGCAAGGCTAGGAGAGAAGGAGCATAACTTACTCGATATCGAGGAACACCCAAGTCGATTTCCATGTCTAGAGCTGAGATCGACGAAGCTGAGCTGAAACTAGGATGGACCAAGCCTTTGTCGATGTCGAGGAAAACTTCTCGATGTCGAGGAAAACCTGAGTCGACATGCATCCTTTTGGCCAACATCGAGAAGCTGAGCACAAGACGAGAAAATGCTACTCGATATCGAGGAGTCCTACTCGGTATCGAGGAAACCCCAGTGGCCGACGCCGAGCAGTCCGGGATTCTTGTTAAGGTTCTATCCCGAGACCGATGGTGATATTTTCGAGATGAAATTCTATCCACATCTATTAAGAGATATCAAGTTAAGGGAGAATATATTTTATCCACATTAGATATAATCCTAGTTTTATTTATTTCAATGATTTATCTTTAAGTAAGTAGATATAGATAGACTTTCTTACCATGATTAGCAAAGATTGGAAACCTATAAATAAGGCCGTAGGGGCTGATTTCTAATCATTCAATTTCAATTCCAATTAGTCACATAGAGAGAGTAGAGGAGAGAGCTTGTGGCGAGAGAAGTTGGAAAGGCGAAAGCGGATTTAGCTTCGATTGGTTGTAAGTTCTCTTTAGTTTATTTAATGCAATTTGGTTATTTCCTGAAATCTTTGATGAGTTTCTTGATAATGAAGAGTGAGCAGTCCACCCACTTCTAGGGTTTGGGTAAGCCCGACGGTAGCCATGTGAAATGATGCGGTAAAGGTCTGAGCTTTTTATGCAATTCTTCTTCTTTCTCTGTGAGCATGATTCTTTTGCGAAAGTTGAAGGTGATCCTTGTTTGTGTTATTGAAGTGAAAGTGATCTTAATACAACTTGGGTTGATTATGTGAAAAGGGTTAGTAACAAATAGGGTTTATGCGAAAGCCTCTATATTCCTATTTGTTAATAATGAAAGTTATTTGATGAAAAGCATGATCTTTTATGCCTTTATGTGTTATTTTGCATGGTTATCGTTGTGGTGTTGATACCCTGGCCTTGGAAGTATTTTAGTTTATTGAATTTATTTCGTTGAAATTCGTGTTCTGCGTGCGAAAAGTTGCAAATTTTAACTTTCTGAGTTTGTCGATTTCGAGGAGTGTTTTGTCGACATCGAGTAGTTTTACTCGACATCGAGGAGACTTTTGCCGAGATTGAGTTTCTGTGTTTGGTTTTCATTTCTGTTCTTTGATTTCTGTTACTGTTGATCGATATCTTTAGTCGATATCGAGTAATTGTACTCGATATCGAGTAGTTTCTATTGCTTTACTTTATTTTCCGCTTTTATTTGTTATTTCTGTCTTTTTGTTTTCTTTTCTGGCTAGGAGATTTACAGCTACCTGAGATCCGCTGACACGCTTCCTCGAGGATCGATCATGACTTCCTACTACTAAATCAGGAGGAGGTCTTGTAATTATTTGCGTGGGCACAAATCTGGTTTGATCTATTTTATTATATTTTAAACTCGATTTCCTCCTACAACAAATTGGCGTCGTTGCCAGGGAAGCAATCATTCGCGCCTTAGGTAGTTAAATCTCACGTTTTCTTTGAGTTACTTCGCAGGTGTATGCGCCGTTCTAGTCAACCACCTGAGTTTGACGGCTTAGACGAACCGGAACACCTTATACACGTCCACGCTAAACTAAAAAGAGCCATGGCGGCCGCAGAAACACAGGAACATCTGATACAAAGGCTTCAGAGGGAACTAGCCGCCAAAGATACTGCTCTCACCACTGAGAGAGCAGGCAGGGAACAGGAGGCACAACGAAGGAGGCAAGCGGAAGCTGAGCTTGCCCAGTACCCAACCACTACAGAGGATTACATGCACCCGACTCTCGTCGTGCCTGAATCGGCCATTCTAATACCTGAAAATAACTATGAAATTCGCACTCCTTTCGTGATTGAGATTAAAAATAATGCTTTCTTTGGTAGATTTAATTAATGTCCTCTTCAGCATATTACCAACTTTACTGATATGTGTCGTACTCTTGCTGAAGATACTACTCTGGAATATGTCAAGATGAAGGCCTTTCGATGGTCTCTCGCTGGTCCCGCATTGAAGTGGCTGGAAGGACTGAAGCCACGATCCCTCACGACATAGGCTCAAGTAGAGCAGGAATTTCTCAACAAATTCTTTCCTCCTGTCAAGACAGCACTCCTCCACCAGAAGATTACAGCTTTCAAACAGAGGCCTGGGGAGCCGCTGGCAAAAGTATGGAAACGATATAAGGAACTACTGCGATCTTGCCCTACTCATAGACAGCCACCCTATGTCATTCAGGAGATCTTCTTCAATTCTCTTGACCAGCCCACTAAGGATAGGATCAATCAGTATACTCGATATGAATATCTTACGATGCCACTGTTGTGAGCTGAATCTGCCATGTTTTACAGTAACTTTTATATCGATTTCTGCATACATTGCATTCATTAGGGCTTAGATAGTACAGAACCTATGTAGTTTATGTTTATTTGCCAAATTATGGAATCTACACCAGTTTCTGTTTAATTCGCAGAAATCGAGGCATTTTACAGCAATTCTACAGAAGGTCAGAAAAGCTCGGAAAACCACTACAGAAGTCCAAGGTCAAAGAAGCAGCGGAACCAATCGAATCGAGCCGAGAACCCAGGCTACTCGATCTCGAGTAGCTCTTACTCGACCTAGACGAGCATGTCCGAGCAGCCTTGGTCGACAGAGCCTGATCGAGAAAGCTAGACCAACCCGACTTCCGGAGTCTACTCAATCTCGACAAGCCCTAGTCGAGATCGACGAAGCTCAGCACCACACCTGGAGTCGACGAGGAGAGGAGGCAAGCCGAGGACGAGGACGACCAGGCAGCACTCGCTGCCAGCGACTCGACTCGCTGCAGCGGACCGCTCGCTGCCGCGGAAATATTCGCTGCCAGCGGGACACAACAAGACGACGGATCTCGCCACTCGCTCCAGCGGAAGGGGGAACTCGCGGAAGCGGAAGGGAAGACCCAACTCGATGTCGACGAGCCCTTGTCGAGGTCGAGTAGGCCAGTGTCCAGAAACGCGTCGACGAAGACCTGTCCGAGTAGACTTGGGATTCCTTGGGGCCAAAGGAAGAAGATTCTATCCAAATCCATCAAGTTCTATCTATGGAAGACGCAATCTATCAAGACATGAAGACCTACCCTATTTAGATTTATCTTTTCCTTGTTGATGTATTTCTTTATGGCATTTATTTATCTTTTAGCAATTTAGATATAATTTTAGATATAGATATAGATATAGATATTCTATCTTTGATTAGCGAGGATTAGACGGCTATAAATAAAGCCCTAGGGGCTGAGCATTAGGCATCTTATCTTACATACAATTCAATTTCAGAGAAAGACAAGTAGTTCCACAGAGAAGTTTAGGAGTTCTAAGGTTTTTTAGGGTTTTGGCTTTCTGCGAAAATTGATTGCCAGGATTGTAAAGGCTTTTGAATTTAGTTTTAATGCAATTTAGTTCTTTTCATCAATCAATGTCTGTTATTGCAATGAGGCGTGAGTAGTCCACCCACTTCTGGGGCTGGGGTGAGCCCGACGGTGGCCATGTGAGGCGATGCGATAAAGGTCAGATCTTTTTGTGTGATTCATCTTCTATCCCTATGAGCATGATTCTTTTGCGAGAGTTGAAGGTGATCCTTGTTTGTGTTATTGAAGCGAAAGTGATCTTAATGCAACTTGGATTAATTATGTGAAAAAGGGTTAGTAACAATTAGGGTTTATGCGAAAGCCTCTATATGCCTATTTGTTAATGACGAAAGTTATTTGATGGAAAGCATGATCTTTTATGCCTTTATGTGTGACTTTGCATGGTTATCGTTGTGGTGTTGAAACCCTAGTCTTGGAAGTCTTTTATTATATTGATTTATTTCTGTCAAAAATCTGAGTTTTAGTTTCGAATTTGCAATTTATATTTTCTGTCAGTTCTAGTCGACACAGAGGAAAGCTTTGTCGAGATCGAGTACCATCTTGTCGATCTCGAGTAGGACTGGTCTAGGTCGAGTAGGTTTTCTTCCGTTTTCGTCGATTTTCAGTTTCTGCCTTTACTGTTCCTTGTCGATCTCGAGTTGACTTGGTCGAGATCGAGTTGCCCTTGCCGGGTTTGCCTATCTGCTGTGATTTCTGTTTTCTGTTGTTCACTGCTTTGTCGATCTCAGGTAGGAGTTTGTCGATATCGACGAGCCCTTTGTCTTTGCTTTTCGTTTTTGCTTTGCTTTATTTCTTGCTTTGTTCTTTGCCTTTGTTTTTCTGCTTTTATTTCTTTTTCCTTTCTGTTTCTGTCTTTCTGCTGCTTGTCTGTGAGAATCTGTTGCTACCTGAGAACTGCTGACGTGCTTCCTCGTGGATTCGATCCTGACTATTCTCTTACTACAACGGGAGGAAGTCTTGTATTTATTTGCTGAGACAGGGAAGTTAGTCTGAACTTTATTTCATATTTATTTCATACTTGACCATCCTCCTGCAACAACAAATTGGCGCCGTTGCCGGGGAAGCTATCATTCGCGCCTTAGGTAGTTAAGTCTCACGTTTCTTTTGAGTTACTTCGCAGGTGTATGCGCCGTTCTGGTCTACCACCTGAGTTTGACGCCTTAGACGAACCAGAGCGTTACCTACACATCCACTCTAAACTGAAAAGGATAAAGGCGGCCGTTGAAACACAAGAGCAAATGATCGAAAGGCTTACAAGGGAAATAGCCGCCAAAGATGCTGCTCTCGCCACTGAGAGAGCAGCCAGGGAATATCAAACTGAGCGTGCAAGGCAAGCAGAAGCTGAGCTTGCCCAATATCCAACCACTGCTGAGGATTATATGCATCCAACTCTCGTCGTGCCTGAATCGGCGATTCTAATCCCTGAAAACTCTTTTGAAATTCGCACTCAATTTTTGATAGAGCTTAAAAACAATGCTTTTTATGGCAAATTTAATGAGTGCCCTCTTGAACATATTACTAACTTTCATGATATGTGTCGTACTCTTGCAGAAGGTACAACTCTGGAATATGTCAAGATAAAATCTTTTCGCTGGTCGCTGGCTGGACCTGCACTGAAGTGGCTTGAAGGGCTGAAACCGAGATCTCTCACCACCTGGGCCCAAGTAGAGAAAGAGTTCCTGAACAAATACTTCCCACCCGCCAAAACAACACTTCTCCGTCAGAAAATCACCGCCTTCAAACAAAAGCAAGGGGAACCGCTGGCAAGGGCATGGGAACGCTACAAGGAACTGCTGCGATCTTGCCCTACTCATGGACAGCCACCCTACGTCATCCAGGAGATCTTCTTCAACTCTCTGGATCAAATCACAAAGGATAGGATTAACCATTATACTCGCTATGAGTATCTGACGATGCCACCAAGCGACGCATGAGGTGTGCTAGAAAAGCTCACTAACTACGACAACAAATATGGGGCTCCTACAAACTATGAGGAGAACTCCTACGCCAGGCCAGCACCATCAATGCCACTCTATGAGCCAGCAAAGGAGATTGACCCAGATGTCAGGGAGCAGTTCTACAGAGACCAGAATCGCAAGCTCCTCAAGCAAGTCAAATATCTATCTATCAACCAGCCTTGCATTGAATGCGGATCACAGAGGCACACCACTACTGAGTGCCCACACACCGAGCAAGTCAGGATGGCAGAAACACATGAGCGATCATAATCGCTGGGGGTCCAAATCGCTACATGGGAGACCAACGATCCTACCAACCACAGTGGAACCAAGGTCCTCCTAGGAATCCCCCACCCTACAGAGCTCCAGGACATCCAGAAAGGGATCAAAAGAAGGATGATCTGCAGCTGATCCTAGAAGAGATGCGTCGTAATCAGGGCACCATCAACAACCAATTCCAGAATATCACTACAAAGTTTGGGGAATTGGACATCTGGAAAAGGGGAATAGAAACGCAGATGGGTCAAATCGCTGCCCAGATCCCACGACCGTCCGGACAACTCCCTGGGCAAACTGAACCAAATCCTAAGGGGAAAACCGGACACGTCGCAGCTATCAAACTCAGGAGTGGACATCAACTGCAAGAGCCAGAGGTCGGAAAGCAGTAGAACGACGAGGAACAGCAAGTCGACCTCGATAAACCTGTGGTCGATCTCGACGAAGGCCTCGTCGATCTCGAGGAGAATCTGCAAAAATCTTCGTCTGCACCACACAACAACTCAACTACGCCCAACCTGGTCGATGTCGACAAGACCCTAGTCGATGTCGAGGAGCCCCTGGTCGACATAGAGCAGCCTGCAGCACCTCCGACGTCTGTTCTGGCTCCGAATCAGAAAAAGAAGCTGCCTTTCCCACAAAATCTCTAAAGGACCCGGCAGAAAAGAAATTTCTGCGCTTCATCAAGATTCTTCAGAAACTCAACGTCACTATCCCCTTCACAGAAGCTCTCAATGAAATGCCATCTTATGTCAAGTTCCTGAAGGAGATTCTGAGCAAAAAGCGATCGATGGCTGAAATCACAGAGGAGTGCATCCATCTGGACATATTGGAGAAGAGGCCGGATCCAGGTAAGTTTGCTATAACTATTGGATTTGGTCCATACAAAATTAATGCCCTATGTGATCTTGGAGCTAGTGTGAGTATAATGCCTTTAACGATTTGGTCCAAGATTAAGATAGGTGCCCTAGAGCCTGTGGATGCTAGACTTTACATGGCCAACAACACGGTGGTCATTCCAACAGGCATGGTGGACAACGTCCCAGTACAAGTAGGTAAATACTTTGTCCCTGCTGATTTCTTAGTTGTTGATATGCAAGAAGATCCTGCTTGTCCAATTATTCTAGGAAGACCATTCTTGGCGACGGTGGATGCCAACATAAGCGTAAGGAAAGGAGTGCTCACCTTCAACATCAGCGATGAGGTAATTGAGTATTCCTTTAATAAAACTGAAAGGCATAAATGTCAAATGGAAGAGGTCAAATCTATCTCAGCTGGCTACATCACCTGCGGGGAACCCAAGGTCAGAAATATGACCCCCGAGGAGCTGGAAAAGAGGGACATGGAGGCCCAGGTGGAGGAGATCATGGCAATCCTCAAGGAGAACACAGAGAATCCAATCGACACGGACCAAGGTAAGTCGTTGTGGATTAATTATTTTTCGGATGCCTTGACAGGGACTAAGTATGGGGTCAAGATCGACCAAGGCTCCTCGACATCGAGTAGAACCCTAGTCGATCTCGACCAGACCAAGGAGACTCCACCAGCACCAGCATCGTCGAGCAGCGAACCAGACAAACCAGGCTCGTCGATCTCGACCACCTTTGTCGAGGTCGACCACCACTCGGCCAATCCGACTTCGCCCTCCTCGAGGTTACCGGAGCCAGAGCCCTCGTCGAGATCGACTACCCTAGTCGACATCGACCAAGATCCTCGGGCACCGGCTTCCTCGACGCTGAGACCACCAGACGGACCAGCCTCGTCGATCTCGACAAGCCTTGTCGAGGTCGACCACCACCCGGCGCCACCAGACCCTGCTTCCTCGACGCTGGAGCCACCAGGAGCGAAGCCCTACTCGATGTCGAGTAGGCTACTCGAGGTCGACAAGACCTGTCCTTCGTCGACTTCTCCATCTGCGAGCAGAACACCACCAGAAACTGCAGACTCGTCGAGATCGACTAGCCCTAGTCGAGATCGGCCAAATATAGTGGTTCCCGATTCCGTCGCTGCAAAGGTAAGCCAAGGTATGGATCTTTCTTCTCCTATTTCTATTAAAGATTTATCTATACATGGGAGAGGTTTGCCTTGGTATGTGCGCTTATGTAGGATATCCAATGATGAGCCTAAAGAATATGAAGTTGGAGACATGCTCTATGTCTCTAAATCAAAGGATCATTGGTTCCCTAACAAATTCAACAAGAAGCGGATGGGACCTTTCGTGGTGAACAAGATCCATTCTGGAGGACTACAGCTGATGGACAAGAATGGAGTTTTATTTGAGGCCCAAGCTACATGGGCCCTGCAGATGCCACCTTGAGCATAAATGGAAAGTCGGCCTAGCGACTATAAAATCTAGAGCATGCACATAGACTTTTTAGGACTTTGTGAGACTTTGTTGTTTTGTTTTGGTTTTGAACACTTTTAGTCTTGCTATTATGGGTATATGTCTTCTACTTTTCAGGTCCATGGATAGAACCGACTCTTACTCGGCCTAGGAGGTGCTCCAGTTGAAATTTTGAGGCTCTGCACATCTGTCTTGTGAGTTTCTTTCTTTACCCTTACCTTGTTTTTTTATACAGTGAGGACACTGTAATGTTTAAGTATGGGGTGGGGGAAGGGCTTACTTTATGCATATTGATCATATTTGACATTACTTGTGCATTATTTCTTAGAATTGCTACATGGCTATTTTGGAATGCATTATTGATTTATGTGCTTATATGCACAATTTCCAAAAATTTAAGAAAAATGACCCCCATTGAAAATTGAAAATTTTGAAATAATGTCATGGAAGCTTTATTGAACTCGACGATGCAAAATTAGATTCATTAGAGATATAGCATGAAATTGCCTAGTAAAGGGAAGTCATAATGAAGTGCATATTTTTATGAAAACCATAGAAGGAGGTAAAATTTGAAGTTGCTTTTGACATGTTGCATGATAAGATGATGGAGGACTTTATATTTCCATATAATGCTCATCGCTTGAAATCCTAGCTTTACCTATGCTTATGCATCACAAAAGCCATAATATGCCTTATTTCAATTATTGCTCCACATGACCTAAATATTTGCCATTCTTTACCTTATCCGGGGATTATGTTGAGAATGATGTTACATTATGGAGATGTTATACGGTGTTTGTGATTGTTATCATATTTGGAGTTTGGAAGGAAATTGTTTGAAATATATGGAAAATTTAATGAGTGAAAGAAAATCCAATCACCTCAGGAGATAAAGGTAGATTGACCCTGCTCTCTAAGATAATAGTTTTAAGAGATGGGACACATTGTGAGGAGTCCAAAGCACTAAGTATCCGGGGCCATTCATAACACCCATGTTTGCGACTCGCGAGAAGGCAGTGCTGAGGTTAGAGAGGTAAAAGCATTATTATTTGAGAAAAGCATTATGAAAGGTGATGAATCAAATGGAGAAGGAATGTGGAAATTCAGTTTGAAAAGTACTCCATTTCCCCGGATCATTAGCACCACATTGCCAAAAATTGCCCACCTTTCGCCTTTTACAATTCTACTCCTTCATGAGCTTAAATTAAAGTCTTCTTGATTATCAATGCTTTGTCACGAATGAATTATGTTTTGCATAACCCTCCTTTTTATGAGTAGATGTTGCTTTTACATATTTGCACATGCATGAATCTGTGACACTAGTACCTTTTCGAGGATGGTAATTGATTGCAGGGTTATATAAGAATGAATCTAAGATGTTGAGAGTTTTGATTTCTTCCCCTGAATGACAAATAAAAGTATTGCTTGAGGACAAGCAAGCTTAAGTATGGGGTGTTTGTTGTGAGCTGAATCTGCCATGTTTTACAGTAACTTTTATATCGATTTCTGCATACATTGCATTCATTAGGGCTTAGATAGTACAGAACCTATGTATTTTATGTTTATTTGCCAAATTATGGAATCTACACCAGTTTCTGTTTAATTCGCAGAAATCGAGGCATTTTACAACAATTCTACAGAAGGTCAGAAAAGCTCGGAAAACCACTACAGAAGTCCAAGGTCAAAGAAGCAGCGGAACCAGTCGAATCGAGCCGAGAACCCAGGCTACTCGATCTCGAGTAGCTCTTACTCGACCTAGACGAGCATGTCCGAGCAGCCTTGGTCGACAGAGCCTGATCGAGAAAGCTAGACCAACCCGACTTCCGGAGTCTACTCGATCTCGACAAGCCCTAGTCGAGATCGACGAAGCTCAGCACCACACCCGGAGTCGACGAGGAGAGGAGGCAAGCCGAGGACGAGGACGACCAGGCAGCACTCGCTGCCAGCGACTCGACTCGATGCAGCGGACCGCTCGCTGCCGCGGAAATCTTCGCTGCCAGCGGGACACACCAACATGACGGATCTCGCCACTCGCTCCGGCGGAAGGGGGAACTCGCGGAAGCGGAAGGGAAGACCCAACTCGATGTCGACGAGCCCTTGTCGAGGTCGAGTAGGCCAGTGTCCAGAAACGCGTCGACGAAGACCTGTCCGAGTAGACTTGGGATTCCTTGGGGCCAAAGGAAGAAGATTCTATCCAAATCCATCAAGTTCTATCTATGGAAGACGCAATCTATCAAGACATGAAGACCTACCCTATTTAGATTTATCTTTTCCTTGTTGATGTATTTCTTTATGGAATTTATTTATCTTTTAGCAATTTAGATATAATTTTAGATATAGATATAGATATAGATATAGATATTCTATCTTTGATTAGCGAGGATTAGAAGGCTATAAATAAAGCCCTAGGGGCTGAGCATTAGGCATCTTATCTTACATACAATTCAATTTCAGAGAAAGACAAGTAGTTCCACAGATAAGTTTAGGAGTTCTAAGGTTTTTTAGGGTTTTGGCTTTCTGCGAAAATTGATTGCCAGGATTGTAAAGGCTTTTGAATTTAGTTTTAATGCAATTTAGTTCTTTTCATCAATCAATGTCTGTTATTGCAATGAGGCGTGAGTAGTCCACCCACTTCTGGGGCTGGGGTGAGCCCGACGGTGGCCATGTGAGGCGATGCGATAAAGGTCAGATCTTTTTGTGTGATTCATCTTCTATCCCTATGAGCATGATTCTTTTGCGAGAGTTGAAGGTGATCCTTGTTTGTGTTATTGAAGCGAAAGTGATCTTAATGCAACTTGGATTAATTATGTGAAAAAGGGTTAGTAACAATTAGGGTTTATGCGAAAGCCTCTATATGCCTATTTGTTAATGACGAAAGTTATTTGATGGAAAGCATGATCTTTTATGCCTTTATGTGTGACTTTGCATGGTTATCGTTGTGGTGTTGAAACCCTAGTCTTGGAAGTCTTTTATTATATTGATTTATTTCTGTCAAAAATCTGAGTTTTAGTTTCGAATTTGCAATTTATATTTTCTGTCAATTCTAGTCGACACAGAGGAAAGCTTTGTCGAGATCGAGTACCATCTTGTCGATCTCGAGTAGGACTGGTCTAGGTCGAGTAGGTTTTCTTCCGTTTTCGTCGATTTTCAGTTTCTGCCTTTACTGTTCCTTGTCGATCTCGAGTTGACTTGGTCGAGATCGAGTTGCCCTTGCCGGGTTTGCCTGTCTGCTGTGATTTCTGTTTTCTATTGTTCACTGCTTTGTCGATCTCGAGTAGGAGTTTGTCGAGATCGACGAGCCCTTTGTCTTTGCTTTTCGTTTTTGCTTTGCTTTATTTCTTGCTTTGTTCTTTGCTTTTGTTTTTCTGCTTTTATTTCTTTTTCCTTTCTGTTTCTGTCTTTCTGCTGCTTGTCTGTGAGAATCTGTTGCTACTTGAGAACTGCTGACGTGCTTCCTCGTGGATTTGGTCCTGACTATTCTCTTACTACAACGGGAGAAAGTCTTGTATTTATTTGCTGAGACAGGGAAGTCAGTCTGAACTTTATTTCATATTTATTTCATACTTGACCATCCTCCTGCAACAACAGCCACAAACTGACGCGTAGGGTGTACTCGACAAGCTCACCAAATACGATAATAAGTATGGGGCTACTACAAACTATGATGAGAGCTCTTATGCTAGGCCAACCCCATCCATGCCCCTCTATGAGCCCTCTAAGGAGATTGATCTAGATCCCAAGGAGTAGTACTACAGAGATCAGAACCGCAAGCTCCTAAACAAGTAAAGTATCTTTTTGTCAACCAGCCTTGCATTGAATGCGGATCACAGCGGTGCACCACTATTGAGTGCCCACACACAAAGCAAGTCATGCTGGCAGAACACCACGAAGAGGTAGCTTACGCAGGGGGTCCCAATCGCTACATGGGGGACCAAAGGTTTCAGCAACCAATATGGAACCAAGGTGCCCCTAGGAACCCCCCGCCATACAGAGCTCCAGGACATCCAAAAAGGGACCAAAAGAGGGATGACTTACAAACCATCCTAGAGGAAATGCGGAGGAATCATTCAGACACCAAGGAGTCCTTCAACTCAGTCTACACTCAGATACAAGGTGTCAACTCTAGGCTTGGGGAGATTGATATATGACAGAAATCAATGGAGACACAGATTGGCCAGATAGCAGCAGGCGTCCCCAGACAGTCAGGTACGCTCCCTGGATCTTCATAACCAAATCCTAAGGGGAAGACCGGACACATCGCAGCCGTGAAACTCTGGAGTGGGCATCAACTACGTGAGTCAGAGGTCGGAAAGCAGCAGCACTGAGCTGAACAGCAAGTCGATATCGACGAGCAGCAAGTCGATGTCGACCAGAATTTGGTCGATGTCGAGCAACATCTTCTCGACGTAGATAAAAAGCTTGGCCACGATTCGTCTGCACAACACAGCAACTCAACATTAAGGAAAGTAGTCGATGTCGAGGAGAATCTTGTCGATGTCGAGGAGAATCAGGTCGACGTCGAGAAAGCTGCAACACCTCCGACATCTGTTCTGGCTCCGAACCAGAAAAAGAAGTTGCCTTTCCCAACAAAATCTCCAAAGGACGCAGCAGAGAAGAAATTTCAGCGCTTCATCAAGATGCTTCAAAGGCTCAACGTGACAATACCTTTCACAGAAGCTCTCAATGAAATGCCATCCTACGTCGAATTCCTCAAGGAGATTCTAAGAAAGAAGCGGTCAATGACTGAGATTACAGAGGAGTGCAGCCATATGGACATACTTGAGAAAATGCCAGATCCATGTAAGTTTGCTATAACCATTGGATTTGGTCAATATAAATTTAATGCATTATGTGATCTTAGAGCTAGTGTGAGTATAATGTCTTTAACAATATGGTCCAAAATTAAGATAGGTGCCCTAGAGCCTTTGGATGCAGAGCTTTATATGGAAAACAACACGGTGGTCATCCCAACAGGCATGGTGGACAATGTGCTAGTGCAAGTAGGCAAGTTCTTTGTCCCTGCTGATTTTCTAGTTATTGATATAGCGGAGGACCCTGCTTGTCCAATTATTCTAGGAAGGCCCTTCTTGGCGACGGTGGATGCCAACATAAGCGTAAGGAAGGGAGTACTCACTATCAACATCAACGACGAGGTAATTGAGTATTCTTTTAATAAAAATGGAAGGCACACAGGTCCTTTGGAAGAGGTAAAGTTTATATCAGCTTGTTACATTACATGCGGGGAGCCTAAGGTAAGAAATATGACTCCTGAAGAGCTGGAAAAGAGGGATATGAAGGCCCAGGTGGAGAAGATCATGGCCATCCTGAACGACGACACAGAGGATCTGCTCGACATCGACCAAGGTGAGTCGACGTCGACTAACTATTTTTTGGATGCCTTGATAGGATGCAAGTATGGGCTCGAAGTCTGTTGTGAGCTGAATCTGCCATGCTTTACATTAACTTTTATGTCAATTTCTGCATGCATTTGGGTTAGAATAGTGCAGAATCTATGTAGTTTATGTTTATTTGCCAAATTATGGAATCTACACCAGTTTCTGTTTAATTTCGCAGAATTCGAGGCGTTTTACAGCAATTCTAAGGAAGGTAAGAAAAGCTCAGAAAACAACTACAGAAGTCCAGAATCCGAGAGTACAGAACCAGGACAAACCAAGCTGAAGCCAGAGCTACTCTATATCGAGTACACCTTACTCGACCTCGAGTAGAGAGCCCGAGCAGACTTAGCCGACAAGGCCTGATCGAGGAAACCAAGTCCGAGGCAACCTGACTCCGGAAGACAACTCGATCTCGACAAGACCTAGTCGAGATCGACTACACCTGAGCGCCACACCCGGAGTCGACGAGAAGAGGAGCTGATCGGGAAGCCGAGGACGAAGACGCCGAGTACATCTCTAGTCGATCTCGAGGAGACCTTGTCGAGATCGACGAGCCCGGAAGCCATGTCCGAGCATGTTGAGTAGAGCCACCCGAGAAGACCTAGTCGATGAACATTCCTACTCGATGTCGACAAGACTGTCGTCGAGATCGAGTACACTCGTGAACCATGACCGAGCCTGTCGAGGACCAGCTAGCCGAGACGACGAAGTCGAGCCAGTCGACCAACTTTCCTACTCGAGATCGACAAAACCCTTGTCGAGATCGACGACGATTCCAGAAGCCGCGTTTTTCGGTTTGACGAATCCTACTCGGTGTGGGATTACTTGGGCCCGAAGATTGCCGATTCTATCCAAAATCATCAAGACACATCATGGAAGAGGAGATCTATCCACTTTAAGACATTTAGATATATTTAGATTTAATTTCCTTATTGCTTTTATTTATCCTTAAGCATTTTAGATATAGTTTTAGATATGGATATAGATATTCTATCCTTGAGTAGGAAGGAATAGAAGGCTATAAATAAAGCCCATGGGGCTCAGTTTTATTCATTCAATTTCAGAGAGAAGTAAGTAGGAGAAGTAGAGGGAGAAAGTGAGGTCGAGTGGAGCAAAGGAGCGAGAGCAAGTTGGCTTTGTTCGGTTGTACTTTCTTAAGTTTTGTTTAATGCAAGTTGTTATTTGCTTTCAATCAATGTCTGCGATTGCGATGAGGCACGAGTAGTCCACCCACTTCTAGGGTTGGGGTGAGCCCAATGATAGCCATGCGTGCTTGAGGTAAAGATCTGACCTTTATCATGTTTTGAGCATCTCCTACTTGTTTATATGTTTATTACCCGTCTAATGGAGATCCATGTTAACAACTTGGATTGTAAACATAAAATCGGTAGAGACAATTAGGGTTTCTTGAAAGAGTTGTCAAATTGTTGGAAAAGGCGAAAGCTTGTCCTTGATGCGATTTACATGATTATTTGTTTGGTTCTGCCTTATGCATGCTTGGTTATCGTTGTTGCAAACCCCAATCTTGGAAGTCTTTTACATTAAGTTTAGTCGAAACCCTAAAGCATTTGTTCTTTATTTTCTTTCGTTTTTAAGTTTCTGTTCTACTCGATCTCGACCAAGCCTGGTCGAGCTCGACTACTGATATTCGACCAAGGTCGCTGTAGCTTCTCCTGTGCAGGTACTCGACAAGCCAACTCGAAGTCGACAAAGGCCCTACTCGATATCGAGTACGCCTCGTCGAGATCGACTAGCCCAGTGCCTGTGTTTCCTACTCTGCTCGACTGTCCGATCATCTGTCGACTACCCTAGTCGAGATCGAGGACCCTGTTGTCGACAACTGTTCGTGAGATTTCTCCGCTGCCTAGGATCCGCTGACACGCTTCCTCGTGGATCGATCCTGACTTCCCGCTGCTGCATTAGGAGGAGGTCTTGTAATTATTTGCAAGGGACGGAATCTGGTTTGCTGTGATTTATTTCTATTTTATTATTGCAAGTCTCGATTTCCTTCTATCAACAAAGTCACCCAGAATTCCTCGACATCGAGGAATTTGGTCGACATCAACCAAAAGCAGAGCCCTTCACCAGCAGCAGCTTTGTCAAGGAGCCAACCCGAATCGAGAATTCCTCGACATTGACCAACTTGGCCGACATCGAGCAAAAATCTCCATCCTCAACTTCTCCTCCCTCGAAGAGCAACCCACTGGAAGCTGAGAATTCCTTGATGTCGAGGAGATTAGTCGATATCGACCAAAAATCTCTTCTCTCAACTTCGCCTTCCTCGACGATGATTCCACCAGACGAGCTGAACTCCTCGATATCAACCAAATTGGTCGATGTCGACCAAGTACTGCCTTCCTCGACTTCCCCATCCTCGAGCAGTATCCCACCAGAAGCAGAAAACTCCTCGATATCGAGTACCCTTACTCGAAATCGACCAAAATCAGAGGTCCTTGAATCCGATTCTGCAAAGGTAAGCCAAGGTATGGATCTTTCCTCTCCTATTTCCATTAAAGATTTATCTATACATGGGAGAGGTTTTCCTTGGTATGTGCGATTATGTAGGATTTCCAATGATGATCCCAAGGAGTATGAAGTTGGAGACAAGCTCTATGTTTCCAAATCAAAGGATCATTGGTTTCCCAATAAATTCGACAAAAAGAAAATGGGGCCCTTCGTGGTGAACAAGATCCATTCTGGAGGACTACAACTAATTGACAAGAATGGAGTCCTATTTGAAGCCCAAGCTACATGGGCCCTACAAATGTCACCTTGAGCTTAATGGAGAAAGTCGGCCTAGCGACTATAAAATCTAGAGCTTGTAAATAGACATTTATTTTTAGGACTTTTGGACATTGTTGCTTTTGTTTCTGGTTTTTGAACTTTTAGTTTTTCTATTGTGGGTATTTCTCTTCTACATTTTTCAGATCCATGGGGATTGAAACAAGCTAAATCGGACTCGGTCCAGGCATTTACACTCGATATTCTGAAGCCATGCACACCTGTCTAGTGAGTTTCTTTCTTTACCCTTGTTTTTATACAGTGAGGACACTATAATGTTTAAGTATGGGGTAAGGGAAGGGCTTATTTTGTGCATATTTGATATATTTGACATTATTTGTGCATTATTTCTTGAATTGCTTATACATGGCTATTTTGGAATTCATTATTGACCGCCATTGAAATTTTTTGAAATCTTTTGATTAATGTCATGGAAGCTTTATTGAACTCAACGATGCAAAATTGGATTCATTAGAGATATAGCATAAAATTGCCTAGTAAAGGGAAGTCACAATGAAGTGCATATTTTTCTTGAAAACCATGAAAGGAGGTAAAATTTGATATTGCTTTTGACATGTTGAATGATAAGAGGATGGAGGACTTCATATTTCCATATAATGCTCATATTGTTATATTCCTAGCCTTACCTATTCTTATGCATCACAAAAGTCATATTATGCCTTATTTCAAATATTGCTCCACATGATCTAAATATTGCCCATTCTTTACCTTATTTCCTATCCGGGGATTATGTTGAGAATGAAAGTTACATTATGGAGATTATTATATGGTGTTTGTGTTGTCGTTATCATATTTGGGGTTTGGTAGGAAGTTGTTTGAAAAATATGGAAAATTTAATGAGTGAAAGAAAATCCGATCACCTCAGTAGATAAAGGTAGATTGACCCTGCTTGCTGAGATAATAGTTCAATGAGATGGGACATTAAGGTGAGGATTCCAAATCACTAAGTATCCGAGGCCATTCATGACGCCCATGTTTGCGACTTGCGAGAAGGCAGTGCTGAGGTTAGAGAGGTAAAAACATTATTATTGATAAAATCATTATGAAAGGTGATGTGGTTAAGAAAGTTTGGAAATACTCCGTTTCCCCGGGTCATTAGCACCACATTGCCAAAAATTGTCCACCTTTAGCCTTTTACCAATCTACTCCTTATTTGAGCACAAATTGAAGTCCTCTTGATTATTAATGCTTTGTCACATGAATTGTTTTTGCATAAACCTCCTTTTGTGAGTAGATGTTGCTTTTGATTGCACATGCATGAATTTGTGGCACAAGTACCTTTTTGATTATGGTAATTGATTGCAGGGACATGTAAGAATGAATCTATGATGTTGAGAGTTTTGATTTCTTCCCATGAATGACAAATAAAAGTATTGCTTAAGGACAAGCAAGCTTAAGTATGGGGCGTTTGTTGTGAGCCGAATCTGCCATGTTTTATAGTTACTTTTACATCATTTTCTGCATACATTTCATGCATTTGAGCTAGAATAATACAGAATCTATGTAGTTTATGCTTATTTGCCAAATTATGGAATCTACACCAGTTTCTGTTTAAATTCGCAGAATTCGAGGCAATTTACAGCAATTATGAGAAAAGAAGAAAAGCTCAACAGTCAACTACAGAAGTCCAAGGTCAACGAGCAGCGGAACCAGGGCAAATCGAGCTGGAAACAAGGAAATCTGCTCGACAACACTTTGGTTGATATCGACTACACCTTCTCAATATCGAGTAAATCCAAATCAATTTCCTGCAATGATTGACCAGAATCGAGCAAGGCTAGGAGAGAAGGAGCACAGCTTACTCGATATCGAGGAAATTACTCGATATCGAGGAACACCTAAGTCGATTTCCATGTCTAGAGCCGAGATCGACGAAGCTGAGTTGAAACCGAGGATGGACCAAGCCTTTGTCGATGTCGAGGAAAACTTCTCGATGTCGAGGAAAACCTGAGTCGACATGCATCCTTTTGGCAAACATCGAGAAGCTGAGCACAAGACGAGAAAATGCTACTCGATATCGAGAAGTCCTACTCGATATCGAGGAAACCCCAGTGGCCGACGCCGAGCAGTCCAAGAATCTTGTTAAGGTTCTATCCCGAGACCAATGGTGATATTTTCGAGATGAAATTCTATCCACATCTATCATGAGCTATCAAGTCAAGGGAGAAGATATTTTATCCACATTAGATATAATCCTAGTTTTAATTATTTCCATGATTTATCTTTAAGTAAGTAGATATAGATAGACTTTTTTACCACGATTAGCAAGGTTTGGAAGCCTATAAATAAGGTCTTAGGGGCTGATTTCTAAGCATTAAATTTCAATTAGAATTAGTCACATAGAGAGAGTAGAGGAGAGAGCTTGTGGCCAGAGAAGTTGGAAAGACGAAAGCGGATTTGGCTTCGATTGATTGTAAGTTCTCTTTAGTTTATTTAATGCAATTTGGTTATTTCCTGAAATCTTTGATGAGTTTCTTGATAATGAAGAGCGAGTAGTCCACCCACTTCTAGGGTGGGGGTGAGCCCGACGGTAGCCATGTGAAATGATGCGGTAATTGTCTGAGCTTTTTATGCAATTCGTCTTCTATCCATGTGAGCATGATTCTTTTGCGAACGTTGAAGGTGATCCTTGTTTGTGTTATTGAAGCAAAAGTGATCTTAATACAACTTGGGTTAATTATGTGAAAAGGGTTAGTAACAATTAGGCTTTATGCGAAAGCCTCTATATTCCTATTTGTTAATAATGAATGTTATTTGATGAAAAAACATGATCTTTTATGCCTGTATGTGTTACTTTGCATGGTTATCGTTGTGGTGTTGATACCCTGGCCTTGGAAGTATTTTAGTTTATTGAATTTATTAACAAATCCATCAAAATAACTTTCGTTATTAACAAATCCGTTTTCGCCTTTCCACCTTGCTTGCCACAAACTATCTCTCTCTATGTAACTACTTACTTGTTCTCTCTGAAATTGAATGATGAAAAACCAGCCCCTAAGGCTTTATTTATAGTCTTCTACTATATCTCTATCTTTATCTAAATCTATATCTAAAAGCTTAATGATAAACAAATGCAGTAAAGGAATTAAATCCATAAGGGAAAATTATATCTAAAATAGCAAAATATCTTCCATGTGTAGGTAGGTCTTCTCCATAGATAGAACTTGATAGATTCGGATAGAACTCGGCATCCTTCGACTCCAAGCAATCCCAAACCGCGTAGGACAACTCAGACAGCTCACCGCGTAACGCGTCTCCAGAAGATCTACTGGAGATCGAGTAGGGCTTACTCGAGATCGACAAACGTGGTCATCGAATATGGCTCGGCTGGGCGTCTCAGGAACCTGGTGCTCGATCCGGCTCGGTCAGGTGCTGCTGGGGTCCTCGAGATCGAGTATAATACTCGAGATCGAGTATAATACTCGAGATCGAGTAACGTTGGCGTCGAGTATGGCTAGCTCGGTGATGTCAGGCAACCTCTCCTCGACAGGCTCGGACATGTGGTTTCAGGAGTTGTCGAGATCGAGTAGCCTCCTCGAGATCGAGTAGCTTGGGTGCTCGGTGTCTTCAGTCCTCGGCTTCTCGACCTGGCTCAACTCCTTGACCATGCTTTGCTCGACTAGGTGTGCTCGGACAACTTTTGTCGGGATCGACAAAGTTAACTCGAGATCGAGTAAAGCTGGGCTCCGGCTTGATTCGTCTGGTTCCGTTGCTTCTTGATCTTGGACTTCTGTAGTTGATTTCTGAGCATTTCCAAATTTTCTTAGAACTGCTGTAATTTGCCTCAAATTCTGCGAAATTAAACAGAAACTAGTGTAGATTCCATAATTTGGCAAATAAGCATAAACTACATAGATTATGTATTATCCTAGCCCAAATGCATGAAATGTATGCAGAAATCAATATAAAAGTTACTGTAAAACATGGCAAATTCAGCTCACAGCAAACACCCCACACTTAAACTTGCTTGTCTTCAAGACAAGCAATACTTTTATTTGTCATTCAGGGGAAGAAATCAAAACTCTCAACATATTAGATTCATTCTCATATGTCCCTGCAATTAATTACCATCCTCGAAAAGGTACTTGTGTCACAAATCCATGCATGTGCAAATATACAAAAGCAACATCTACTCACAAAAGGAGGGTTATGCAAAAACATTCATTCGTGACAAAGCATTAATAATCAAGAGGACTTCAATTTTAGCTCAATAAGGAGTAGATTGGTAAAAGGCTAAAGGTGGGCAATTTTTGGCAATGTGGTGCTAATGATCCGGGAAATGGAGTACTTTCCAATCTGAATTCCATACCACATTCTTTCTCATAAGCTTCATCACCTTTCATAATGCTTTTTCTCAATATAATGCTTTTACCTCTCTAACCTCAACATTGCCTTCTCGCGAGTCACAAACATGGGTGTCATGAATGGCCCCGGATACTTAGTGCTTTTGACTCCTCACAATGTGTCCCATCTCGCCAAACTATTATCTTAGCAAGCAGGGTCAATCTACCTTTATCTCCTGAGGTGATTGGATTTTTTCTCACTCATTAAATTTTCCATATTTTTCAAACACTTTCCCGCCAAACTCCAATAATGGTAACAACAACACAAATACCATATAACATCTCCATAATGTAACATCATTCTCAACATAATCCCCGGATAGGAAATAAGGTAAAGAATGGCAATTTTTTGGAACATGTGGAGCAAAATATGAAATAAGGCATAATATGGCTTTGTGTAATGCATATAAGCATAGGTAAGGCTAGGATATAACAATGAGCACATTATATGGAAATATAAAGTCCTCCATCCTCTTATCAAGCAATATGTCAAAAGCAACATCAAATTTTACCTCATTTCATGGTTTTCAAGAAAATATGCAATTCATTGTGACTTCTCTTTACTAGACAATTTCATGCTATATCTCTAATGAATCCAATTTTGCATCGTCGAGTTCAATATAAGCTTCCATGACATTAATCAAAAATTTTCAATGGGGGTCATTTTTCTCAAACTTTTGGAAAACATGCATATAAGCACATAAATCAATAATGAATTCCAAAATAGCCAGGTATAAGCAATTCAAGATATAAACCTTAAAAATGTACACATAATGTCAAATATGTCAAATATGTACAAAGTAAGCCCTTCCCCCACCCCATACTTAAACATTACAGTGTCCTCACTGTATAAAAACAAGGGTAAAGAAAGAAACTCACTAGACAGGTGTGCAGGGCCTCTTAATGTCGAGTGCTATGCTCTGGGCCGAGTCCGATTTAGCTTTCTTCTATCCCCATGGACCTACAGAATATAGAAGACATATACCCATAATAGAAAAACTAAAAGTTCCAAAAACAAAAACAAACAAAAGCAACAAAGTCTCAAAAGTCCAAAAATAAATGTCTATTTACAAGCTCTAGATTTTATAGTCGCTAGGCCGACTTTCTCCATTAAGCTCAAGGTGGCATTTGCAGGGCCCATGTAGCTTGGGCCTCAAATAGGACTCCATTCTTGTCCATCAGATGCAATCCTCCAGAATGGATCTTGTTCACCACGAAAGGTCCCATCCTCTTCTTGTTGAATTTGTTAGGAAACCAATGATCCTTTGATTTAGAGACATAGAGCTTGTCTCCAACTTCATACTCCTTCGACTCATCATTGGATATCCTACATAAGCGCACATACCAAGGCAAACCTCTCACATGTATAGATAAATCTTTAAAGAAAATAGAAGAAGAAAGATCCATACATTGGCTTACCTTCACAGAAACGGAATCGGGGACCACGGTGTTTGGTCGATCTCGAGTAATTGTACTCGATCTCGACGAGGGTTCAGCTTCTGGTGGTGGACTGCTCGAGGATGCTAGAGCGGGGAGGGTGAGGCTTGGTCGATCTCGACAAGGTTAGTTGATCTCGAAGAGTCTGACCCGTCTGGTGGAGTCAGCGTCGAGGAAGGTGAAGTCTATGCAGCAGAGGGTTGGTCGATCTCGAGTAGCGTACTCGATCTCGAGGAGTTCTGATCTTCAGGTTGGCTGCTCGACGACGATGGTGCTGGTGGAGGCTTCTGGTTTTGGTCGAGATCAACTAGAGTCATCGATATCGAGGAATCCTGGTCGACAATGACCCCATACTTGCATCCTGTCAAGGCATCCGAAAAATAGTTAGTCCATAACGACGTACCTTGGTCCGTGTCGAGTGGATTCTCTGTTTCTTCTTTTAGGATGGCCATGATCTCCTCTATCTGGGCCTCCATATCCCTCTTTTCCAGCTCCTCATGAGTCATATTTCTTACCCTGGGCTCCCCGCAAGTGGTGTAGCCAGCTGATATAGATTTGACCTCTTCCATTTGACATTTATGCCTTTCAGTTTTATTAAAGGAATACTCAATTACCTCATCGCTGATGTTGAAAGTGAGCACTCCTTTCCTCACGCTTATATTGGCATCCACTGTCGCCAAGAAGGGTCTTCCTAGAATAATTGGATAAGCTAGCAGGGTCTTCTTGCATATCAACAACTAAGAAATCAGCAGGGACAAAGAATTTACCTACTTGTACTGGCACATTGTCCACCATGCCTGTTGGAATGACCACCGTGTTATTGGCCATATAAAGTCTAGCATCCACAGGCTCTAGGGCACCTATCTTAATCTTGGACCAAATTGTTAAAGGCATTATACTCACACTAGCTCCAAGATCACATAAAGCATTAATTTTGTATGGACCAAATCCAATGTTTATAGAAAACTTACCTGGATCTGGCCTCTTCTCATGTATGTCCAGATGGCTGCATTCCTCTGTAATCTCAGCCATCGACCACTTTTTGCTCAGAATCTCCTTCAGGAATTTGACATAGGATGGCATTTCATTGAGAGCTTCTGTGAAGGGGATGGTGACATTGACCTTCTGAAGCATCTTGATGAAGCGCTGAAATTTCTTCTCTACTGGGTCCTTAGGAGATTTTATGGGGAAAGGCAGCTTCTTTTTCTGATTCGGAGCCAGATCAGATGTCGGAGCTGTAGCAGCCTTCTCGATCTCGGCTTGATCTTCCTCGATCTCGATCAAGTCCTTCTCGATCTCGACCAGTTTCTACGGTATCGAGTTGTTGTGCTGTGCAGACGAAGGCTGGCCTATTCTGTCGTCGATATCGAGGAGACCTTCCTCAATATCGAGTTGCCTTTTGTCGACATCGACCAAGTTCTGGTCGATATCGAGTTGTTGTTCTCCTTGCTGCTTTCCGACCTCTGGCTCTTGTAGCTAATGGCCGCTTCTGAGCTTTACAGCAGCGATGTGTCCGGTCTTTCCCTTGGGATTTGGTTCTGAAGATCCTGGGAGTGAACCTGACTGTCTGGGGATTCTTGCTGCTAGCTGACCAATCTGTGTATCAACTGATTTCCGCCATATATCAATCTCCCCAAGCCTAGAGTTGACACCTTGCATCTGAGTGTAGACGGAGTTGAAGGACTGCTTAGTTTCTGAATGATTCCTCCGTATTTCCTCCAGGACTGTCTGTAGATCATCCCTTTTCTGGTCCCTTTCCGGATGTCCTGGAGCTCTATAGGGCGGGGGGTTCCTAGGGGTACCTTGGTTCCATTGTGGTTGCTGAAACCTTTGGTCCCCCATGTAGCGATTGGGACCCCCTGCGTAAGCTGCCTCTTCATGGTATTTTGCCAGCCTGACTTGCTCTGTGTGTGGGCACTCAGTAGTGGTGTGCCTCTGTGATCCGCATTCCATACAAGGCTGATTGACAGAGAGATAATTTACTTATTTGAGGAGCTTCTTATTCTGATCTATGTAGTACTGCTCCCTTACATCTGGATCAATCTCCTTAGGGGGCTCATAGAGGGGCGTGGATGGTGCTGGCCTGGCGTAGGGGTTCTCCTCATAGGTGACTGGAGTCCCATATTTGTTGTCATAGTTGGTCAACTTGTCGAGAGCAGCCCATGCGTCAGCAGGCGACATTGTCAGATACTCATAGTGAGTATATGTGTTGATTCTGTCCTTTGCAGCCAAGTCCAGAGAATTGAAGAAGATCTCTTGAACTATGCAGGGTTGATGTCCATGTGTAGGGTAGGATCGAAGTAGATCCTTATAGCGTTCCCAAGCCTTTGCCAGCGGCTCCCTAGGCTGTTGTTTGAAAGATGTGAACTTCTGGCGAAGGAGCTCTGTCTTAGCGTGAGGAAAGAATTTATTCAGAAATTCCTACTTTACTTGAGCCCATTTCGTGAGGGATCTTGGTTTCAGCCTTTCCAGCCACTTCAATGCAGGACCAGCCAGAGACCAACGGAAAGTTTTCATCAGGATGTACTCCAAGGTGGTACCTTCAGCAAGAGTACGACACATGTCAATAAAGTTGGTAATATGCCGCAGAGGACATTCATTAAATCTACCATGAAATGCATGATTTTTAATTTCAATAAGGAATTGGGTATAGGGCAAGCTAAACTTCTGCTTTCCTCGCACGCTCAGCTTCCTGTTGCCTGCCTGCTCTCTCAATGGCGAGAGCAGCATCCCTGGCGGCTAGATCCCTCGTGAGCCTCTCGATCAGCTGTTCCTGTGTCTCTGCAGCTTCTATGGCTCTTTTCAGTTTAGCTTGGATGTGTATAAGGCGCTCCGGTTTGTCTAAGGCGTCAAACTCAGGTGTTCGACCAGAACGGCGCATATACCTGCAAAGTAACTCAAGAGAAAAGTGAGAACTGACTACCTAAGGCACGAATGATTGCTTCCCCGGCAACGGCGCCAATTTGTTGTAGGAGGAAATCAAGTATGAAATATAATAAAATAGATCAAACCAGATTCGTGCCCCAGCAAATAATTACAAGACTCCCTCCCTATGCAGTAGTGGGAAGTCAGGGTCGATCCACGAGGAAGCGTGTCAGCGTATCCCAGATAGCTATAAATCTCACAGAAAAACAAACAAAAGACAGAAACAAAGAAACAAAGATAGAAATAACAAACGAAAGCAAGAAACAAAAGCAAAGACCGAAGCTGCTCGATCTCGACTAACCTAACTCGAGATCGGCAAACAACACTGACGACAGAAACTTTAGAATCGACAACAGAAACTCGATCTAGACTAACCTAACTCGATCTCGACTACAGCCAACTCGAGATCGACTAACACTGCTCTAGATCGACTAAAAGACAGAAACCTTAAATTGCAGATTTTGAACACATAATTCAGATTTCAGAAGAAATAAATCAATATATAAAAAGACTTCCAAAGCCAGGGTATCATCACCACAACGATAACCATGCAAGGTAACACATAAAGGCATAACAGATCATGCTTTCCATCAAAATAACTTTCGTTATTAACAAATAGGCATATAGAGGCTTTCGCATAAACCCTAATTGTTACCAACCCTTTTCACATAATTAATCCAAGTTGCATTAAGATCACTTTCACTTCAATAACACAAATAAGGATCACCTTCAACTCTCGCAAAAGAATCATGCTCATAGGGATAGAAGACGAATTGCATCAAAAGATTATACCTTTACCGCATCACCTTACATGGCCACCGTCGGGCTCACCCCAGCCCCAGAAGTGGGTGGACTACTCGCTCTTCGTCATCAAGAAACTCATCAAATAACAAAAGAAACTAACTTGCATTAAAATAAACCAAAGAGAGCTTACAACCAAACAAGCCAAATCCGCTTTCGCCTTTCCACCTTGCTTGCCACAAACTCTCTCTCTCTCTATGTAACTACTTACTTGTTCTCTCTGAAATTGAATGATGAAAAACCAGCCCCTAAGGCTTTATTTATACCCTTCTACTCCTTGCTATTCAAGGATAGAATATCTCTATCTTTATCGAAATCTATATCTAAAAGCTTAATGATAAATAAATGCAATAAAGGAATTAAATCCATAAGGGAAAATTATATCTAAAATAGCAAAATATCTTCCATGTGTAGGTAGGTATTCTCCATAGATAGAACTTGCAAGATTCGGTTAAGATATTCCATGTGTTGTGCAAATATAAAGTGTGTAAATAAAATGATAAAGTGCAAGAATAAAATGACAATGTGTATGAGTAATAATATGAAGTGCACAATTAAGATTATTGTTAATGTGTCTTGAATCATTTTTCACCGGTGTCGCGTCGGGGGATTACAGGGAGCTCCACGGTGGTCTCTTTGACCGGTCAGCGAGTCGGGGGCCTAAGGGACGACACGCCCCTAGCGGGGGGGGGGGGGGGGGGGTTAGGGGGCAACGCCATCCCGCCTTTACGGTATGCAATGTTTATGTTAAACGGACTTATCGTCTATTTGTTTTCAAGCATTTAACAATTTTAAATTAAAGTGAATAAATAAGATTAAAATGGGCAAATATAACGTTATGTTGTGCAAATATAACATTATGGTGTGCATATATAATAGGCTTTTAAATAAAAGTGCATAAATAAGATTAAAATGTGCAAATATAATGTTATGTTGTGCAAATATAACATTATGGTGTGCATATATAATAAGCTTTTAAATTAAAGTGCATAAATAAGATTAAAATATGCAAATATAATGTTATGTTGTGCAAATATAACATTATGATGTGCATATATAATAGGCTTTTAAATTAAAGTGCATAAATAAGATTAAAATGTGCAACTATAATGTTATGTTATGCAAATATAATGTTATGTTGTGCAAATATAACATTATGGTGTGCATATATAATAGGCTTTTAAATTAAAGTGCATAAATAAGATTAAAATGTGCAAATATAATGTTATGTTGTGCAAATATAACAATATGATGTGCATATATAATAGGCTTTTAAATTAAAGTGCATAAATAAGATTAAAATGTACATAATTAAGGTTAAAAAGTGCACATATAACACTTTTTTATGCAAATATAACTTTAAGTTGTGCAAATATAATATTATGTTGTGCGTTTATAAACTACGGAATAATTTTGTAATTTACTAAATTGAGATAAGGGTGTATTTGGGAAGAAAGGGAAATTATGTGTCAAAAATTGTACTTTCATTATCTTCTTCCTCACATTGACTGTAACCTTCTTCATAGAAACGGCGGTTGCACAGTGGACTTCGGCAAGCTCCCGGTGGCAGCCTAAGGCACGAAGGAGAAAGGAGGAGGCAGATACGGGACCGTGTTGGTGTGACGAGTCCGTTGGGGACAATCTCTGGTGGCGGGATGGTGGTGGTCGAAGGCCGCGAAGTGGTGCTCCGGTGTTGCTGGGCAAGGCGGAGTGGTCTGGCGATGAATATATATAGGTAAAAGTTCTAGTGAAACAAAAAAATAGTGTATTACATTAGTATGAATATTATGTATGCTGCTATGAATATATGAATAATGTTGCGTGTTAATATGAATATGATGTTATTTATTTTATGTTTGGTAAGAATAAATAACATCATATTCATATACTCATATTTACGTTGTATTCATATTCAAACAAGCTAATATTCATATATTCATCTGAATATAATAAAATATGAATATGTAACAATATTCATCCTTTTCACCGTTGCACCGTATCTTTTGTTTCACCAGAACTTTACCCTATATAAATCACCAAAAGTTGGTGACTTTGGCAAAAATAGCATGGCCATTGTGAAAATAGGGTGGGGGGGGGGGGGGGGGGGAGGGGAGGCAAATGCTACTTTTGCAAATTGCAAGGGGGTAGGTTCAATCGGTTACAAGTCAAAAAAAATACAAATAGCTAGGCGCGACAGAGGAGAGAATGGGAAACGCCACATGTCGCCATGGGAAAGGGTAATAACATGTCAAGAGATTGAGTGATGTAATGAAGCATTTAATGCTCCCCTCTTTGCATCTTAGGGCCAAAAAAAAGATGAACAAATGATTGGGCTTTTAAATCAAGGGAAGGAATGTTTTTTCGCCTAAAGTTTGCTCCCCTCTTTGCCACTCGGGAAGCAAAAGTGGTCCCAGTTAGTAGCTATATGCCAGACAATGGGAAACACGAGACAACAACTGATTATTAAATAAAACACAAAGGGTGACATATGTCAAATCCATAAAGCATATATTAACGAAAATGGGTAAGAAAGCTTACAATATTTGTTTTACGTGCCGCATAAAAATAATGTGTTAGTTATTATGTTTTATGTGCCCCCAACATCTAAAGTTGTGCCATAAAAATAAAATTTCATGCCAATAAAATTTCGATGTCTACGAATTTCTGACAAATCCACGATGTCCGCGAATCATACGATGGAGAATCTTAAATTGCTGGCACAGTTTAGCGTTCGGTCGACACACAATATTAAGTTGCCAGCACATATTTTGTACTAGTTGACATGCAACTGATCACTGGGTTGTCCGTAATTCCGATTCTTCTTCATTGATATCACTTCCACTTTCCCTCTCTCATCTGCGAAAAGCTGTTGTTTCCCTCTTTCTCATCTGCATTTAATCTTCTCTCTCCCTTTTTCATGTAATGTTCTCTCTCTCTCTCTCTCTCTCTCTCTCTCTCTCTCTCTCTCTCTCTCTCTCTCTCTCTCTCTCTCTCTCTCTCTCTCTCTCTCTCTCTATATATATATATATATATATATATATATATATATATATATATATATATATATATATATATATATCTATCTATCTCTCCTTTGCCACTTGCAGGTCTCCTTTCTCTCTTTCCTCCCCTTCTCTACTCTGCCCACCGGCTAGTTTTGCAAAATAACTGAGCTCATAGCTACTTTTGCAAATTTTTAGAAGGTGGGGGGGGGGGGTTAGTTTTGCAAATGGCTAGACGAATTGGTATACTGAATGTTATTTACTCTCTCTCTCTCTCTCTCTCTCTCTCTCTCTCTCTCTCTCTCTATATATATATATATATATATATATATATATATATATATATATATATATATATATATATATATATATATATATTTATATAGATATAATATTACATTATTATATACATATGCGGGATGGAACGAGATGTGTGATGTTGTTGTAGGAGGATGGTCAAGTATGATAATTAAATCAAAATATAAAATCGGACTGAATCCCTGTCTCAGCAAATAAATAAAAGACTTCCTCCCATTGTAGTAGAAGGCAGTCAGGATCGATCCACGAGGAAGCATGTCAGCGCCCGCTTTTTCAGTTACAAACCGCTCTCGAAATCGACTCAAGCAATACTTTTAATGGTCATACAGGGGAGGAGATTAAACTCTCAATATAAAGGCTCGGATTTTCAAATCCTAATTTTTCGGAAAAAGGAAATTTAAAAATGAATTTAAATTGAATTAAAAGCTCGTTTAGCGGATTCCGACTGTAATATAAAATTTGATGAACGGTTTCCGTCCTTTTACCTCAAAAATTGAAAATAATTATCAGATGGCTATATTCTTGTCGGTTTTAAAAATCTAATTGATCGAGAGAGCGAGAGTCGAGGAAATTAACATTTGAGAACTAAGTGCGGGATCGAAATTTATTTACGGGTATTGATTATTCCATTCAACACTCAATCTTCACCCACTCCCTCACCTCACCATACCCTGTCATTCCGGAACATTCATCACCATCCTGTCACTCCCTCACCATCACCACTCTATCACCATCACCTGCCCTCACCGACTACAACCATTCTGATCAACATTCCTGCTCCCATTCATCCCTTACCATTTTCACATCATCACCCTCTTCTACTCTCCCCTTCACGCCGTCGCCAACACAGATGCCGAAACCAGCAACCGCGAGCAGCTCCCCTGTCCTCTGTTTCCCGTGAGCAAACCCGAGATTCCCCAGAGCTCCTCCGGTGTCCTCCCTTCTGTAAGCCACTCCCAGCACCACCCCGAATCCCCCTTCGACGTCCACTGGCACCCAGATCCGCCCAAGAATCGTCGGAGCCTCAACCGAGCCACCGGAGCTCCATCACCCCGTGCGAGCGCGAATAATCTTTCGATCCGACGAGCAATCGCGAGCCACCGACGTAGCCCAGAATTCCGATTGAGAGCTCCGAAGTCGCGAAAAATCCATCTCGGTGATACTCTGTGATTTTGACTATTGTGTGCTGGATTCTCCTGTTGCCGATCTACTAGCCAGGTAAGTCCTCCGGGGCTTACTCAGTAACCAGTACCTCCTGCCTGATGTGTCATATAGTATGTAGGTGTTGCATATGCATAAGAGCATGTCATGTAGTATCATGCTTAGGAATTGCATTTACGAATGAGCATCCTTATTCTGTATGCGTTTGAATACAGAACGGCCATTATCTGTGAGTCCCAGAGTCCTTGCTAGGGTCATAGGGCAGCCCAGCTTCATCGGGTGTTGTCCTCCTCGAATCATTTATATATATCACGAGATACGAGATGGGTATGAGATATGATATGATGATGAGATATGATATGATGATGAGAAATGATATGATGATGAGATTTGATATGATTATAGCATCGAACTGGCCAATCTCCACCCTATATGTAAAGGGGGTGGTGGTAGAAGAGGGATATACCACTTGGTATTATTTGTTAAGGCCTTTCTCAATATTATGCGCATATGAATTAGGAGCATGATAGTGTGGTTTTATTTCAGTACTGCATGAAGACATCATTTATTCTAGGTATAGGCGTATTATATGTCCTTAGCGCGGTCAGAGGACCCACGGGCGGACTCTTGGCCTGACTTGGTGGTATAGTTTCAGGTACCCGATACACTGTTTGATTTTGTGTTGTTATGATGGGGTCTATTCATATGGCGGAGAGTGAGTGTTTGAAACCTGACTTCACCAGATTCACGCTTTTGAGATTTCTCCCTAATTATACTCTGTTTTGACCCGGCTCTGCCGTGGCACTGGTTGTATGACTTTCAGAACTTATGCCCTTTGCATGATAAAGGATTTACAGCGTTGTAGACTTAGGACAGGTACAGGGGTTTACCCCGGGGTCTTCAACGGACCTTCCAGATTTGGGTGCAAAATCCCACTTTAAACTACACATATTCGATTTAAAACCTTCAACCTGTACTCGGGGCGCAAGATCCCATTGAGGGGTTTAATCCCTTAAAACGTAACTCGGGAATCATAATCCTGGGCCGTTACAAAGGTAATATCAGAGCTGAGGTTTTGCAATCCGAGTACAATAGGTTGAAGAGGTTTCGAAAATCGCCCAATGTTTTCAAATGGTTTTGGAAAATATTTTATAAAGGGCAAAATGAATTTAATTGGACTTATAACCAAAAATGAATAAAGGGGAAATAATCTCGTGGTTAGAGACCCAAGCGGTAGACATCCCTTATGGATGTAGAATTCGGGGAACGGTAGGCAAAATACTAGCTTTTATTTACAAATGGGCTTAGAAGACTCCTAGGAACACCACGGAGGTTGGAGTGTTGAGTTAGGAGGCCGTGAGGTTTTGCCCCTCCAGTCATCCGTCCCACGAAGGACAGCATAGCTCGTCTCTATGCTTACGTTTATATATGTACATATATGCAATTGGGCCCGAAGGCGATCCTCCTCGAAGAGGATCATATTAATCTTGTTGATTGCTTCCGTGATGAGTGCTCTATTGTGCTTAGGATAGCGAACTAATTAGTATGTCTTGACTTGAATCATGTGTTGAATAACTGTGCAAACGGGATAGTGGGAGAAAACCTTATTCTTATGTAATCGGAATTCCTGTTTTGTCGGAATAGCCCTTTCATAATTCAAACCCCCTGATGGTTCTGAATCTATTATCCGCCCCACCAAAACATCTAGGCATGTTAGCAAGGTTCGAGAAGCATCCCATCCCCCTGTTTAGAGTCTTGTTTCGTACCCCACCATCGATGCTTATATCGAGTCTCGTACTTGTGGTTGGGGTCTTTCACGGGAAATTTGGGTCGTTCAATTAAATACCTTCGAAAATAGTGAAAGATGTGAGGGTTACCTGAATATGTTAGTGGGAGTGAGGATTTAAATTGTTTCGAGATAGAAGTGAGTTTTCTTATGGAGTCATCCTTTTCGATCCTCGTAATGGCCAACCATGTCTTCTTGCCACAAGAGTGTAAACACGAGTTCTACCCTCACCTCTCGGAAACGGCGTGAATGTCCTTGTGTCAAGCGAGTCATACTAGCGTCCCACGGGAAAAAGGGGTGGTGAATCGGTGATTGTCCTTAGAGAATTCTAACAAGTTATAATGATGGCCTCCTTGTGATTTCATGAAATTGTATATTGGTATAATTCAGCATGACTTTCCTGGTACTTTGCATGGTTGCACTTATGAGTAGATGTATGTGCCGTATGTATTGAATCCATGATTACTGTCTTCCTATGTACTAGGTCCATGATAGTGTGGTCAACTCTCGTTGCATGTTTAACACGTGAATCAGATCACTTAGCATGCCAGATTAACCTAATTAGACCTCATTGACTGTGTACATGTTTAATGAGTATTGCTAGTATCATGTAAGACATATACCTCTCAGTTATAGGCCCTCATATGATTGTGTGACGTCTTAGTCTTACTATGTGAATATGGATGTATTTGATGAGATAGTTGCTATACCAACTCTGCATGAACTGACCATACCCTTAGCATGATTTTTTATGGTGCATCTTAGCATGCTTGCCTCAATCTCGCAATATTATTACTTTCTTATGTGTGTATCTAAATTGAGTGATAAGTCGTGCATATGATATCTTGCGATGTTTGCTAGGTCTTGGATAACTTATGCCATATATGTCCCACGTCAGTCTGTGCATACATGTTCTTAGTCTGTCAAGCATGATTGGTGAATGAAATGATAGGTTGCTAGCTTGTTCTGCGCACACATAAAGATGATTATATGAACATGTTATGAATTCATAAATCGATATCCCTTGAGATAAGTGCATACTAGTGTGAAATAATGTGATGATATCTCTTGATTTTTATGTGCTTGTGTGCCACAATTATAAGGGCATCGTTGTAACTCTCGGGTTAGGATCTTCTCCTTGGTCTTGTCGTCCCTAGTCCTGGTCCATGTCTGAACTCTTAAGGAAGTTGTGTCGTCCGCCCTTGTCTCTCCCATATCTCCGTAACTTCTAACCCTTGCAATCCTTCGATGAGCGCCGACATGCAAGAAAGGACCGACGATCAAGTGGCACCATAGCAGCGCAACGGAAGTGTGATGGGTCCATGACCCATAGACCACATGACTGACGTCGCCAAAAGTATACAAAGGACGAACACATTTGAAAGATGGTAGTCGCGTACGTGATTCTCTTAAATGACTCAAGGAAGGACGTTCTTAATTCAAATCGTGGATTCTTCTATACTAATCGGAATTGATGTTTTGTGATAGGCCTAGAACTGACATAATTGAATGTGTGATGACGGATGTGCTGAATTGGTAGCAATGATTGCCTGACTAACTTGTTTATATGACGATGTGCCTTGGTGCTTGGTACACTGACTTGCGGGTGAGTAGGTTATGGGTTATATGTATGGGAGTGCTTTATTCTTGAGCTTGAGTCGTGAGATTCTTCAGTGAGACGGGTTGGAAAGTGGCAGGTGGATTAATGTATTCGGATTGAGTCATTGGTCGTGTGAGATGGGGTGCAGAAAGGATGCGTTAGCTTGAGTAGAGCCGAGTGAGTTGGGATGTGTCGAAGATAGTGGTTTGTGAGTATAGATGAGCTTCTAGGTAGGGCTTAGGTGAGCAGTACGTGGGGCTAGTATGCCGAGATTTTGAGGGGGGGTGTCCTAGTGAGAAGCGGTATTCTAGGCAGGTAGTATAAGAGAGTGGTTGACTGAGGTCTGGACTAGTTTCATTAGGGTGACCTTGAGAGTGAGTGTGAGCATAGGTAGTTGGCGTAGTTCTAGAGTTGGATGAGAGAGATAGGAGTTGATCAGGGGATTCTTGAGGGGAGGTGTTGTGAGACAGATTGGTGTGCTAAGGAAGGTGTCTAGATAGTCTAGGAGCGGATCGTGGGCGGTGTCGAGGCTGATCGATGAAGGAACGTTCAAGGAATCGTAGAACTTGGGACTAGGTTGTGTGTGTTGTGAGTGAGAGCGATTTCGGTAAAGGATGAGGTTGAGGAATTGCCAAGGAAGAGTAGTATGAGATTGCTTGGGAAATTATCGATCGGGGATATTAGGTTGTTCATATCAGGGTTGTTCGTGTGATGAGTGTTTGGGGGTTGTTTAGATAGGATTGGTAATGCTTGTGGAATTTATGAGTGAAGGATTTCCAGATGCGTGGTTGGATGATTTTGGCATAGGGAATGAATCGGGATTTATGAGTGGCGGTTATTGTGGCTGTTGAGGTAATTGAGGATGTGAGATGGATCTTCGAGGAAAGGCTGGTAGCTGTGTAATGATGTAGTTTAGATTCCTAGTAAGACTACGGGCTTAAGGTTGAGATAAAGAGATTATGCTCATGAATTTGGGAACTAGGCAAAGCAAAAGGTATTGAGGACGCTAGAGAGATTTTTGAAGGTAGGTGAAGTTGCGGTGCTTAGGAAATACGGACGAGGATGTCATAGGAATTCGGTGAAAATGATGATCGGTACATAAGGGTGTTTAAGTGGTAGAGATTTCGATGTTTAAGGAAGCGCGATCTAAGGCAATTTGGGGAAACATGCGGAGTTGATGGTCGGGCGGAGTCTTGAGAGCCTAGGAAGAGTAAGCGAGATTGTTAAGAAGTGTCTAGCTAGATCAATCGTGAAAGCGGTTCAGTTGAGGACTTGGAATTTTCTATTAGAGGGTAAAGATGGGACTGATAGAGGACCCCTAGGGCAAGGACGTGTTATATATGGAGTCTTGGTAGTAGATCGAGTTGTTCAGAGTGTCGAAATGAGGGAATTTTGTGATTTGGGAACTCCGGGAGATAGTTTAAAATAGTCGAGTGGAAGGTAGGTCTTGAGATTTTGATGCCGATGTGGATTGGCCCTTAGATGGCTTGATGGCATAGGAATTGGGATACCTAGTAGTGATTTGGGTTGGTAGACCTCGGTGAATTTGATCTTAATGCAAGAGCTGATGGGTAGTGGTCGTGTCTTGTCATGATTGATAGTTATAGGCATGTTCTCTTGAGGATGTGATCTAGCGTAAACTTTACTTGGGGTCGAATATTGTGCGAATTCTATGCTATAGACGATGTTGATTCTCTGATGTGTTGCCATTGACAATAGGGAACTGTTAGTACTACCATAGTTATCCCTGAACTCGATGGAATGCTACTGTACGGAAACAGTTGTTTGCCTCTAATGCGATGACGCTTGGTAGTTAGAATGAGTATGATGTACTTATCTGATTGATATAACATGCTTATATGATTGATATGATGTGTAACTTCCGTGAGATTATATGATAAATTCTACCATATATGATACGATGCTAGATATGCTATGCTATGTGGCTATTCTTGAGGTGATTATGTTATGCTATTAGATGTGAGGTGCTATTGTTATTCGATATATATATACATGATGCTTGATGATGGAAATGATAGAAATTGAACTGTTGAACCTTGATTATGTCTTAGAACCTAGGAAGAGAATATGGGATTAGCCTTTAGAAGTGGTTGGTATGATGAATGGAGAGGTTAGGAATGCTTTTGACTAATGCCGAACTTGAAGTTTTGAACGGTGTTTTAAAGAGGACGCTGTGATGTTTTGAGTTATGATATGACCGAGGAGTCGGAGTAAGGATGTGGTAGGGGCCCATATCACATTCTTGCTATGGTCTATTGGGGATATTATGATCACGACAACGGTACTGTGAGGATCTCATAGGGGCAATTATGAGATACTTACGGGGTCAATGACATGATCCTTGGACTCTCCAATTTCAAACTTCATCCCCTATTTTAAAATGATTTTAGTCTCGGGGACGAGACTTGTTTTTAGAGGTGGATGATGTAAAGGCTCGGATTTTCAAATCCTAATTTTTCGGAAAAAGGAAATTAAAAATGAATTTAAATCGAATTAAAAGCTCGTTTAGCGGATTCCGACCGTAACATAAAATTTGACGAACGATTTCCATCCTTTTACCTCAAAAATTGAAAATAATTATCGGATGGCTATATTCTTGTCGGTTTTAAAAATCTAATTGATCGAGAGAGCGAGAGTCGAGGAAATTAACATTTGAGAACTAAGTGCGAGATCAAAATTCGCGTATTCAGAATTTATTTACGGGTATTGATTATTCCATTCAACACTCAATCTTCACCCACTCCCTCACCTCACCATACCCTGTCATTCCGGAACATTCATCACCATCCTGTCACTCCCTCACCATCACCACTCTATCACCATCACCCGCCCTCACCGACTACAACCATTCTGATCAACATTCCTGCTCCCATTCATCCCTTACCATTTTCACATCATCACCCTCTTCCACTCTCCCCTTCACGCCGTCGCCACCACAGATGCCGGAACCAGCAACCGCGAGCAGCTCCCCTGTCCTCTGTTTCCCGTGAGCAAACCCGAGTTTCCCCAGAGTTCCTCCGGTGTCCTCCCTTCTGTGAGCCACTTCCAGCACCACCACGAAGCCCCCTTCAACGTCCACTGGCACCCAGATCTGCGCAAGAATCGTCGGAGCCTCAACCGAGCCACCGGAGCTCCATCACCCCGTTCGAGCGCGAATAATCTTTCGATCCGACGAGCCATCGCGAGCCACCGATGTAGCCCAGAACTCCGATTGAGAGCTCCGAAGTCGCGAAAAATCCATCTCGGTGATACTCTGTGATTTTGACTATTGTGTGCTGCATTCTCCTGTTGCCGATCTACTAGCGAGGTAAGTCCTCCGGGGCTTACTCAGTAACCAGTACCCCCTGCCTGATGTGTCATATAGTATGTAGGTGTTGCATATGCATAAGAGCATGTCATGTAGTATCATGCTTACGAATTGCATTTACGAATGAGCATCCTTATTCTGTATGCGTTTGAATACAGAACGGCCGTTATCTGTGAGTCCTAGAGTCCTTGCTAGGGTCATAGGGCAGCCCAGCTTCATCTGGTGTTGTCCTCCTCGAGTCATTTATATATATCACGAGATACGAGATGGGCATGAGATATGATATGATGATGAGATATGATATAATGATGAGACATGATATGATGATGAGATTTGATATGATTATAGCATCGAACCGGCCAGTCTCCACCCTATCTGTAAAGGGGGTGGTGGTAGAAGAGGGATATACCACTTGGTATTATTTGTTAAGGCCTTTCTCAATATTATGCGCATATGAATTAGGAGCATGATAGTGTGGTTTTATTTCAGTACTGCATGAAGGCATCATTTATTCTAGGTATAGGCGTATTATATGTCCTCAGCGCGGTCAGAGGACCCTTGGGCGAACTCTTGGTCTGACTTAGTGGTATAGTTTCAGGTACCCGATACACTGCTTGATTTTGTGTTGTTATGACGGGGTCTATTCATATGGCGGAGAGTGAGTGTTTGAAACCTGACTTCACCAGATTCACGCTTTTGGGATTTCTCCCTAATTATACTCTGTTTTGACCCGGCTCTGCCGTGGCACTGGTTGTATCACTTTCAGAACTTATGCCCTTTGCATGATAAAGGATTTCCAGCGTTGTAGACTTAGGACAGGTACAGGGGTTTACCCCGGGGTCTCCAACGGACCTTCCAGATTTGGGTGCAAAATCCCACTTGAAACTACACATCTTCGATTTAAAACCTTCAACCTGTACTCGGGGCGCAAGATCCCAAAGAGGGGTTTAATCCCTCGAAACGTAACTCGGGAATCATAATCCCGTGTCGTTACACTCAACATATTAGATCCATTTTTATATGACACTGCAATCAATTATCATCCTTGAAAGGGTACTAATGTCACAAATCCATGCATTTGCAATAAAAGCAACATCTACTCACTCAAGGAAGTTTATGCAAAAATATATATTCGTGACAAAGCATTAATAATCAAGAGGACTTTAATTTAAGCTCAATAAGGAGTAGATTGGTAAAAGGCTAAAGGTGAGCAGTTTTTGGCCATGTGGTGCTAATGATCCGGGGGAATGGAGTACTTTCCAAACTTTCATACCAAATTCCTTCTTCTTTTGATTTCTCACCTTTTGCTCATTCACTCAATGCTTTTTCAATATTATGCTTTTACCTCTCTAACCTCAGCACTGCCTTCTCGCAAGTCACAAACATGGGTGTCATGAATGGCCCCGGATACATAGTGCTTTGGACTCCTCACCCTAGTGTCCCATCCTACAGAAAGTAACATCTCAAAGCAGGCAGGGTCGATCTACCTTTATCTCCTGAGGTGACCGGATTTTCTTTCACTCATTAAATTTTCCATAAATTTTCAATTTCCTGCCAAACTCCAACAATGATACCAAAAAAAATACCATATAATAATCTCCATAATGTAAGTTCAATTCTCAACATAATCCCCGGATAAGGATGTAAAGGCTCCGATTTTCAAATCCTAATTTTTCAGAAAAAGGAAATTAAAGATGAATTTAAATCGAATTAAAATCTCGTTTATCGGATTCCGACCGTAATATAAAATTTGACGAACGATTTCCGTCCTTTTACCTCAAAAATTGAAAATAATTATCAGATGGCGATATCTTTTTTTATTTATTTTTATAAATCTAATTGATCGAGAAAGTGAGAATCGGGAAAACTAACATTTGATAACTAATTTCGGGATTTGAAATTCATGTATTCGGGTTGAATTTCCGGGTATTGGTTTAACCACTTCCACACACTACCCTCACCATATCTCTTTAAAGGTCCTCCCTCACCCCGTCATTCATTCATTCATCATCACCCTCACATGCTCCCTTCAACCTCAATCGTCATCACCACTCCGCTCTCTTCTTCTACACGTCTTTGGTACCATCACCTCCATCTTCCCTTCACCTCTTCCTCTTTCATTTCATTTCTTCCCTCCAACTGCTCTCTTCCTCTCCATCACCGTCGTCCCACACTTACATCTTCATCACCGTTGTTCCATCACCGTACACCACTGTCACCGCACCTTCAAACCACCGTCTCTTCCTCCTTCCCTCCTTCCACCTCGAGCTGCCAGTGGAAGGTCCCACGCACCCCTCGGAGAAACCACCAACAGCCGGAGCAGCCCAGACGCTCCCAGCGCCGCCGCAAGCCACCGGAACACCATCGCCCCGTTCGAGTGCGAACAATCTTCTGGTCAGCCGTTCTCCTTCGTTTCCGATCCAAATCACCCTCGGACTTCACCATCATGCTCACCCATATCCGATGCAGGTTCGACAAGCCATCGATGGCCTCCGAAGGCGCCCAGACCTCTGATCGAGAGCTCCGAAGCCGCAAAATCACCTCGGTGAGCTTCGTTCCTTCCCTTCCTTATACCATTCATTCCTTTCATGTTTATTGGTCGGGGAGTGAGATTGAGAGCCGAGTGTGGGAAGGTGGGGTGAGGTCGAGGGCTCCGACGAGATCGAGAGGTCCGTCGAGCTCGAGAGAGTCGATTGCGAGGCGAGGCGAGTGAGCGTCGTGAGCGAGGCCGGGAGCAGCAAGTGTGATTGAGGGAGGCGGGAGAGCCAAGGAGCTGGGCGAGGGTGAGCGATGTAGCAAGCTCCGTCGATCAGTGGCACAGTGCAACGTCGCCGGCGGGATCGCGTGAGGATGGCCATGGCGGGAGCCTCCATTTGAAATTGGGGAAGAAGAAGGCTGGTGTGGCCTTTGGTGGCCCCCCCTTGCTAACATATATACATATATATTTGTTATTTATTAAACCGGGTTGGGATTATATTACGGGTTCGGTTCGGGTTATCCCTATATTATCTAACTAATTAACGGTAATTAAAATATATTATTAAACTAATTGAGGATTTAAAAGATAAATTAGTATATTTTGGAAAAATTATAAGAGTTGATTTATTAAATAAAAATGGTCGGGATTTTAGGGGATTTGGAAATAATTTATAAAAGTGTTAAATAATTGGTATTTAAAATATCATGTAATACTATTTGAGATTTAAAATATATTATTGGGACTTCAAGATTTATAAAGAATTTGGAAAAGAATTTCAAGGTTGGAAATTAATCTAATAAATAAATTAAAAAGGGAATTCGGCAAGTATTTTAAGGGTCGAAATTCTTAACTGTTTAATTCGGACTTGAAATGATTTTGAACTAAACTGACAATAAGAGTTATTCGATGACTAACTAGCATAATAGTATGATCGTTTGACTAACGGCATGATATGTGTGACTAATTGCATGACTTGTGGTGATTTATTATAAGGGGATAAATATTTGTTACCGATGATGATAATGATATATACACTTATGAAGAGTATGAGTATGAAATAGTAATATGAAAATGTGACTAAGTACGATATGGAGGTTATCTTAAGTTATAAGAGATGGTTGATCATGATGAACTGGAAGTATGGTTGGTGTGATCTTGCTTATTTATTTGCTTGTATGAGTGTGTAATATATGTGATCAGAAAAGCTATAGAAGTATACTTAGTACATTCTCGTTATGCAATTAGGTGATATTCTGTGATCGTGACTACTGTGTGCTGGATTATTCTTTTGCTGATCTTCTAGCCAGGTAAGTACCTCCGGGGCTTACTCAGGAACCAGTACCTCCTGCCTGATGTGTCATATAGTATGTAGGTGTTGCATATGCATAAGAGCATGTCATGTAGTATCATGCTTAGGAATTGCATTTACGAATGAGCATCCTTATTCTGTATGCGTTTGAATACAGAACGACCGTTATCTGTGAGTCCTAGAGTCCTTGCTAGGGTCATAGGGCAGCCCAGCTTCATCGGGCGTTGTCCTCCTCGAGTCATTTATATATATATATATATCACGAGATACGAGATGATCATGAGATGTGATATGACGATGAGATATGATATGATGATGAGATTTGATAGGATTATAGCATCGAACTAGCCAGTCTCCACCTTGTCTGGAAGAGGGGTGGTGGTAAAAGAGGGATATACCGCTTGGTATTCTTTGTTAAGGCCTTCCTCAATATTTTGCACATATGAATTAGGAGCATGATAGTGTGGTTTTATTTCAGTACTGCATGAAGGCATCCTTTATTCTAGGTATAGGCATATTATATGTCCTCAGCGCGGTCAGAGGACCCGCGAGCGGACTCTTGGCCTGACTTGATGGTATAGTTTCAGGTACCCGATCTACTACTTGATTTTGTGCTGATATGACGGGGTCCATTCATATGGCGGAGAGTGAGTGTATGAACCCTGACTTCACCAAACTCATGCTTTTTGAATTTCTTCCTATTATACTCTGTTTTGACCCGGCTCTGCCGTGGCACTGGTTGTATCGTTTTCAGAACTTTTGTCCTTTGCATGATAAAGGTTTTCGCGCGTTGTAGACTTAGGACAGGTACAGGGGTTTACCGCGGGGTCTCCAACGGACCTTCCGGGTTTGGGTGCGAAATCCCACTTTAAACTGCGCATCTTCGATTTCAAACCTTCAACCTGTACTCGGGGCGCAAGATCCCAACGAGGGGTTTCATCCCTCGAAACGTAACTCGGGAATCATAATCTCGGGCCGTTACAAAGGAAACAAGGTAGAAAATGGGCAATATTTAGATCATGTGGAGCAATAATTGAAATAAGGCATAATATGGCTTTTGTGATGCATAAGCATATGTATGGCTATGATATAACAATATGAGCATTGTATGGAAAATATAAAGTCCTCCATCCTTTTATCATGCAACATGTCAAAAGCAATATCAAATTTAACCTCCTTTCGTGGTTTTCATTAAAGATATGCACTTCATTGGGACTTCCCTTACTAGGCAATTTCATGCTATATCTCTAATGAATCCAATTTTGCATCGTTGAGTTAAATTAAAGCTTCCATGACACTAATCAAAAATTTTGATGGGGTGATGAAAATAAACTATGTGGCTTGGGCCTTAAATAAGACTCTATTCTTGTCCATAAGATGTAATCCTCCGGAATGGATCTTATGCACAGTGAATGATCCCATCTTCTTCTCCTTGAACTTTTTAGGGAACCAACGATTCTTTGATTTTGAGACATACACTTTGTCCCCTACTTCGTAGTCTTTCGGGTAATCATTGGAAACCCTGCATAAGCGTACATACCAAGGCAAACCTCTTCCATATATAGATAGATCTTTTATTGAAATTGGGGAAGAAAGGTCCATACCTCGGCTTACCTTTGCAGATTCTTCGTTATTCAGCTCCTGAGGATCTGGTCGAAATCAACCAATATTAGTCAATATCGACCTCTGCTGCTCGATTTCGGGTGAAAGTTCAGTCGATTTAGACGAAGACGGCTCGACATGGGTTGGTCGATATCGACCAATATTGGTCGATATCGTCCTATGCCCCTCAACTTCTGGTGAAGTTTCGGTCAATGCAGACGAAGACGGCTCGATATGGATTGGTCGATATCGACCTATGCTGCTCGATTTCTGCTGGCTTCGTCTCCGGAGGTAGAGTCGACTCGACGTGGGAATCTCGATATTGAACAAAAATAGTCGATATCGACTGCTATTGTGGCTCAGTCGACTTTGCTGCGGAGTGTTGGTCGATTTCGAGTGACCCATATCGAGTGGTTCAGCTCGATTTCGACCCCATACTTAAGACCTGGCAAAACATCCGAAAAATAGTTAGTCGACGTCGACTTACCCTAGTCGATGTTGCGTAGATTCTTTGTTTCCTCGTTCATGATTGCCCTGATTTCCTCCACCTGTGCTTCCATATCTCTCTTCTCCAGCTCTTCGGGGGTCATATTTCTTACCTTAGGCTCCCCGCAAGTGATGTACCTGGCTGAGATTGATTTTACCTCTTCCATAGGACTTGTATGCCTTTCAGTTTTATTAAAAGAGTACTCAATTACCTCATCGTTGATGTTGAAAGTGAGCACTTCCTTCCTCACGCTTGTGTTGGCATCCACCGTTGCTAAGAAGGGTCTTCTTAATATAATTGGACAAGTAGGGTCCTCTGCCATATCAATAACTAGAAAATCAGCAGGGACAAAGAACTTACCTACCTGTACCGATAGATCATCCACCATGCCTATTGGGATGAGTGATGACTACAGTGTTGTTCGCCTTATAGAGTTTAGCACCCACTCACTCTAGATAGAGCACATATCTTATCTTTGGACCAGATTGATAAGGCATTATACTCACACTGGCTCCCAAGTCACAAAAAGCATTAAATTTATATTGACCAAATCCAATAGTTTTAGAAAACTTACCTGGATCTGGCCTTTTCTCTGTAACGTCCATCTTGCTGCATTCCTCTGCGATCTCAGCCATCGACCACTTCTTGCTTAGAATATCCTTGAGGAACTTGACATATGATGACATCTCATTAAGAGCTTCTCTGAAAGGAATGTTGACATTGAGCCTCTGAAGCATCCTTACGAACCGTTGAAACTTCTTTTCTGTTGGATCTTTCAAGGATTTCGTCGGGAATGGCAGCGTTTTCTTCGTTGGAGGTGTTGGAGTTCGATCGACATCAACTGGAGGTTGGTCGATATCGAGTTGTGTAGGATGGCCCTATCTTCGACAATCAAGACTCGAAAACAAGGACGGAAGCAAAAGACTCAAGAACAAAACAAACACAGCAATAACAAGGACTCGATATGACTCTACTGGACTCGAAATTGATAGTAAATTAAAGACCGATAGATTGGGTAATTCGAAGTAAGGTAGAACGAGATAAAGACCCCAGGCCTCCTAAGACGGTAGGAACCAAGTATCAACGACTAGAAAGCCCGCCTCTACAATCTTACACAACCAAGCGGACAACTTGGAGGCACAAGGAGGGGACTTGTGATTACCAGGATCACCAAACTCTCGCGAGGTTGATGAACTCAAAGCAAACCAAGCAAGATCTATAACCAATTTGCAATCGATGAGCAACGCTACGAATCGATTGACTTACGCTCTATGTGTTTCACACAAAAAGAGAACTTTCATAAAATTTCAACATCCGTTCTACAATGGAAGAATCGGCCTCTTATAACCCTAAGGAGGCTGATTTCTAATAAAAATAATAAATAAAAGGAAATAATTAAAATACGCCTAAATTACCTAAAATAACTTAAGTAAAGAAGGTCTCTAAAAATAGTAACAAGGAGAATTTCCGTCTAGAACAGTGACAGCTCAAAGAATGTGATTTTTGGCCGAGCTATAAGTCGAATCTGGATAAACCTTCAACATCAAAGTTGTAGATCTATTCGTCTTCGTTCCGACAAGGTATAGTACGATCAAATCCGATTAATATTGAATTTGTACGACTCAATTTACTGAGACGTCGAAAAGCTATCAAATGCTGAACGAATCTAAAAAACGTCAAGCTTCCACCTTTGCACCTTCTCCCATGGTAGAGCTTTCTTCTTCCTCTTGAGGATGACATCATTCTCACGAGCTCGAATCATAGGTCCATCCCCAAGTATAGATGTGTCCGAAGGTGTCTTGGATGGTCCCGCATCAATCTCCCTTTCTTGAAAAGGATTCGTCCTCGAATCCAAGGTCGCATATGATTTCGCAAAGACATCCACACGAGCTCCTGGATCGAAAACCTCATGTCCATGGAAACTCATCTCAAGACCGATTGTTGTAGGGATTGACCATTCCGTGATGGTTAGTGTCTCAGCGTCGTCAACTTGTAGGCCATATGAGCTCTCTACAAAACCAAGAAAAGAAAATTGATTAGTGCACAATTCAGAATTCATATCAACAACATGATGTTCTAACTTAATATGCACATTGGATTGGTCATTGATCCCTAAGTTTCCATCCAATGCGAGTACGTTTTCATCCTTTTTCAAGGTTGGATATTCAATTAATTCAAGGCTAGCAATAGTAGAAGAATTGTCACCATCAATGATCATATTAGAAACATTGCCTTTTTCTAAGCTTTTTATATGAACCAAGTTTTCTCTTTGATTATCATCGCAAGGTAGAGGTTGAACATTTAAAACTTTACTAACAATCAAAGAATCATCATGCTCATATTCAATTCAATCATCATCATCACAGGCAAGTAAATTAATATCTTGATCATTTTCAACATGCTCTTCAATTTTATCAACAAACTGATTATTTACACTAGAAGGGACATGATGTTGATTAGCATTAGTAGGAGGAATATGATGAATTTCTTCCCTTTCATGCGGTGGCCCTTCATCTTTAGGTGGTACTCCGTGTCCGGTCACCGTGTTAGAGCCAACACAAGAGCTAAATACGGGGAAAGAACAATCAATACTTTGTACCGGTAAGCCGTATCGACGCTCTTCTACCTTCAATCTTTCATCTATCTTAGTCAGGGTCTCCATCACGGCTTTAAAAGATTTCATCATCTCAGCATTAGTAATCGTGTTGTTGCCCTAGTTAGACATCACAAATAAACAAACAAAGAACTATGTTAAGGTTAGTAAAATATAAACAAACTCGCAAGTAATTCGCTCACACTCTTCTCTCTAATTGGTATGACAAGCTTGTTAGGGCAATCCACTTTGGGTAAATCAATGCTCAAGCAAAAACCAAGTAATGCTAGACAAGGGAACAAGAGAGAGAACAAAACAAATGACAAACTCGACAAAAGCTGGACAACAAGGTCGAAATCGACCAAAGGGCTCGAAATCGACCAAATGCAGACTAGACAGAAGCTGGCACTCGAGCAACACTCGATTAGTACAAAAACACACTCGACCAGATCTGGAATGGCACTCGACACAGCACTCGACACTTGCAAAAAGGGAACTCAAACTAAGGTAGAACGAGATAAAGACCCCAGGCCTCCTAAGAGGATAGGTACCAAGTATCAACGACTACAAAGCCCGCCTCTACAACCTTACACAACCAAGCCTACAACTTGGAGGCATAAGGAGGGGACTTGTGATTACCAGGATCACCAAGCTCTCGCGAGGTTGATGAACTCAAAGCAAACCAAGCAAGATCTATAACGAATTTGCAATTGATGAGCAACGCTTCGAATCGATTGACTTACGCTCTATGTGTTTCACACAAAAAGAGAACGTTCATAAAATTTCAACGTCCGTTCTACAATGGAAGAATCGGCCTCTTATAACCCTAAGGAGGCTGATTTCTAATAAAAATAATAAATAAAAGGAATTAATTAAAATACCCCTAAATTACCTAAAATAACTTAAGTAAAGAATGTCTCTAAATATAGTAACAAGGAGAATTTCCGTCTAGAACAGTGACAGATCAAAGAATGTAATTTTCGGCCATACTCTAGGTCGAATCTGGAAAAACCTTCAACAACAACGTTGTATATCTCTTCGTACTCCTTCCGACAAGGTACGGAACGATCAAATACGATTAATATTGACTCCGTACGACTCAATTTACTCAGACGTCAAAAAGCTGTCAAATGCTGAACGAATCTAAAAAACGTCAAGCTTCCACCTTTGCACCTTCTCCCATGGTGGAGCCTTCTTCTTTCTTGTTGATAGGAGGAAATCGAGACTTGCAATAATAAAATAGAAATAAATCACAGCAAACCAGATTCCGTCCCATGCAAATAATTACAAGACCTCCTCCTGATGCAGCAGCGGGAAGTCAGGATCGATCCACGAGGAAGCGTGTCAGCGGATCCTAGGCAGCGTAGAAATCTCACGGTCAGAAGTCGACAACAGGGTCCTCGATCTTGACTAGGGTAGTCGACAGAAGATCGGACAGTCGAACACAGCGCAGCAGCAAGCACAGGGTGTAGTCGATATCGACTAGAGGGTACTCGATATCGAGTAGGCTTCGTCGACGTCGAGTTGGGTTTTGTCGAGTACCTGCACACAGAAGCTACAGCGATGCTAGATCGAGAATCAGTAACTCGAGATCGAGTAGACAGAGAATAAAACGAAACAAAGAAATCAATTAAAGGCAAATGCTTTGGGACTTCGACTAAACTTAATGTAAAAGGACTTCCAAGATTGGGGTTTGCAACAACGATAACCAAGCATGCATAAGGCAGAGATAAACAGATAATCATGTGAATTGCATCAAGGACAAGCTTTCGCCTTTTCCAACAATTAGACAACTCTTTCAAGAAACCCTAATTGTCTCTACCGATTTTATGTTTACAATCCAAGTTGTTAGCATGGATCTCCATTAGATGGGCAATAAACACATAAACAAGTAGTAGATGCTCAAAACATGATAAAGGTCGGATCTTTACCTCAGACATGCATGGCTATCGTCGGGCTCTCCCCAACCCTAGAAGTAGGTGGACTACTCGCGCTTCATCGCAACCTCAGACATCATTGATTGGAAAGAAATAACAACTTGCATTAAACTAAATTCAAAAAACTTTACAATCCCGGCGATCCAACTCTCGTTGAACGCTAAAACCCTAAAACCTCTGAACTCCCTAAACTGTCTCTGTGAACTACTTCTCTACTTCTGAAATTGAATTAATGTAAAATCAGCCCCATGGGCTTTATTTATAGCCTTCTATTCCTTTCTAATCAAGGATAGAAATCTCTATCTATATCTAAAATTATATCTAAAATGCTTAAGGATAAATAAAAGCAACAAGGAAATTAAATCTAAATATATCTAAATGTCTTTAATTGATAGATCTTCTCTTTCATGATGTGTCTTGATGATTTTGGATAGAATCGGCAATCTTCGGGCCCAAGTAATCCCACACCGAGTAGGATTCGTCAAACCGACTAACGCGGCTTCTGATATCGCCGTCGATCTCGACAAGGGTCTTGTCAATCTCGAGTAGGAAAGTTGGTCGACTGGCTCGGTTTCGTCGTCTCGGCTAACTGGTGCTCGATGTGGCTCGGACTTGGCTCACGGGTCTAGTCGATCTCGAGTACCCCTTGTCGATCTCGACTAGACTGGCCTTGTCGACTAGGTCTTCTCGGGTGACTCTACTCGACATGCTCGGACACGGCTTCCGGGCTCCTCGATCTCGAGTAGGTCTACTCGATCTCGAGTAGAGTGTAACCCGGCATGTCCTCGTCTTCATCTTCTCGATCAGCTCTTCCTCGACCAGGCTCTCCTCGATCTCGAGTAGAGTGTACTCGATCTCGAGTAGAGTGTACTCGATCTCGAGTAAAGATTTCTCAACTTTCTGCTCTGTTCTTAAAACGCACTTTCCCGAGTCCTCGTTCGTCGGATTGACGCATATAACCATGCGTTGGAAAGCTCTTTTCGAGGGATACAACTCTCAGGAAGACATAAAAGCTTGATTCAGAACGAAGAATGGTGAAAAATGGCCTCTTCTCCAGCTGCACCATTCTTAGCTTCTCCTTGAATTTCCTTTAAGCTCCAAAGTGCGTTCGATTTCTGCCAAATATAACAAAAGCTTGTGTAGACCTCCATATATTGCAAATAAACATAACTTACACAGATTCTGTATTATTTTAGCCCAAATACATGAAATGGATGCAGAAATCGATATAACAGTAGATATAAAACATGGCATAAAACATGGACATCAAATCACCCCATACTTAGATTTGCTTGTCCTCAAGCAATAACCAAATAATAACCAAGACCTATAACACATCCTTCAAGTCTTCGCCTTTTGTCAAAAGCAACATCTCAAGTAGTAGCAATGTAAGACAAGTGAATTTAACGTCATCACACATACATGAGTGATCCATACGCATAGGCAATATAAATCCAACCTCACAGGGATAATGTGTTTACACTCAGCTCTCAAATGTGTTTAGGCTATGAAGATCAACTCTCAACTCAATTCCATACACAATCTCATAAAAATTGCAATTTAAATATGAATCCACTTCGCAACCAATTATGAAAATGCAACAAGAATTATCAGGAGGACTTCACTCAATAGAAGTCTTCAAAGAAGATTCCATTCGGCGGGGTTATAATGGGGCCTAGTAAGAAATAATCAGGTATGGAATTATTTGGCCATGTGGTGCTAAATAAAATTCGGGAATCAAGACTCCTAAATCTTCCAACACAACCAAACCATAGCTTCCCAATCATATGCATTTGCCAAACTCTCCAATTTTTCTCAATAAAGTATATAACCTTTCAAACTTTCTAAATCTCTCCAAAATATGTATCTTGAAAATAATGAGAGAAATAAGGTAAATTTGGCTCATGCACTTTATTCACAAACATATGTACTTTTTCTTTATTATTTTTCGGATTTTTTTTTTAAACAAAAATATAAAATAATACTAGAGGTGCATTTATAATGTGAGCCAAAAATCCTTTTACATAATATGCATAGCAAGATAAAAATTTAAAACCATCCCATATCTCAATAATTTCAACAATCCTTCTTTCTTGAAATGCAATATAGGCCCATTCTTTCCATAAATCATCATTCCAACCAACTCTAAGTCTTAATTCCCAAATAGGGGTCAGGCTCAATTTGGCTAAGGATAATTTTGTGGAGTTTACAATAAAAGTCTCAGGCTAATGTTCTGGCTTCAAGCAGGGATAATGTAGGGTAGGTAAAGAGAAGATAAAATTGGCTTAAAAGGTGCCTCCATCATTTAATTCTCATCAACATAAACATATAAATGTATTGGTTTTGAATAACTATCACAACATTTAGAGATGCCTAGGAAGAGTAAATACACTCAAGAAAGCAGATGGATTTTTAATGTTCTCCCTATAAGGCCAAAATTCTCACCGGGACAAGTTTTTGTTGGATTTTAACCTTTAGCTTATGATCATATGTGTTCAATTTCATCACAAGTTCACAATCCACATAAAAACCATTTTGAGGACTTAGGCTAAACCTTCCAAACATGCCATAGGATTTACATGATCAAGTCAATCATTATTTATCATCATAGGACATCTAAGTTAGGGTATATAAAAAAACAATGCAAAAATTTAAACATGCATATTTTTTATTTTTTCGACATTTTCTATTTTTTTATTTTTTTATTTTTTTATGAAAAAATCAAAACTAAAGTATGACAAAAGATTTAAAAGGCATAAAATTTAAACATGAATGCATGACATAAAAATTTAAAATTTCACCATGTAAAACCAAAAGCAAGACTAACACATATGATAATAATAACGAGCCCTTCCCCCACCCCATACTTAAAATTTACAGTGTCCCCACTGTATAAAATCAAATAAAAACAAGAGTAAAGGAAGGAACTCATAGGATAACACATCGAGGAGGGTAGATCAGTGCAGGTCGAGTAGACAAGCTTGTCGATCTCGAGTACATTGCACTCGATCTCGAGTAGCTTTTCTGCGTCCAGTGGATTCTGAAGTCGAGGAGCTTCTAGTGTCTTGTCGATGTCGAGTACGTCTACTCGAGGTCGAGTAACTTCTGGGCTTCTCCTCCTTGTCGTAGTCGACTTGGCCTTCGTCGATTCTGACTGTTTTTCAGGGACTTCTTATTCCACTTTTCGCGATCCTTATATGCTTTGCCGACCTAAAATTGTTAGATTGCACAAGAAACAAGACTATCCATATAAAATATTCTAAAAGACATAAAACCAAAACAAAAAACAAAACAAAAAGGTTCAAAAAGTCCCAAAATTCATAAAGTTCTATATACATGCTCTAGATTTTAGAGTCGCTAGGCCGACTTCTCCGTTTGCGCTCAAGGATCATTATTGTGGGGTCCGCTCATGCTTGGCCCTTCTCCTGGATCATCCAGGTCCTGATGGTAGTATGCAAGCTCAGCTGACAGGTGGTTGCTTGCATCATCTCCTTTCTCTTTCTTCTTCTTCCTTCCAGCTCTCAATTTTCGCAGATTCTCTTGCCATGGTGCCTTATCTCCCCTTAAATCATTGATAATTTTCTTTATGGACTGAGGGGGAGTAGGATTCATACCTAAACTTACCTTTTCGGACCCAAAACAGAAATCTTTGGGCATGGGGCTAGTCGAGATCGAGTACAGCTGGTCGACCTCGAGTACAGGGACCCCATACTTAGGCTCTTGGCAAGTCAGTGGCTCAGCAGAGGTAGTCGAAGTCGACAAAGTCTTGTCGAGATGGAGTAGAGGTCTTTTTGAGATCGAGTTGGTCTTGTCGATCTCGAGTACAGTGTTGGCACCTTCCTCCGCTGTTTGCTTGGTCTCGTGGTTGCTGATGCTTTTCACCTCCAGCCATGAAATTTCCTCTTTTGCAGGGCCAAAAGAGAAATCCAAAACCTCATCGCCTATGGTGAAGGTGAGCGATCTATTCTTGACAATAATTCTGGCATCTGCGGTAGCTAAGAATGGTCTACCAAGAATAATAGGGCTAGTAGGATCTTCAGCACAGTCAATGATAAGGAAATCTGCTGGAACAAAGAATTTACCAACCTGGACAGGGACGTTCTCAACTATACCTGTAGGGATGACTACCGTATTATGTGCCACGTATAGCTTGGCATTCACAGGCTCTATGCATCCTATTTTGACCTTCCACCAAATTGATAGAGGCATGATGCTCACACTTGCTCCTAAATCTCACAGAGAATCATATTTATATTGTCCAAAACCCATAGTAACAGAAAACTTACCAGGGTCAGGCCTCTTTTCAGGGAAGTGGAGTACTTTGCATTCGCATGCGATCTCTGAGATGGATCGCTTCTTGCTCAGGATTTCCTTTAGAAATTTGACATATCCAGGCATCTCCTGCAGTGGGATCTTTCTGTGCTTTTGAAGGGAAAGGCAATGGCTTTTTCAGTTTCGGATCCAGATTAGCTGTTGGAGGTGCTGCAGAGTCGTCGACGTCGGCCATATGCTTCTCCTCGATCTCGACTTGGGGCTCGTCGATCTCGACTTGGGTTGTCGACCTCGAGTTGCTGGTCTGCGTAGCGGAGTCCGAGTTCAGTTTCTGGTTTGTGTCGAGTAGCGGCTTGTCGAGGTCCAGTAGAGCCTCCTCGAGATTGAGTTGGGTCTGTTCTGTCTCGAGTTGCTGCTCTGCCTTGCCCTGCTGTTTCCCGACCTCTGGCTCATGTAATTGATGGCAACTCCTGAGTTTGATAGCTGCGACGTGTCCAGTTTTCCCTTTAGGATTTGGTTCTGTTTGCCCAGGGAGTTGTCCGGACGGTCGTGGGATCTGTGCAGCGATTTGACCCATCTGCGTCTCTATTCCTCTTTTCCAGATGTCCAGTTCTCCAAATTTTGTTGTGATGTTCTGGAACTGATTATTGATGGTGCCCTGATTCCGACGCATCTCCTCAAGGATCAGCTGCAGATCATCCTTCTTTTGATCCCTTTTTGGATGTCCTGGAGCTCTGTAGGGTGGGGGATTCCTAGGAGGACCTTGGTTCCATTGTGGTTGATAGGACCGTTTGTCTCCCATGTAGCGATTGGGATAGATGGGGCTGGTCTGGCATAAGCGTTCTCATCATAGTTTGTAGGAGCCCCATATTTGTTGTCGTAGTTAGTGAGCTTTTCTAGCACACCTCATGCGTCGCTTGGTGGCATCGTCAGATACTCATAGAGAGTATAATGGTTGATTCTGTCCTTAGTGACTTGATCAAGAGAGTTGAAGAAGATCTCCTGAATGACGTAGGATGGTTGTCCATGAGTAGGGCAAGATCGCAACAGTTCTTTGTAGCGTTCCCATGCCTTTGCCAGCGGTTCCCCTTGCTTCTGTTTGAAAGCGGTGATTTTTTGGCGGAGAAGTGCTGTTTTGGCGGGTGGGAAGTATTTGTTCAGAAACTCTTGCTCTACTTGGGCCCATGTGGTGAGAGATCTCGGCTTCAGCCCTTCAAGCCACTTCAGTGCAGGTCCAACGAGAGACCAGCGAAAAGCTTTCATCTTGACATATTCTAGAGTTGTACCTTCAGCAAGAGTACGACACATGTAATGAAAATTGGTAATATTTTCAAGAGGACACTCATTAAATTTGCCATAAAAAGCATTATTTTTAAGCTCTATCAGAAACTGAGTGCGAATTTCAAAAGAGTTATCAGGGATTAGAATTGCCGATTCAAGCACGACGAGAGTTGGATGCATATAATCCTCTACAGTGGTTGGATATTGGGCAAGCTCAACTTCTGCTTGCCTTGCCCGCTCAGCTTCTTGTTCCCTCGCTGCCCTTTCATTGGCGATAGTGGTATCCTTTGCGGCTAGCTCCCTTGTAAGCCTGGCAATCAGCTGTTCTTGTGTTTCAGCGGCCGCCATCATCCTTTTGAGTTTAGAGTGGATGTGTAGGTAACGCTCTGGTTCGTCTAGGCTGTCAAACTCAGGTGGTAGACCAGAACGGCGCATACACCTGTATAATATCTCAAAGTAGATGTGAGATTTAACTACCTAAGGCGCGAATGATAGCTTCCCCAGCAACGGCGCTAATTTGTTGATAGGAGGAAATCGAGACTTGCAATAATAAAATAGAAATAAAACACAGCAAACCAAATTCTGTCCTTTGTAAATAATTACAAGACCTCCTCCTGATGCAGCAGCGGCAAGTCAGGATCGATCCACGAGGAAGCGTGTCAGCGGATCCTAGGCAGCGGAGAAATCTCACGGTCAGAAGTCGACAACAGGGTCCTCGATCTCGACTAGGGTAGTCGAAAGAAGATCGGACAGTCGAACACAGCGCAGCAGCAAGCACAGGGTGTAGTCGATATCGACTAGAGGGTACTCGATATCGAGTAGGCTTCGTCGACGTCGAGTTGGGTTTTGTCGAGTACCTGCACACAGAAGCTACAACGATGCTAGATCGAGAATCAGTAACTCGAGATCGACCAGGCTTGGTCGAGATCGAGTAGACAGAGAATAAAACGAAACAAAGAAATCAATTAAAGGCAAATGCTTTGGGACTTCAACTAAACTTAATGTAAAAGGACTTCCAAGATTGGGGTTTGCAACAACGATAACCAAGCATGCATAAGGCAGAGATAAACAGATAATCATGTGAATTGCATCAAGGACAAGCTTTCGTCTTTTCCAACAATTAGACAACTCTTTCAAGAAACCCTAATTGTCTCTACCGATTTTATGTTTACAATCCAAGTTGTTAGCATGGATCTCCATTAGATGGGCAATAAACACATAAACAAGTAGTAGATGCTCAAAACATGATAAAGGTCAGATCTTTACCTCAGACATGCATGGCTATCATCGGGCTCTCCCCAACCCTAGAAGTAGGTGGACTACTCGCGCTTCATCGCAACCTCAGACGTCATTGATTGGAAAGAAATAAAAACTTGCATTAAACTAAATTCAAAAGACTTTACAATCCCGGCGATCCAACTCTCGTTGAACGCCAAAACCCTAAAACCTCTGAACTCCCTAAACTGTCTCTGTGAACTACTTCTCTACTTCTGAAATTGAATTAATGTAAAATCAGCCCCATGGGCTTTATTTATAGCCTTCTATTCCTTTCTAATCAAGGATAGAAATCTCTATCTATATCTAAAATTATATTTAAAATGCTTAAGGATAAATAAAAGCAACAAGGAAATTAAATCTAAATATATCTAAATGTCTTTAATGGATAGATCTTCTCTTTCATGATGTGTCTTGATGATTTTGGATAGAATCGGCAATCTTCGGGCCCAAGTAATCCCACACCGAGTAGGATTCGTCAAACCGAGTAACGCGGCTTCTGGAATCGTCGTCGATCTCGACAAAGGTCTTGTCGATCTCGAGTAGGAAAGTTGGTCGACTGGCTCGGCTTCGTCGTCTCGGCTAACTGGTGCTCGATGTGGCTCGAACTTGGCTCACGGGTCTAGTCGATCTCGAGTACCCCTTGTCGATCTCGACTAGACTGGCCTTGTCGACTAGGTCTTCTCGGGTGACTCTGCTCGACATGCTCGGACACGGCTTCCGGGCTCCTCGATCTTGAGTAGGTCTACTCGATCTCGAGTAGAGTGTAACCCGGCATGTCCTCGTCTTCGTCTTCTCGATCAGCTCTTCCTCGACCAGGCTCTCCTCGATCTCGAGTAGAGTGTACTCGATCTCGAGTAAAGATTTCTCAGCTTTCTGCTCTGTTCTTAAAACGCACTTTCCCGAGTCCTCGTTCGTCGCATTGACGCATATGACCATGCGTTGGAAAGCTCTTTTCGAGGGATACAACTCTAATAAAGACATGAAAGCTTGATTCAGAACGAAGAATGGTGAAAAATGGCCTCTTCTCCAGTTGCACCATTCTTAGCTTCTCCTTGAGTTTCCATTAAGCTCCAAAGTGTGTCCGCTTTCTGCCAAATATAAAAAAAGCTTGTGTAGACCTCCATATATTGCAAATAAACATAACTTACATAGATTCTGTATTATTTTAGCCCAAATGCATGAAATGCATGCAGAAATCGATATAACAGTAGATATAAAACATGGCATAAAACATGGACATCATTTCTCTTGAGGATGACATCATTCTCACGAGCTCAAATCATAAGTCCATCCCCAAGTATAGATGTGTCCGAAGGTGTCTTGGATGGTCCCGCATCAATATCGACTAAGGGTTGGTCGATATCGACTGGTGTCGCTGGCATTGGGTTCTGTTGTGGGAGAGTTGGGTCGATTTCGACCCTGGTGGGGTCGATATCTACTGGGGACTGGTCGATATCGACTCGTCTCCAGCTCCCTCCTCCTCCTTCGTTTGCATCTGACGCCCACTCCTTAGGTTCAAGACAGCCACATGTCCTGTAGTCTTACCTTTAGGGTTAGGTTCAGAGGATCCAAGGAGCGTACAAGATTACTTGGGGATTGATGAAGCCAATTGACCCATTTGGGTCTCCATAGATTTTCACCAGATATCAATTTCTCCAAGCCTATAGTTGATGTCGTGCAGCTGTGTGTGGATAGAATTAATGGACTGTTTGTTGTCTGCATGATTCCTCTATATCTCCTCAAGTATAAGTTGCAGGTCATCTTTCTTACCTTCTCTGTCAGGGTGACCAGGAGCTTTTTAGAGCGGGGGATTCTGATCCTGGGGTTGGCGATAGTAGCTCCAGTTCTGATTCTGATGATGCACTAAATAGTGTCCCGTGTATTGTGCCTCTTCGTGGGTTTCAGCGAGGTGTACTTGATCGACATGGGGGCACGCAGTAGTGTTGTGCCTCACAGACCCACATTCCAAACAAGACTGATTTTTGGACAAGAATTTGACTTGTTTGGTAAGGCGACGTACCTGGTCATTGTAGAATTGGTCCCTGACGTCCGGATCAATCTCCTTTGGTGGCTCATACAATGGCATAGATGGGGCATGCCTTTCATACCTTTCGTTTGAAGCCGCAGAAGTCTCATATGTGTTGTCATAGTTGGCCAGCGTCTCAAAGGTCTCACAAGCACGCCGTTGGGTGTACTCGAGATACCCATAGGAAGTGTAATTGTTGATCTACTCCTTAGTAGGTGCATCCAGGCAGTTGAAGATGATCTCCTGGATGACGTAGGGTGGCTGTCCGTGCGTAGCGAAGGATTTCAGAAGCATTTTGTAGCGCTCCCAGACTTGTGCAAGTGTTTCCCCTTGCTTCTGTCTGAAAGCCGTGATTTGTTGTCTGAGCGCTGCTGTCTCTGCAGGAGGAAAGAACTTGTTGAGGAACAAGTCCTGCAGTTCGTTCCACGTGCGAATTGATTGTGCAGGCAATCCTTTCAGTCACTGTTGTGTTATTCCTGCAAGGGACCAACGAAAAGCCTTTAGTTTTAGATATTCCAAATTAGCACCATGTGCTATAGCTTCACATAAATCTATGAAAGTGGTGACATGTACTAAAGGACATTCATTGGTCCTTCCCCTAAATTGATTTCTCCTAATTTTAGTTATAAAAGAAGGACGAATTTCAAAATTGACAGGGGAAAGAACGATCCATGATTCTAGAACTTCCAGAGTAGGATGCAGATATTCCTTTGCGTTGGCAGAGATGTGCTGAATCTGCTCCTTAAGTTCCCTTCTGGTGTTGACCTCGCGATCTACCCTTGCCTCCCACCGTTGTTGGTTCTGCCTATATTCCGCCTCTCGTTGGGCGTGTTGTGCTTCTCTAGTGGTTAGTTCCTCATTGCGTAGGCGGAGTTGCTCAAGCTCTTGTGCCGGTGTGAGCTTGAGTGCATTCTCGTTGTTGGGAGTAGACATGAGTCTCCTCCTAAGCCTTTGTTGTAAGTGAAAGAAACATTCTGGTTCGAGAAGAGGGTCGATAGGTGTACGATAAGTTCTTCGCATGCACCTGAAAAACAAAAACAAAAAGAAGCAAGTAAAAAGAAACTAAAGAGAGAAAAGAAGAGTAAAAGAAACTAAAAAGGGCGCGATTGATTGCATCCCTAGCAACGGCGCCAATTTGTTGTTGCAGGAGGATGGTCAAGTATGATAATTAAATCGAAATATAAAATCAAACCGACTCCTTTTCTCAGCAAATAAATACAAGACATCCTCCCGTTGTAGTAGAAGGCAGTCAGGATCGATCCACGAGGAAGCGTGTCAGCGCCCGCCTTTTCAGTTCCAAACCGCTCTCGAAATCGACTCAGGGACCACTCGATATTGACCAAGGGTTAGTCGATATCGACTGAAGTCAGTCAAAATTTCTTCAGACCTGCACAACAAAAGCGACAGAATTGAAATCGAGTATAGGGGCACTCGATATCGACTTTAGTATACTCGATATCGACCAAGTGTTAGTCGATATCGACTAATGCAGAAACTCAAAATTTCCAGAAAAATAAATAAAAACGTCGGAAAAGAAATTTAATTCAATAAACTAAAAGACTTCCAAGATCGGGGTTTCAATGCCACAACGATAACCATGTAGGAATCATGCAAAAAGGTATAAATGATCATGTTTTTCATCAAATAACTTTCGTTATTAACAAATAGAAATATAGAGGATTTCGCATAAACCCTAATTGTTACTAACCCTGTTCACATAATTAATCCAAGTTGTATTAAGATCACTTTTGCTTCAATACCACAAACAAGGATCACCTTCGACTTTTGCAAAAGAATCATGCTCGTAGGGATAGAAGATGAAATCGCATCAAAAGATCGTACCTTTATCACATTACCTTACATGGCTACCGTCGGGCTCACCCCGACCCTATAAGTTGGGTGACTACTCGCTCTTCATCATCAAGAAACTAATCAATAACAAAAGAGAACTAAATTGCATTAATAAAATAAAATAAAGCTTACAACCGATCGAAGTCAATTCCGCTCTCGCCAAACAAAACCTCTCTCGGTTCCAAGCTCTCTCTAAACTCTCTAACTATTGTGTTGTGTGTAAACTGAAATTAAATTGGAATGAATAAAAAAACCAGCCGCTAGGGCTTTATTTATAGTGTTCAATCCCCTCTATCCAAGGAAAGAATATTCTATCTATATCTAAAATTATCTATCTAAAGACTTAAGATAAATGTTGATAAATAAAGAAAATAAAACAAATAAAATCCCCTTAAGTAAATATGGGAATTACTAAAGTTGATAAAATATCTTCCATCTTGATAGAATATCATTTGCTTCATGTGGAAGATATCCAGCTCGGAATTCGGACTCGGACTACTCGAAATCGGCTTCTAAGGGTTACACGATATCGACCAAAGGTAAGTCGATATCGATCTTTCTTCTCAGCTTCACTCGATCTCGGCTTTTAGAGCGGATTTCGACCATGTCTTTACTTGATATCGACCAAGGGTTGGTCGATATCAACCTATTCAATGTTTCTCCCAGTGTCTGGTCGATTTCTGGCATACTTAGTCGATTTTCTATACTCGATATCGACCAAATTAGGTCGATATCGACCTCTTTGATAGCCCTCATCATTCTGCATCCGTCTTGAAACGCACTTTCCCGAGTCCTCGTTCATCCGATTGACGCATATGAGTATGCGTTGGAAAGCTCTTTTCGAGGGCTACAACTCTCATAAAGACATTGGAATTTGATTCAGAATGATGAATGGCGAAAAGTGAGCTTTTCCCCAGCTGCACCATCCTTAGCTTCTTCAAGACTTTCCTTTAATCTCCAAAGTGCTTCCGGTTTCTGTGAAATATAACAAAAACTTGTGTAGACATTCATATATTGTGAATAAACATAAACTACACAAATCCCATCTTTCTCAATATAAAATTATAAAATATGGACATAAATCGACATAAAAGATAGTATAAAACATGGTGAAATAGGCGCACATCATGCGGGATTGAGACGGGTCGTTCCGCGTCCCGTCCCACGTAATTTTTGTAGGACGGGGCCGGAACGGGCTAGGGACGGGACCGAGATTTACGGGATTTATCCTAACCCCTAGCAGCAGCCAACCGATTGTGGTCTCGGAAGATAAAACTTGCAATTGCCTCACCAGAAGATAGTTTCGAACCATTGAAATTCATTTTGAAAGAGTCTTTAGTTGGTTTACTCCATCTCAAATTTCTTCTCATAGGTGGTTATCTAGTTTTGTAGTTGATGTTTTGTATAGTTCACTGATAATGCATATTTTAGATAGACATTATATATCGGCTTAGATGGATTTAGGATATGTTTCTTGCATGTTTTATAGTTAATTTGCATTATTATTCATTTGGAAATTCTTACGCTATTTTGTGTTTATTTTGTAGCTTTATAATTCGAGCTTAATGAGGGGCTAAGGATGGCTAGAAGAGGCTGGTTTTGAGCTTAAAATAGGCAAATAAAAGATCACCAAGGGAGCTAAGGAAGATCAAAGACAAGAGAAGAAATCGGGAAACAAGAATAGCGGCACTCGCTTCTATTTAACCGGCGTTCTCCGGTTTGCGGATTCAACAATCGCCGATTAATTCCGAATTTATCCTATTAGTTTATTATTATTTTGTTTCTAGGCTTAGAAGGGGCCGACTCTTACGCTATTTAGGCCGCCTTTTGTTAGCTTAGAGAGACATCCAATAATCAACTATTATCCAAAAAACTTCCAATTCATCGTTCGTTAGAGTATGAGTTGCTAAACTCATTGTTTCACCTGCGATTTGAAAACATGGTTGGTTGAATTGTGAGGTTTTGATTTCTATTGTTATTCATTAGTTATTTCATTATCTTTGTGGCTATGATTCTTGTTTGCATATATTCTCTCTTGATTGATCACCTAGACAGGATTTGCATTCATACTAGGGTTTAATGAATCCGTGAGAATAGTTAATCCATGGTGGCAAGTGGTGACAATCGGATTGATGTGTCGTTGTTCCTAGTCCCAAATACAAATAATAATTCTAACTTAGCTAACTAATAAATTAGTATATCGGACAAGTAGGAGTCGAATCCATAGGGAAAACAAGATTTGTGTATCCAACGATGATTTAAATCAACCAAAAACAAGATTGAGATGAATAAAGCAAATAAGTAAAAAGTAGTAATAATTGCAAAGATGTTACCAATATGATGAAAGTGTTTCACCTGTAATTCTTGACAATATTTGAGGTTCATGATCCTTGGAATGATTTCATTGTTATTCTAATTCAACGCAATGCAATTGATATCAATAGTTATTCATACTTTGGTTTAATTAGATTGGTATCCTTTACAGGCTTACCAATCCCTTACACCATATGCGATCCTAATGGATTATTAAACACACAGCAACACAAAGTCCCAAAGTATCTGACAAGTTGGTGATATCAAATCCCTATGCAATTAGATTGTCAAAATAGGCAAATCCCTTAACCCTAATCTTATAGAAATCAACATTTAATCAATAGTCATTATCCTGCATAGAAAATTGATGCTTTCACTGAATCCATTACCTATTGCTTGCTACCATGGATTAACTGTTCGCAAGAAATCATTAATCACTAGAATAGATGCCAATTCTATTAAGGTGATCAATCAAGAGAGAATATATGCAAACAAGAATCATGAGAAAAAAGATAATGAAATAACTTATGAATAACAATATGAAATCAAAACCTCGCAAATCATCCAACAATGTCTTCGAATCATAGGCGAAACTATCATGAGTTTAGCAATTCATAGTCTAACGAATTGATATTATTTGTAAAAGTGTCTATGGATTATTGTTGAGCGTGTGTATCTAAACCGGTTGTAAAGTATGTCTAATATAGCCTAAAAGTGTCAGCCAAAAACCCTAGAATGTAAAATAATAATAAACTAATTAGGATAAATCCGGACGAAATCGTGTTTGCTAAATCTGCGAAACCAGCTGGCGTTGGTTCAATAGCAGCGGGCGCCTCTACTCTAGCTCCGCTATTTCCTCTCTTGGCTTCAATGTTATTCTCCTTAGATCTCTTGATGATCTTTCCTTTCCTCGTTTATGCTCAAAACCATCCTCTTCTAGACATCTTAAACCTCTCATCAAGCTCGGATTATAAAACTACAAAATAAACAAAAAATAGCGTAAATTCCAAACTCGAATGCCCAAATGGATAATAATGCGAATTAACCATAAAACATGCAAGAAACCTATCTAAAATGAATCTAAAACTATCTATAATGCCTATCTAAAATATGCATTATTAGCAAGCATAGGTAATTGATCCCGTGAAAGCATCAATTGGCTATGCATGGTAATGACACTTGGTTAAATATCGGTTCCTTTGAGATTAGGGTTGAAGGATTTGAAACCCTTTGACATTCGAATTGATTAGAAAGGTTAGTACTGCTAAACTTCCAAGTACTTTGGAAATTTGTGCTATTTTATGTTGTGATTTCATAGGGTGTACGAGATTACCATTCCGTGAGAGATGTCAATCTATTTAAACCAAAGTCGAAATAACTTTATTATCAATTACATTGCATTTAACTAAAACTAAATAAGAATGAAATCATGTCAAGGACCATGCAACCCCGATTATTGTTGAGAATTGCAAGTGAAGCACTTTCATCCCATTGGTAACAACTTCGCAATTATTACTTCCTTTTATTTTATTTGCTTTATTTTATTCATCTCAATCATATTGTTTATTTTCTTTAAATCAACTTCATAATATAAATCTCTACGTGGGTTCGTCTCCTTACTTATTCTCTATACTAGCTTATTAGTTTGGATTATAAATATTACTTTTGTAACGGCCTGAATATAAATATATGGGTTACGTTTCGAACGTCGGATACCTTCATTCGGATCTTGAAATCCAAGTACGAGTCAAGGTTTCAAAATCAAAGCGTTTGATGGAAAGAAAGGATTTTGGAACCCTAAAACTCACGAATGGTCCATTGCATACCAAAATGTCCTAAGAGTCTAAATTGTGGGAAAACGGGTTTAATTTCAAAAGCATACAAACCATAAATATGATACAAAGTTGCCATGGAAGAGTTGGGTAAAAACCAAAACGATGATAGTAAAATACTAAGTCTCAAAATATATGTAGAGTATAGTCAGTCTCTCGGTCATTTATAATATATATATATATATATATATATATATATATATATATATATATATATATATATATATATCCAAAGGAGCATCCCCGTCCATGCAGCACAGAGCAATCAAAAAAGAAACGGGGGAAATGAATCAGATTGAAACTCGCATACGGGACTCGGTCCCTACTACGATCCCATAGTACACGCTATACCTAATAAGGATGCTTCTAATATACTATAAGAATTAAACATACAAAGCATGCAGACAATTCATAAATAATAATGGAAATGCAGTAAATGGGCCCACATAGAATGCCAGACGGCATGTCCCAACTCTCACTCATAAAACCCTTGCCTAAATCAGGGTGGGGTGTATGTACAGCATTGTCCGTTCCTATATCGAGGTCGGAGTATATAATAGCCTAAATATAAATATTCGGGTTACATGTTGAAAGTTGGATACCTTCATTCGGATCTTGCAATCCAAGTACGGGTCAATGTTTAAAACCTCAAAAGTTAGTATTGAAAGCAAGGATTTCGAACCCCAAAACAATCAAAGGACCATTGGGTACCCAGAACCTACCCTCTTTCACTAAGTCGCAGAAATTCCTTTCAAGTGAAAATCATGCAAAACTGAAATCGGGATACAACTTATCACGGAGAAGCCGGGTCAAAACCAAAATACAGAAATACGAGTATATGCAGGATTCAACTCAAGTTTGTTAGGAGTCAGTCTCTCGGTCGATAGTCATCCAAAAGGTACCCCGTAATGGAAGCATAAAACAAACATTAATCTACAAACATACCTAAAAATAATGCATGGCGTGGGATCAGAATGAGGCTCATACACGTGACGAGGTCCCACTGTAGGCACACATATACACTATACCTAAATAAAGATGATTCTAATGCAAGGCGGAATTTAAACACACAAGTCATACTTATCAGGATATATAATATGCATAAAGTGTGGTAAATCTCCCAAAGAATGCCAGGTGGCATGTCCCTCTCCTACATCTGCCCCTCTTCACGTTAGAGCAGACACTGCCAGTTCGGTGCTATAGCATAGCATTTCCATCATCATATATATGCGCATCAATAATCAATCATCATCATCTCGTCATCATGCTCATATAAATCAAGCTCATCTCGGGTCTCGTGAAAATAATGACTGAGGACACACCCGATTGAGTTGGGCTATCCTATGACCCTAGCAAAGACTCTATCACTCATATATAGAAAATGAGATTCGAATGTTTTGGCTCATTTTTTCCTTGAATCGAATCATTTCTTTTCCAAACCAATTTTAAAACAAAGAATAACCCACCCCGACTCAAAACAACACAAAATGACTCCAATGAAGACTAAAGGGAAAGAGCGAAAGAAGGATTAAAGAAGGTCTTCAAGAGGAACTCCTCCAGATTCAATGGTGACCTCCCGAGCTTCAAACAAACACGAAGATGAACGAACGAGACTAGGAAAGATAGAGGATGAGTAAAGGTCCTATTTTATGAAGGTTTGAGAACAAAAAGAGAAAAAGCGAGAGAGGTTGAGCTTACCTTCGAAAAACAGGGGAAAGAGGAAATGAGGGGCTCAATCTTGTGCTTCCAGGCATTAGATCCACTCCGATTCAACCTTAGATGGTGGGAAACTCAGTAAAGGTACACCTTTAAAAGGTTTGGAAGGGAAAGGAAGCAAGAGGAGGGAGAACGAGCTAGATTACCGCGAGAAAAGACGAATAGGGTGCTAGTTGGGTTCTTCCTCGCGGTGGCAAACCAGAACTCTGATGTAGGAGGAAATCAAGTTTAATAAATATGAATATAAATCAAACCGAGTTCTAGCCTGCAGAAATAAATCCAAGACTTCCTTCCGTTGTAGTGGAAGGGAATCAGGTTCGATCCACAAGGAAGTAGGTCAGCGGATCCAAGATAGCAAGCGTTCACATTTGATTTCGACTCAGAGAGTCACTCGATATCGACCTAGAGGAGTCGATATCGACCAAGACAATCGATTTATGGGCTTTTGCAGACGATTCGATATCATCCTTGAGGGACTCGATATCGACTAGGTGTTGTCGATCCCAAGTGGTTTCCAGTCGATTCCTACCTACAGAGACAAAAACAACAGAAGTCGATTTCGAGTAGATTGACTCGATTTTGACCAGATCAGTCCCCAATATCGACTGGCTCAGAATTTCGCTAGCCAATTTCTAGTGACTTGATTTCGATTCTAAGAGGTCGATTTCGAGTGCTATGCAGAACCTGTGTTGTCGGCAAAGAGGGCCAAAGAGTGTAAGGATGAAAACGAAGGATGAACCTAAATAACCAAGGTTGAATAACGATTGTAGAAAATATATGAAATAAAACTTCCAAGATCGGGTTATAGCACAACGACAACCATGCAAGAGAATCAGTAAATCGCAAAAGATAGAAACTTTATTGACAAAGGCAAAGTCTTTAAACAAATCCGGCAAGAAGGAATATAAATCTTTCAATCAATAACCCTAATTGCGTCTATCCCTTTTCATAATTAGAAGTTATAAACTTCCGAATAGAAACCCTAATTACTACCCAAGTTTCACAACATGAGTTCCTTAATTTTCCAATTAAAGATGAAGAACAAAGGATAAAAGAAGATAAAGTACCATTCTTTAGCGATTCATCAATCCACCGACATGACTATCGTCGGGCTCACACCGACCCTAGAAGTAAGGAGACTACTCGCTCATCAAAATAGAAGACATAGTTTATGGAAAATAAACTTGCATAAATCTAAATCAAAGTCTTTACAATTCGGCACTCAACTTTCGCAAAAGCACCAAAATCTTAAAACCTCTTAAAACCTAAAACTGTATGACAAGTGTTTACTCTGAAATTGAATGACTAACTACGAGCCCCTAGGGCTTTATTTATAGACCCAAATCCTTGCAACCCAAGGAAGGAATGTATCTATCATCTATCTATATCTATCTAAAGATATAATTATAATTAAAGGAAATAAATCTAATATGGTAAAATTAGATGAATCCATAGGGTAATTAATTATTCCAGCCTTAGGATAGAAAATAATTAAAAGGATAAACTATCTCAAGTCTTCATGTGCAAGGAATCTCTACTCGGAATTCGGACTCGGATTCAGCGTCGGCTCGATCTGGAGACCCACTCGATATCTACTGATATGGGTCAATATCGAGTCAACTTCATCGGTTCCAAGTTGTAGCTCACTCAACGTCGGCTCGATAGGGCATTTCGAGTGGCGCTCACTCGATATCGACTATGCGAGGTCGATATCGAGTCGTCTTAAGCTTCTAGCTCCGGGTGTATATTGTGTCGAGTTCGATTGCCTGATTTCAACCTGCCTCCACTCGATATCAACTGAGTTGGGTCGATATCGAGTCCTCTTCTGCTCCATCTGTTGTGCTTAGCTGGCTTGATGTCAGGTGCTCTTCTGTGATTGTTGAGTCCTTCAGTAGACATCAAGTGCATTTCCAGTGCTTCTTGGTTTTGCTCCAAATTTGCTCCAAATTCTACAATATTATACAGAAACTTGTGTAGACCTCTATTTCTCACAAATTAGCATAAACTACACAAATTCACCATATTCCCAACCAAAAGTATATAAAATGATTATTTAAAGGAGCTAAAATAAGTATAAAAATATGGTGTAAAACATGGGCATCAAATCACCCCATACTTAAGCATGCTTGTCCTCAAGCAATAACTTGGATGGTCATTCCGGGGAAACCTGCAAAAACTCTCAACATAGTGAATTCATTTTCATATTACCAATGACACTCAATTGCCCTCCTCGTAAAGGTACTAGTGTCTTCAAATTCGTGACTGTGAATGAAAAGCAACATCTACACAAAAGGAGGTTATGAAAATATTTTTTTATCGGTGACAGAGCAACAATAATCAAGAAGACTTTATTTAAGCTTTAAAGATGAGTAGATGGGTAAAAGGATAAATGTGGGATATATTTGACCATGTGGTGCTAATGATCTGGGTAAATGGAGTGTTTTCCATACTTTCATACCACATTCATTCTTCATAAGATTCCTTACCTTTCACTCTTCGCTCAATGTTTTTTTCAATATAATGTTTTTAGCTCTCTGTTGTTGTAGGAGGATGTGTCAAGTATGAAATATAAATAAATATAAAACCAAACTGACTCCCTGTCTCAGCAAATAAATACAAGACTTCCTCTTGTTGTAGTAGAAGGCACTCACGATCGTATCCACGAGGAAGCGTGTCAGCGCATGCCTTTCCAGTTCCAGATCTCACCAGATTTCGACCAGAAGAGTCCTCGAATTCGAGTAAAGTACTCGACTTCGACCAGATGTCCTCGACGTCGACCAGATATCCTCGACGTCGACCACACTGTCAAGTAAAACAGACAACAGAAACGAGCAGAAAACGAAAACGAAAGCAAACTGGTCGATGTCGACCAAAACTCCTCGACTTCGACTAACTTTCCTCGACGTCGAACAACAGTGCTCGATGTCGAGTAGAAACAGAAACCAAAATCGCAACTTTTCGAACAGAAACGAATGTAAACTTGAAAATTAACTCAATAAACTAAAGACTTCCAGAATCAGGGTATCAACACCACAACGATAACCATGTAAAATAATGCATAAAGGCATAAAAGATCATGTTTTTCATCAAATAACTTTCGTCATTAACAAATAGGAAGATAGAGGTTTTCGCATAAACCCTAATTGTTACTAACCATTCTTCACAAAATTAATCCAAGTTGCATTAAGATCACTTTCGCTTCAATAACACAAACAAGGATCATCTTCAACTTTCGCAAAAGAATCATGCCCATAGGGATAGAAGACGAAATTGCATCAAAAGATTGTACCTTTACCGCATCACCTTACATGGCTACCGATGGGCTCACCCCGACCATAGAAGTTGGGTGACTACTCACTCTTTATCATCAAGAAAGACATCAATAATAAAAAGGAACTAAATTGCATTAATAAAATAACAGAAAGCTTACAACCAATCGAAGCCAAATCGTCTCTCAACTCTCTTGCTCCTCTTCGCCACAAGCTCTCTCCCTCTCTCTCTCCTACTCGATATGAATGTGTTGTAAGATTCAAGTAAAGATGTCCTAAAGCTCAGCCCCTAGGGAATTAGGAAAGAACAATTATATCTCTATCTAAATCTATCTATCTAATACTTAAAGATTAAATTTGGAAATAAAAGAAATAAATCTAAAAGGGAATTATATCTAAAGTGGATAGATCTTTCTTATCTTGATCAAACTTGATAAATCTCCTCTTGAGTTGATAGAATATCTCTTGCTTCATATGGAAGGAATCCCGCTCAGCAACTCGGACTCGGATCTGCTCGATTTCGGCTACTGGGTACTGTTCGATATCGACCAACATAGGTCGATATTGACCTCGTCTTCTCAGCTTCTTCTCCTGAGATCGATTTCGGGCTCTAGGAGAATTTTCGCCCGGTTTTGGTCTATATCGACCACTAAGGTCGAAATCGACTTGTCTTCTCAACGTTGGATTCTGACACTCGATCTCGGCCTCTGACAAGATTATCGACCAAGTTTCACTCAATATCGACCAACTAGGTCGATATCGACCTGTCTTTTCCGCTCTAGCATTCTGGTCGATTTCTGGCATCCTCGCTCGGTTTTCTTCACTCAATATCGACCAGAGTGGTCGATATAGACCTCTTGTTGTCGAGTGCTTCTTTCCTCGTTTCCAGCTCGATTTGTTCTGGTTCCGCTGCTCCTTAACCTTGGAATTTCTGTAGTTGACTTCGAGCTTTTCCTCCACCTGACTGTTTGGGGACAGATGTTGCAAGCTGGCCAATCTGCGTGTCAATCTATTAATTCCAGATGTCGATTTCCCCAAGCCTGGAGTTGACACCATGCATCTGAGTGTAGATGGAATTGACAGACTACTTGGTGTCTGAATGATTCCTCCGCATCTTCTCAAGAATGGTCTCTAGGTCATCCTTTTACCTTCCCTGTCAGGGTGACGAGGAGCTCTGTAGGGAGGGGGATTCTGATGTTGTTGTTGGCGATAGTAGCTCCAGTTTTGGTTCTGATGTGGCTCTGAGTAGTGTTCCCCTGCGTACAATACCTCCTCGTGGGTCTCTCCTTGATGTAATTGATCGACGTGTGGGCACGCAGTAGTGTTGTGCCTCATAGACCCACATTCCAAACAAGGATTATCTTTAGAGAGGAATTTTACCTGTTTGGTGAGACGGCTTACTTGATCGTTGTGGAACTGGTCCCTGACGTCTGGATCAACTTCCCTGGGTGGTACATACAATGGCATAGATGGGGCAGGCCTTTCATACCTTTCGTTAGAGGCGCCCGCAGAAGTCCTATATGTGTTGTCGTAGTTGGCCAGTATCTCAAATACCTCCCATGCTCGTCGTGGAGTGTACCCGAGATACCCATAGGCGATGTAGTTGTTGATCCGGTCCTTAGTAGGTGCATCCAGGCAGTTGAAGATGATCTCCTGGATGACGTAGGGTGGTTGTCCATGCGTAGAACAGGATTTCAGAAGCCTCTTGTAGCGCTCCCAGACTTGTGTTAATGGTTCTCCTGGCTTTTGTCTGAAATCCGTGATTTTTTGTATGAGGGCAGCTGTCTTTGTAGGAGAAAAGAACTTATTGAGGAACATGTCCTACAGTTCGTTCCAGGTGCGAATTGACCGTGCAGGCAATCCTTCCAGCCACTGTTGTGCTATTCCTGCAAGGGACCAACGAAAAGCCTTTAGTTTTAAGTAATCCAGATTAGCGCCATCAGCTATAGCTTCACATAAGTCTATAAAGTGGTGATATGCTCTAAAGGAAATTCATTAGTTCTTCCCATAAATTGACTCCTCCTTCTTTCAGTAATAAAATAAGGACGAATTTCACAATTAATAGCGGGAAGAACGATCGGCGATTCTGGAACTTCTAGAATAGGATGCAGAAACTCCTTTGCGTCGGCTGGGATATGCCCAATCTGCTCCTCAAGTTCCCTTCTTGCGTTGATCTCGCGATCTACCCTTGCTTCCCACCGCTGCCGGTTCTGTGCATAGTCCACCTCTCATTGGGCGTGTGCTGCTTCTCTGGTGGTGAATGCCTCAATCTGTTGGCGGACTTACTCAAGCTCTTGTGCTGGTGTGAGCGGGACCACATTCTCGTCGTTGGGATGAGTCACCATGAGTCTCTTCCTTAGCCTTTGTTGAAGATGGAAGAAGCGTTCTGGTTCGAGAATCAGGTTTATGGGTATGCGATCAGTTCTTCGCATGCCCCTGAAAAGCAAAAACAAAAAGAAACAAGTAAAAAGAAACTAAAAATAAAAAACAAACATAAAGAAAAGAAAAAGAACTAAAAAGGGCGCGATTGATGGCTTCCCCGGCAACGACGCCAATTTGTTAGGAGGAAAATCAAGTATGACATATAAATAAATATAAAAGCAAACTGACTCCTTGTCTCAACAAATAAATACAAGACTTCCTCCCGTTGTAGTAGAAGGCGGTCAGGATCGTATACACGAGGAAGCGTGTCAGCGCCCGCCTTTTCAGTTCCAGATCTCACTAGATTTCGACCAGAAGAGTCATCGACTTCGAGTAAAGTACTCAACTTCGACCAGATGTCCTCGACGTCGACCAGATGTCCTCGACGTGGACCAGATGTCCTCGACGTCGACCACACTGTCGAGTAAAACAGACAATAGAAACGAGCAGAAAACGAAAACGAAAGCAAACTGGTCGATGTCGACCAAAACTCCTCGACTTCGACTAACTTTCCTTGACCTCGACCAACAGTGCTCGATGTCGAGTCGAAACTTAAACCAAAATCGCAACTTTTCGAACAGAAACGAATGTAAACTCGAAAATTAACTCAACAAACTAAAGACTTCCAGAATCAGGGTATCAACATCACACCGATAACCATGTAAAGACTTCCATAATCATGTTTTTCATCAAATAACTTTTTTCATTAACAAATAGGAAGATAGAGGCTTTCGCATAAACCCTAATTGTTACTAACCCTTTTTTCACATAATTAATCCAAGTTGCATTAAGATCACTTTCGCTTCAATAACACAAACAAGGATCATCTTCAACTTTCGCAAAAGAATCATGCTCATAGGGATAGAAGACGAAATTGCATCAAATGATTGTACCTTTACCTCATCACCTTACATGGCTACCGTCGAGCTCACCCCGACCCTAGAAGTTGGGTGACTACTCGCTCTTCATCATCAAGAAAGACATCAATAATAAAAGGGAACTAAATTGCATTAGTAAAATAAAAGAAAGCTTACAACCAATCGAAGCCAAATCGTCTCTCAACTCTCTTGCTCCTCCTCGCCACAAGCTCTCTCCCTCTCTCTCTCTCCTACTCGATAGGAATGTGTTGTAAGATTCAATGAAAGATGTCCTAAAGCTCAACCCCTGGGGCTTTTTTTACAGTGTTCATTCCCTAGCTAATTAGGAAAGAACAATTATATCTCTATCTAAATCTATCTATCTAATACTTAAAGATTAAATTTGGAAATAAAAGAAATAAATCTAAAAGGGAATTATATCTAAAGTGGATAGATCTTTCTTATCTTGATAAAACTTGATAAATCCCCTTTTGAGTTGATAGAATATCTCTTGCTTCATGTGGAAGGAATCCCGCTCAGCAACTCGGACTCGGATCTGCTCGATTTCGGCTACTGGGTACTGGTCTATATCGACCAACGTAGGTCGATATTGATCTCATCTTCTAAGCTTCTTCTTCTGACATCGATTTCGGGCTCTAGGAGAATTTTCTATCGGTTTTGGTCAATATCGACCACGATGGTCGAAATCGACCTGTCTTCTCAGCTTTGGATTCTGACACTCGATCTCGGCCTCTAACAAGATTATCGACCAAGTTTCACTCGATATCGACCAACTAGGTCGATATCGACCTGTCTTTTCCGCTCTAGCTTTCTGGTCGATTTCTGGCATCCTGGCTCGGTTTTCTTCACTCAATATCGACTAGAGTGGTCGATATCGACATCTTGTTGTCGAGTGCTTCTTTCCTCATTTCTAGCTTGATTTGTCCTGGTTCCGCTGCTCCTTGACCTTGGACTTTCTGTAGTTGACTTCGATCTTTTCCTCCTTCCTCTGAACTGCTGTTTATTGCCTCGATTTCTGCGAAATTAAACAGAAACTAGTGCAGACTCAATAATTTGGAAAATTAGCATAAACTACATAGATTCTGTACTATTCTAGCCCGAATATATGAAATGCATGCAGAAATCGATATAAAAGTAAGTATAAAACATGGCGAAATAGGCTCACAACACTCTCTAACATCAGCACTTCCTTCTCGGGAGTCGCAAACATAGGTGTCATGAATGACCCTGGATACTTAGTGCTTTGGACTCCTCATCTTGGTGTCCCATCCTGCGGAACTAACATCCCATCTTTCGGACTCCTTACCTTGGTGACTGAATTTTCTTGCACTCATTAAAATTTCCATAAACTTTCAATTGCATGCCAAACTCCAATAATGATAATAATAACAACACAAACTCCATAAATAGTGTCCAAAGATGACTTTCATTCTCAACATAATCCCCGGATGGAGAAATAAGGTAAGAAAGGGCAATATGTAGTATATGTGGAGCAAAAATGATGTAATGAAAATGTAAGGCTCATATATGGCTTTTGTGATGAAAATAGGTATAGGCATGGCTAGGATTATAAAATGAGCATAATATGGAAAATATAAAGTCCTCCATCCTCTTATTGTGAAACATGTCAAAACCAACATCAAATTTACCTCACTTTTTGTGGTTTTCTCCTAAAAAAATCGCACTTCATTGAGACTTCCTTTTACTAAGCAATTTTGTGCAATATCTCTAATTAATCCACTCTTGCATCGTCGAGTTTTGCTTTAGCCTCCATGACATTATTTATATGAACAATTTACAAGCTATGGGAGATGTCTCATAAAACAAACTTTAGCTTAAGCGATTAAGCATAAAAATGAAAATTTTAACCAAAGTTCACCATGTATAAGAAAAATCAAGAATATATGTATGTAATATAAAAACTAGCTTTTCCCCCACCCCATACGTAGAATATACAGTGTCTCCACTGTATAAATCGAATAAAACAAGGGTAAAGGAAGGAACTCATCGAATAACGTGCTAAAGGGTCGAAATCAAGGCTGCAGCCGATTGCTAGGAGTTGATATCGAGTGGAATGACACGATATCGACTACGATTCATCAAATCTCAAGAGTGGACGGGTGGTCAAGATTGGATGCTTGGGTCGATATCGACCACAGACTCGATATCGAGTCTTGTGCAATCGATATCGAGTCACTTGTTCTCCTCGTTCTGGTCGAAATCCTCATGGGTTGATATCGAGTTATGTGACTCGATATTGACCAGGTTTGGTCGAAATTTTCACTCGATTCCAATGTTCCGACTAGCCTAAAATCAACAAAAGAAACCTTGCACGAAGTAAAAGAGACATATAAAATACAAAGTAAAAAAAAGGGAAATAAAAATAGCAGGTTGCCTCCCGTAACCGCTAAGGTTTAAGTCGCTAGCTCGACCTACTTTCCTGTTAAACCTTTAGTTCAACGCCAGCGTGGCGCAAATCTCTTCCTCGGCGTCTTCCTTGTCATAGTATTTTTTTGACCCTATGCCTATTCCCCTTGAAGGTAGTGCCATCATTGGCAAGTAACTCCACTGCTCCATGAGGGAAGATATGTTGAACCGTGAAGGGTCCACTCCATCGTGTCCTTAGTTTCCCTCGAAATAAACGCAGTTTAGAGTTGTATAATAAAACTTTATCACCTACCTCATATGTCTTGGGCACTAGCTTCCTATCATGCTATCTTTTCGTGTGCTCCTTGTAGATTTTAGCATTCTCATATGCCTTTAGGCGCAACTCCTCAAGTTCCTGCAAGTTAGTAAAACGTTTCTTACCTGCCTCGTCGAGATCCATGTTGAGCTCCTTGAGAGCTCACATTGCCTTATGCTCCAATTCGAGGGGCAAATGGCATGACTTGCCATAAACCAAGTTGTAAGGAGTTATCCGTAGTGGTGTCTTATAGGCCGTCCGATAGGCCTAAAGCGTGTAGTCGAGCTTAGATGACCAATCATTCCTTGAGCGGGAGACTGTCTTCTCGAGGATGGCTTTGAGTTAACGATTGGAAACCTCCACTTGGCCACTAGTTTGGGGATGATAGGGTGTTGCCACCCTGTGCGTCACCCCATATTTAGCCAAAAGAGCCTCAAACCCTCTATCGATGAAATGTGAGCTGCCATCTGAAATAAGAACTCTAGGAACACCAAAACGAGGAAAAATGTTAATTTTAACGAACTTTGAAACTAGTTTCGCGTCGTCGGTCCTAGTAGCCACATCCTCAACCCATTTAGAGACATAATCGACCGCCACAAGGATATGTTTGTAGGGGCCTGACGCAGGGAGGGGTCCCATAAAGTCAATACCCCATATCAAAAAGTTCTACCTCTAGGATCCCTGTGAGCGGCGTCTCATTCTTCCAAGTAATGTTGCCCGCTCGTTGGCATTCATCACTGTTGTGAGCCTAATTTGCCATGTTTAACAGTAACTTTTATATCGATTTCTGCATACATTTCATGCATTTGGGCTAAAATAATACAGAATCTGTGTGGTTTACACTTATTTGCAATATATGGAGGTCTACACAAGTTTTTGTTATATTTGGCAGAAATCGGACGCACTTTGGAGCTTAAAGGAAACTCATGGAGAGGCTAAGAATGGTGCAGCTGGAGAAAAGGCCATTTTTCACCATTCTTCGTTCTGAATCAAGCTTTGATGTCTTCATGAGAGTTGTAGCCCTCGAAAAGATCTTTCCAACGCATGGTCATATGCGTCAATCCGACGAACGAGGACACGGGAAAGTGCGTTTTAAGAACAGAGCAGAAAGCTGAGAAATCTTTACTCGATATCGAGTACACTCTACTCGAGATCGAGGAGAGCCTGGTCGAGAAAGAGCGGATCGAGAAGCCGAGGACGAAGACGCAGACCACCTCTACTCGATCTCGAGGAGCCCTAGTCGAGATCGACGACGCCCAGGAGCCCAGATCCGAGCTTGTCGAGCAGAGTCACCCGAGAAGATCAGTCAACGACGAATCCTAGTCGATGTCGACGAGCCCTTGTCGATGTCGAGTAGACCAGCTTCTGGAAACGCGTCGCCGTGAGCAGTCCGAGTCGAGCTGGAGTTACTTGGAGCCGAAGGAAGTCGAGTAGGCCGAGATCTATCAAGTTCTATCCATGGAAGGGAGATTTATCAACATGAAGAGATATTCCCTAGTTTAGATTTATCTTTTCCATTTTAGATTTAATTCCTTTATCGCTTTTATTTATCATTAAGCATTTTAGATATAGTTTTAGATATAGATATAGATATTCTATCCTTGATTAGCAAGGGTTAGAAGGCTATAAATAAAGCCCTAGGGGCTGGTTTTTCAGGGACTCCATCACACAATTCCATCAGACAATACAATCTTAGGAGGAGAGAAGTAGTTCCACAGAGAAGTTTTAGGAGTTCTAAAGTTTTTAGGGTTTTGGCTTTCTGCGAAAGTTTATTGCCGGGATTGTAAAGGCTTTTGAATATAGTTTAATGCAAGTTTCTTTTTATACATCAATGTCTGTGATTGCGATGAAGAGCGAGTAGTCCACCCACTTCTGGGGCTGGGGTGAGCCCGACGGTGGCCATGTGAGATGATGCAGTAAAGGTCAGATCTTTTTATGCAATTCGTCTTCTATCCCTATGAGCATGATTCTTTTGCGAGAGTTGAAGGTGATCCTTGTTTGTGTTATTGAAGCGAAAGTGATCTTAATGCAACTTGGGTTAATTATGTGAAAAGGGTTAGTAACAATTAGGTTTATGCGAAAGCCTCTATATGCCTATTTGTTAACAATGAAAGTTGTTTGATGGAAAGCATGATCTTTTATGCCTTTATGTGTTACTTTGCATGGTTATTGTTGTGGTGTTGATACCCTGGCCTTGGAAGTCTTTTATTATATTGATTTATTTCTGTCGAAAATCTGAGTTTTGGTTCGAAATTTGCAATTTAAAGTTTCTGTCTTTCTTGTCGATACAGAGGAGAGTCTCGTCGATATCGAGTAGGACTTTAGTCGATATCGAGTACGGTTTTGGTCTATGTCGAGTTGATTTTTTGCTTCTGTCGTCGATTTGCAGTTTCTGTCTTTTAATGTTCCTTGTCGATCTCGAGTACCAGCTTGTCGAGATCGAGTTAGTTGCTTTTATTTCTGCTTTTATTTGCCTTTTCTGTTTTACTTTGTTACTTTCTGCTTTTATTTCTGTCTTTCTGCTGCTTGTCTGTGAGAATCTGTTGCTACCTAAGAACTGCTGACGTGCTTCCTCATGGATTCGATCCTGACAACCTTCTACTACAACGGGAGGAAGTCTTGTATTTATTTGCTGAGACAGGGAAGTCAGTCTGATCTTTATTTTATATTTATTTCATACTTGACCATCCTCCTGCAACAACAATCACACAAAGTGACATAATCATGTACATCCCTGAAAAGATTAGGCCAATAAAAACCACATTGAAGTACCTTCGCTGCAGTTTTGAAGCATTTTCCATGTCCGCCTGTAGGGAGAGTGTGACAATGGCGAATGACACTTTCTACTTCCTCCTCCGGAATACAACGTCGAAAGATATGGTCCTTCCTCTGCTGAAACAAGTAGGGTTCATCCCAATAGTATTGCTTGATGTCTTAGAGGAACTTCTTCTTAGCCTGCGAGGTTAATCCTCATGAGATCTCATTTCCTAAAAGATAGTTAGCGAAATCCACATATCAAGGAACCCTTTCTCTTTTTATAGCATAAAAATCATGAATAGGACTGGACGGAGGGGTAAAGAAGAAATCATCACAGGAATTCGTGCGAACCAACTCACCTTTGTTATTAGAGCCCACTCGATATCGAGTGTAATCGGTTGAAATCAACTGAAATGTTGCTTTTTGTTCTGCACTCAACATCGCATGGAATTCCGACTGAACCCGAGTCGATATCGATTGGGGTTTAGTCGAAATTGAGTGGTCTTCTTTCCTTTACTCTGCACTCGATGCTAGGTGTGATTTCGGGTGAGCTTGACTCGATATCGACTAGGGATCAATCGATATCGAGTGGTCTTCAGTCGATTTCGGGTGAGCTTGACTCGATTTCGGGTGTACTTGCCTGCAAGGACTTGTTGTTCTTCCATCTTTAGCAAGTGTTCATCAGGGCGGGAATCATCGATAGGCGTGGCATCTTGGGATTCTTCTAGTATGTCCTTGGTAAGGCCTAGAGAGATGATCGACTACCGAGTTCTCCGCGCCTTTCTTGTCCTTGAGTTCGACATTGAACTCTTGGGGGAAGAGTACCCATCGTAGAACCCTAGGTTTGGCATCCATCTTCGCCATCAAGTACTTAAGAGTTGCATGGTCAGTATGCACAATAACCTTAGATCCCACTAAATAAGAGCGAAAATTTTAAAAAGCAAAGACCCCAGCAAAGAACATTTTCTCTGTTCTGGTGTACTTAGCGTGAACCACATCAAGAGTCTTGCTTGCATAGTAGATAGTGTGAAGCTTCTTGTCCTTCTGTTGTCTTAGGAATGCTCCTACGGCGTAATCGCTGGCGTCGCACATGATCTCAAATGGTAGCGACCAATCCAGCGATTGAATGATAGGAGCGGAGATGGGAGCTTCTTTTAACCTGTTGAAGGCTTCAAGACATTTGCTAGAAAATTCAAACTTGACATCTTTCATAAGAAGGTTTGGCAAAGGTTTGGCAATTTTAGAAAAATCTTGAATAAACCTCCTGTAAAAACCTGCATGACCAAGAAAGCTTCTTATCTCCTTAAATGATGATGGTGGGGAAAATCTCTCCGCTAGCTCTATCTTGGCCATGTCCACCTCAATACCTTTCTTGGACACCTTGTGCCTTAGCATGATCCTTTCTCTTACCATAAAGTGACACTTTTCCCAGATGAGAACCAAATTTGTCTCCTCACGTCGCTTGAGTACCCTGCGAAGGTTAGAAAGACAAATATCTAAAGATGTTCCGTATACAGAAAAGTCATCCATAAATACCTCCACAATGTCCTCTATCATGTCGGAGAAGATGGTCATCATAAACCTTTGAAAGGTAGCAGGGGCGTTGCAAAGATCAAAAGGCATTCTCCTATATGCGAAGGTCCCATAGAGACATGTGAAGGTGGTCTTCTCTTGATCATCAAGATGAATTGGGACCTGCCAAAAATCAAAATAGCCATCCAGGTAACAAAAGTAATCCTTCCTAGTGGAGGTGTTGAGCTTCTTATAGTCTATGCACATGTGCCAGCTAGTATGGATTCACTTAGGGACAAGCTCTCCCTTCTCATTCTGCTCGACAGTCATTCCACCCTTCTTGAAAACCACATGGACTAGGCTCACCCACTTGTTATCGGAGATAAGGTAGATGATTCCTGCATCCAGCATGCGAAGGATCTCCTTCTTCACTACTTCATTCATGTTGGGGTTGGGCTTCCATTGATGCTCGATGGTTTCCATGTGATCATCCTCTAAGAGTATTATATGCATACAAGTAGCAGGTGAAATACTTTTAATTTCCTCTAAGGAGTACCTAATAGCCTTCCTGTGGATGCGAAGGACTTCCAATAGCTTGTCTACTTCCTACGAGGTTAGTGAAGCATTGATAATCACAGGAAAAGTAGAGTCAGGACCAAAAAATTCATACATAAGGGGGTCGGGTAAAGGCTTCAGCGCCGGAGAAGGGCCCTATGGAATCAGGATGGGCTCTACTTCCTCCGTCTTCATGATTTCCTTTAGATATTCCATTTCAATTCTCATGGCAGAAGTATCCAAATCAGCTACATGAGTTGGAGTCGGTCAAGCATACATCAACCTCAATGCTGAATCGAATATATACAAGGTTGTACTGCTGTAGAAAGTTAGCTGAGTCAGAAACCTCAAGCTAAAGATTAGTACATACCTAGGCTGAGGGGTAAGTCGAAATAGAGTAGGAGGAGTCGATATCGAATGAAGTTGGTTGAAATCAACTATTGTACCTTCAGACCGAAGAGCACTCGATATCGGGTTAGTAGAGTTGATATCGACTAGGTTTAGGGTTCTTACTCATTCTGAGAGGAGGTCGAAATCGAGTGGGAGAGTGAGCCGATATCGAGGGGTTTAGTCGATATCAACTGGCCTGACTCGATATAGAGTGCATCATTCAGCTCTACCGATAGCGCGTCGTCGAAGAACTCCTCCTCACTCGAGTATACAGCATGTAGTTCCTTTTCTAGCTCAGCCTCAGCCTTTGTTCGGGCTTCTTCTTTTGTCAAAGACCTTCCTATAGGTTCAATGTAGGAGATAACATTAAATTTAGAATAAATAGCTTTAATCTCCATTATCTCTTCCATGTCGGGGTTGAAAGAATACTCAATTATCTCATCCCTTATCGTGAAGGTGAGAAGGTCTCACACTTATATTTGCATCTGTAGTGGCTAGGAAGGGTCTTCCAAGAATCATTGGGAAAGTTGGATCCTCCGTCATCTCTATCACAAGAAAATCTGCATAGACAAAGAATTTACCAACTTTGACATGGACATCATCAACTATACATGTTGGGATTACCACTATATTGTTTGCCATGTATAGTTTGGCATCCACATGCTCTAGTGCTCAAATCTTCAACTTTGACCAAATAGAGATGGATGTGATGCTCACACTTGCCCTCAAATCCCAGAGTGCTTTGAAGCAATGTTGGCCAAGTCCCACGGTGATTGCGAATTTACCTGGGTCAAGTCTCTTCTTAGGGAAATCCATTTTCTTGCATTGGATGGCGATTTCTGTCATAGATTGCTTGTTGCTAAGGATCTCCTTGAGGAACTTGACGTAGGCAGACATCTCATGAAGAGCTTCTGTAAAAGAAATAGTAACGTTTAGTCCTTGGAGCAATTTCACAAAACGCCTAAACTTACTTTCTATAGGGTCCTTTAGCGCCTTAGAAGGGAATGGGAGCGTCTTCTTTGGTTTCGGAACCAAAACAGCTTTTGGAGGCGATGCAGAGGAGTCGATGTCGACTGGAGGTGACTCGATATCGACTGGTGGTGACTCAATATCGACTGGTGGGGTCGATGTCGAGTGTTCTAGTGCAGTTTGTTGAGCAGAAGGGTCGAAATCGAGTAGTTGAGACTCGATATCGATTGCAGATGGGTCGATATCGACCGGTTATGGGTCGACTTCGGGTCGATTTCCATCTTTCTCGTCCTCTTCTCCAATCTATTATTCTCGTAGTTTGTGACCGCTCCTTAGTTTTATGGCGGCAATATGTCTGTTCTACCCCTTGGGATTTGGATATGTTTACCTAGGGAGCTTTCCTGACGGGCGTGGAATCTGGGCCGCTATTTGACCCGTTTGAGTTTCCATGTTCCGCTTCCAGATGTCCATCTCGCCAAATCTTGTGGTGAGGTTGTGTAGGTTAGATTGGATGGCGCTGGTGGATTGCTCATTCTTATTCTGATTCCTCCATAACTCATTGAGGACGATTTGTTGATCATCCTTCCACTGGTCTCTCTATGGATGTTCTGGAGCTCGATATGATGGGGGTTCCTAGGGGTACCTTGGTTCCGTTGTTGTTGATAGAACCATTGGTACCCCATATAGCGATTGAGGCCTCCTACGTAAGCCACTTCTTTGTGCATCTTTGCTAGGTGAACTTTCTCCGTATGTGGGCACTCAGGGGTGGTGTGCCGCTGTGATCCATATTCAATGCAAGGTTGGTTAACGGAAAGGAATTTAACTTGTTTAAGGAGCTTACGGTTTTGATCGTTGTAGAATTGCTCCTTGACGTCGGGATCAATTTCTCTAGAGGGCTCATACAAGGGCATGGGTGGGGCTAGCCTCGCATATGCGTTGTCGGAAGCCACATGAGTCCCATATGTGATGTCGAAGTACATTAACCTCTCTATAGTCTCTCAGGCCTCCGTCGGTGTTAGCTCGATGTAGCCGTAGGCAGTGTATGAGTTGATTCGCCCTCTACTCGATTCATCAAGAGAGTTGTAAAAGATCTCTTGAATGACGTATGATGGTTGCCTATGAGTAGGGAAAGATCGCAATAGCTCTTTGTACCGGTCCTATGCTTCCACCAGTGGTTCCCCGGGCTTTTTTTTGAAAGTTGTGATCTTCTGGCGTAGGAGCGTTGTCTTGGAGGGAAGAAAGAATTTATTAAGGAACACATTCTTAACCTTTGTCCATGTCATGAGTGATCGCAGGATCACATAAGTCAGCAAACGTCATTATATGAGTGAGAGGGCATTCATTTATTCTTCCTTCAAAAGTATGCTTTTTATTTTCAGAAAGAAAGGAAGTGCAAATTTCAAAATTAGAAAGAGGGATAAGAATAGCCGATTCAGGCACTGTCAGGGCCAGATGCATGTAGTCCTTAGCCGTCGCAGCATATCGGGCGAGCTCATCCTATGCTTGCCTCCTGGCTTGTTCTTCGTGATCGACGTGGGCCATATTTGTAGCGACTCGTGCCCTTTTTGTGGCTATAAGTGTAGTTTTTTCCTCTAACTCCTTCATGAGCCTCTCGATAAGGTGAGCCTGAGTTTCAGCGGTCGACGTGATGCCTTTTAGCCTTGAGTGGATGTGTAGAAAGCGTTCAGGATCTTCTGATCCTTCGAATTCTGGCGGTTGACCAGAGCATCGCATACACCTAAAAAGAAGCACTCAAAGTAGAACGTGAAATATGGCTACCTAGGGCGCGAATGATCGCTCCCCTGGCAACGGCGCCAAAATTTGATAGAGGAGGAAATCAAGTTTAGTAAATACGAATATAAATCAAATCGAGTTCTAGCCTGCACAAATAAATCCAAGACCTTCTCCCGTTGTGGTGGAAGGGAATCAGGGTCGATCCACGAGGAAACGGGTCAGTGGATCCAAGATAGCAAATGCTTTGGGGTTTCGATTAAACTTAATGTAAAAGGACTTCCAAGATTGGGGTTTGCAATAACGATAACCAAATATGCATAAGGCAGAGATAAACAGATAATCATGTGAATTGCATCAAGGACAAGCTTTCGCCTTTTCCAACAATTAGACAACTCTTTCAAGAAACCCTAATTGTCTCTACCGATTTTATGTTTACAATCCAAGTTGTTAACATGGATCTCCATTAGATGGGTAATAAACACATAAACAAGTAGTAGATGTTCAAAACATGATAAAGGTCGGATCTTTACCTCAAACACGCATGGCTATCGTCGGGCTCGCCCCAACCCTAGAAGTGGGTGGACTACTCGCGCTTCATCGCAAACTCAGACATTGAATTAAAAGAAATAACTTGCATTAACTAAATTCAAAGCCTTTACAATCCCGGCAATCAACTTTCGTAAACTGTCAAAACCTTAAAACCTTCGAACTCCTAAATCTCTATGTGTAACTGTATCCCCGAAATTGAATTGAATCTAAAATCAGCCCCATGGGCTTTATTTATAGCCTTCTAACCCTTGCTAATCAAGGATAGAAGATATCTATCTATATCTACTTCTATATCTAAAACTTAAAGATAAATAAAAGCAATAACATAATTAAATCTAAATAAGGGAAATATATCTAAAGGTCTTCAATGGATAAATCTTCTCCATCCTTGATGTATCTTGATAGATCGGATAGAATTTGGTCTCGAAAATATCACCATTGGCTTCGGGATATAACCTTAACAAGACTCGGATTACTCGACGTCGGTCACTTGGGGTTTCCTCGACATCGAGTAGCTTCCTCGACGTAGACCAGCTTCCTCGACGTAGAGTAAATCTCCTCGACGTAGAGTAACTTCCTCGACGTAGAGCAATATTTGTCTTCATCTCGTGCTCGATCTCGTTCTCTGGAGCAAATGTCGAGCAACCTCTTGTCGATGTCGACCAATGTGGTCGATTTCGAGTAACGTTGTTGCTTTCAACATTCTGCTCCGTTCTTAAAACGCACTTTCCCGAGTCCTCGTTCGTTGGATTGACGCATATGACCATGCGTTGGAAAGCTCTTTCCGAGGGCTACAACTTTCATGAAGACATCAAAGCTTGATTCATAATGATGAAAGCCGAAAAATGGGTTTTTCTCCAGATGCACCATCCTTAGCTTCTCCATGAGTTTCCTTTAAGCTCCAAAGTGCGTCCGATTTCTGCGAAATATAACCAAAACTTGTGTAGACCTCCATATATTGCAAATAAGTGTAAACTACACAGATTCTATATTATTCTAACCCAATATGCATGAAATGCATGCAGAAATCGATATAAAAGTTACTGTTAAACATGGCAAATTAGGCTCACAACAAACACCCCATACTTAAGCTTGCTTGTCCTCAAGAAATACTTTTATTTGTCATTCAGGGGAAGAAATCAAAACTCTCAACATCTTAGATTCATTTTCATATGTCCCTGCAATCAATTACCATCCTCGAAAAGGTACTAGTGTCACAGATCCATGCATGTGCAATTATACAAAAGCAACATCTACTCACAAAAGGAGGGTTATGAAAAAAACAATTTTATATGTGACAAAGCAACAATAATCAAGAGGATTTTAATTAAGCTCAAATAAGGAGTAGATTGGTAAAAAGCTAAAGGTGGGCAATTTTTGGTAATGTGGTGCTAATGATCCGGGGAAAATGGAGTATTTCCAAACTTGAATTTCCACATTCCTTTTCATAAGATTTATCACCTTTCATAATGCTTTTATCAATAATAATGCTTTTACCTCTCTGGCCTCAGCACTGCCTTCTCGCGAGTCGCAAACATGGGTGTCATGAATGGCCCCGGATACTTAGTGCCTTGGACTCCTCACAATGTGTCCCATCTCTCCAAACTATTATCTTAGAGAGCAGGGTCAATCTACCTTTATCTCCTGAGGTGATTGGATTTTCTTTCACTCATTAAATTTTCCATATATTTCAAACAATTTCCTTCCAAACTCCAATAATAATAATAATCACAACACAAACACCATATGATAATTTCCATAATGTAACATCATTCTCAACATAATCCCCGGATAGGGTAAAGAATGGCAAATATTTAGATCATGTGGAGCAATAATTGAAATAAGGCATATTATGGCTTTTGTGAAATGCATAAGCATAGGTAAGGTTAGGAATTTAACAAATGAGCATTATATGGAAATATAAAGTCCTCCATCATTTTATCATGCAACATGTCAAAAGCAACTTCAAATTTTACCTCCTTTTATGGTTTTCAATAAAATATGCACTTCATTGTGACTTCCCTTTACTAGGCAATTTCATGCTATATCTCTAATGAATCTAATTTTGCATCGTCGAGTTCAATATAAGCTTCCATGACATTATTTCAAAATTTTCAATGGGGGTCATTTTTTCAAACTTTGGGAAACATGCATGTAAGCACATAAATCAATAATGCATTCCAAAATAGCCATGTAGCAATTCAAAGAAATAATGCACATATATGTCAAATATAGCAAATATGCACAAAGTAAGCCCTTCCCCCACCCCATACTTAAACATTACAGTGTCCTCACTGTATAAAATAAAGTAGAAACAAGAGTAAAGGAAGGAACTCACAGGATAAAATATCAAGGAAGGCGGATCTGGGCAGGTCGAGTAACTATTCTTACCGATATCGAGTACAGTACTCGATATCGAGTAGGCTCTCAGCGTCTGGTGGAATCTGAAGTCGAGGAGCGTCTGGCTGGTCGATATCGAGTACGTCTACTCGAGATCGAGTAACTTCTGGGCTTCTCCTCCTTGTCGATCTCGACTTGGCCTTCGTCGATTCTGACTGTTTTCAGGGACTTCTTTATTCCACTTTTCGCGATCCTTATATGCTTGCCGACCTAAAAGTGTTAGATTGCACAAGAAACAAGACTATCCATATAAAATATTCTAAAAGACATAAAACCAAAACAAAAAAAAACAAAAACCACAAAGTTCAAAGTTCAAAAAGTCCCAAAATTCATAAAGTTCTATATACATGCTATAGATTTTAGAGTCGCTAGGCCGACTTCTCCGTTCGCGCTCAAGGACCATTATTGTGGGGCCCGCTCATGCTTGGCCCTTCTCCTGGATCATCTAGGTCCTGATGGTAGTATGCAAGCTCAGTTGACAAGTGGTTGCTTGCATCATCTCCTTTCTCTTTCTTCTTCTTCCTTCCAACTCTCAGTTTTCGCAGATTTTCTCGCCATGGTGTCTTATCTCCCCTTAAATCATTGATAATTTTCTTTATGGACTGAGGGGGAGTAGAATTCATACTTGAACTTACCTTTTCGGACCCAAAACAGAAATCTTTGGGCTTGGGGCTAGTCGAGATCGAGTACAGCGGGTCGACCTCGAGTACAGGAACCCCATACTTAGGCTCTTGGCAAGTCAGTGGTTTAGCAGAGGTAGTCGACATCGACAAAGGCTTGTCGAGATCGAGTAGAGGCTTTGTCGAGATCGGGTTGACTTTGTCGATCTCGAGTACAGTGTTGGCTCCTTCCTCCGTTGTTTGCTTGGTCCCGTGGTTGCTGATGCTTTTCACCTCCAGCCATGAAATTTCCTCTTTTGCAGGGCCAAAAGAGAAATCCAAAACCTCATTGCCTATGGTGAAGGTGAGCGATCTATTCTTGACACTTATTTTGGCATCTGCAGTAGCTAAGAATGGTCTACCAAGAATAATAGGGCTAGTAGGATCTTCAGCACAGTCAATGATAAGGAAATCTGCTGGAACAAAGAATTTACCTACCTGGACAGGGACGTTCTCAACTATACCTGTAGGGATGACTACTCTATTGTTCGCCATGTATAGTTTGGCATCCACAGGTTCTATGCATCCTATCTTTACTTTTCGCCAGATTGATAAAGGCATGATGCTCACACTTGCTCCTAAATCACATAGAGAATCATATTTATATTGTCCAAAACCCACAGTAACAGAAAATTTACCAGGGTCAGGTCTCTTTTCAGGGAAGTGGAGTACTTTGCATTCGCCTGCGATCTCTGAGATGGATCGCTTCTTGCTCAGGATTTCCTTTAGAAATTTGACATATCCAGGCATCTCTTGTAGGGCTTCTGTAAAAGGAATAGAAACATTCATTTCTTGCAGCATATTAACAAATCTGGTAAACCTAACTGCAGTGGGATCTTTCTGTGCTTTTGAAGGGAAAGGCAGTGGCTTTTTCAGTTTCGGAGCTTGATCAGCTGTCGGAGGTGTTGCGGAGTCGTCGACGTCGGCTAGATGCTTCTCCTCGATCTCGACTAGGGGCTCATCGATCTCGACTTGGGTTGTCGACTTCGAGTTGCTGGTCTGCGCAGCGGAGTCCGAGTTCAGCTTCTGGTCTGTGTCAAGTAGCGGCTTGTCGAGGTCGAGTAGAGCCTCCTCGAGATCGAGTTGGGTCTGTTCTGTCTCAAGTTGCTGCTCTGCCTTGCCCTGCTGTTTCCCGACCTCTGGCTCGTGTAATTGATGCCCACTCCTGAGTTTGATAGTTGCGACGTGTCCGGTCTTCCCTTTAGGATTTGGTTCTGTTTGCCCAAGGAGCTGTCCGAACGGTCGTGGGATCTGTGCAGCGATTTGACCCATCTGCGTCTCTATTCCCCTTTTCCAGATGTCCAGTTCTCCAAATTTTGTAGTGATGTTCTGGAATTGGTTGTTGATGGTGCCCTGATTCCGACGCATCTCCTCAAGAATCGGCTGCAGATCATCCTTCTTTTGATCTCTTTCTGGATGTCCTGGAGCTCTGTAGGGTGGGGGATTCCTAGGAGGACCTTGGTTCCACTGTGGTTGATAGGACCGTTGGTCTCCCATGTAGCGATTTGGACCCCCAGCGTAGGCTGCCTCCTCATGTGTTTCTGCCATCCTGACTTGCTCGGTGTGTGGGCACTCAGTAGTGGTGTGCCGCTGTGATCCGCATTCGATGCAAGGCTGATTGACAGATAGATATTTGACTTGCTTGAGGAGCTTGCGATTTTGATCTCTGTAGAACTGCTCCCTGACATCTGGGTCAATCTCCTTTGCTGGCTCATAGAGTGGCATAGATGGGGTTGGTCTGGCATAAGCATTCTCATCATAGTTTGTAGGAGCCTCTATATTTGTTGTCGTAGTTAGTGAGCTTTTCTAGCACACCCCATGCGTCACTTGGTGGCATCGTCAGATACTCATAGAGAGTATAATGGTTGATTCTGTCCTTAATGATTTGATCAAGAGAGTTGAAGAAGATCTCCTGAATGACGTAGGGTGGTTGTCCATGAGTAGGGCAAGATCGCAGCAGTTCTTTGTAGCGTTCCCATGCCTTTGCCAGCGGTTCCCCTTGCTTCTGTTTGAAGGCGGTGATTTTCTGGCGGAGAAGTGCTGTTTTGGCGGGTGGGAAGTATTTGTTCAGAAACTCTTGCTCTACTTGGGCCCATGTGGTGAGAGATCTCGGCTTCAGCCCTTCAAGCCACTTCAGAGCAGGTCCAGCGAGAGACCAGCGAAAAGCTTTCATCTTGACATATTCCAGAGTTGTACCTTCAGCAAGAGTACGGCACATGTCATGAAAATTAGTAATATGTTCAAGAGGACACTCATTAAATTTGCCATAAAAAGCATTATTTTTAAGCTCTATCAGAAACTGAGTGCGAATTTCAAAAGAGTTATCAGGGATTAGAATCGCCGATTCATACACGACGAGAGTTGGATGCATATAATCCTATGCTGTAGTTGGATATTGGGCAAGCTCAGCTTCCGTTTGTTCCCTTGCTGCTTTCTCAGCGACGATAGCAGCATCTTTAGTGGCTAGTTCTCTAGTAAGCCTGGCAATCAGCTGTTCTTGTGTTTCAGCGGCCGCCATGATCCTTTTGAGTTTAGAGTGGATGTGTAGGTAACGCTCCGGTTCGTCTAAGCTGTCAAACTCAGGTGGTAGACTAGAACGACGCATACACCTGAAAAGTAACTCAAAGTAGACGTGAGATTCAACTACCTAAGGCGCGAATGATAGCTTCCCCGGCAACGGCGCCAATTTGTTGATAGGAGGAAATCGAGACTTGCAATAATAAAATAGAAATAAATTACAGCAAACCAGATTCCGTCCCTTGCAAATAATTACAAGACCTCCTCCTGATGTAGCAGCGGGAAGTCAGGATCGATCCACGAGGAAGCGTGTCAGCGGATCCTAGGCAGCGGAGAAATCTCATGGTCAGAAGTCGACAACAGAGAAGATCGGACAGTCGAACACAGCGCAGCAGCAACTCGGCAACGGTGGTCGATCTCGACGAGGGCTACTCGATATCGAGTAGGGTCTTGTCGACTTCGGCTTGTCTTGGTCGAGCACCTGCACATGAGAAGCTACAGCGACTTGGTCGAGGATCAGTTTACTCGATATCGAGTGGTGCAATTCGAGATCGAGTAGAAGGACGGAAAATAAAACGAAAGAAACTAAAGAACAAATGTTTTGGGGTTTCGACTAAACTTAATGTAAAAGGACTTCCAAGATTGGGGTTTGCAACAACGATAACCAAGTATGCATAAGGCAGAGATAAACAGATAATCATGTGAATTGCATCAAGGACAAGCTTTCGCCTTTTCCAACAATTAGACAACTCTTTCAAGAAACCCTAATTGTCTCTACCGATTTTATGTTTACAATCCGAGTTGTTAACATGGATCTCCATTATATGGGTAATAAACACATAAACAAGTAGTAGATGTTCAAAACATGATAAAGGTCGAATCTTTACCTCAAACACGCATGGCTATCGTCGGGCTCGCCCCAACCCTAGAAGTGGGTGGACTACTCGCGCTTCATCGCAAACTCAGACATTGAATTAAAAGAAATAACTTGCATTAACTAAATTCAAAGTCTTTACAATCCCGACAATCAACTTTCGTAAACTGCCAAAACCTTAAAACCTTCGAACTCCTAAATCTCTATGTGTAACTGTATCCCCGAAATTGAATTGAATCTAAAATCAGCCCCATGGGCTTTATTTATAGCCTTCTAACCCTTGCTAATCAAGGATAGAAGATATCTATCTATATCTACTTCTATATCTAAAACATAAAGATAAATAAAAGCAATAACATACACTACTACATAAACAATCTTTGGCGGCGGTCAAAAATCGCTACATAAAGTAGAAAAACCGCTCCTTAATGGCTAATGTGGCGGTTTTTTAGCCGCTACATCTGCTGCCGCTGCCTTAGCTCTAATGTGGCGCTTTTATTGGTCTAATGTGGCGGTTTCCATTTAGAACTCAAAACCGCTGCATTATTATGCATAACCGCTACAAAAATGCCATTATGTGGCGGTTTTTAGCCCGACCTTTGGTGACACTTGTTGGAGTCTAATGTGGCGGTTTTTCATGTAAATCACCAATCTTTTTATATTATAAATCACCAATCCCTATATTTATATTTATTTAATTCATTCAACTACCATTATATGTAGATCTAAATGGCTCTAACAAACAACATCAAATTTTAAAAATAAAATTGCACACAAATATAAATTATATCACCAATAAAATAAATTAAAATCATCTTACAAGATTAAAATATATTACTACAAACATATATGCATAAAGTCTACAACAAAAATGAAAGTAAAAGCTAAATACAGATACATTGAAAAAACATAGCCACAATTTCCATTTAGAAACCATTGCTTTCGTCTTTGGCCATGACTTCCATTTACACTTCTAATATACTGAATATGAAATCGTCCTGGAAAAAAAAAAGATGACAATAAATATATATTAACCATTATATGATAAAATCAACTTATGTTTCAATTGTAAAATAATCAGCTTAAAAAATGGAAGATCGACCATAAACATATATTTTTTCACCTTTTATAAATATTATAGAAATCATAACAATTTTGTAATGAGCTATATGATCTTATTATCTAAACTTCATCAATTACAAAGACCTCAATGATCTTCAACAAATATAACAAACTTGTATATTTAAGCAGCAAAAGCAAAACGTACACAAAATGATCAACACAAAGCGTAGAAGACAACCATAAGTATAAAAACACGAGGAAAAGGAAATCAAAGGAGGAGCTCAGTTGGAAGCTGGGACTGTACTTCATGAATGAGAAGCTTATCATGGAAATCAAGTGGATCAATAAAAATGGAGGAGACAAGGAGTGTGAATACCATTTTTTTCAAAATCTGTAGATGGTTAGGCCAGATTCAACACAAGTAGATTTAACAACCTGAAAAGGAACATGGGAGGTTGATCAGATACTACAGATCCAGTAAACACAACCTATACAACTTCGTATTGAAGTTAACTTCATGAGCAATGAAATTAAAATTCAATCCCTACTAGGTACACAATATTTAACCTAGCTACTTCTCATTCCTCTTTCTCGTTACAATAACTAGTTGGCCAATTCATAAATCATAATCCAACTTTCAATACCGCTACAATTTTAGAGATTAAAATCCACACATTTATAATAAGAAAAGAAAATTCAGTATTAAACGATATTGTTCTTGATTGAATAGGGAAAAATACAGAAAAATCTGTTAACCTGATTAAAAAAAAATAGTAAACGATTGGCTATTTTTTGAAACTAGCACGTGGGAACTCAACCTTCTCTGTCAATTACACAGATATCTAAATGCTATTTTACATACATTAGTGTAAAATTAAGGTTAAGCATCTGAAAATCTTAAAATACAGTGTATAAACAAACTTTAAGTAGAGAAATCCATAAATTAGTTAGATCCACAAGCTGAACAAAGAAATAGACAAATTGTTTGTAATTCAACCTAAACAAAACTGAACAAGAAATATAGCCAACAAAAGACCATAAAAAGAGAAAACCAATTGAAAAACTCTTCCCGCTGGGCTTTCTATATTAGATAGCACCTATTCTTCACCAACAAACCAGAAAAAACAGTAAAAAAAACACACCCAAGAAATTCACCTAACAGCTCCTTATTTTTTTTACTGTCATAAGAATAACACATCTAAAAAAATGAATCACGACACAATTCATTACCAACAATGGAGAGTGCAGCAGCCCGACCCTCTTTGTAGCAATCACTATAAAAAAATAACATTAATTCGCCTATAATGCAAATGCAGCAACTCAGATGTGATGAAACCAGCGGAAACATTATTTAAAAAACACAAACGTACAGCTACATAAAAATAGACAAACAACAATGAAATACATTCAAGGAAAAAATAAAAATAAAAATATTGGAGCAAAAAGGAGATGAGAAGAGAAAGAGAATGAAACATACATTGAGACCAATAAAAATAGTGGGGGAAATGAATTCTCTAATAGCTTGCAGTGCTTTGTCGTTGCGAACAACTAATTTTGTCCTTGCCTTCTTGTCGCTGCCACTCTCAAGCTCTTAATTTAGGGTGTATGTTGCTCTATCTGGTTCTCCAACACCTCAAAAACGACTAAAGATATGGAGGGAGGATGCCAGCGATGCTGTCTAGTGATGACAACAATAATAATTACCTAAATTGAGATGTTTAATTAGAGAAAGATTAGTGCTTTAGGAATTGTGAAACTCTCTTTGCAGAAAAATAAATTTGAAGCAAAAGTATAATGCAAATCCCTCCTAGGCATTTCATTTCATTTAGACTATAGCCAATACTAAAATTAAAGTTCTAAAGCTAAAAGTGTAGTAGAAAAAAAAACGTTTAGATATGTGCATAGTTAGAAGATGTTTAGATACCAAAAAATATAAAAACTGGCATAAGAAAAATTCACTTCTATTTAGTGACATTAAACTAATGCAGGGCATTAAACTATCTAGTCTTACTAATAGATTTGTAAAGCAAATTTTCTATCAGAGAGTTTAAGATAATGAATACATTTGATTTTTTTCCTTTTTTAAGATACATGTCTGGTGATATTCATTCCTATCTAAAGAAGCTTAACACCATTCCTCTGCTGTCCACACCAAAATTTTCACAAAATAAAGAGGCATTCATATATTAGAAACATTAAAGGAAGTATCAATCAAATGAATGAATAAAAGTTTTCATTTATTTATTTACTTTAGGAGTAAAACAAAGTATTATAATACATGGAGTAAATCTGAAAACAATAGCAGAAGTTATTTAATCCCTTTAATGTAAAAAAAGAGGGTAAGTTCATGAGGTTTAAAGCTCCTGAGATGATAATACTGTTAACACTTGAATCATAGCCCAAATCATTACATGTAAACTTGACACTAAGCTTTACTGCTTTCTCCAAGTGATCAGGGTATTTCTGCAAAATTACAAATGGCAAATAATATGGCGTCCGATAAATAGGTAATAACATGAAAAGAAACCAAGTTATATATATACAATGACTTGCATATCCCTTTATAATCTAAAAATAATAGAATAAATTTGTTTAAAGCTAGACCATTTTGGTTTGACCATCTTGGTTTGACGATGACCATCTTGGTTTGACTTCACTTTGCGAGCGGAAAATGCTTGATCGGTTGCTCGTTAAACCTGCATATGGGAATCTATGTGGGCAACCTTTCCATTTTTTGAATCCCAAACTATAATATTGTAGTCCTCTCCACTCGTAAAACAATCCCATTCTGTATAAAGTACGATATATACTCAATTTTTTAAGATGAATGACAACATGAGATTTGAACGAAAATAAGGAATAAGAAAACATAATTTGAACTATTTAGTTCACAGGAGGAGAAACAATCATGCATTACATTCTCAACAAAAGAATAAATCATTATCTGCACAACCTATAAAACAAGAAATAAAAAAATATGACTCATTTCTAACTTCACTTGTTCATATAACTATTCATTGTTAGAGAAATCTGACTTGACCTATCTTTGCCCATTAACCCATTTATATATAAGTGGATCTTCTCTAGATTGATAGCACATATGGATATGGGATCATGATGTATCTCTCAATCAAGTGCTTGGCATGTTTCAATAAATGCCATGGGATCATGATGTATCTCTCAATCAAGTGCTTGGCCTGTTTCAATAAATGCATTTACAAGATCACAAAGAAACTTGGATCCTCTGCAAGAAATTTTAGCTCAGAGCAAAAAACATCAATTATCAGTGTTAACAAGATGTGGTAAACATTACCTAGACATCGCTAGGAGAGCCTATAAGTTGACATTAACACTTATGAAGAAATTATGAGTGACTGAGTCACCCATCATTTCTTAATTTGAACCTATATCCCTTTCCTTTTTCTAAGTTCCAATAAAGAATCATATGATATTGTCATTCACATTTCTATAATAAAAAAATAATATTGGTAAATAAACACTTATCAGATTGAAATAAATGCATTTTTTTTCTTGTGGTTCTCTTAGTCATTTCATCGAGCACCTTTAGGGCATTGGAAAATTTCATATATCAGTCATAAAATTTCATGAATTAGTTAGTTTCAAATTCTAAATCTAACGATATCACACCAAATGAAGTGAGAAATCCAATCTTCTTCTCAATTCCACCATGTAAATGTCATGAAAATCACTAAAACCTAACCCTATTTTCAACATCTAGCTCACCAAGTGTGAAATCAGAGAGAGCAAAATAGATTGAACAAAAAAAGGCAGGAGATAGAGAGAAGGAAATGAATCAGAGAGTTAGCGAAAACACCAGAAGCGACTATTCGCACCAAAGGAAAGAACTGCGGGAGTGATTGCTGCCAGTAGGAGGATGACTGTTCGGTGTAAAATTAGAAACCGAAGGGCACAAGGAGAGATTTTGGCACCAATTCAAAGCGAAATCGAAGGTCAATTCACTTGCTGGAAACTAAAATCGAAGGTCATCGGAGAAATGGAAGGTCGAATTGGAAAGTGTTTTTGGCGAAGGGGGGTGTTTTTGGTGAAGGGAAAATGGGAGCTCGATAAAGCGAGAGAGTAAAGTTACTTTTGGATAATAATAATAATAATAATTTATAATTAAAAATTTTCCCAAATCTACAAAGCGCGGAATTCTCCCGCCTACTAAAATTCAATAACCGCTACCTATGCAAATTAGGACCCGCCACGTTTGTTTTACTTTTTTAGATTTTTTAAAACCGCCACATTAGGATTCAGAAAACCGTCACCTTAGCCTTTAAAACGAAAAATGGATTTACAACGATGATTCATCCCGAAAACCGCCACATGAACCGCCAACTAAACAAAACCGCCACATCTGACCGCTTCATTAGATCATTTATGTAGTAGTGATAATTAAATCTAAATAAGGGAAATATATCTAAAGGTCTTCAATGGATAAATCTTCTCCTTCCTTGATGTATCTTGATAGATCGGATAGAATTTGGTCTCGAAAATATCACCATTGGCTTCAGGATAGAACCTTAACAAGACTCGGATTACTCGACGTCGGTCACTTGGGGTTTCCTCGACATCGAGTAGCTTCCTCGACGTAGACCAGCTTCCTCGATGTAGAGTAAATCTCCTCGACGTAGAGTAACTTCTTCGACGTAGAGCAATATTTGTCTTCATCTCGTGCTCGATCTCATCCTCTGGAGCAAATGTCGAGCAAGCTCTTGTCGATGTCGACCAATGTGGTCGATTTCGAGTAACGCTGTTGCTTTCAGCATTCTGCTCCGTTCTTAAAACGCACTTTCCCGAGTCCTCGTTCGTTGGATTGACGCATATGACCATGTGTTGGAAAGCTCTTTCCGAGGGCTACAACTTTCATGAAGACATCAAAGCTTGATTCATAATGATAAAAGCCGAAAAATGGGTTTTTCTCCAGCTGCACCATCCTTAGCTTCTCCATGAGTTTCCTTTAAGCTCCAAAGTGCGTCCGATTTCTGCGAAATATAACCAAACTTGTGTAGACCTCCATATATTTCAAATAAGTGTAAACTACACAGATTCTATATTATTCTAACCCAATATGCATGAAATGCATGCAGAAATCGATATAAAAGTTACTGTGAAACATGGCAAATTAGGCTCACAACATGAAACACGGCGACAGCTTCTATTTTAGCTTGGATCGCTGGTTAGCCTTCGTCTTCGTCACTACATCTTCAAGGAGGAGGGAAAAGAAGTGTTTGATGTGTGTGGTGTTTGAGCTAAGATAAACACAAAGAAAGGGATTTTGAGGTGGGTTTGAAGATTAAAGGAGGAGGAAAGTGTTTAGAGTTTTCTCTTGTGGATTTCCAAATGGGAGAGAGAGAGAGAGAGAGAGAGAGAGAGAGAGAGAGAGAGAGTTTTAGGGTTTTGTGTTTTGCTCAGATTTTTAGGTTGATGCTAGGGTTTAGGGATTGATGTTTTCTATTTATAGGGTGGGCTTAATGAGGGCTTATGGAGAAAATGACAAAAGAGTGAAGGAGAGAAAGAAACCAGGAGGGAGAAACCGAGAGAGAGAGAGAGAGAGAGAGAGATGGTCCCGCTAGGTCCGACTCTAAGTTTTCAAATTCAAAACTCAATAGCAGAAATAAGACTCATCAAATTACAAATTGAAAAGGAAGCCAGAATCATTTCAAGGACTTTCCAAAAATAGCATTTTGCTCGAGGACGTATGTTAAAAAACTTTCCAAATCGGAAAATTAAATAACTAATTAAATCTCGGTCTTTACAGAGTACATATGTGTTAATAGGATTTATGTACAACATCATTTGTACCTACATCGAGGTAGGAGTACATATGCATGGTTTGGATCATCGTTCATAATGATAGATGAAAGAAAGGGAAATCATACTCATAATCCCAATGACTCTATCAGGACAAATCCGATTAGGCTGGGATGACCTATGACCTTAGCAAAGATTCTAACGACTCACAAATAACGATCATTCTATATCAGACGCATTGGGTAAATAGATGCTCAAACGATTTGTGTAGCCTAATCAAGATACTCATTAATCATGCTTTTATGCATATGCCAACACCTATTATACCTTCTGACTACATGCATGAGAGTCCGATTTGAGTAAGCTCCTAAGTAAAGTTACCTGAAAGAGCAGAACAACAAGGTAATATCCAGCAAGGAATGTAAGTCAACCACGTCACAGATCACCTAACATTTAATAGAATAATATAAGTCTAAGGCATAGAAGTATCCATCTACTACTACACATAACTAAGCAAGCATAGAATAAATCATCATCAATCATCAAGCTATTTCATAACATAGCAAATCAAGCAAATGGTTCATCCGGTTTCTCAACTTTGTCATATCAACAATTCAGTCTCAAGATATCAGATTAAGTCATAAGTCCAAGTCCAATTCAAGTCCGGTAGTTAAGGTCCAAAAAGTCCAATTAAAGTCCGATAATTAAGGTCCAAGAGTCCAGTCAAATAGTTCGGAAGTCCGAGGTTCAAAAAAGGCAGCCTCAAATCGTTAAGTCCGGTTCAATTGTTTCATAGTTAAGGTGTTAAAGTGGTTCCGATATTTTCATTTCAAAATAGAGCAAGTATACAAAAAAGCATTCAAGCAAGATATCATCAAGGCTCAATTAAATAAGTTTGCAATCAACTGTTTTAAACCAAAGGATTATAGCATGAAAGTTCCGACCCAAATTCACTTAAGTCAGAAAACCATCATATTTCAAATCGAGTATATTATTTTAAATATCAAATCATCAAATCATATAACAAGATAAGGCACACATATAAATCTTACAAAAGACAACCCCAAACCGAGTTCGAATCAAAAACCGAGTCAAGGTTCCAAAATAGGAGAGAAATGGCTTCATCCAAAAGCACAGGTCAGAGTTTTATCGTGACGAGACTCAGCCCATCATCTATTACAAAGGAAACCTCCCGTTGCCGCGAAAGGCTCATTTTGTCGTGGCTGAACAAGCTTTCGCCGCGACAAAATGCTTCGTCCTAGACCTCTGGTTCCTAGTTCTTGTTTGTCGCGGTGACGATGGTTTCGCCGCAGCGAAGCAAGCAACTATGGGGTCATTTTTTAAATAAACCCGATCATTTCATTCTTAAACCACTCTCATCCTCTTCGACACCCTTCTCCGACTCAAAAAAACAATGAAAGACTCAAACGCATTCCATAGGGGGAGAGCGGAAGAGGGATTACCTAAGCTTCTTCAAAGCTTCTTCAAGGCCTTCAATGGCGGATCTCCGACCTCCCAATCGACGAGGTAAGCACTTGATCAAGACTAGGAAGGATAGAGGATAAGTAAAGGTCCTATTTTATGATGGTTAGAGACAAAAACAAATGAAAACGAGAGCAACCAAGCTTACCTTCGAAAAACAAGGGATAGAGAGGGAATGAAGATCTTCCGAGGCTGATATGGCTTCCTCTTGGCCTAGGAAGATGGATAAAGTGTTAAAGGTACATGGAGCTTTATGGAGGTTAGAAATGAATGGAATCTAGGAAAGAGGGAAACGAAGCCTTTACCGCGAGAAGCACGAACATTGGCTCAGTCGGGCTCCCCTACGCAGATGTGATCAAGAACACACAACGGCAAAAATGTCCCTACAAACTCTGGAGTGGCGTCGAACTGGTGCTAGCCGGCTTCTCCTTTCTTGAACACGAAGAGAGGATGGTAGGAGGTCCTCAAGGTGATCTTTTGGCTCAAAAAACTCAAGAACAGAGGTGGGATTTAAGCTTGAAAATGTAGGAAGAAAAGGTAAGGCTTTTGGGTGTGGGTTTATTTGGATTTTGAAATGAGAGAGAGGGGAGGGTGCTTCTAGGGTTTTTCTCAGATTGTGGTGAGGTTTTATGGTTTAGAGATTGGTGTATGACTTATATAGGGGAGACAAGGGAAGTGGGTGTGGTTGTTGTTGGAGCAAAAGGAGAAAGAATACAAAGAGGGCAAAGGAGGGAGGGGCATGAGAGAGATGGTCCCAATTCTTAAGGCTAAACCCAAAATTCGAATACCGACTTTCGATCGCTCAGCCCCAAATTCTGACTTTAAAATCCAAATCGAATTTTAAAAACTAAAATATTCAATTAGAGGCAATCTCAATCATATTTCAAAATCTCGAGTCAAAATAGTGAAAATTGAAATTCGTTGGGAAATCCATTTAATCATGTCGAAACTTATTTTAAAAGAAGATTTCCAAGTAGTCTGAAAGCTCGAGGATGGAATTTCTCAAATTTTCCAAAATTCCATGTCTTTCCATTCTTAAATTGTCAATCGATTTAAAATATTATTTAAAATTATCCGGTCTTTACAACTTTTGGCGGGGATCAATGACATCATAAATCTCGTCGTCATTCACCATATTTTGGATGGATGTAGTGTTTAGGTTATCGGAGATGTTTACATTTCTGTTTGTTCATAGGCACAACCATATATGTTGTGGCTAGTATTTTTTTTTTAATCACAATTTAGTTTGTTGAATATTTCACATATGACTACTTTGAATGTTTTATTTTTATATTGGTATTTTGGATCACTGGTCCAATATTTAATCGATTCTATCTATTAAGTTGAATTGTGCGAGTGCACTCAATGAACAAGTGGGTTGGGTTCTCCTCAAATTTGTCAAATAATCAACTCCCTTATTAGCCATGTAGTCCTTGTTGGGATTCCGTCAAGTGTGAGCCTTTAGCGGAAGTTTTTCACTTTTGGAAATGTGTCAAGTTTCCATATCGAAGCAATATTGCTAGATAAATGTCGTGTAGTATGTGCCAAGGCACTTGCAGTGTTGAACCATCCATCTTTGCTTAGGCCATGTTTATCAAGGGATACTAGGGATACTATGAATGCTAATATTTTATTCTTCTTTTTCCGTCACATCTTCCTAGGATCTCATTCTCACTTTTCCCACTTTATCAATAGCATCCCTAGTATCCCAAAACTCATCTTTTCTTATCAGTTCAATTTACAATTATACACAAATTTCTACCATATTTGTACATGAATCATGAAATTTATTATGTAATATCACATATTTTATATTTTTTTAAACGACATTATAAATTATTCAAATGATAATAAATTATTACTAATGAACTATAATGAAAAATATTTTATAAGGTATTACTACATATAATTCTATTCGAATGAAAATATTTTTTTTCGAAATATAATCAAACATATTCAAACTTGATGTCTATGTCTAGAGAAAAATGAATCTATTATTTTGGTATAAACGTTTTTTTACATTTTCATTGTTTAAAATTAGGTTTTATAATTGTATAAACCTTCCGGCAGATTAAATCTCGGTCGTCCTTTCTGCGTCATCACAGTCATCTGCTCAGCAGCCACTCTGGAAGCTACACATGTCGCTCGCTCACCTACAACTGCATCCAGTCGATGCCCCTTGAAACGTTGTGTCATCTTTTGTCTCCCCATTGTAACGACGTCGTTCTGGGACTCTATCTTTGGGAAAACCGAATTGCTCTTGACACATCCTTTCCTTTTTAGTGGAACATTAATTGCAATCGATACTTGAAGAGATACTAGCCCAAGTATCGAAAACAAGGGATACTACCATTCCACTCCTTATTTTGATATTTAAAAAGACCAAGTACCTCATTAAACTTGCTCTTAGTTTCCAACAATGTCTATCTTTTATATTACTTTCTAGTATGTAGATGCTTGCGATCTTATTAACCATGTCTATCGAGAAGATCTTAAATACTTCATTTGTTTCCCATTTTTTTATTATCGTTGATATATTTTTCTACCTTCTCATTTCTATTCACTTAGATGTTAGGATGTTGCCTTCCTAATAATAGTTTCTCATCTAGGTATGCGTCCTTCCAAAAATTGATGGTTTTTCCATTTTCGATCTATTGGCCATATTAGTCCTCAGTATAAATCCTTTTTCAATTCCATTAGTTTGGCCCATTGCCAAGATGTGTTGTCTTTTCTTTGTATTCAAGGAAGGGGGTTCCTTTTCGGCACTTTTCACTAATCACTTGGACCCAAGGGTTACTTGGTTTACAAAGATTTTCCATAGTAGTTTCATTTATAGTGTCTGACTCATATCCTTTGTTTTGTGGATTTCAGTTCCCCATAATCGTTTTTATTTGAAAATTTTATCCCAACCAATAAGTGGTGTAAACGAATGTTCTTTATTCTAGGGAAAAACATCGGTCAATCAGATCAAGTTCGAATGTCGGGTTGTGAACCTCTCTCTCTCTCTCTCTCCTCTATTTTGTCCTCTTCTTCATTAACACCATAAAACCCACCCCTTGCCTCCTCTGTATAAGGATAGTGTAAAGGCTCGGATTTTTAAATCCTAATTTTTGGAAAAAGAAAATTCAAAATGAATTTAAAAGTGAAATTTAACGGAAAACTCCCTAAATCGGATTTTAAAACTCATGGAACGGATTTCTCCGGCGGATTTCAATTCCGCTACTTTAACTTGAGGTTTTGAAATATGAGCGAGATTTTATCGGATTAATTAATTCGTTTTTGAAAATTCGATTTGAAATAGATAAATCAGGGTAAAATCGAGAGAGTGGGTTATGAGATTTTTTTCTTCCGGGTATTAAATGATATTGGGACCACTTGAAACCTTTATACCCTTCCTTCTTTCTTACACATTTCAGCAACCCCTCAGCCCCCTCAGCCTTGCTTTTTCACAGTTCAACAGAAGACCAAACCAAAACAAATCCCCCTCATGATTCTCCTCCTGATTCTCCTCATGTACACGCCAAACAACCCACCTCAACTTCTTCTCCTTTGGTTAAATTCTATCTCTATTTCACTCCCTCCTTCTTTGATTTCCTTTCTTTTGAAAACAAACAAGAAGCTACTGACTGCATTGACCAGCTGCAACCCTCTTTTCCCCTTCAAAGTTTGAATGCAACCCCCCATTCCCCACATTTCATTTTTATTTCAAACCCCATTCTCCCCTTTTAGCGTTGCCGAGAGTCCTGAGCTCCAAAGCTCCCTCCTTTGCCGCCGGCATCCAGCCACCATCAGTCACCACCTCCCCTGTTTCGCAGCACCAGAACCGAGCACCATCACCACCAATCCTCATCCTCCGTCCGTACAAAGCAACAGTACCACCCACATATTCCCCGACTTCGCACCTTGCCTCCGTTTCTGAGCAGCTGAGCACATCCGAGCACCAACAGCTACCTTCTCTGACCTCCGTCCAAGCCAGTGGCAACTCCGAGCTATCGACCTTCCTCTCCGTCCCTGTTTCCCGATTTAACTCCGGTAACACTCCTCTTTGTCTTTTCCAGTCGAGAACGAAGTAAATCTCCTTCTTCATGACCTATTCCTTCGATCCAGGGCCTGGAAAGTTTCCTCGAGACAATCCGAGCCCAATCGATCCCCAACGGCGTTTTTCGGCGAGTCGACGCCCTTCGGTGAGCTTCGATCCTCTCTCCTTCTCTCTTGTGTGTCATTTTTGATGCCTTTCGTGTTCAAATTAGTCGGAGAAGAGCGCCGGTGAGTTTGAGAGAGATTGGGGTGGGAGCGAGGGACTTTTCGATGAGAGCTCCGGCGAGCTCGAGTGTGCGAGGACGGGACTGACAAGGACGGGGGAGTCCGAGGGTGAGCGAACCGACGAGGGAGGAGCAGGCGCGAGCGCGGCCGGAGGAGACGGGATGCTGAAGAAGGAGATCTAGCAGCGGGAGCGAGGTCTCTGAAATCGAAAAGAGAGCAGGGTCGGCCGGTCGAAGGAAGGATGAAGAAGAAGACTAGCCTGTGGGGCCCGCTCGCCACATCAGCGCCACCTCAGCCGGGCCCACGTTTCTTTTGTTCCTTCGGATTCAATTTGAAAGGGAGAGCATTTGGGCCGAGCCTAATTTTGCTTCAGACATTTATGGGGGGATTGGGCCTATTTTACAATATGGAATCTGGTTTTTGGGTTTTAACAAAATGGAATTCGGTTTTGGTATTTAATAAAATAAGGAGGCTCGGTTTTGGGTTTTACAAAATAAAGGGGTTGGTTTTGATAAATTAAGAAGGGTTGATTTTTATTGGATAAAATGGTTGGATTATTTTGATAAAATAAAATATACTACGAGTATTAGAAAATAAATAAATAATGGCCTTGTAGAATATGGAGATTTAAGGTGTATTATTGGACTGTAAAAATATTATAAGGTATTATTGACTAGATTCGAAAGAAATATATTATTATTATTATTATTATTATTATTATTATGGTGATTTAAAACAAATATAACATTATGATACTTGGAGATTTAAAAGGGTATTTTCGGATTTAAATCGAAAAAGGGATTCATTGAGCATTTTCAAAATGACGGAATTTCTAACTAGTTGATTCGGATTTTGAAACGGTTTTCAGGACTAACTTGGGTATTATGTGATCGATGACGGAATTTCTAACTAGTTGATTCGGATTTTGAAACGGTTTTCAGGCTATGTGGATTTATTATTGCGGAAATATGAATGTGGTTGAATGAAATGATGAGAATGATGTGGTCTTACGGAATGTGGCAATGAGATGAATGGTTGAACTTGATGGAATGATGATTGTGATATGGTTGTTATTCTCGTTTAATGATGTATGCTTTCAATGCTTGAGTGACTTAGATATAGACTCTTATATTCTCGTTATTCATCTAGGTGATGCCTTGTGATTATGATTGATGTATGCCGGACTTTCTATTCTGCTGTTCTGCATAGCTAGGTAAGTCTCTTCGGAGCTTACTCAGATTGAAATAGAGATATTCCCTGCTTTAGGTGCATGATATACTAGGTTTTCCATTCATGATCAGCATGTCATTTAGTACCATGCTAGGTTGCATTGACCATTGAGCATTTTATTTCTTTATGCGTATGTAAACAGAATGGCCGTTATCTGTAAAGTAACTAGAGTCTTTGCTAAGGTTATAGGATGGCCCAGTCCCATCGGGTCCCGTCCTGAGCCAATCGAGTCATGGAATTTCCTGTCTGCGGGCTTTATTTTATTGTGAATACGGGTTGGGCATGCGTGCCGCCCGATTATTATGGAATGCATTCACGAGCTGGCCAGTCTCCGCCTTATCGGAAGGGGGTGGAGGTAGGAGAGGGATATACCACTTGGTATTCTGTGATAAGGCCTTATTATTATTATTATTATGCACTTGATCTTAAGAGCATATTAGTGTGTTAATGTTCCGCCTTGCATCTAGAAGCATCTTTATTAGGTATAGCGTATATGTGTACTTAGGGCCGGGATGCAAATCCAAAGTGGGCATCGATCTAATCCCGCCCACTATCAATTTTTTTAGGTATCCGTTATGATTACTGATAACTCCACTCCCTTGATGAAAATCGGAATTAGTTTCAAAGGCTTTGACAGACAGTTTTTGTCAAAGGTCTTGAAGCCAAAGCTATGTTGATGAAACACAAAACCTGTACTTTATGTTATATTATGTTCGAATATTATTATATGTTATTTCCAAATATTATTATATATTTTATACACTAACATATGCAGCAAGTTTTTCGAATAATATCTCCTTCCCAAAGACGAAAAGATTAGAAGATCAAATCGAAAAGATTGTGGCTTCAAAGTTTCCCAGTTTAGAAGATCTCAAAGATCAAGCCGCAAGCCATAATCCAAGTTAGCCATTGGAGAAGATTCCTTCCTCAAGTGGCACCGATGATCTTCACTATATAAAGGAGATGAAGAAGAGAAGGAAGACTGACGAACTCTTACAACATCAACGCTCTACATCACACTCAGTCTTCAAGCATACTTCTCTCTTCTTCGTGTTCTCTCTGCTTGTTCTTAAGAGTCTTATATTTTGTTTCAAAGTATTTCAGAGTTACACAGTGAGCTTATAGGATATATTTCGAGTGAGTGTTATACTCGAGAGTTTGTAACTCAGGAAGTGGACACTAGGCGATTGATTCACTAAGTGTAAGAGGATTGTACTAGATAGCTGAGAGAGGTGGGGCTCTTCTAGATTGGTCTAGGACTCCAAGGGAACGTGAGTTGACTAGATTGCAATTGTATAGGAGAAAGGCTTCTCGGTGAGCTATTAGGATCCTAAGTCTTGTGAAACAATAAAGCCAGTTGAATCCTAGGGTTGTGGAAGAACCCTAGGCGGGGACGTAGGCCAAGTTCATGCCGAACCTCGTTAACAATTCATTGCGTCCTTTTCTTATTGCTTTACAATATTTCCGCACTTGTTTCGAATTGTTTAACTCTTCTGTGATTCAGGTTTGCCAGAAGAAAGAATTACGTCTAATCTCAAAGGGTTTTGCAAATGCTTCAAAAGTCTTGAGATTAACTGCGAAAATCCGGCATACTCTATTCAACCCCCCTTCTAGAGTATCTTTATATTACTTGGTTATACATTATCGAACCTTCAATTGGTATCAGAGCTTTACTCACTGCTTTTGATCTAACAATCTTGTGAGTTTTTTTATCATGTCTCGCGAAGCAAGCGGAGAATTTGCACAAGGGAGGTCTACCATTAGACCACCACTCTTTGTAGGAAACAACTTCATCCACTGGAGGTCCTTGCTCATTATAGATCAAGATCTGGAACTTTGGAACGTTATAGAGAATGGTCCGAAAATTCCAGTGAAAGACGGACCAAATGGAACCAAAGTCGCGAAGACCGAGGCTGAATTCATCCAAGCGGATCTTGAACTCGTCTCCAAAAACTACAGGGCTATTAACTTACTATATTGTGGTCTTAGCACTGATGAGTTTAACAGTATTTCATCTTGTAGGTCAGCTAAAGAGATTTGGGACAAGCTGGTTGTCACCTACGAAGGAACTAGCCAAGTGAAGGACACCAAGATCAGCATCTTCCTTCGAAAGTATGAACTTTTCAAAATGAAGCCTGATGAGTCTATTAAGGCAATGTTCACACGGTTCATAGAGATCACCAAAAACCTTGACTCTCTCGGAAAGAGCTTTAAGAACGTTGAAAAAGTGAGGAAGATATTGAGGTGTCTCCCAAAAGACAAATGGGGCCCTAAAGTGACAGCCATAGAGGAAGCCCAAGATCTCACCACTCTGCCCCTTGATGACTTGCTTGGGAAGCTGATCACACATGAGATGATTCTCAATGAAGACAATGGAGAACTCCCAGCAAGCACTAAGAACTTGGCGCTCCAGTCTAAGAAGGATGAGCCCAAAGATGTGTCTGATTCTGAAGATGAGGATGATGATGAGGATGATCCATTTGATCTCATTATAAAGGGTCTTTCTCGAATCCTCAAGATGAAGAAGCAATTCAACAACAAAGATGGATCAAAGTCTTCTAAATTTCGAGGTAAGTCTCAATACAACAAATATGATGAGAAGACTAAACCTTTGTCTTGTTTTGAATGTGGTTAAATAGACCATCTAGTGAAAGATTGCCCTCAAAAGACGAACAGTCAGTTCAAGAAATGTGATAGATGGAAAAAGAAAGCCATGGTGGCAGCTTGGAGTGATTCCGACTCAGGTGACTCAAATTCCGATGATGAAAAGGCCAACCTTTGTCTCATGGCCACAGGAGATGAATCCCATGATGAGTAACTCGAGGTAATTGTAAGAGAGCTCATGGAAAGTCCAAAAGAGGTACTATCAGAATTCCTTTCTAATATGATTGCCAATGAAGAGAAACTTATTGCCCAAACTAACACTCTTATCAAGAAAACTCTGGACTAGGAAAGAACTATTGAGGAACTGTCTAGGCGGGTCAAAAGTTTTGAAACTTCTTATTCACGTCTTGACATTAAAGTCAAGACTCTTGACTCAGAGAAATCTGAACTCAAGCAAGATCTCTCGTCTCTGAGAAGTGAACATCATGACTTAGAGAACGAGAAGATCTCCCTGAATAATAAGATTCAAGACAAATAGACAGCCCTCATAACTTTTACCAAGTACAAGGGCACTCTTGATAGGATGTTGGGTGAGCAACAAAGTTCTCTAAACAGAAGTGGTATTGGTTACAACCCGAGATTTTTAAAGAAGCAACACATTACCATTTTTGTGAAGGAAAAAGGAAGCAGAACCTCTCCTTCCTATATGTCACCACTGTGCGAGAAAGGGACATGTAAGAGAGACCTGCCCCTATAGAAGAAAGGATCCTTATATTATTCACAATACATTTCCTGTTCACTTGAGAAAAGAACGGATAACGCAAGTTTGGGTCCCCAAAGGCACTATTTTACCAAATATGGTTTATCCCAATAAATGATCTAAATTTGCTCACTAGTCTAGCCACAAAGGTTGATTTTTGTTTTGCAGGAGATCACCAAGGTGAAAGATCAAAAATGGATTATTGATAGTGGATTCTCTAGACATATGAGGTGGAAGAGTTCTCTCTTCCATGATCTAAAGAAGCAATCCACTAGAACAATCACTTTTGGTGACAAAAGAAAGTGTGACATTGTTGGTATTGGTAGTGTTGGGAGTGATCCTAACCATAGCATTTAAAATGTTTATCTTGTTAATGGTTTGAAGTATAATTTGCTTAGTGTTTCTCAACTATGTGATAGTGGTAATGATGTTGGATTTAACAAGAAAAGATGTCTAGTGCGCAGAGAAGATACAGGAGAAATAGTTCAAACTGCCTATCGTTATAACAACATCTTTCTGTGAATGCCGAGCAAGTGGCACAAGGAAGCTTAATCTGTCTAAAGGCTTTGACGGACGATCCAAAGCTCTGGCACAGGAGAATCGGTCATGTAAGCCCACATACACTACAAAAGCTTGTGTCTAAAGGGCTTGTAAGAGAACTACCTGAGATGGACTTCAAAGGTATTGAGATGTGCAAAGCATGCACACGAGGTAAAAAAACACGTAGCTCTTTCAAACCCAAAAAGGTTGTAAATACTTCTAGACCCCTTGAACTTTTACATATGGATTTATGTGGTCCTATGCGAGTCAAATTTCCCAATGGTAAAAAGTTCATGTTTGTTATATTTGATGAATGCAATGACGGTTCTTTGAGTGAAAGTGTTGCAGATTTATATCTTAACATCCATCCAGAGAACGAGGATGGTGATGATGCTGCTATCAAAAACACAGAGAAGAAGAACATGCAGGAACAGATTCTCAACACTGAAGAATTGGCCCAAGGTGTTGAAGATTCGTCCAAAGCCCTTGGTGTCCAATCCAACAGTGTTGAAATGTCAGAAACTGTTGTAACTGAACCTAACAGATCCATAGAGTCAGATGTACCACAAATCAATCCTACTGGTGTGACGAATCAAGGAGCTGAGACTAGCAAAAGAAAATTCAAATACTCCTCATCACACTCATTAAAGGATATCATTTCTGACCCTACATCTAGTGTTCAAACTCGTTCTAAACTTAAAGATCTATGTGCTTTTCACGCGTTTGTTTCTCTTATAGAACCAAAGAAGGTAGATGAGGCCCTTCAAGAGCCAGACTGGATCATTGCTATGCAAAGTGAGCTTAACGAATTTGAAAGGAACAAAGTCTGGACCTTGAAGCCTAGGCTAAAGCATCAATCAGTCATTGGCACACGTTGGGTATTTCGGAACAAGCTAGATGAGAATGGTAAGATCGTGAGGAACAAAGCAAGGCTTGTTGCTCAAGGCTACAATCAAGAGGAAGGTATTGACTACGAGGAGACTTTTGCTCCCGTAGCCAGGCTTGAAGCCATTCGCATTTTATTAGCATTTACATCTTTTATGGGCATAAAATTATATCAAATGAATGTCAAGTGTGCTTTTCTTAATGGTTTCTTAGAGGAAGAAGTCTATGTGGATCAACCCCCAGGTTTTGAAACTTCAGAATTTCCTAATCATGTTTACAAACTAGACAAAGCGCTTTATGGTTTGAAACAAGCCCCAAGAGCTTGGTATGAGCGTTTGTCAAAATATCTTTTAGAAAATGATTTTAAAAGGGGTTGATCGACAAGACTCTTTTTATCAAGACCAAAGGAAAGGACATTTTGGTTATTCAAATATATGTTGATAATATATTGTTTGGTGCTACTAACACATCTTTGTGCAAGGAATTTTCTGACATTATGTGCAGTGAATTTGGTCAAATATATTTTAAAAAGGAATTTTAAATATCTTTACTTTATTGTTACCTTTTCGAGAAAATCTTTTTTATTGCATGTTATCCGATTATATTTTTATTTGTGGAAATTTTTTAAATCGGATAAACATCTCTTGCCTTAATCGTTAAGATTCGAACGGCTCTTGGTTTAAAAATTGAAATTATTCTGGTGACAGTTTTTATTCTCCTCCCTTTGTTGAAAGACAAAAGGGGGGAGATGGTTTGATGGTTTAGACTTTGAAACTACTGTGAACCAGAGGTCTTGGAAGGCCTTGTTTTGTTTTACTTTGATGGATATTTCTCGATTGACTTTGAAAACTTATGATCCAACAATTGTCTAACACATGCAGGTACTTAGTCCGATTTTTCTTATGATTTATCTGCTTGACTAAGTTGCAGGGATGCACAGGTTTTGTCTTTCATCAAGGGGGAGATTGATAACTCCACTCCCTTGATGAAAATCGGAATTAGTTTCAAAGGCTTTGAATGACAGTTTGTGTCAAAGGTCTTGAAGTCACAACTGTGTTGATGAAACACAAAACCTGTACTTTATGTTATATTTTGTCTGAATATTATTATATGTTATTTCCAGATATTATTATATATTTTATACACTAACATATGCAGCAAGGTTTTCGAATAATATCTCCTTCCAAAGACGAAAAGATTAAAAGATCAAATCGGAAAGATTGTGGCTTCAGAGTTTCCCAGTTTATAAGATCTCAAATATCCACCCTCAAGCCATAATCCAATTTAGCCATTGGAGAAAATTCCTTCCTCAAGTGACGCCGATGATCTTCACTATATAAAGGAGATGAAGAAGAGAAGGAAGACTGACGAACTCTTACAACATCAACGCTCTACATCACACTCAGTCTTCAAGCATACTTATCTCTTCTTCGTGTTCTCTCTGCTTGTTCTTAAGAGTCTTATATTTTGTTTCAAAGCATTTGAGAGTTACACAGTGAGCTTATAGGATATATTTCGAGTGAGTGTTATACTCGAGAGTTTGTAACTCATGAAGTGGACACTAGGCGATTGATTCACTAAGTGTAAGAGGATTGTACTAGATAGTTGAGAGAGGTGGGGCTCTTCTAGATTGGTCTAGGACTCCAAGGGAACGTGAGTTGACTAGATTGCAATTGTATAGGGGAGAGGCTTCTCGGTGAGCTATTAGGATCCTAAGTCTTGTGAATCAATAAAGTCGGTTGAATCCTAGGGTTGTGGAAGAACCCTAGGCGGGGACGTAGGCCAAGTTCGTGCCGAACCTCGTTAACAATTCGTTGCGTCCTTTTCTTATTGCTTTACCATATTTCCGCACTTGTTTCGAATTGTTTAACTCTGCTATGATTCAGGTTTACTAGAAGAAAGAATTACGTCTAATCTCAAAGGGTTTTGCAAGTGCTTCAAAAGTCTTGAGATTATCTGCGAAAATCCGGCATACTCTATTCAACCCCCCTTCTAGAGTATCTTTATATTACTTTGTTATACATTATCAAACCTTCACTTACTACTATTGATGTTGATTTGGCTCCATGATCGCGGGGTCTAATATGGCCGGAAGAGAGAGTTGAGATTCCGACTTCACCACTTTAATTGCGGTTTGGATTTGAATGGTTGATCATGTTTTGCCCCGGCTCTGCCGAGGCACCCCCTTTGTATTATGCTTTAATTTCGCTATTTGTGTGACCTTTGGTTTTCCACGCTTAGACTTACGACAGGTACAGAGGACTTCCTCGGGGATTCCAACGATCCCTTCGAACTTGGGTATAAAATCCCCCTTGAAAACGTCAATTTAGAATTTCAAACCTTCAATCTGTACTCGGGGCGCAAGGTCCTAACGAGGGGTTTCATCCCTCGAAACGTAACCCGGGAATCATAATCCCGGGCCGTTACAAAGTTGGTATCAGAGCGAGGTTTTGCAAACCGAGTATGATAGGTTGAAGTGGTTTTGAAAATGGCGCAATATTTCAAATGGTTTTTCAAAATGTTTTAAGGGCAAAATGAATTTAACATGGCTAACTCAAATGGACTAAATATGAACTTGACTCAATAAATTCGGTACTCAAACAAAGGGAAACGAATGGGTAGTAAAGGCGCTAGATCATCCCTATTGGATGTAGTTGGGAACGGGTAGACAAAATATAGCTTGTTCTTTTACAGGTGGACTTGAAGACTCCAAGGAAACCGAAGGTTGGGGTGACATGGGTTAGGAGGTCGTGAGGTATTTGCCCCTCCGGTCATCCGTCCCTCGAAGGACGGCATAGATCGTCTCTGTGATTATATGCATTATATCCAACTGGGCCCAAGGGCGACCCTCCTCGAAGAGGATCATATCAATTCCTTTGGTTGCTTTCGTCCTGAGTGTTATTGTGCTCAGGATATATAACTAATCAGTATGCCTTGACTTGAATCATGTATTGAGTAACTGTGCAAACGGGATAGCGGGAGAATACCTTGTTCTTATGTCATTGGAATTCTTGTCTTGTCAGAATAGTTCTTCCATAATTCAAACTCCTTATGATTGACTCCGTCAACCGTCCCACCAAACCATTTAGGCATATTAGCAAGGGTCGAAGAGCATCCGCTCTCCCCGTTTCGAGTCCTTCTTGATATACCATCATCTATGCTTCTATCGAGTCTCGTACCTCAGGCTTGTGTCTTTCACGGAAAAATTTGGGTTGCTCAACTAAACACCTTCGTAAATTGTGTCAGATGTGAGGGGTATGTTATTGGAGTTGATAATTGAAGTAGTTTTGAGTCAGAAGTGAGTTGTCTCATGGAGTTATCCCTTTTGATCCTCGTAATGGTCAACTATGTTTTCTTGCCGCAAAAGTCTACGCACGATTTCTACCCTCACCTCCCGGAAACAGTGTGAATGTCCTTGTGTCCTACCAAGTGAGTCATATTAGTGTCCCACGAGGAAACAGGGTGATGAGTCGGTGATCGCCTTTAGAGAATTATGTCTGGTTATAATAGGAACCCTCGTTGTGATTGCATAACATGATGTGTTGGTATATTGCAGCATGACTTGCCTGATATCTTGTATGGTTACACTTATGAATGAATATAAATGCCGAATGTACGAATCCCCATGATAGTTACTCTCCATTGAATTAGGTCGATGATAGTGTGGTCAACCCTCTTGTATGAGTATCATGTGAAATAAATTCCTAGCATGTTAAGTTGATCAAATAGAACCTCATTGACTATGTACTTTCTTAATGAGTGTTGGTAGTATCATGTAGGATGTGCATGTCCTAATTATGGACCATCATGCAATTATGTGCCATACTTGTCATACTACACGTACATGGTTGTATTGGATGTGATAGTTGCTATGCCCAAATGACTTAACCATACCCCTTAACACGATTATTAGAGTGCATCTTAACATGCTTACCTAGAACCCACATTGTTTTGACCTGCTTATGTGTACACTAAGTGAGTAATGAATCATACATGTGATGTCCTATAATGCCCTCTATGTCGTACATAACTCATCTTGTATATGTCTATTGTCAGTTTGTGCATATATGATCTTAATATATATCGAGCATGATTAGTGATGAGACGATAGGTTGCTAGCATGTTCCGCGTGCATGGAAAGTTGATTATGTGAATATGTTATGAATGTATAGATCGCTATCCCTTGAGATAGGTACATGCTAGTGTGGAATGATGTGATGATTTTCATGAGTATTATGTGTTTGTGTGTCACAATTATAACCTCATAGAATACCCTAAGGACATCGTTGTAATCCTCGGGTGGGGATTCTACCTTGGTCTCGTCAACCCTAGTCCTGGTTCGTGTCTGAATCCTTAAGAAAGTCGTGTTGTCCTCCCTTGCCCTCCCCTATCTCCACGACTTCTAACCCCTCGCGATCCCCTTGATGGACATCGACATAGAAGAGAAAACGAGCGATCGAATGGCATCAGAGTGGCGCAACGGATGCGTGGTGGGCCCATGGCCCATGGACCCTAGGATCGACGTCACCAAGGGATGGACGTCTTTCGAATATGGCAGTTACAGACGTAATCCTCCTAGATGACTCAAGGAATGACGTTCTTCATCCGAACTGTGATCTCTCTCTGCAAATTGGAAACGGTGTCGTGATATAGGCTTCGAACTGACAAAATGGAGGTGTGAGGACTGAGGTGCTGAGCTGGTAGTGAATGATTGTCTGGCTAACTTGTGTCTGTGATGGTGTGCCTTTATGCTTAAGTGTACTGGCCTACTAGTAAATCGGTTATGGGGTATATAGGCGGTGGTGTTTTCTTCTTGGGCTTGAGTCGAGTGATTCCTTTGTGAGACGGGTCGAAAGTGGTAGGTAATTTGAGGTCTTCGAGTTTGGTCATTGGTCGTATGACATTGGGTGCAGGAAAGATGCGTCAGCTTAAATAGATTTGAGTTCCAGGTAGGCCTTAGGGGGGTAGTGAGATTAGTGTGATAAGATTCCGAGGGAGAGGTCTTTGTTAGAGGTAGTGTTGGGCAATAGTGTTTGCGAGTAGTGTAGTTCTAGAAGTGGATGGGTGAGTTAAGAGTGGATCGGAAGGATTCTTGAGGGGATGTGTTGATAGACGGGTTAGTATGCTAGAAGAGAGTGTCTAGATAGTCTAGGAGCGGTTCGTGGGCGGCTTTGAGGATGACCGGATAAGGAATGTCTAAGTAATCGTAGGAATTGAGACTAGGTTGTATGTGCGGTGATTGGGAGCAATCTTGGTAAGGGATTGAGGTTGAGAAATCGCTAAGGAAGAGTAGTATGAGGTTGCTTGGGATATTATAAATCTTGGATGTAAACAGAACGGCCATTATCTGTAAAGTAACTAAAGTCTTTGCTAAGGTTATAGGATGGCCCAGTCCCATCGGGTCCCGTCCTGAGTCAATCGAGTCATGGAACTTCATGCATGCGGGCTTTATTTTATTGTGGATACGGGTTGGGCATGCGTGCCGCCCAATTATTATGGAATGCATTCACGAGTTGGCCAGTCTCCGCCCTATCGGAAGGGGGTGGAGGTAGGAGAGGGATATACCACTTGGTATTCTGTGATAAGGCCTTATTATTATTATTATTATTATTATTATTATTATTATTATTATTATTATTATTATTATTATTATTATTATGCACTTGATCTTAGGAGCATGTTAGTGTGTTAATGTTCCGCCTTGCATCTAGAAGAATCCTTATTAGGTATAGCGTATATCTGTGCTTAGGGCCGGGATGCAGAGCCAAAGTGGGCATCGATCTGATCCCGCCCACTATCAATTTTTTTAGGTATCCGTTATGCTTACTACTATTGATGCTGATTTGGCTCCATGATCGCGGGGTCTAATATGGCGCGAAGAGAGAGTTGAGATTCCGACTTCACCACTTTAATTACGGTTTGGATTTGAATGGTTGATCATGTTTTAACCCGGCTCTGTCGTGGCATCCCCTTTGTATTATGCTTTACTTCCGCTATTTGTGTGACCTTTGGTTTTCCACGCTTTGACTTACGACATGTACAGGGGACTTCCCTAGAGATTCCAACGATCCCGTCGAACTTGGGTATGAAATCTCCCTTGAAAACGTCAGTTTAGAATTTCAACCCTTCAACCTGTACTCGGGGTGCAAGGTCCTAACGAGGGGTTTCATCCCTCAAAACGTAACCCGAGAATCATAATCCCAGGTCGTTACAGGTGGCTCCAATCCCAAAACCCTAAACCCACATGCAAAATACCGAGCCACCAAAACCCTAGACACTCTCTCTTCCATTTTGAAATCCAAAAGAAAACCCTCACCTCTCACCCTTCTTTCCTCCCTTGTCCAATCTTTCAAACACCTCCAAATCTCTTGTTTCTTGTTGTTTTTCAAGTTTGAACACCACAAATACATCTCCCATCTTTCCCACTTGAAGATCGAGTGAAGAAGAATAAGGTCGACCACAGTTCAAAGCAAAACAAACATTGTTCTAAAAAACGCTCTTGGTGTCCGCCTAGACACCGCCAAGAAGCTTGGCGTAGGCTAGCCGTCAACGCACTGCCTAGGTGCTTGCCGTTTGACACTTTGATGGTTTGTTTAGAATTTGAGATTGATTTTTGTTGTTTTACTTTGTTAATGTAGAAATCATGGATTGTGATGTTTATTTGAACATGTTTATGAGATTTTATAATTGATTTTAGGCCAAAATGCATAAAACCACCCTTTATTCACCATGGTTTTCAATTAACCACCCCTTATTCAAAAAAATTCACTTAACCTCCCCTTATAACAAATTGTTTGCAAGTAACCACCCATCCTCCCATTTTCCCTTAAACTTCCATAATTTAACTTGAAAGTGAAAGACTAAAATGCCCCTAAATGTGTTTTTAGTACACTACTATTATTTTTCCATTTTTATAGTCTTGTGAAATAAATCAAAGGTAGGCATAAACACATTCAAGGCGAAGCACGAACAACCTCCACCTAGATCCCTATCAAGTAGACTTATCAATTGGGTCATTCGGGTCGGGTTCGGATCGGGTCATTTCGGATTTCAGGTTAAACGGGTCCCGAGTTGACTTGAACTCGGGCTCCCCTCCGAGCTTCCATGGCGCTGAACGAGACCAATCAGAGGCAGCTGGAAGAAGATGTGCTCGGGAGGAAGAAGATGCACTTAGATCTGGGATTTCCCCGTCGTTCCCCTTCAATTTCGATTTTGATTTCTGAAATTGGTGGCAAAGGATTTCGATTTTGATTTCACCGTCGTTCCCCCTCAGAACTTCCGCTGCCGCCACAGCCACCGCGCCCCGAGATCCGACGGCGGCGATCAGATCCGGCCGCCAAAAGGTGCTGTTTTGGAATGAAGAAGGCGGAATCGAAGCCTAATCGAAGTCGATGGTGGTGAACTGATGGTGCAGATTCCGTCGCTCATCTTGTTGATAGTGTTCGAATGGGCATTGAAGCAGAGCGAAGCTTATCTCCACTTTAACAAGGCTGATTTTCATGAAGCTTATTGCCCATGGCGGTGTTCTTCCCAACATCAACCCAGTTCTTCTTCCAAAGAAGTCTGAGAAAGCAGCTGCCAAGGCGCCCAAATCTCCTGCCAAGTCCACCAAGTCGCCAAAAAAGGCTTAAACTTGAAAAGTTTGGTTGTGTTTCAGAAGGAACACAATCAACCCTTACATTGACTTTCATTTTTAGTTCCATCTTCTTTATTGTTATCTCTGTATGTAACTTTCTTTAGGATATTCCTGTAATTGTGGGTTGTAGGGGGAGGGTTTCCTACCTTCAATGTGTCTAATTAGCACTCAAATTTGTATTTTGTAATGTCTGAGCTACTATAAGCTCGAAGACTTGCTCTTGACTTTCTGCCTTTTACCATAGGATTTCACTTGGGTAGGTTCAGTCATTACTCTCTTTGGGTATTTTAGTACGTATTTGTTACTGTCACCACTATACAAAAATGTAACTACTGTCATCACCGTAAAAATAAGTTTATAGACACTGTCATCACTATAAAAAGTATTAAAATTAGAGTCATAGACACTGTAACCAAAGGAAACCTATAGGACAAGAAAAGCACAAACCCTATAGGGCCTAATGAGAAGCGAAAATAAATGTAGTGACAGTTCTCCTCTAATATATGAATAGGTAAGAGGGTCATAGAAGTTGTAATCAAAATAAAAACAAGGTAATAGACACTGTCACCGCTATAAAAATAAGGTCATAGACACTGTAATCAAAAGGAAAACTCTATAGACGTTGTAGTCAAAATTAAAACAGCTTTATATACACTATCACCACTATAAAAACGTGGTCATAGACACTGTAATCAAAGGGAAATCGTATGATAAGGGAAGCACAACCCCTATAGGGGATAATGAGAAGCTAAAATACATGTGGTGACAGTTGTTCTCTAATTTCTAATTTCTAGTTTTTTTAGATTTTTTTAAATTAGTGTCACCAAAATAAAAATAAATAAAAATATAACTACTATTGTAACCACTATAAAAAAACAGTGTCATAGCCACTGTCACCACTATAAAAACAAGGAAAAATGGACAAAAATAATACCAAGTATCATCTTTTGGCCAAAAATAATACGAACTTTGAAATTGACCGTTTCATATACGAACTATCGCTCTATTAACTGAAAATAATACATATGTGTATTCCGGTGAACTTTCCGACCAAATACGTCACGTGGACGTCGAAAAACACAAATGACATAAATTTTTGTCACGTCACCAAACTTGTAAGGTATGCTATGTCATAAATTTATTTTTCATTTAATAAAAAAAAATTAAACAAATAGGCAAATAGCTACAATACCTTTCGAAACAATGGAATCAAGGGTGGGCATCTTCACTTTTTTCTCAATCTTATCTGCTCGTTCTCTCATCCATTGTTTCGAAAGGTACTGCTGCTATTTGCCTATTTATTTAATTTTTCTTTTAAAAAAAATGAAAAATAAATTTATGACATGACATAATTTACAAGTTTGGTGACGTGGTAAAAATTTATGCCATGTGTGTTTTCCGACGTCCACGTGGCGTATTTGGTCGGAAAGTTCACCGAAATACATATATGTATTATTTTCGGTTAATAGGGCGATAGTTCATATATGAAACGGTCAATTTCAAAGTTCGTATTATTTTTGGCCAATAGTCGATACTTAGTATTATTTTTGTCCATTTTTCCTAAAAACAAAGTCATAGACATTGTAATCAAAAGAAAAATCATAGGAAAACGGAAGCACAAACCCTATAGGGGGTAATGAGAAACCAAAATACATGTGGTGACAGTTTTCCTATAACATATGAATGGTTAAGAGGGTCATAGATGTTGTAAGCAAAATAAAAATAGGATCATAGACACTGTAACCACTATAAAAACACGGTCAAATACACTGTAATCAAAAGGAAAACCATATAGACGATGTAACTAAAATAAAAACAGTTTTATAGACATTGTCTCCACTATGAAAAAAGGTTCATAAACACTGTAATCAAAAGAAAATCCTAGGAAAATGGAAGCACAAACCCTATAAGGGCTAATGAGAAGCCAAAATACATGTGATGACAGTTGTTCTCTAATTTCTAGTTTTTTAGATTTTTTTAAATTAGTGTCACCACAATAAATAAAAAATTAAAAATGTAACTACTGTTGTAACCACTATAAAAATAAAGTCATAGATACTGTCACCACTATAAAAACATGGTCATAGACACTGTAATCAAAGGTAAATCATATGATAAGAAAAGCACAAACCCTATAGGGGCTAATGAGAAGCCAGAATAAATGTGGTGACAGTTTTCCTCTAATACATGAATGGGTAAAAGGGTCATAGACACTGTAATCAAAATAAAAACAGTGTTATAGACACTGTAACCACTATAAAAACAAGGCCATAAACACTGTAATCAAAAGGAAAACCCTATAGACGTTGTAACCAAAATAAAAACAGATTTATAGACATTGTCTCCATTATGAAAAAGGGTTAATAGACACTATAATCAAAGGAAAACCCTAGGAAAAAGGGAATCATAAATCCTAAAGGGGCTAATGAGAAGCCAAAAGAACATGTGATGTACAATATGGTTTAGGGTTTAGGGTTAAGTCTTTAGGGTTTAGGGCCAAGGCCCTAAACCCTAAATCCTAAACCCTAAACCCTAAAATATTAAGTACAGTACGTCGTTAAGAGATGATTATTGTCACCAAATGGAAAACCCTAGGACAAGGTAAGCACAAACCCTAAAAGGGCTACTGAGAAGCGAAAAGACATTAGGTGTACAGTTCTCCTTCAATATATGAATGAGTAAGAGAATCATAGACACTTTCATCACTATAAAAATAAGGTCATAGACATTGTAATCAAAGGGAAATCATATCATAAAGGAAGAACAAACCCTAAAGGAGCTAATGAGAAGCCAAAATAAATGTGGTGACAGTTCTCCTCTAATACATGAATGGGTAAGAGGGTCATAGACACTGTAATCAAAATAAAAACAGTGTCATAAACACTGTCACCAATATAAAAACAAAGTCATAGACACTGTAATCAAATAGAAAACCCTATAGACATTGTAACCAAAATAAAAACATTTTTATAGACACTGTCACCACTATGAAAAACGGTCATAGATATTGTAATCAAAGAAAAATCCTAGAAAAAGGGAAGCACAAACCCTATAGACGCTGTAATCAAAACATTGTCACCACTATCAAAACAAGATAATAGACATTGTCACCACTATAAAAACCGGGTCATAGACACTGTCATCACTATGAAAAAAAGGTCATAGACACTATAATCAAAGGAAACCCTATAGACGTTGTAACCAAAATAAAAACAGGGTTATAGACACTGTCACCACTATAAAAAAAAGGTCAAAGACATTGTAATCAAAGGAAAACACTACGACAAGGGAGGCACAAACTCTATATGGGCTAATGAGAAGCCAAAATATATACATGTGGTGACAGTTCTCCTCTAATCAATGAATGGGTAAGGGGATCATAGACGCTGTAATCAAAATAAAAACCAGTTCATAGACATTGTCACCACTATAAAAAAAAACAAGGTCATAGACACTATCACCACTACAAAAACAAGGTTATATACACTGTAATCAAAATAAAAACATGGTCGTAGACACTGTAACCAAATAAAAATAAGGTCATATACATTGTAACCAAAATAAAAGAAGGGTCATAGACATTGTAATCAAAGGGAAAACCTAGGACAAGGGAAATAAACTAAACCAAGCAGTTCGTCTATAATCCGTAACCTTGCAAGTGAAGGTGCAGTTTGAGCAATTCATCTCCCTGGTGCCCCCTTCTAAGGCTTCAAACAGAAAAGTTGTTGACTTATTATTTGAAAAAGAATGCGGAACCTCTAGGAATCTCACTGACGGCGGATCTGATTTTTTTGGTCATTCAACAGGAAGAAACGGTTCATAGACATTTTTTTGGTCATTCAACAGGATCTGATTCTTAAACCCATATTTTGCAAGAACTTCTTTTTTTTTTGTCATTCAACAGGAAGACATGGCAGAACTCCCAATGGTGGAGGATGATATTTAGGTTCCTGTGTGAAATAGAGGTTGTTTGGTTGACGGCGGATCTGATTTTGCTTCGTTTGACGGCAGATCTGGTGTTGCACATATCAATTTCGCTTCGATTCTCCGTCTTTCCGATCATCGCTCTCGCTCTCGAGCTATCAGTGCAGACGGCGATAGGGAGGGCGGTGTAGGGGACGCCGCAGACGAGATCGACGGAGGCGGGAGGGGAGGCGGGTGCGAGGGAGGAGACGAGAGCGTCGGAGATTAGGGAGAGGAGCCTGGGATAAGAGACGAGGGTGGCGACTTTGGCGAGGGAGGGAGCGGGGCGGCGCGGCGCATCGACGGCGATGGAGTGAGTCGGGCGAAGGCAACGACGGGAGGGAACTGGGAAAGAACGACAGATCTGAAAGGGGAAGAAGAATGGGGTTTGGGGTAAAATTAAAACAGGGGTAAAAGGGGTATTATGAAAATATTTTGGCCATTTACTAGCAAAGAAAAGCCTTTAGGACATTTAGTAATTGGTCCAAAGGCCGGGCCTTTGTACCAAATTACTTCTAATTTTAAAATACTCAAATTAAAGACGTGGTTCTTAAGTTCTAGCGCTTGTAATTATACACTATATCTGATCTAAAATATTTTATTTTTATTATTTCTCTTAATTTTTAATAAAATTGAAAAATATCTAAAATATCAAATATTTAAATAATTTTTAAAAAATAAATAATTTCATACAATTAGTATTAAGCATAGAATTGTTTTAATATTTTAATGTATTTTAGAGTTTTTTATCTTCTTAAAAATGTGATGAAAAATAAAAAAATCAAATATTATCGATCGGATGGAGTATTATACAATACAAATAAATATAAAAGTTGATTTGAAAATGAAAGATCAAGTGATTGTAATTATAAAATGTAATAAATTGGAATCTCCATAAAAAAATTAATCATATATAATTATAAATCGATCAGGTTAATCGGGTCACCGGATCAATTGGGTCAAAATTACTGGGTCAATCGGGTCACCGGATCTAAACCCAGATGACCCGGAAAATTACCGGGTTATCGGGTTCGGGTCGGAAAAAATTTCAAGGTCAAAATTTCCGGCTCTTAACCCAAAATTTTCGGGGCGTTCGGCTCGGCTCAACCGAGTCGGATCGTGTTTTGATAGGTCTACTATCGAGCATTGTCAGAGAAGGTTGAAAACAAAGAGTCGACGACCGAAAGAGGTATGACTACATCTGACCTACTAGTAGAGGTGGGCACAACTTGCATAAATTAATGGTAATTTTGTATAAATAATAATAAATAAAGACTATAAAACCAAATTTGGGGCCATTTTCGTCTTTTACTTTCAAGTTGAATTTAATAGAAGTTTAATTTAAAGAAAAATGAGAGGATGGGTTGTTACTTGCAAACAATTTGTTATAAGGGGTGGTTAAGTGAAAATGTTTGAATAAGGGGTGGCTAATTTAAAACAAGGGTGAAAAAAGTGTGGTTTTATGCCTTTTAGCCTTGATTTTATGTTGGAATATAACAACGGTTAAAATGATGACGGTGTTTATTTGATTTGTACGATGTTTTTTATTTAAAGATGTTAATGACTTTGAAAAATACATATTTTATTACATTATATGAGGTTTAAATATGATCAAGAGTTAAATATAAGAAAATAATCAAAAACCGTTCTGGGTCTACCGGAAACACTCTCTTGACTAGTTCGAGGGAAGAGTGTGTACATCCTGACAGCCCAGACCCTGCTTTAATGCGGGATATACTGGGTTGTTGCTGTTGTTGTTGTTGTAATGAAAAACCGTTTTATCCGCCAATAAATCTGTCAAATTGTCTTGGTGCTTGATGGAACCTTACCGCCAAGCATCTGCCAACCGTCTTTTAGAACATTGAAAATAGAAGCTGCAGAAGAACTATCACTGTCGCGAGTTCTTGATCGATGCCGCGAGTTGGAGCCCAGAAGGTACCTTGTTCGTCCATCTTCGCAATAATCGCTCCAATTATCCATTTCACTTTAGTGAATTGATCATTGATTCTTCTTTTAAATTCTCAATTTACGTTAATTGTTCTTGTTCTGGTCTTGTAGAAATTATTAGTCCTAATCTTGTAGAAATTAATTTTAAAAAAATATATTATATTCAAAAAGCGTATTGAAAAGGCAAACGATCTATATTTTGAGACAAATGGAGTATACTTTATCATCGTAAAATTAAAAATATATCTTTTCAAATTTTAATGGTTTAGGGAAATATTTACTAAAATAGAGGTGGTTTTCTGAAATTAAAAAAATAAAAGATTTACATTTTGCATACTAATAATGCATGATCATACTTGGATAAGATCGCTAATTAATTTTGATCCAAAATTCTCAAAAAATTTATACTACTCCGTAGTGAAAATATCAATAATTTCGGTGAAAATCGTCTAGTCCAACACCGTAGTCCACATTTATGGTCCCTTTAATTTTATTGGCCGATAAGCATTAAAATAAATTATAAGGTACAAACACTTAAATAAGAAAATCATTAGAAATTTCAATTTAGCCAATGAGATAATTTGGACGGACTAGACGATCCTCGTTGCAATAATTTAGTTTCTAAATTAAATCTGATTTGATGAAATTGACTGCTGTCATTGCTAATATCTGTCGTTGTGGTCCATTCTGACACGGAGTTTTGGCTGTACACGTTAATTCATTACTGTTCAATACTGTAATATAAATAGATTGCCCTTTAACTTGGACCCCAAAAATTCTTTAATGAAGTATTCAAGCATAATAAATGGCAACCTAAAAGGGCGTTATACAAGATTTAGATAGCCATCGGGTAGAGGTGCACCTTCAAACAATATGAGGTTATGGGTGCACCGTGCACCTTATACAGCTTATCAGTGTTAGCTGTTGCGGTCTACTGGACGAGGCTTGACACTAATGACTAATGAGAAGCTTATGAACCATCATCTCCAAGGTCGTGAGGCATTGGTAGAGACTAAAGAAAATCAATTTCGCCAAGGGTGGGATGAAGAAGCTGATTTTGGTTGCAAGTAGCCAAATACACTATTGAAATGAAAACTGATACTAGAGCTTCATTCTTTCTGGGTGCAATCTGTGGTGGGTTCAACAGATCCTTCAAGCCATAGAAAAGGGTTATTTCAAAGAAGATTAGCAGTAAACCCAGTGACTACACCAAGCAAGTCAACAAGCCTAAGACACATCCCTACAACTAATCATCGTGTTCGCAGATCAGATTAGAGAACACAAAACTTAATACTGAAATCCAGCAGCCAAGGAGTTTGCATCCAGCATCTAACTAATTAAGTGAATTACTCTGAGAACCATCCCAAATCTGGAGGAAATCGGTAAATAACTACCCAATTCAAATAAAGAACATCAAGGAAATCAACAGAGGGTATGTGCAAGAAGTAGCAGGGAAAAGTAGCAACAGAGGACTACCATAACCTCAGAATCCGCTTCACTATGCAACAAGTAGAAGCGAGAAGATAATATGTGAGATAAAAAAGACGCTGTCAATTGAAGAATCAAAACTAGTAATGATGCATTTCACCCAGGATTCATGAAAACTTCTGCTGCAATAATCACAGACGCCAGATATACTGATAGTCTAAAATATACTTCACTGTAATAAAAAAAAATTAGAGCATGATTAAGCGATGACAATATCATAATTTGAAGAAGATTTGTGTATGAATGAACCAAAACTTATCGAATTGCCTGGTCCATAATCAGCAGAAGTTTTTCAACGTTTCCAGTCACAGACTGTACAATTCATGACCGCTGTCCATCAAAACTCTAAAGCTAAAGAACAAAGCAATATATGGTGAAACAATAAAGAACCACCTGTGTTCTCCAGTTACTACAAGTAGGAAGACCCTGCACAAGGGAAGCCAATTTGCCCAAGCAACTAAAATGTAAGACAGCACAATGCAAAAGCGAGGAAACGAGGAACTTCATGGCCTTATACCCAGGCCACAACACCGAGACTTACTGAGAGCTCTTGATCTTCTTCAAGCCTGAGTAGTAACTCAGGTACCACCGAACAAACTTCTTCAACCCTCGCTGCAAATCAGTAGTAGGATTATACCCGAGCTCAGTCTGAGCCAAGGTGATATTGGCGTGCGTAAACATCACATCTCCATTCCTAGGCATCTGCGAAACCTTCTTGTTAGCCTTCACCTTCAGCAACTTCTCCAAGATACTCACCAGCTCATTAACACTCACAGGGGATGTGTTCCCCAAGTTATAGATCCTGAATTGCGCAGCCCCCTTCTTCTTCCCACCGCTCCCTGTACTCTTCTTAGCTGTATCCAACGCCCCCAAACAACCCTTCACAATATCATCAATGTAGGTGAAATCCCTAGCAACAGTCCCATGATCAGGCCCTTCAAACACTGTAATCTGCTTCCCCTTCAGAATATCCTTTGTAAAGAAGAAATACGCCATATCTGGCCTCCCCCAAGGCCCATAAACCGTGAAGAACCGCAATCCAGTAATCGACAAACCATATATATGATTGTAAGTGTGGGTGATCTCCTCCCCGGCTTTCTTAGTAGCCGCATACAAGCTAGCAGGTTGATCAGTCCTGTCTTTCTCAGAGAACGGGACCTTCGAATTCAACCCGTAAACGGAGCTACTCGACGCCCACACAATCGCCGGTTGGGGATTGGCGGATTTGCAGACCTCAAGGAGATTCACAAGACCAGCAACATTACTGTGAATGTAAGAACCAGGGTTTTTCATAGCATACCTAACACCAGCTTGTGCAGCCAGGTGCATCACATGCGTGAAGGCCACCACATCGAATAGCTTCTTGAGCAGCGCCGGATCGTTAATGTCGCCCTCGACCACGAACACGCCGGCGCGCTCCAACAACGTCTGCCGCGCACGCTTCAGCGACTGGTCGTAGTAGTCGTTGAAGTTGTCCAGCCCTAAGACTCCATCTCCGCGGCGCTTCAGCGCCATAGAAACGTGCGTCCCAACGAAACCGGCTGCGCCGGTGACCAGGACGCAGAGGCCGTTTCCGGCGCCGGGCTTTCGGGGTGCGCCAGTGCCGCGTACACGGGAGGATAATCGCACACGGCGCTCCCACTCCGGGCCGCCCCAGGTGCCGTCGTTGAAAGAGAGGCGGAAGGAGGGGGAGGAATGAGAATGAGGCGACGGAGGAGAGGAGGGAGGAGATGCGAGGAAGAAGACGAAGAGGACGAATAGGAAGACGAATGACCAAGCGGTGAGCTTGGAGAGAGGAGAGTACCAGCGGAAGAGACGGTGATGGTGAAGGAACGGCGACTTCTCAGACTTGAACTTCCCCGGCGTTGATGGGATGTCATCGGCGACGGAGAGATGAGGATTCAACTTCAGCTGCGACATTATCAACCGATGATTTCTGGATTTCTTGATCTTCTTCCCCCAAACGTCAACGGAGAGATGATGATCAAGATTAGGGTTTCTGGAGATGAGAAACCACCGAAACAGGAAGATCGGGTGAAAATACTGACAATCTTGTGCGTAATCCGGAAGATTGGGTTTCGGATTTGAGACTGCCGGCGGCTATGGCGGAGTTAGCGGAGGTGCTGTGGTGGGGTCGGTAGGTTAGGTGGGGTGGGGTGGTGTGGGGGTGGAGCGGCCGAGGAGAGGGGAAGATGCTCTGGAGATTTGGAGAGAGAGGGATTTTTCTGTTTAAAAAACACCGATCGTTTCTTTCTTTCTCTCTTTTAAAAAAGTTGTAATTTCATGTATCTTCCTTTTTAATTCGGTCTTTTATAAGTCGTTTTGGTCGGGTTTTTTTTTTATATATTTATCTATAAGAAACTAAGCATGTTTTTCCGTGAGGTAAATTGAGCTGCGGATTTTGTGGCTAGACTATGGCATTCGATGGATCTTAGAGCTCTCTCTTCACACCGGGAGTTTTTTTTATCTGCGATTGGGTGATGGGTCAACAGAATCTGAAATCATCCAAACTCTTATTTTGCAACGAGGATCGTCTAGTGATAACGTCTATTTTAGTCATATTTTAATATTGCATTTGCATATTAGTTTAGGTCATTTTCATGCACATTTGTCATATTTTATACTTTATTTATTTTATTTTGCATTTTCGGAGTCTACACCTGGTTTTTATTTGTTTCAGGCATTTGGATGCTATTATCGAGGAAAATCAAGCTTAATACGGAGAGATGAGCAATTTGGATCGGACCCGAGGAGCTAAATTGTCAAGTGCGGAAATTGCTAAATGTGGGAGCTGTTTGGTGGAGTTAATCTATAATTGGGTGTTGAACTGCAATTGAATTATTTAATTTTGTGGGTTAAGATTGTAAATTTCCTAAATTGCAATATACATATTTCGATTGGAATTGCAGCAGTGAGAGTTGGGAGACTGCCGTACATGGCTTCGGCCTCTTTGGTCTTTTTAGCTTTTAGGTTTTGTTCTTGGTTTGACGGTATACGCTTTGGATCGAGGACGGAAATTTCGGTTTGCATTCTATTTAAAACTTTGATCTATTTCAATATAATTCAGTTCACTGTTTATTATATTATGCTTTTCTAATTTCTCCGTTTTAGGGTTAGGGTGATCCAAACGATGATTTGGTAGTGTTGAAATTGATATTCGTTTGTCTGATGATTTGTGATTTGATCCTATTGCGCCAGCCCTAATTGATGAAAATTGATTAGAACCGATTTAGGGTTTGAACTTGAAAGACTAAAACCCTAAATTAGAATTTAGATGGTGAATTTAGGCCGAAATGCTATTGGATCCATCGGAACCATAGGATTAAACCTGAAGTTTGATTTATCGAAAAATAATTGAATTTCTTGAGGATTTATAGATTGTCATAGATATTTTAGATGATTTTGATATCGATCGAGACCGAAAGGCGACGTTGATATGATTTTCATTTAGAATTCTAAGAACTTAAAGGGTCTAAATTGGTTTCTTGAGTCCGAAAGGTGATTGTTAACCAATTTAGACACATTTGCTTTGATTCCGAAAGGAGATTTGCGATTACCTTAGACAATCTACCTTCAACAAATTCAGACAAGGTGACACGAATATTGATTTCAATCTACTAAAGCGTCGTTGTGGTGATCCTTACCCTAGATTTGCCTCGTATCCATTGTTTTATTACCAATTCTGTATAATTGTTTCCTTTTTAGTTGGTTACTTTCTCCATTCCATATCCTTAGTTCTCCCGTTATTTTTCTTGGCTTAGTTAAATCTGTTTGAATTAGCAATCGATACCACATAGTCTCTGTGGATACGACACTCTATATATTACAACTGAACCCGTACACTTGCGGTGTAGGTTTTAGTCTACCATCTAGTCCGCAATTGTAGTCAATACCGTAGTCCAAATTATCTCATTGGCTAAATTAAAATTTCTAATTATTTTCTTAAATAAGTGTTTGTACCTTATAATTTATTTTAATGTTTATCGGCAATGAAATTAAAGGGACCATAAAATGGACTACAACGTTGGACCAGATGATTTTCACCGCTTATTTTGTATTGAAAAAACAAAACAAAAATCGAATTTCATGAAAACAGAGAATTGATATTACAATGTATTCAGTATTTCAACAAAATCTATTCTTTTCTTTTTGAATAACAAATTACTTATTTGTTCATAATTCATATAAATATTGTTTCCATTATTAAGGGTTGCATAACTAATTTTATACAAATCATATCTAACCAAACAAAAGCACAATACTAATTTCCGTGAAGTTAAACTTATCCAAACAATTCCCCCGACTTTCTTTCTCATAAATTAAATTCCTAAAAAGTGCATTTTATATATATGTCTAAAAGTTTTTTAAAAAAATTGCAATATTGTAATTGGGATCGAAGCCCCGACAACACACAAGGTATTAAAATAAAAGCTCAACAAAAATATTCAAACGGTCAATGACCTATTCCTCTAGTAGTATGGAAGAGGTGTTCCTTGCTAAAGGTCAATGGTTCAAATCTTACTTCTAATAATTTTTGAGAATGTGGGTGCTCAACTTTTCATTGGTTTGGGGAGCTTGTTTGGCGGCTTGTCGCCGTGAGCAAATGCTCAAACATTAATTGATAACTCCCGAACCTCCACGTCATTAAAAAAAGAAGAAATTTGGCTAAATGTCCACTTTTGTTTACTAGTTTTGTTAAATGTCCACCTAAACTAACATTTTGTTAAATGTCCTAATTTTTTTTGGAAACCCCGTTTTACCCTTACGCATCCCTACCCCTCCTCCATTTCCTATCCTGGTTCGCAGCCACCGTAGGTGAGGTTGAGTGATGTGTGACGTAAGATGTTCACTGTTGATCGTCTTCGTCACCACCGGGAGAAGTTCCAAGCCGGTGAGATCGGAGATCTCGTGCAACTCCGAGATCTGATCGCCGTCGAGCTGGACATCGGAGATCTCGCGCAGCTCCGAGATCTGATCGCCGTCGAGATTGACTGGATCCTTGCCACTCATCTCAGATTATTGAAATTCTGGGTCTTCTCCGACTTGAGAACCCCAAATTGCAGTTTTTATAGCGTTTACTACTGAATTCAACCACCGAAACAATTAGAATTTTCACAATTTCAGGATAAGCTTTGGATTTTGTGGATTCGAAATGTAATTCTCCCGAAATCGCTCTGGAAACTAAATCTGCAACTTTGGATCCTGAAAATTGATTACTGTTTATGAAGTTGTTCTTGTGAAGATTGATTAACTTTTTTAAAAGAAAAAAATTGCTTTTGATGAGCCACATAATTGCCGGGACCGGGAGACAAGGATTTGGAGAAATCCAATAATTACCTTATTTGCTTTTGATGGCCGTTTTGGAGTATAAATATGAATGTTTAATTAAGATAAATTACATGGACTAAGATGAATTGGTTTTTTCCTTTCGGTGACATCAATGTATATTTGATTAGCATTAGCCCCGTTATGATTTGTGTTTTTCTTGTCCTAAGGTTTTGCTTTGGTGACACTATTTTTATATTGGTGACAGTTAACCCATAAAAAAATGTAAAAACAAAGTTATCATCAAACTGTGGTTATTTTTTTTTGTGGTGACGCCACTAATAACACTTTCTCTTGTCTTAGATTTTTCATCTGGTGACAGTTGTGATGACACTGTTTTTATAGTGGTGACACCAACGATTACATTTTTTTTTTATTGTGGTGACACTGCTAATAACATTTTCCTTTGTCCTAGGTTTTTGCGTTGGTGACAGTAGTTGTTTTGCTTAGATTTAGCCTCTCTAGGAGTTGTGCTTCCCTTGTCCTAAGGCTTTCCTTTGGTGACAGTCGTGATTACACTGTTTTTACCTTTGGTGATACCACTAAGAACACTTGACCATTCTTTCACTTGGTACACTGGTGGTGGCATTACTTGTTACACTTGTGGTGACACTGTTTTTGTGTTGGTGACACCACTATTAACACTTGTCCGTTTTTTTCCCTTTCCCTAGGGTTTTCTTTTGATGACGGTAATGATTTTGCTTAGCATTAACCCCTCTAGGGTTTGTGTTTCCCTTGTCAATGGGTTGTCCTTTGGTGACAGAAGTTGTTACATTTTTTTTATTGTGGTGACATCACTAATAACACTTTCTTTTGTCATAGTTTTTTTCTTTGATGACAGTTGCGATGACACTATTTTTATGGCGGTGACACGACTAATAACACTTTTTCTTGTCCTAGAGTTTTTGTTTGGTGACACCATTAAAAACACTTGGCAATTCTTTCACCGGGTGGTGACAATACTTAGTACACTTGTGGTGACACTATTTGACCATTCTTTTCCTTGTCTTAGGGTTTATATTATTTGATGACAACAGTGGTGACACTCGTATTTGAACTTTGTGATGATATATACTGAACACCACATGCTCTTTTGCTTAGCATTAGCCCCTCTAGGGTTTGTGCTTCCCTTGTCCTCAAGTTTTCCTTTGGTGACAACATTGGTGACAGTGTTTTTACTTGGTGACACGACTAATAACATTTTACCATTGTTTATCTTGGTACACTGGTGGTGACAACACTTCGTACACTCGTGGTGACACTGTTTTTGTGTTGGTGACACCACTATTAACACACTTAATCATTCGTCTCTTAATAGAGTACTGTTTTCTTTTGGTGACAGTAGTGGATACATTTTTTTTATTGTGGTGAGTGGTGACACTACTAATAACATTTTCCTTTGTCCTAGAGTTTCCTTTAGTGACAATAGTGATTACATTTATTTATTTATTTTTATTGTGGTGACACTACTAATAACATTTTACCTTGTTCTAGGATTTTTTTTTCTTTTGGTGACAGTAGTGATTTTTTTTTAATTGTGGTGACACTGCTTATAACACTTTCCCTTGTCCTAGGTCTTTTTTCTTTTGGTGATAGCAGTGGTTGCTTTTATTTTAATTGTGGTGACACTACTAATAACACCTTTCCTTATTCTAGGGTTTTTTCCTTCGGTGACAACAGTGGTGAGTTTGGTGACACTATTTTTCCTTGGTTACACTACTAATAACCCTTGACCAATTTTTTCCTTGCTACACTGGTAGTGACACCACTTTGTACATTTGTGGTGAGATTGTTTTTTATGGTGGTGACACCACCAAATTTTCTTTTGGTTAGCATTAGCCTCTATAATGTTTTTTCTCCCTTTATCCTAGGATTTTCCTTTGGTGACAACAGTTGTTTCACTATTTTTATGGTGGTGACACCACTAATAACACTTTGGAAGTTATTGAATCTGTTGATTAAAAGATGTCACAAAAAAATTACAAATAAAGTTGGCAACAACAAAAAAGAGTTGTCACTATATTTTTTTTTAATTATGATGACATTGTAAATAACACTCTCACTTATTTAGGATTGTTGTTTGGTGACATTAGTGATTTTGCTAATGGTTCCAAACTTCCAATTAATAGGGTTGTAAATGGGTTCCAATTAATAATAACCAATTAATAAGAACATTTATAGATGACAGTAGAAAAATCAAGGCTAATTCATGTGTCGGCTCTTGCCAATGACTTGACTCGGTGAGTCACGAGTTCATTCGGCCGAATTCGTCGAGTCAACCCTGTCATCCTACCTCGGTCAAGCCATGTTTGGAGCCTTCAATGCTGGTTTCCCCCTTTTCAAAAGCAAATCAGCACGTTAATTTCAACAAGAAAGTTATCAAAATTTTATTTTCAAATTAAAAGGTACACTCAATTTGGGACTTCATTGCAAATTCTAACCAAAATCCATCCAAGTTCTAAAAACCCCTATATTCGTTAGTGTAAAAAAAATCAAATAAGAACCTACAACAACAATAAACCCCTTTTTCTTCTTCAGAAACAGAACGGGTTTGTCTCTGTTGTTACCTTGGCAAGAGACCTTGGCTTCAGAACAAGGGAGATTGATCTCCTGAACAATGAAGATTGCTCCGTCTTGACGGGGACTGGAGGACTGCCATGATTGCTCGGTTGTACGGAGGCCGCGGTGGAGGAAGGAGCGGCTGTAAGGAGGCCGCCATGGTTGATTTCGGTTGAAACCTGGATTTGGGGATGAAACGCAGGGCGTGAAAGGAAGAAAGGCAAAGGTAAGGGTAAACATGTCATATTAGGACATTTTGCAAAATGCATTATGAAAATAAACATTTTGCAAAATGCCCTTATGAAAAGGGACACTTACCAAAAAAATCCTTTAAAAAATATCCAAAATATAGAAATAAAAGAAGATAATCAATGCATTATCAATACACTCTTGAAAACTTGGAATCGCCCATGAGAAATCAAAATGCATCTCGGGTAGACTTCCTAAAATCTGCATTTGTCATGGTTTGTTTTCTTTTTTAAAGTGAAAAATATAAGTTTTCACTATTAGATGAACTTTTGTAAAGACTCAAGTCGAAATTTCTCTAATATTTATTTTCCCTTCAAATTCCATAGTTCCTTATAGGGGTGGGCACAAATCCCGCAAATTCCGATCCCATCCCGGTCCCGTCTCGATCCCGTCCCGATCCCGGGGAGATTTAGGACAAAATAGCGAATCCCGTCCCGCAAAAATTATGCGGGACGATCCCGGTGGGATCTCGCAAATCCCGTCCCGTCCCGCATATAATAATAATAATAATAATATATTATAATATTATAGAATAATAATAATATATTATTAGTATTATTATTTTGAGCAAATATTATAATTATAATTATAATCATAATCTTCCATTTATAATAATAATAATAATATTTGTTTATAATAATAATATTATTATTATTTGAGGAAATATTATTTATAACTATAATAATAATTTTCAATTTATAATAATAATAATATTATTATATAATATTATAATATAATTTAATAATAATATAATATAATAATAATAATAATAATAACTATTATTATATTATTATATAATATAATTATTATTATATTATATTATTATTATATCATATTATATTTTTTCTTGTAAAATATAATTATTTTATAATAATAACAATAAAAGTAAGTAATATTATTTTATTTTATTTTTAATTATAACGTGGGATTATTTTTTTTTTTAATAATAATAAAAACAAATTTACAAGAAATTAGTGGGTAGCCGAGATACTATCTGGGCACCCACTTAGCTAATTATTATTATTATTATTATTATTATTATTATTATTATTATACAAGAGGCAAATAGCTAATTAAATACGGTATTCTTCCCAACTATCAATCGATAATGAGACAATATTGGTGAATCTCGTCTCAATTCCTTTCCGTCCTGATCTAGTAAGATAATGTAGCCAAATATGTTGAACATTATAATTAATTATACAATCATTGTATGAATTAATAATAGTATTATAATAATAATAATAATAATAATAAATTATTATTATTATTATTATTGAATAATATAGTTGAGAATAATATCGTATTCAACATATTATACTAAATAATGAATTATGAAAGCATTTTTCACTTTGCAAATTTATATAATATTTTATTATTTTTATATGCGGGACAAGGCCCGTCCCGTCCCGATCCCGTCCAGACACCATCCCGTCCCGAAAAAAAAGTGTCAATCCCGTCCCGATCCCGTCCCGAAAAAATTTCGCGGGACGAGTCCCGTCCCGGCCCAATCCCGTCCCGTGCCCACCCCTAGTTCCTTATGTAGAAATGTGTAATTATTGAGTCTCTATCCAATTCGGTGAAGAACCTCTAGTTTTTTCTAATAGTCCCATTACATAGTTTATGTAATCCAATCTTGTTTGACATAACAAATTATAGAGAGTTTTGTAAAGCTGGTTTTTCAAAAATCGCATAAAAATTGTCATATTACTTTGAAAAACTTCAATAAATTTGTCCTAACCACGTTTATGAGATCCTTAACCAAATTTCACAATCCTAGTCTAAGTCAATCTAAAGTATTTAGCCATCCCAAGTTGATACGAATTAGCACGCATGCTTCCTCTAAATTTACCTTTTCTTATTCGTTTAACATTAAAAAAAAACACAAATTGAAAGCCAATAATAAATTGTGTAGTTGGTAAAATAATATTATTTCTTTTGGAACTCGCTGCAATGAACCCAAAATAATGAGCACGGCAGCCCATGCGCACATAGAGCAGTTCTAAGACCATCCGCAACCATAGGGTTACCTCTTATTCAATTTTTTCCTCTCTCCCTATAATATTTTGACATCTCATTTATTTTTTCTTTTAAATAATTTTCTACTTTATCAACCTCTTTCTTTAAGGTTTTCATATTTTTACTCCACAACCATGAGTTTACCTCATTCTTCCATTTTTCCCATTTATTTATACCCACTATATGATTTCCACCAATCATAATATTATTAGTTAAATATAAAAACATAAAAATAAATAAAGATTATGCTTTTACACATGGTCCAATACACTTTCTACCTCTCCACACCAAGGTAACACCTTTTCTCTCTTTACCTTAAGGTTTTGCCTATAACCATTGGATTACTTTTTAGCAACCTTAAGGTGGTAAGCAAAACTCATGGTTGCTCATACTCTAATTGCAAGACCGAATCCGTTAGATTAAGTAATTTGCTTGAAGAGTATACTTGAAAGCCCTTGGAGAAACATTAAACACAACCGAGTAAACATTAAGCGTTTTAGTCCATTTTAGTGATGTTGACGTTTTGAATTTTTGATGGCGATTTTTTGGGTAGCCAGCCAATGGTACACTACCCACTATTTCAACTGCCATCGCTACTGCTTGACACGGTAAACACAACCGAGTTATGAATTAACCTCCTCAAATTTACAAACCTAAAGGTCCAATAGGGCTGCCATTCCTAATCATGGACTTTTTATGGTCAATCTCTAAATCTCTAATACAATTAAACAGCCTTGTCCAGTTAGAATGTGCTGTCATAATTTATTCTGCACTGCATCAAATAAAACCTACACCTTTTTCTCCGTACAGAAGCAACTACAAGTGCACTACTCCACCAAACAACTCCCATCTTAAATAATACGTAGTAATAAATAATAAATGAATAATACATAATACATAATACTTCATCCGTTGAGAAAAACATGTCGTTTTAGAAGTGAAATGTTGTTAAGAAAAACATGTCGTTTTAAGTATTTTAGTGTTCATTTTCCAAAATTACCCTTGTAATTATTAGACATTTGCGAAAAAGTAAAGTAATAATTAGGGGTATAAGTGTATTTTTGTTTGCTTTTATTTATTTTTTAAAACATGTGCAAATGTCTAAAACGACATGTTTTAATTAACGGAGGAGTAGTAAACATGTGCAAATGAACTGTGCAGTTTCATCCTACTAAAGTTGAATAAATCCTGATTGCAATATTGCTCATTTATCCCACAAATGAAAAAGAAGAAAATAATAAATAATTTTTTTCCCCGTAGCCAATGGATGGATGCCATGCCTGGATGGGTACAATAAACCCAGATTCTTACAAATCAAACAGGTTCTGTCTTCTGCAAGAGTTCAATCTAAGACTCAGTTAATAATGCTTGGATTGCTTGCTTCACATACAATCTGAATCTGATACAGCACCAATACCAAAAGCTAGTTAAACGAATAAACCACAAATCTATAAAGTATAAACCCACATCAAATTTCACACAATACAATGGGACGGTAACAATAACAGTCTAATTTTTATTTTCTGTTTTTTTTTAGAACAGAGATATTAAGTTGGCATTATCTAATATGCAAACATCCAGGAACCATGCACCTTTCTGAAAGTTGGGCCTTTTTTGAGTTCATCAATGACCATTTGTGAGACAGCCATTCTGGCAAGCGCTGTCTAAGGGCTTTTTGGCGTAGAATCTTCTGTACATGGAGTCGACCTCGGTCAGGTAGTATGTTCCCGGGGCCAGAAGGCTCGTGTCCTTGCTTGTCACGAAGTCCTTGGCGCCATATCTGTGCTCCATAAGCTTCAAGGTTTCCACAAACTTTTCAGGTGGGAACTGCATAACCAAGAGAACGACTTTCAGGTTTTTGCTGTCATTTTTAGCAGTGGACTTCTAGGTTCTCTATCTTGTTTTATTCAACAATAACAAGAGAGCCATTTTGTATCATGCGTGGAGAAAATACCTCCTCCCTCGCCTTCAACTTCTCTCCAACATCCATTACAGTGGCAATGTTTGACAAGGTAAATGGATGTTTCCCAGCATTTAATCGGAGGGAGAATAGTGTAGCTGCCAAACCACTACCATAAGAGAACATAATTACCCGGTTTCCAGCCTGGATATTTGATCATAGAAATAAGGTTAATATTTATTTATGGATGGAAAACAAAGATCGCTAAAGAAAAGGAGGAATTCAAATCAGAGAGCAGAAAGTCCAGAAACCATTACCAAAGTGGTATGTTTGTTGTGAATAAGTGATGCCAATGCCGTGTAGAGAGATGCAGTGTAAGTGTTACCAATTTGCTTTGGTACCAAGGTTGTTGGTTGCACCTTTGTGTCATACAAGGGTTTGGCCGCTTGTTGGGAAGCCTGCAGGGTAGATAGTAGGTTAATCATCGGGAAATTTTGGCTAATGATAGCCTTGATAAAACTGTCACTAATAACACAGATTTTGAAAAGCAAATAAATTTGATCACACTTTTCCATCATATATCCAGTAGTTACATACAGCAGGCTGACAACAAAAATGAAAATCAAGAATACCTTTTCCAGATCCCTGCTTTGGTAGCTTTCATCGCCAGTAAGGGAAGCAAATGGAGCCAGCTTCTCCTTAGCTTCCTCATTAATTGAACTGTCAGCATTCAAAGCCATCAGTACCGAAGCATAAGTGAAGAACTAGATTATACTGCAAAATCGAGAGAAAAGGAACAAGGAAGAACCTGGCATTACTCAAGAAATCATTGAACACCAATCGGGCAAAGCTTTTCTGCACAAGCTGTAGCAACACTCACAAAAGCCCAATGTCAGAAACACAATGTTAGTAGAGAAGCTAATTGCTACACAGTATAGCTCGCTAGTTTTTAATATCAGGGATACACAGATACCTTATTATAGGGAGAATGGAACACAACATATTCAGCATCATTCAGTGAAAATTGTTTACCTTGGAATTTCTCATACCTGCAAGAAATAAATATAATAAATAAGATACTCTCATTCTATTATTGATAACAGAACAAATACCAGTTATTGATAATAGAATGAGATGATGTAGTTTTGGTTAGGAGATTACTTGCTACAAAAAAGTTTGTAGCAAGAGTCGAGGGCCATAAGATAACAAGTTTGTGAAAGCTTCCCATCAACAACCTGCAACATACCAAAATATAACCAAATAAGCTCAGCCGACCAGCACTTAGTAATTTACAGATGACATCAGCAGCCAAACATCCATCATCGACAAAAAATTTCAAAGCATAATAGTCACAAACAAAGAACCACCCTGTCACTTTTCAAGGGTCTTTTGGCAATAGTATTCGCACTCGAGCTTCAGCTAAAGGATTTTTTAGAAAATTATTTAAATTTGTACAAGTGCATGTTTCAATTTGAATCTGGCAAATGAGGAGGGAAATTTTGAAAAAAAAAATTAGGATGGATGCAATTCAGGAGTTGAAGATTATACCGTATAAAAGGCTGGTGTATTTGGAATGCATACTTGTCCACATATTTCATTTTCATTATCTAGTTATTCCTAAACAAAGTAGGAGATAAAAGGGTTTATGTTCTGGCGTCATTCATGCCTTCAAAGACAAATTGCCAAAGAAGAGAATCATCCTTTTGTTTCATCGGATTATTTTCATAGAAAGGTCACACCATTATCTTTCAAAGAAGACATGCACATCATCAAAATATGGATAAAGAATAAAGAAAAGGTTAATATCAAAAAGTCATAAGCAGACAGTTACCGGATATTCACTTGCGAGGTCGGGTTTGTAGAAATCATAAACATGAGCCATATGGCTACCTCTCAATTTGCTTTCTAAAACAATGGGAGCATCAGGCCCCACAAGGATGGCAACTGTAGCTGCTCCACCGGTGGGCCTAGCTGGCCCCTCTGCGTAGACCTAGTAGAAATGAAATTCCTAAATAAGCTCAGCATATTAATGACGAGCTTATGGGAACAGGAGAGCAGAAAATGAGGTGTAAAATGACAACAAGATATGTCTTGGAGCAAGGAATCATACCGCACTGTCAGTACATACAACAAGACCATAGCGCCCATCCCATGAGCTGCTCTCAACCCAATTAACACAATTGAACAAAGCAGCTGTTCCTCCGTAGCATGCATTGGTAGAATCAACACCCTCAATGTCTGTATTTCCATATTCCTATTGGTGTTGCAGAGAAAACAGTAACATTATGTTGAGGGAAGGAAACATTATATATATATATATATATATATATATGTGATACTTCCTCCATCTAGCAAAACATGTCATTAACTATTCAAGCACGCTTTTTGTATTTTTTAAATAATTTCATACTTATTACCAATAAGTATGAAGTTATATATAAAGAAAATAAAAAAAAAGGTTGACATTTTATATAGATTTTGTCATCCTAAAAAGCATGAGTCAATAGTAAATGACATGTTTTCCCGGACAAAGGGAGTATATTTGCTAAGTCATAAATAGATGTAGAAGCAAATCATAGCCATGCAGTGATGCTTGAGTTAATACGATGTGGAGAGATTTATTAAATTACAATTGACAAGTAACACCTTTAATGATAGCCCTATCAAAACTAGTAATATAATTTGTTATTTGTTTTAAGAAGCCACCAAAATGAGGTGTAAGTTTTAAATGTTTTCAGACAATACCTCAAAAATTTGCATCAGGAGTGTCTTGATGGATTTGCTCTTATCCAATACAGTTTCACTGCCAACTTCCAGACGCCCTATTTGTTTTGGATCAATTCCATATTTCTCCAGAAGAGAATTAACAGCTGTCAAACTGAAAGCATAAACTCAATAAGAGTCATACCCTCCTGAATCTTATTGTTTGAATAGGTTGCTAAATGAGTTAATCAGATGCTGAGCAGAACTTTCAACAGTGAAAGTAATTGGCAGTACAAAGGAACCCAGAAAACATATATTATTAAGAGTATCCTATCCACTGCCAACCTCAAAGGATAAATCTTAATTGAGAAATTTCAGCATTTTTTATACAATCAGACAAATGGGCCTTGCTAACTGATAAATAGGTAAGAAAATGATACTGAACCTCATGGAGATGATGTCTTCCACATCTGTGCAAAATGCCATACAGTCTTGTCCAAGTCCAATCGTGTATTTACCCTTACTCACGCCATCATGAGCCTCTAAAGCTTCCTATTTCACAAATGCAGAGAATTTAAGAATAAGCCTCTACGGTATATCCATAACAAGTAACCAGTATAAAATTAACTGAACCGCCACCATATGCTTTCTTCCACCTAAGTAAGACAAACTTGCAGGCTATTACTAGCAAACAATTACATCCAGTGAATTCCCAAGTTTTAAATTGAATCAAAACAACGAAAATAAGAAGCATTCAAGAAGGAACTATTCAATAATACTAAATTCAATGATATATTTAAAGCTTCAACAGTACATTCCTTAGCATGGAAATTGGTTCAATTAATATACCAGGCCTTCAACAGTTCAACTTGACATGATACAGCCTGGTAAGCGTCAGTTTGGATTATGATTTATCAGTAAACAAAAATCCAAAAGGACAAATACAGAACATCTTAACTGGAAAGTATACAAACAGGGAACGTGCATCCACATCCGGGTCCCAATCAAGCAGAAATGATGAATTAGTAGCATGATTTAAAACGAATGATGGCCCTTTACAAAAAGTGTAGTTCAGGCGATTCCGAAACTGTTATAGTGGAGCTTCATATCTCACATTCATTGGCAGGTTCTTGAAGATTCAAAAGGTCAAACCCCTAAAATACCATTAGATTAATCTAATCGTCACACAGAAACCGCATTTTCCTAAAAATTCGGGCAAAATATCATCCAGATGAAACGGAGAAATCAATCACCCAAATGCCTCCGATCAGTGAGTGTGGAACAGTCTATTGTCTCTTTCTACTTTTTTATTGGACTCAAAAAGGAGATTCTATCGGAGATTTAAAAACAAAAAGAAATTCAACCTTTTCGATATTCCATTTTCCCCCAAATTTGGAGGAAACAAACCAAGAAAACGGCTCTTTAAATCGCTCCAAACATCAAAATAGAGAAATTCGACGCAATTTCAGAGTTTCGCAGAGCTTGTTCTAAGCAATCTAATCAAAAGCTACACTCCCAACAGTAACACGGAAGAGAAGAAGAAGATTGTGTACGGAGTGTTGTTATACCTGCTGAACACAAGTAGGAGGGAAGTAGATCTCCATCGCGAGTATCCCAACATTCATCCCCTCGACAGCCATTTCAGCGAAGCTCCTACGAAATCGAAACTTCGAAGAAAACTTCGCGAGCGCAGAGCTGATGAGTGCGAAGCGAAAAGTAGGTGAGGTTCAGAGAGAGGGAATGGAAATGCAGAGAGGGAGAGGAGAGAGAGAGGGTTGTGGATGGGAGTTTTGGGTGTGAGGGAATAACCGTTGGGCGTTGAAGCTGCTGACTGATCGAAGGATATTTATATACGGTGGCGGAGGCTGTCTTTCCCCATTCTTTGTCAAGTGCGTCCTCCGTGATTTTTCCCCCAAATCACACCAAAATAAAATATTCCTAACAAATATACTTTTTGTAAGCAAATCCAAGGAAATTAAATCTTGATTCAAGTACGATGAGATTTACAAAATATCTATACATGTGGCATTTTCTCAAAAACTCTCCGGAGGAGAATAATTTAAATTAACAATAATCCACCCCTTATACTTATTATTTCAGAAGCAAAACCTTTGTAAAAAATTGAGCCACGTGTCGCCCTCTTCACAAAGATAAGAAACTGTCTTCCCAACTCACGTTCTCCCCGTTAATGCATCGATCGTCGACTTGAAGCTGCGATCTCCTCCGACAAAAAGAGAGAGAACGGGAGAAGTCAAGGGATTTGACGGGAAGAGAAAAACTCCGTCTTCTTCTTCCCCATTCCGGATCTCCGGTTCCCCCATACCTCTCTTCGTCTCTCCCATCCTCCCTCCTCCATCGCCGGATCAGGGAATCTAGGAGGTTCCGGCGGCTTCCTTCGATATATTTCCGATGGGGACGCCAGAATTTCCGAATTTGGGTAAACATTGCGACGTCGATGATTGCAAGCAGATTGATTTCCTGCCCTTCACCTGCGACCGCTGCCACCCGGTTTCTCCTTTCTTTCTTAGATCTATTATTTCCGTTTCTGCAATATCCTTCAATAATCAAGATGAATATTGTGTTTATTGTGTTTATTTTGCTATATGATATTATTATCATGAGCAATACTGTGAACCCCCGTCCTGTTTCTATAGAAATTTGTTATTTATTTGCTGAAGAGAGATCTGTTGCTTAGCTTTTTTAATCTCAGTATGCGAGTTAGGTTGAAATTAGTCGTTAGGGTTGCAGCTACAACTTACAAGCCATTAATTTTAAAGTGATCTGAACAATTTGTCGATTTTATTTATGTGATTCTGGAATTTTAGCTTACCTCTCGGATAATATGATAGCAAATGGAAACTGTAATTGCATACAATGAGGGGTGAACTGGTAGAGTTTGCATTGAATAGATGTTTGATATTTTTTTAGGGGTTTTAAATTCTTAGTTTTATAATAGAATTAGATTATGCTATGTTTGTTCAGGAAACATGTTTATGATTTTGATAGGTATATGTGCAATTGATTCATAATTACTGATCCACATGGGAAATGGAGAGGGAGTGGAACAAGAGATGGGAGAAGCTGCTAATGTGGAGGCAGGGATGAATGCAACAGTTGTTGCTGGTGCGGTCCACATGGGGGTACAAACGGATGAGGGGGCTGATGACGCAGCTGTAGATGAGGAGGTTAACCATGTAACATCGTTAGTGTGCACTCGAACGGTTGCTTTCTCTTGGGCAGCGGTCTCGAGAATCTCGATGAATAGAGGGGCAAGTTGGAATCGATAAATGTACGACACCAGAACTGATGAGATGGAAGGATGTCGATGGTGTTAAGAAAGGGACGTATCTCCTCCGAGGCACATTGAATTGCATCAACGGGGGCATAAATGTATCCTTATGATTAATTTGATGGGTTGCAGGGTGTTTTAAGCACTATTGAGTGTCTAATGGCCTCTGAATTTGATTGAATTGCAACCAATTAGGCACAATTTGATTGAATTGCAACCAATTATGCACTATTGAGGATTTGAGGGTCTAATGGCCTCTGAATTATATTATGGCAATCCTGTTGTTGTTGCTTTCCTTAGCAATCTTGCTGTCGCTGTTGCTTTCCTTGAGTAACATCCACCCTGTTTTTGTTAAGTAACATTCACCTGTTGGCCTAAAATGACTTTACAATGTTTGGCTACTGTGATTATAGCCTCTGTGATTTGGGTGTGCTTGACTTTACAATGTTTGGCTACTGTGATGATCTACCATGTGATTATCTGCCTATGTGAGAATAGTTTTGATTTTTGAAGTTGCTATTGTTGCTATTGAGAAGTGAAATTGAGGAAGATTGTGAAGTTAAATGCAAGCTGAGATATAGGTTTATGAATGTCTTTTTAAGTCTATTAGCTCAATGGAAGAGCTATGTGTTATTATACACATGATATGGGTTCGAATCCCATATAGACTTTCTCTACACAATAGATCTACAACAATAATCTAAAACAGAAGCAATACTCTGAAACAAACAGCAATAATCTAAAAATTACTCCTGCAATAATCAGAAAAAAAAAGACAGCAATAATATAAAAAACAGATTGCTTCTTTTACATGTTATCTCAAATTTCAGCTACTGTGATATGGTTGTGATGTTGTTTCTCAAAAAAAAATCATATTTCAGAATTTTGCTGTCTATCTCAGTTTGCTGTCTATATTCATTGCTACATAAAGTTTCAGATTGTTGCTTCTGTTTGAGATTGCTCTGACTATTGGTTTTTGTTTCCTATGTGCTGCTGTTCATATGATCTCAGATTTCAGATTGCTCTCAATGTTTGTTTATATTGTCAAATTTCAGATGTTTATTGTCTATTTGTTTCTCAGACATGCTGCGTATAGAGAGTCTATATGGGATTCGAACCCACATCATGTGTATAATAACACATTGCTCTACCATTTGAGCTAATAGACTAATATATGAGAAACAAATAAACAACAACCTAAACAGGACAACAACAATCTCAAAAGATGGCCAATCTAAAATCTCAAAAGATGGCCAATCTAAAAGGACGGCAACAATCAAAACTAATATCTGACAAACAAAGGGACAACAACAATCTAAAAAGTAGCCAATAAATTGGTGCAAAACAAATAGACAGATCTGAGTAGTTTCCAATAATCAGTCAATTTCGCCAGCAAATAGACAACCGCATAGTCTGCTAACATTGCAAAACTGAACTCAAAATCCAAACCTAACAAGTGGGAAAATTTGTAAAATTGTCTTCATCCTCTACTAACAAAATTGTCTTCAACTTGAAAGGATTTTAATCACCTTGCAAATGCTAACATTGCAAAATTGTCATCATCCTCTATAAGGAATTTCATCACAATTAATTTCCATCCAAAATCGTAACACAATTGGATCATCCAAAACCGCAGCAACTCAGATCAAAACTCTAAATCTCCAATTATTTCTAAGTTCTACTAAAGCATCAATTTTAAACCCTACAACTATAACAAATTCCAAAACCAACGCAAATAACAAATCTCGTCTGACAGATCCCGCCTGACAGAGAAGAGAAGGGAGAGAGTTTCACCTCTCAATTCCTCGGAGATAAGGGCCGGCGAGGGGGAGGCCGCGACGGCTGGCGAGGGGGAGGCGGACACGACCGGCAATGGGAAGCGACTGCAGTGGCCGGAAGGAAGAGGCCAAGGAGGCGGCGTCGGCGCTATGTGAGGAAGGAAGAGGATGCGGCGCCTGCAGTAGTGACCGGAAGGAAGAGGAGGCGAGGCGCCGACTGCAGTGACCGGAAGGAAGAGGAGGAGGCGAGGCCAGCGCTTTTGAGGAAGGGAGAGTCGCCCGATCTGGTGGAGAAGAGAAGGGAGGAGATTTGACCTAAACGTGTTTCTATTCATTTTGATAAAAAAAAAAAAGGCTCAAAGTTCATAAATATTTCAAAATTGCCACCGCCCCACTATTAGCCATTGATCAAGAAATGAATGGTTGAGATTAGAAGTTTCCACCATATATATATATATATAAATTTATATATTTTTAAGGTAGTAGCTTGGGTTGTGCGCTGAGTTATAGGCTTAGTTTAGTTTTTCTTGTGTTTGGTCTTACCTTTTTTGTACCATGACTTTTGCTCTATCTATATATTTACCTGTTTGATTTCAAAAAAAAAATATTTACCTGTTCAGATGGAATAATTTTATAGTATGAATGATTCGTTGATACTAAATCTAGGATAAAAGTGAAAGGAAATTAGTTTTCAATATTAAATACAATAGGAATAATAAATATTAAAAAAAATCTAAAAAAAATATTAATAGTCTATTAGAGGGTATAATGGAGTAATTGGGTTTCGATTAAAATACACACCACCTAAAATGGGTAAAAACATAAATCATTCATTTTGTGCAGCCGATTTCACAAATATAGTGTGAAATTTATTATGGTTATGAAAAATGATTTTCAATATTAAATTGTAAAAACATAAATCATTCATTTTCTGCAGCCCATTTCACAAATATAGTGTGAAATTTATTATGGTTATGAAAATTGATTTTCAATATTAAATACAATGAGAAAAAAAAAATCCAAAAATAATATTTGATGTTCAACCTGTCATATATTTAAGTCTGAAGCTTTGACAAAGGTTCCAAGATATTTTCGTTGGAATATGTTTTGGGCAAAATATTCAAATAGCAATGCATAAAATGTTTACTCCATTGATAAAAAAATTTGAAATGGAAGATTATAAATTATTGATCAAATTTATCATAAGATATTGGTGCTATTCAAGTGAAATAGAATGTTATAAATTGCAACTTGATGTGTTTAATCATCGTCCATAAGGTTTTCAATGAAATGAATGTAAGTATTTAATATTTTAAATATGGAAATGAATTTAAAATTAATTTTTAAAGTGGGTTGTATTGAAATTGATTTATAATTTACACGAATTTGAGAGGTATAGCGTTTTTTTTTTAAATATTTTGGCCTCTTAGGGTTCATACTTAAATATAGAGTACCTCTTTCTAATTAAATGCCTAAGACATTATAAAAACAAAGACTAATTTTTTTATTTATTCTTTAGCTATATAGGGTTTATACATTTCAACTTAAGGTATCTTTATCAAATCGGTTTATAACTTTGACCAATTTAAGAGGTGTGACATGATGTGTGCAATGTTCTAAAAAGCGCTTGACGAGTGCTTGACGGTAGGGTAGGGTCACGGGTCTAGGCGGGGTGTATGTGGATTTCATGGCGGGTCTTTGTAGTCTAGGCGGGTTTGACGACCTTGACGTATGACCTTGGCGGCGGGGCGAGTTCATGGGTTTAAGCAGGGGTCTAGACGGGTCTTGAAGGTTTTTTTTTAGAATAGTGGATGTGTGAAATAGATAAAGTATCTTAAGAGGATCCAATCTTAATCTTCTTAAACCAAAAACTATAAGGTTTTATTTATTTGCCTTCAATTGTGACGGATGTTAGGAGAAGCGTGAAAGTGACTGATTTACCATTGTTTGTCAGATTTGAAGTATCGATCATCTCAAGAAAAGAAAATTCCGAATGACAAGAAGCATGGGCAATATATTAGTAGAAAATTGACGTGTCGAATATTTTGTTTAATACCTCAAATTTGACCGAAAATATTATGAAAAAACCCGAACAAGGTTCGGGAAAAGAACTAGTTTATTTCATTTAAAAATACATGAGTTTTTAGTAATTTGCACAAATTTTAATAAAATACTTCATTTTTAAAAAAATATCACCATTTCACTAACTCTCTCCGTTAAGAAAAATATGTCCTTTTAAGAGTAAAATGTTGTTAAGAAAAATATGTCATTTTAGATATTTTGGTGTTCACTTTCCAAAATTACCATTGTAATTATTAGAGATTTGTTAGTTATAGTTTTTAATAAAGTGAAAAAGTAAAGTAATAATTAGGGGTATAAGTGTATTTTTATTTGCTTTTATTTGTTTTCTTAAAAAATGTGCAAATGTCTAAAACGACATGTTTTAATTAACCGGTGATGTTTTTTTAACACCCACTACACATTTTAACTAATCAAAAAATCTTTTAAAAAAATCAACAATATACAAATCAATATAAATTATTACAATCCCCTACCTAGAAAACATAAAAGTCCATCTTTTTTTAAACAAAAACTACGCTCTAAAAACTCATCTATTTTGAAACGGATGGAGTGTGATGGAATATATATGCAATAAAAAAAATATTAATTTAAACTTCCGGTAATATCGACTATTTTTTTTATATAAGGATAATATCAATTTAGGATAAAACTATATTAGACACAACTTGAAAAATTAAAATGATAATAAACATTTCAATAAGAATAAACAAAAAAAAATGAGACAACCTAGTCAGTTACACTCATGAAAACAATGGAATAAGAGATTGAAAAGGCAAAATGAATTAATTTGATCATTTCAAGTTTGCTTCTAGAGAGACTTGATGGTTTTTTTTTTATCTGAGATCACTCTGGTGCCATAGTGGATTAAACGGCTTTGGAGGGATAGGTTTATGGTCTTTTTTATTGGGTTAATGTAATGAACAAGCTAGGTATTAGGTATTTTGGTGTATCGAGGTCAAGGGAGATAGACTCACAACTATCAACTCTTTCAATGATGTCTAAAAGTGTTCGTGAAACATTGAAATGAAAATTTCGAACGCTCTGTGTACTTCTCTTTCACTCAGTTGATGTTTTTAGTCTCCACATTTTCAAAGAGTTCAACTCAATGATGGATAAGGTGGCTCGTTTGTTGCATTTGATGGGTGTTTGCCCCATGTTCGTGAAACATTGAAAGAGAAATTTCGAATGCTCCATTTTTTTTCAATAATTTGATATTAGTCTCCACGTCTTCAAAGTGTTCAAAATGATGGATAAAGTGACTCGTCTGCTTGATTGACGCTCGTCCTATGTTTCTCATCTAGAGCTTGCATCTCTCATATGAAAAGATGTTAGATTGTGGTCCAACAAGGTCTTACAACATCAAAATTATTGCCCCTTTTTTTAAAAATAAATATACATATGACATGAGATTCAAAATCTAAGAATGATAAAGCATTCCCTTTGTTCATTTTTAAGTGAAATTTACTATTTAAAACGTTTTTAATTAGGATACAAAGCTATATAAAATATCAATTTTTTTTCATAAGTATGAATTATAAAAAAAATATTAAAAAAATTAATATTTTATAAACTTTCTAATTCTGTCCTTCTTGAGAAGCGATCGTTAATAAATAACACTAGTTAAGTAAAATAGTGGGAGTACCTTCACTTTTTTAAATATATAATTTAAATTTGAGTGTTCAATATTTTTGTATAAATTATATAGAATATAAAAAAAAGGGCAAAATCGGATATATACCTATGAAAACTTTATTAATTGGGTATATATCCATCAAAATTTCAAAATTGTTTATATACCCATCTAAATCATTTAAATTTTGTTTGATTGTCCATAATATATTTGATCTAATATTATTGAGTGAAAATTAGCTTAAATTTTAATTATATACTAAACTTAAATAATTAGAAAATTTATCATTATACAATTATTGGATAGAAAATATCTCTTCCTTCTTCATTATTCTTCTTATCTATGTAGTGTCATAGGTTTGCCTTGGATTAAGAATTAGTTAGAACCCGTTTGGACTAATAGTCTACCTAAGATCGTGATAGAACATTTCAATCACTATTCTAAAAATCACGCCTAGACTAGTGCCCCTCTGCCTAGAGTTAGACGGGTGTCTATACACGTCTAGGTGCCCTCCTTAACCGCCTATGCGTTAGACGGCCCCTCAACACCTAGGATTCGCCTATTACTTTTTAGAACACTGATTTCAATAAGGAAATTTAAGAATTTTAAGAAGGGACAAGGATTGTAATTTACCAAATAGGTGGAGTAGAGTGGGTAAAACATTCTTTCTCATTATTGCATCTCAACCATCACATTATTTGCTTGTTATTTTCTCCATTTTGATAAAATGAGGACTTTTTCATATTCTCAAATTCCATTGTTTCACTTGTTATGGCTAAAATTAGATCTGTCAAAACTGATGAACCCAACTCTAACATTGGGAAATTTTTGAGTCAACACACGAAACTTTTGACCCGGGATTTTTTTTATCCGAACAAAAAAAAAAACGACATTTTTCTAGGTCAACTAGGTTTCGAACTTGTGACACAGTTGACCCAGTGTGTTTAAAACAAAACTTTGACCAATTAAAAGCCATATAAATCCAAAAGTCATATTATGGTAAGTTTAGTAATCAACTTTTATATTTATTTGTAATATATATTACTCCCTCGATCTAATCGATAATATTTAATTTTTTTTACCTCTTAAACCATACTTCTCACCCCTTATAAGTTATAACATATTTGTCATCCCTTAAATCATATTTGTCACCCACACATATTAACATGCCAACGAAATTGGGATTCCGAAACCAACTAAAAAAAAAATGGTGGATCATGTCAAAACCCATTTTGTGTAACCCTAAGGAAGAAATTCGCAGATCCTAGAGCTCGTTTGGTTGGCAACCCAAAAACCTAAGAAGTAGAACTTCCCAGAAACTAGGAGAAATTTATGTGTTTGATTGGTATTTACGAAATTAAAAAACGCAGTTGAATTCCCCCAAAATAGAGGAATTTCACTTACCTAGTCCCCCATAGGTAAGTTCAACTTCCATCATTTTATATTTGGAAATTTCCAATTCCCCTTTTAATCCCCTAAAATAAAATAAAAATTAACCAAACACATTTTCACAATTCCCATCAATTGGACTTCCCGGAAATTTCAATTCCCACATTGAACCAAACGAACCCTTAATTAAGTACCAAAATGGAAGAAATGAGTGCCAACGAATATCTTTAGGGAAAAAAAAAAGAACTCTCACATCTTATAAGAGGATGAGAAGAAACTTTTAGATCCGAAAAGAAAAATAAAATAAAATTAATGGTATAATTTATATATTAAATTAATAAAAAACATATATATTATTAATACATTTAAGTTATTAACATACTAAATAAACATGAATAAGATATAGTCGCCCACTTGTGTATTTAAAAAAAAAGAAAGAGGTTACCTTGGTAGAGAGAGGTAAGTTGATAACCCCCTCTATTCTTCCAACCTCTTCCTTTAATGTCATGAGTTTACCTTTTAAGACCTATAAGGTAATAAAAATCCACGGTTGCACATGGTCTAACTCACTAAGCCCTTACATCGGGAGGATGGATTCAAACCTATAAGCTCTAGATGATGGATGCCATAACTTACTAAGTTAACATTGTTTGCATCAATACCTCAGTATAAGTGTCAGATTTGTGTTTGCGAATTTCTATCTTAATTGAATGAATTGAACAGAAGGAAGAAAGAAAGAAGAAGAAAAGGAGGGAGAGAGACAACTGAGATAAGCTCCATTGGAGAGGTTGAAGCTCAGAGAAAGCGGGAGAAAAACTCAAATTCATTCAATCTGATCGAGTTTACACTGGCCCAATATGCCTTATTTATAGGCTAACCCAACCTTTGGCCCAACTAACTATCTCATCCAGTACTTGGTTATCTAACAAACCATAACATTAAGCTTGCAGCACTAAAATAGTAATCAGAAAGAAGATCTAGTTCTTGTCTAATGTCAAAACAACAAAAAGAAAAAAAAATCAGTTTAAGCTTGTATTATGGTGTAAATTGTAGCCTTGTAGCCTTGTAGGGACAAAGAGCAGTACTTGAATCGAGATGAGAGTTTGGAACCCAAAAGTATATGACACCTTGAGATCCATCCATAGCCAAGCAACATACCTATGATTTTGTGCTTTCCAAGAGTTTACAATTACACAAGACCCTCTCTTTTCTTTGTTAAAACAGTTATTAAAAAAAAGAAGAAGAGGATCTTACCTTAATCTGAGCAAATAGATCATATATGAATGTTCCATTCATCTTGCCACAACACTTTCTAAGCAAAACTGGTCACAGGGCAACTCTCCTTTGGCACGTAATCTGGTTCAGTTTGGTACACCAATCGAGTATCCACAGCTTCTTGGTCCTCCTAATCACTCGATACATGCCAACAGGAGGGCTGCCCTACAACTAGTTTGCTTACCAATAGCCTAAATAACATCAATCTTCCTTCTATAACTTAACTCCTAGCTATTTTAACATCGTCGTAGCCATTATATATATAGCTCCATCATTGAGCTCTAATCCGCGGAGAATAGCATATGCCCTAGTGTTATGCCATGGATATATGGATATCCCCTAAAATATGGTACCCTCCCCCTCCTTTTTCTCCAATCTTTATCTAATTCATATCTTGGCCTTGGATATAAAGATTCTACTTTGCATATATGTTTTCCAATCTCCCATCCCCAAAGGGCCATCATCTGATCTTTCTGTTTCCATCTGTACATTGGCTTCAGACAGTAAAGTAGGGAAATTTAGATGCCAATCTCTTTGTTGGATGATACTTTGAGGTATATCCTATGTCATATTCTTTTTGACATTTTATTATTTTATTTTTTTTTAAAATCATTTTCCTTTTAAATTTGCGCTCAAAATATTGGGCTTTCAAGGGTATTATTAAAAATCATCAATATATGGATATTTGTGCTCAAACCTGAATTGCTATGCCATACACATAGCAAGAACTCAAACCATTAATTTGAATTGCTCTGTGATGATAAACCATCAAATATCTTCTAATGAATTTAGATGTTTTATATGATGGACTTGAATTAATGTGGTATCAGTTTCATTCAGGGAACACAACCAATGTAGCCATACAAATTGCACTGGTATGTCGCCTTAGGCGACTCGTTTCATAGACCTTGCATCACATAATACAAAAGATTTACAAGGCTTTTAGCAAAAGATTGATCCATTGGAAGCTAGATGAACACCTTTTTATTGCAGCTGGTGAAGTTTCATTTGATCATTTGGATCTTTCACTTGCCCATCTCTCTCTCAGTATCCTCACCCCCATGTACCTGCACCATGTCAAACAAGACTACGAATCAGAATCCGCTAATCGTCTCCTAAAATGCTGCTTAAGTCATATTAGAAGCTATAGCTAAAAATCTTACCTCCCAAGCATCATAAGAGTTGCTTGAGGATTGGTGCCAGGAGTGTAAGAAAGCGTTGATCCATCAATAATTCTGAGGTTATCAATACCGAAAACCCTGTAATCCCAATCCACAACCTGGCCAACCCGGCACCCTCCATGGTAATGCCAAATGGTCATCACAGTGTCCCTGCAGAACTGCTCTCTGGAGTTTGACGAGTTGGCGTGGACAGGCAACAGGTTCACCGGGAAGCTGGCAGTGGTGTTGAGCAAAGACTCCGGAGTCATGTCACTGTACTTGAACTTAGAAAAGGCCTTTGAGTTGATCACTTTTTCAATGGTTTCAATGCCTTGAACACACTTCTGTAGGTCCTCCGGCTCCTTGAAGTAGTTGAAGGTCACGGATGGGTTTACATTCGGGTTCAGACTCCTCAGCTCCAAATGGCCTGTGGAGACCGGACCCTGAATCTTTTCGAGAATGAAGCCGCCTTGGAAGGCTATAGGCTCAAGGTCCGCCATTGCTTTTGTCGCTTTGGATATCGCCTCTGGTGTTCTTTGCTTTGGTGGCACTGTCGAAAGCTGTCCAATCTGCATATCACAACAAAGCTAATCATCATTTTTGGGCTTTTGGGATGCAAATTAAACACAATGTGACTTATGGAAATTTTCTTACCTTGGGAGAGAACATGCCAAAGTCATTGGAAGAAGCACCACCAACGAAGTTCTCACCGCTTGCAGCCTCAATGTAGGCGCCAAAGGAGGTGATCCCTACAGTTTGGATGAGCGAGACCTCAACGGGTAAAGGGGAAGGCACATAAACTGCGTTCATTGGGTTATCTGACATCCCTCTTCCGACATTCGGCTGATCCAATACCACATCAATGTTAAAGGCTTTAAGATGTTGTGCTGGACCAACCCCACTCAGCATCAGAAGCTGAGGGCTGCCAAGCGCACCTGCTGACACTATGATCTCGTTCACGGATCCATCGTTGAGGTATGCTTCGTGTATAGCCCCGGTTGAGTCCCTGTACAAGACGCTTGTCGCCTTAGGACTCACTGCCTCTGAAGCAAAAAATTAAAACATTTAAGAATTTATACCATAAATGTACTTCACATTGAAACTCAAGTCCAAAACTAAGTTCAGAAGTGCCAAAATATACCTTGTGTGGTGGCGAACAAGATCTTGTGGACAGTGGCATGTAGGTAGACGGTAAGCCTATCGACATTTGCACGCTTCAAAAGGTCTGCTGCAGTGTGCCTTTGGCCTTGTTCGTCGAAAATGGTGCCTCCGACTTTGGTGCCACTGATATGGTCATAAGTGAATCCATTGTCAGGCAGAATTCCTACTTCCAACAGGCCATCCCTCACCCCTGACTGCCACTGCTTCATTGGTGGCTTGAAAACGACCTCGTTTTCCACCCATCTGTATGACTGGTTCACTAAGCGTCCATCCCATCGCGCTGCCTTCACATAGCTTCTTGCTGCAATAAGTACTGCTGGATTCATATCTCTTTTTTTTTTTTTTTTGTTCTTAGTATCTTTGTATCACTTACTGTATGTATGTAACAACTGCTAACTATTGAGTACTTTATTAAACAAAGCTTTGTGTAGATCACCTTATATGGCATTGATTGAAAGTAAAACAGTTTCAAATGTCAACAGATTTTAACAGAATCAGCAGATTTTCAAGATAGTTTTGAAAATCAAGCTGATCATAATAGAGTTGTAGTAATTTTGAACCTTTCAAAAGACAAAAACATGTTACTATATATAAAACAATATACCTGCCCTGGTGTAGAAGCCGGCATTGAGGCAGGTGCCACCGCCTAGGACGCGTGCCCTGGCACTAATAACACCATCTTCCGACACAAACCGCTGGGAGGGTGATGAATCCGAGAGGTCGGAAAGAGCGGACCCAAAGGCCGAAAGAGACGTAATGTTGGAGTTCCCATAGGGAGAGCCGCCACGCTCCAGCAGCAGCACGTTGTAGTGCTTGGACAGGGTGGCAGCCAAGGGGCAGCCAGCTGTGCCGCCTCCTACGATGATATAGTCGTAGTAAGCCTCCTCTGGGGCTGTTGTGGCATCATGTAGGAAACTGTATCTTTGCTCTGTAAATGTTACACACCAGAACCAGATGATAAAACACCATGGTTAGAGTTTTTTGCATCCATATATTCTAGTAACAACAACACTATCATCCTATATCGGTTATCATGTTAGACCATATCGACTAAAGTACCTGTTTGAGAGCGGCAAAACCCATGAAAGAAGATGAAGGCAGTCGCCAAAGTAGCGAGAAAATCGCAGCACCTAAGGAAAGCCATGGCTTGCAGGCAAGCTCTTCAGCTATAGGCTAATAGCAGTACTCAAATGTATGTAACTATGTTGTGGAGTTTGTGTTTGTAAATGGCAAGTGGAGTTTTGTTTTTTGCTTTGTATTTGTGTTGTTTGGTGAAGTAAGAAAAAATTGGAGGTGAAAGGTTTTTATAATGAGAGATTGAGAGATGTAAAAGGCTAAAAACTCTTGTTCACACAATATGTGTTTCCAATTTATATATTGTAAGTGAAGCTACAAAAACTGAGCCTTCAAAAGATATGTCTTCTACTTAATTGCATGCATATATAATTCCTAGCCTATAACATAGAACCTACATTATCATTTGAGTTGTAATATATATATTTATTGTGTTTGCTTGGTTGAATAATTGATTTACTTAAACTCGCTTCTTGTAACAACTTTAAAGTAAACAAGTCCTTTTCTTGTTATTATATCATATTACTAGATGACCCATAACAATATTGGTTCTAACTATAAATGTTTACTTACATAGTTATGAGTAATCTTTTGAATGAGGTAAATCCTTCATTAATATTTGGGGCTAGATATGTGAGATGAGTTTGTTGGGTCAAGGGCACATCGTCTCTTGTTAACACCTATTCAAAATACTACTCCGTCAACAAAACATGTCTTTTTAAATTGTTAATTTTGTTCGAGAAAACATGACATTGTAGGTGTTAGTTGTAGTTTTCAAAAAAACATAAGAAAAAGTAGCGTAATAAATGAGGGTATAATAGTGTATTTATTGATTTCCTTAAATTTTATGAAAAAAGCTAAAATGACATGTTTTGCCAAATTGATAAGTCCGTTGAGACTTAAGCTCTTCCATAAACCAAAAAAAAAAAAAAGGATAAACAATTTAGGCGAAGAAGCTGTTTTTGAGGTTCTAGGTAGGAAATGTATTGTTGAAAGTAAAACGTGTAGGCAAGATTTGAAGTCATGCATTTGCTGTGGATCATGTAGTAATGGAGCTGATCATGAATTCAACATTCTCAGAAACTCTAGGCAAGCTTAAAGTTCGCCTCATTGACATGCCGAAAAAGGATCAGTTTCCTGGAGGCTGCAGGGAAGGCATGTCGAAATATGGCCCTAAACTTAGGCCGTGATCACGACAAGTCAGCCGCTAGCTAGCTAGGCATTCCCCGGCCAGTTGCCTTCCTCCACCAACTCGCGCAGCCAGATACGCAAAGCAACTCGTCTAAACATCTTAATACTATAGAGAGCAAATCAGCCGGTTGTACAAAATTGTTGTTGCAAAGTTTGCTCGTAACATAGTTGAAAATGCGCTGGAATAGGCCTCTGAGCTTCCTTTGCACCGAAAGATTACAAGAAGTAACCATGAGAGTGCATTCTTTACCGGTTTGAGCTTAAGTATGTATCAGAAGAGGGAGTTGTAGGTCCAGCAAGTGGCACCAATGGAGACTAAGCAAACGAGGAGAGAAGGGATTAGGGATAAATTCAAGAGCTGGTCTTGGCCCAAGTATCCAATCAGGGTTATGGTGGTGTCTGCAACGACACGAGCAAATGTCCCAGCTTCCGTAGAGAGTAAGCCACCGTTGTATGTCCCACGCGACAGCCTAAATGACATTACCCGAGAAAGGAGCAACAGGTTCACCCCTAACAAGAGAATAGCACTTGAGATTTAGCCACATTGATTGAATTTCTAACAACAACAAATCACAAGTAATTCTAGTTTTGTAGTCTTCTTGTTACTTTGAACAACAAGTCCGACACAATACGTACCTTCGAGAACTTCAGCCGATACAAACATGATGAGCCCAGAGATGACGTATTGAGGAACCGAGTATGGAACTATGACATTGAAGCTTAGGATAATCCCAACTAAAACCACAATTTCAGATGTCAACAAAATTTGCCTGCAAAAAAGATACTGTAAGAAATTTGTTGCAGCAAAATGTTGTTTCAAGTTTGAAGATAAAAAAAGAGTACCTCTCTTCGAACATGTTACTGATGTAGCTCCCAACAAGTATGTTCACTGGAAGCACTGTGAGGCCTAAACACGCAAGGAAAATAGCCACTGAACTGGTTGACCACCCAAAGTAATATGTCGTGACCACACTAGATTCCGCTAATAGAACCTCCATTGCGTACTTGAGCATAAAATAGATCAACAGTTGAACCTGACAACGTAAGTAAGAGAACGTGTGTACGTTAATTATATCCTCCAACACCTCTACCTCATCATGATCGATCAATAAGTAGAATTCAGCGTGGTCTTACCCTAACAGAAGGAGTAAGCAACCGATATGCTGAACCAAATGAAGTGACCGGCAAATGAGATTCTTCGTTAGCTTCTTCAATGGCCTCACCATCCGCTTCCCCATCATCATCCGGTTGCTTATCTTCTGAGCTTGAAAGCAATGGTTTTTTGATGCCTCTTTCAAGCTCATCACTCAGCTTTGAATCTGCTACAATATGAAAAAACAAATATTTACAGTTGAAACACACACACACACACAAATGAATCTTCAGTTTGGAGTGAAAATGTAAATTTAGGTTAAAAGCTAGCATGCCTGAAGAAGATTTAGATTCAACAGGATCCTCCAAAGGCGGAGGTTCTACAAATGCAAAGGATAACCAAACTAAATAAGCCAGCCAGGCTACCGCCATTACCCAACCCGGCAATGTTTCCTTGTTGATAGTGAACATGTAAATCTTGAAATTCATTTGTAGCAAGCCAGCAAGAGCAGGACCACACGCCATTCCCATAGCACTCGCGCTAACGAATGCTGCTGATGCTTGCATTCGTATCCTCATAGGGACACAGTCACTGATATAACGACGATTAACAGCTCTAGCAGATCCTAACCTGTTAAATATATATATTACATTCATATCAACATACTAGCTAGAAACATATATATATATATATATATATATATATATATATATATATATATATATATATATATAGGTCCGTAGGTAGGTTGGCAGGAATCAATTAATGAAAGGTTTTACATACCCGCAACATAGACGACCAATCAACAGAACCCATATGGAATCGAAGTCATAAGCCATTGCATACAAAGTGTTTCCGAGGAGGAGGACAATGCTGCTAAAAATAAGAGGCTGGAAGTAGGATCTGTTGGACCAGGCGCTTAAGTATACCGAAGAAAAGATCTGTGCAATAGCCATTGCTCCGATAACCACACCGCAGACTGTAGCCTCAGCTCCAAGGCTAAGGGAGTAATCATCAGCTGTGGGAACGATGATGTATGTATTGACCATATACAGAAAGGTGTTGACCAAATTCAGAACAAGCGAATTGAAATGATATCTTCGGTCATCTATTTGTTCCTCTGTAGGTTCAGGCAACTCTTCTGCAATGATAAGTGCGTGTTGTGCCAAAAAGTGAAGGAAGTTGGTCGAGTGCGTAAGCCTTTCTATAGCTGCTTTTATGGAATCAATCACTGGATCCTGTGTGATCAGCATTGTCAACTTACGACATAAATCACTACTGATCGAAGTGAATGCTATATATGATCTAACCGTTGATCGAATTAGTATACACCTGAGGGGGTAGAGCAGGCTGATCATAGATTGATTGGTAGCTCCCCTGGGGCTCTTGAAGTTCACCGAGATTATAGCTTAAGGATCCGACAACTGCTCCTAGTCCCTGTAAGTAGAGGATTAAAATCATGTACGTTGAAACTGACAGGTCAAAGTAGAAATGTAGTTGAGATGATTACCACATGCTTGAACACTTGCTGCAGCTGCGAGTAAGGGTGATTGGAACGACTCTTTACGTAGTAATCAGTGAACCTATATCCTAACCGTTTATCGAACTTCTTGAGGATCTTGCGAATGCCAGTTGCATTGATCTCAATGAAAAAGAGAAGCCTTAAAAGGTCCTGCCCCACTTGTCTATAAGCCTCCCTTAGTTGACTAGTCTTTGCGATATCTGCGCGTTGGTCTGGATTTTTATGCTCCTCTCCAAGTCTAGACAGCCTCGCAGCGAGGACTCCTTCTTGTTCCAGGAGAAAGAGTACCATCTTTTCAATCTGATAGCAATTAATGGTTTAGCAGCATGTAAGAATTGAATTAGCTAGGCATTGCCTAGATGATCGATTAGCCGATTTTATATATAGCTATGAACCTGTTTGTCTAGCATTCTTGAGAAGTCCTTGAGAACTTGGTGTCGCTCCAACGTTCCATCTCCGACTTGTTTCCCATACTGTTTGACTTTCTTCTTCATCAGTTTATAGTTGATGTAGTATCTGCAAAACCGCGCGTGCTAAAGAATAGGTCAAGATAATTACAAAAAGACTGTCTACCAAGAACTGCAAGAATAGAGATGTTGGTAACAGGAGGATGACATGCTTATTTTAGTAGTAGCCCTATCTAGACTCTGGGTTCATTTGACGCGACGTGCTGATTCATTCTAAGGACCTCATTTGTGGTAAAAGGGAGCTTAAAAACGCATAGTCAATCTCTTCATACCAAATCAATCTAGCTAACAGAGCATAGTCTTAGTTTACATTCATCATTTTCAGTTAATCTTTTGCAGTCAATGCAATTGAAATGAGGGTTAATTAATCTCACATACCCTGACCATTCCTGAATCTGCCTTTCCTTCAACTGCTTCCCAAACACAACCATTTTCAAAGGATCTGCAAATCAACATGATCATCACACATTTTTATAAGTAATGCAATAACCCCCATACTAGGAAACCTAAATTTAGTCACAATCCAAAAAAAATAATCGTATCCCATGTATTGCGTACTATTTTATAACAATCAACCTTCCTTATTACTGAAGTTCGTTAAGACTCGTGGCCATGAGTCGTCTATTTTATATAACATCCAACATTCCTGATTATTGAAGTTCATTGGGACTCCTAGCATCCAACATTCCTGATTATTGAAGTTCATTGGGACTCCTAGCCTGACTAGGAGTCATGAACACAAGCGCACAAGCGCTGGATACTTGGTATATAAGTTCGGTGAGGTTCCATCCGACCCTAAACCAATTGGCATGAATTATGGCAATTGGAGTATATACTGACTTTGTATCATTTATGTCTATTGGTCTCAATCAACACATCTCAATACTGATCTTACTCAATCAAATATATAGCTTTATAATCCAAATTAAGATTGATTATATATCACACAAATAACCCAAATTAATCATCACACTAGAGACCAAAATCATAAGGAGGAGAAAATAATCAACTGTTCCTAGTAAAAAAAATTTCACTTATTGTAAATTTGCAATCAAACAAAAAGAAAATCAGAATGTATATATATCAATTAAAGCAACCAAATAAAAAATTACCTTTGAGTGGAATTTGAGGTTGAAACAAGGAAGGCGAGAGATCTAAATGAGCATCAACAGAGATTCATTCCAACAACAATATTGTGTGATAGTAAATTCGTGGTGTCATGTATCACATAGTACAAGCCAATTAAGATCCATTTGAAAAAATCGGATCACAAACACTTGAAAAAGGAGGGTTCGTATCAATCAAATCTTGGGAAAGTAAGTGAATTGAATGAGGTGTAGGTTGTTTTTGGAATTAGGTTTTGGGTAAAAAGGTTTTCAGATTATAGCGGAAGAACAATTCTGAGCCAGAGATTTGAATCGAGATTGAGTGCAAAATTCCAGTAAATAATTTCTTCTCTTTTTTTTTTTTTGTTTTTTGCTTATTTTAATTTATATTATAAAATTTTAATACTGTACTAATTAAAATGTGTAATGAACCTATTTATTTGGAGAATTTAATTAAGTGAGATATCATATAGGATTTTTTTTTTGATCCGAAAGTGGGCTAGTGCCCCAAGGTTTTATTACGCTTAATTAATAAGAGGCGTAGCAGATACATCGCCCACTCTCGTGGGTAAACAAACGGGATAGTCTGAAAACTCCTCATAAGTAGAGCTTAGGCTAAAGGATAGTTGGGCTAAGGCATCAGCTTCCTTGTTTGCTTGGCGAGGGACATGGCAGATGCTCACCTCCCAGTTTCCCTCCACGATCCTCTGGCGGCCTTCGTTGATCAGATGGACATCCGGATGTACCGACATCTTGTGCGTGTTGAGGAGCTTGCATACATTGGCGGCGTCTGTTTCGATGATCATCTGTCGAACGTTCATCCGTTGCCCCAGTTTTAGGCCATAGAGAACGGCTAAGATCTCAGCCCTTATGGCTGTGCAGCGACCACAGGAGAAGGTGAATGCCGCCACCCCCCGCAGGACCTGGGTTCCCTTTTGAAGCGCCATCCACATTAAGTTTCACCCAGCCTTGAGTCGGAGGAGTCCAATTTGCAATTCGCGGCGTCCTATCCATAGGTGGTCCGCTCGGGAGGTTAGCGTTGTTCAATGCCATGAAGTAGTTCTCAGTAAAGGCCAGTGCCCGGTCAGCTAGCTCTTTATAGTCGTCTACCTGTTCGTGAACCAACCGATTCCTAACCTTCCATACAAGCCAAATCATATTCGCGAACCGCGCAGCTTTCCTGTCTCCCGTTTTGATGTGATAAAAAATCCACTCCTTGATATCACTAGCTGTGAAGCAAGCACTAATCTGATTCCCCAGCAGCTTCCGCCATTCCGCCCATATCATATAGGATTTCTAATTAGGTGGTTCTCCATTTTTATTACCGTAGTAGTAATTAAAGTGTACATCTTTAATCTTAATGCCTAAATTAACCAAGAAGTAACTCCTTTTTTGGTCATATGTATGAATCAGTTTTTTCATTCTCATCTATTGGATTGTTGGATTGTTGTTGGTCTATATAAGTCTTCCTTCTTGCGTCCAATTATCTTTTCAAAATCTTATTGTTGGACCGTTTCAACTTGTCAAGTCCATCAAATGACTCCTTTTTTTATTTTCATAAAGTTTATCTATTGTTTGGGTGTTTATTTCTTCTTTTTATATTCCCTTCAAATATTTTTGTCTTATGATTTGAAGCCAAAAATTGTCTTGTTCCGCCAAGATTTACATATTTCTCCTTGTTTCTTCGATTTGCATATTTCACGTTGTTTCTTGTTTTTGGAATTATTAGTTGATTCCTTATTTTTGTTTACTCTTCCATTTATAATAGAAGATATCGGGCATTTGTCGAGAGAAACATTGTTAGTGATATATATGTAAAGACGCTTTCAATTTGATGTTTTTGTTGGTTGGTTCAAGACTCCAGTAGTCAGTTGGAAACTTTATCATCTTGTTTGCAGAGCTCCATCAGTTGCAACCTGCTGAAGCTGTTCATTAGAACCCGAGGTTCCAACTTGCTCATTTTGATTGCAGACAGATAGATTGCAACTTTTATTCTTTAACCATGGGACTGGATATGTACGGGAACAACCGCCTCTAACCAAGACGGAACACTGTCCAATATTGTTTGATGCTTTGCCAGAGATGACGAGGAGCCAGCGATGAATCGGCCAACTAACGAGGGATCAACAAACCAGGGCCAAATAACAATCAAAATCAAAGCAATTGCCCCAACCTTCACAGACCCTCGCATGTTTGAAGCTTGCCAGTTATGGATGATTCCCCAATTACCTTCCTTCCAGGCTTCCATATCCCAACAAAATTAGAGCAAACAAGAACCGAATTTCGGCAGAGAATTCAAACATCAACGCATCATTAGAGGTGACCGCAACAAAAAAGAGTTCCAAAATGCAGTTAAGCATTACCAGGGAAAAGGTATTCAGAGTGATACACTGAAAGTAAACACATGGAAATTAAGTTTTCCCAGCTTCTCGTTGCTGCTTCCACTAAGATCTCCTCTGCCCTCCTTATGTTTTAGGCAGAAAAGATGAAGTGGAAGCAGCAAAAAGAAGCTATAAGAAATGGGATTTTCCACCAAAGTAAAACACTACATCAACAATCCAACTACCTTCACTACTACCAGCCAAGTATTTACAAGGTAGGTAGTCTTGGTTCTTATTATTAGTCTTACCTGCTGCTGCTTCCTTCAAAAACCCCCCACCGACTACCAGCAACCAACCGCTGGTTCAGTCTCAAACCCTGTGTTGTTCATGTCCGCCTTTGATTTCAGCCACCTTGACTTGTAGCTTTTGGCTTTCTGAGGAGCGAATAGCTCAAGTGCTCCAACAACACACTTGTGGTATGAAAAGTCCTCCACGCTTCCGTCCTTCCTTTCCAGCAGAAAGCAACGAGCATCTTCGTGTATCGGGTGATGACCCACCTGAAAAAAAGGCGATTATCAACTACACTTGTTGAAGCAAATGATTTGTTGGCAAGTTGGGTAGGGGTTGATTTTGTCCCTAAATCAACTTTTATACAACAGTTTATGTTTTCAATTGAAGTACGATTCAAGTAATTTTACTTGCCTTTATGTTCAACACTCCAGGTCCGATCTTATCTTTACTTTTAGGATGAAAATGTAAAGCTGTCTTCAACATTTTCTTGTCCACATCGTCCAACTCTTCATCAATAGAGTACCTGAATCAAGATATTCAGACAGGTCACAAGATTTATCTTCATCGATGGAGTACATATATGAATGGAGCAACTAATACCTTTTTTTATGAAAGAATGAAAAAAAATACTTTCCAGAAAATCTACAACAACAAATGTACTCGTGAAGCATTGGAATGAACACACATGATTCAAGAACCAGTAAAGAAGTTCAGAGACGTGTATATTTTCTCTATATAGCAGACCTTAAAAATCTCATCTATAATAACCATAACCTTCCAACTAAAAAAAAAAACCCCCACAACCACAGGGTCAAGAATACCTATTTTAAAAGATTTGCTTACTTGTTTAGCATGCTCCTCAGCGTCTGAGACAGCTTCTTTATGTCATTCAACGTGATGTGCGCTTCCAACAATGCCTTGCTTATTCCCAGGTTTCTGAACCGTTCTTTACTAGGCAACTCTTTCAGACGCATAGCACCACATTTATCAGTTACGATCTCATAGCCATCAGGCACCTTGGGCTTCATTTTTCGCATATGGAAACTCTTGTTGCACGCCAGCAGACTGCATACATCCGCCGGCTTTTCTATTTCATGCTCCTGTACATGAAAAATGGACGAGTTTTCTTCTTTATTAAAAATATCCACTCTGGACCTAATCCGGTGAAAGATCAAAGGAGGAAAGGTTGGTGTGGCTAATGGGATCAGTAAAGGTTGGTGCGGCTAATGGGATCAGTTTCTTTAGCAGCAAATTATTGTTTCCTCCGCTTATTCCTTGATATCAATTCAAAGGAAAAGCGGGTAATGTGATCAAAAAAGGTTTGGCAATATCCATCATACCTTTGATGAATACATAATCTCAAATTTGGAACCCGTGCCCAAAGGAGGAACCTTCCCCCATGCCAAGGAATCAAGACTCCCTTGAAGTGGGTCAGCAGCTCCCGCTTTAGCAGCTTTGATGAAGGACCCACCCGGACTCTGCAACAATTTGAAGATGTATAATTTAGCAACAAAATAGAGGTATGCAACTGTAATCTTGAAAACTATGCTGATGATCTATCCTGTTAAAAGTAGGCATATTTCAGGCACAAGTATGTATTCTTGGGCAAGGACTTCCGTGATACAACACAGCATATAACGTGCCGTGTGCGGCAACTGCTTTAGCATATGCCTCAGGATTCCATGGAATGTAATGAGATATTAGATCATCCAAATCTGGAAAATATTGAGAACCTGTGTACGAATTCAAGTAGTTCAGATATTCGAAAGAGTTCAGAAATTTGATGCACTCACAGAAAAGCATGCTAGCATAAAGGGAGATGACACGGACATGTTTTGTTTTTGTCGTGCCATCCCCTTGGCACTTAGTCCAACAAATTCTCCCGTCACAGATAAACAATCCGCTACAAGCATCAAATGCTGTGGAAGAACAGTCTTGCCCACATCATTCACCGCAGACTTCAAATGCTGAAATTAAAGATGTGCAATGTTAGAGATATTGTCTATGACGTAAGAGTAAACAAATCTTACCAGGATTGAAACAAGTTAAAATTAACTCACCCCCACAAAGTGTTTCCAAGAAGCATCAATCCCATACTGAGTAAAGAGATCATGCATATCATCAGGATGACTTCTTGTCCAATCAATCAACTCCATTATGGGAAGACAACTGTCCATCAATAGATTCCATAATCTTGTCGCCCTAACCTGTGTTGAAAGGAAAACCTTCAAATAGAGTTCACCAGAGATAATGTTTCTGCTTTTGGGAGCCTTTGATTCATCAGTCTCATCGTTCCATAGTATATCAACCTTCTTGACCTCCATTCGTCCTACACGATGTTCCACATATAGAAGTAATTTTATTAGTAGGAATCACCAAGAAAAAAACTTCAACGTGATGAAAGGGGAAATGAAGCAACATGATTAAAAAGCAAACGGATAAACAAATATGGCAATTTACATTAATCATGGGGTCCGACATTCTAAGTGCATAATCATTGCTCTAAAAAATGGAAACATAACCAGTACTGCAGGTATTAGTCCATGAAATTGTAGGTAGTGGGGCACAGTAATCATAAGAGAAAGTAGAAACTATTTGTGTATTCTAAAAGCAAACACATAAGAAACGACGTTCTTTTCTTTTCCATTGATGGCGGATTAAAGAAGGTCAGGAATCAACACATCTCTAAGGCTCTAACTGCATCAAGAAACATTAAAACAAAAAACAAACAGTGTAATCAACTAAAAGGAGAGGTCGAGCATTATGAACCTTTGATGACCGATTGAAGAAGGCCAGGAAGCAGCTCATCTCTAACTCTATCAAGCTCGAAGGGATTACTCTTGGAACTTTCAATAATGTAAGCAGTGAGGCAGAAAGTGGCTTTCATTTCCATATCATCTAGCAAACAGTCCCTCCTATCATCATATGGGCAAATGTTAATTAATTAAGTCACTTCATAGAAATTTGAAGTTACACAATCATACCAAAAATATATGGAAATACATGTTCAGAATAGTAGCAACTAGAAACATAGAATAATCGACAATTCAATCCACGAATAACTCGTAATCCAATAAAAATATCAAGTTAAGAAAAGAAGAAAGAAGCTCAAAGTCTCACTTGACTTCTATATGCAGCTTCAGGAGAGAAGCAGCCGAACACTTTTTGTGCAGGGCGTCTATTATGGAATGAACTTTAAGCCTTCTCCTCTTGACGGTATCCTGAGAGTTCATAATAAATTATCAAAATATCTAACTGCCTTTATAGACTCATTATGCATTAATTGAAATTTTTTTCAATCAAGTTCATATTTACATTAAAAAAAAAGGTTAGAAAATCATAATTATCCAAGAAAACTACCTTGCATATATGGAAATGACAAACCCAAGGACTCAAAATCAAAGCTGGAGTTGGAGAAGGAGGCTCTGTAGAGTACCTAGAATCACGTAAATTTTCGACAAATATGAGGACCGTTTGTTTTACAACTTAAGTATGAAAAGCAAGAAAGAAATTCACTCAGTAAATAAAGGAACTTACTCTATCATGACTTTGGAGACAATGTCTTTAAAAACTAGGCCTTCCAAGTGATTCTTAACCTCCAACGCAGCATACTCAAAACCATGTCTTACTCTTCTGAGTTTCTTGGACAAATATAATGTCACGGTCTTGTTGGTATTGCTTCTTTTAAGACCACTCTCCAGTACTTTCTGCACAATTGAGTTAGGTCAGACAATATATTATTTGAAGCACAAAATATGAATAATTATAAAGCTTTGCACTAAACAAATCAGAGAGAGTAATTTGAGCTAACCTTCAGGTTAAACAAAGGCGAAGGTTCAAGCACACTAACAGGTTGATCTAATGCACTATATGCAGCTTCAGAGATGGCACACGCCGCCAATGAACCTACCGGTTGACCCCCAACTGCATTACCATAATATGTGTCCTCAGAACTCAAAGAAGTCTCCTCGCTCTCATAAGAAAACTGAAAGAGCTGATTAACATAGGCACTTCTGACAGTTCCATCATATGCAGCATGCAGATCACGCATAAAAAATGTTAGCCTTCTATTCAGGGTGCCAGGAACATCGGCATTTTCTCTGAAAGAACTGTCACGGCTTGTCACTGAATGAACGAAGCATTCCAGAGGATTCAACCCACCAAGGAAAGAACTCTCGACCACAGCATATGGGATGAAAGACTTGGTACAATCAAGGGTGTCTTCATCAATAGAACTCGAACCCTGGTCCTTGGAGTTATTCCATGCTTCACAAGACAGCTTGTGCGGAAGTTTGAAAGACAAGGGAACCATTGAATGCTGCAACCCAATAGACATTGCCTGCTGAACAATCTTTGCAAGGCTGCTTCTACTTCCTGCCTTCACCATAGAAAGTACAGAATTATCTCTACCAGCATACTGGTACATGAGATTCTGAATATCCCGAAATACTTGCTTGAAGGCACTTACAGACACTCGACACATAGCTGAAGACTTTTGCTTATCATAGCACATTTTCTCCACTTCAAGACACATCTTTCCATCAACTGATTGATTTTCATCTGCAGCAGGTGTCAGATAATCTACTAGAGATTCCACCATCAGCTGCTTTACCAGACAAGTCCTCTCTGCTTCTTGTAAACCACAGTGAACTTCGTCAATCATATTCTTGTGGGAGAGCTCGTCAGAACAAAGATAAAGGTCAAAGAGGGACACGCTCAATCCTCTCAAAGACAGCCACTCGCACAAGACTTGTTGTGCAGAATGTAGGTAGTCTAGTGACTTGCCTTTGCAGTGTTTGATGAGGGCTTCAAAAAGGTTCCCATCAGCATCTCCCCGCAACCATGATGATCCCAAAGGACACGACACTATCTCCCCTTTAGTAATATGAACACCCTTCGGTGAAGGACAAAATTCAAAGTCTTCCGGCAAAAGCATACCAAATACTTGTTTGCCAGAGCAAAGTTGAGATTTGGTGAATGGCGCTTTCACAATAACAGGTGACTCTGCCTTGCGTAGGGAGAACATTTCTAATTGCTGCACTTGAAATGAGTCCAAAAAGGTTCCATCTTCAACGAGCAAATGAGCAGCAGTCAAGCTGTCATGCGTCAGATAGAGAAGATTCTTACCATTCTGGCCATTTGTCAGTTGCTTATCCAAGGCCACTAGCTCTATAAGCTCTACTCTGCTCTCAACTGACTGGGGAATAAATCCATGAAGGCAGTCTCCATCAAAGTCCCCACACAAAGGAGCACAAATAATCGGGTTTATGCTAACAACATAATCAACCCAGACGTCAGACTTGGTCGAAACTTTTAGTTTTGGATCATCAATTGATATGATCTTCACATTTAAGCCAAGCAGGGAATGCTGATGAATAGACGGAGGCCGATTTACAAGTATGATATCACCATCAACCAGAGGCCTACGTATTACATCTCCAATCTGGAGCTGCTCCATTTCAGAAACACGAACTAGCTCTCCTTTCCTGCGAACATGAATCTGTCCCTTCTCAAAAAGTAAAGAGCTACAAACCTCAGATAACTTTTCCCAGTTCCAGAAGTTCAAATTATCGGATATCTGCATCCTTTCAGCAATATATGAGGGAATACCGATTTCATTAAGCTTCAGATTGGGATCGCCCGTTATCACAGTGCGGAATATGTGGTCGCTTCGTTTCGTGAGGATAACCTCCTTCATCCATTTTGAACAAGACGCACTGAAGGCAGCATCCTTGTTTGCAAGTAGAGTGAACTCATTCGGCTGCTTCCCTAGATGTAACTACAATAACAAACACTATCTTAAGCACACAAGAAAGTCCAAAAGAAAAGAAAAGTTGAGAAATGGAGTAAAGATTCCAACCTTGGACAATTTTAAGTAGTCCGTGAAACGAAAGACTAGTTCACTGGATCCCTTGCACCCAACCACCTTTTTCGCGGCCCTTGTGCGGTCATCCTACATTCAAGAAAACACCAGCATTGCTAGAATAAGCAGAAGACCCAAGGACACTGCAAGGATAAGAAAGATAGTGCTAGAAGAAGAGATCACTAACAAAAACCAGCTTTTGTCCATTGGACAAGGGATGCATAAATTCCGTCACACGGTGAAAATTTGGTGTCACGAGGAAGTTGCGGAGAAATAATGTCTCTGTGCTGGATACAGAAGCTTTAAACAACTTTGGGTTGACTTTCTTCAATATCCCATGAATCTACAAAACGGAAAGAAAATAATTAGTTTTAAACACCTTATGCAAGAAGTAATTCATTCAAAGACAAACGGGGATCACTGTCAATACTGTTGCCAGGAGGAATATGATATATATACATACCTGATTGGGTGTAAGAACTCTTTTGGTCGTTTTATTTCCATCCTCTGATTGGCTCATATCCTTGGGTATAAAATCCCAATAACCGTCTGGTAAAATGGGTTCAAAAAGTCTGTTTGGTACTTTTTCTTTCACCTCAACCGTAACTTCTGGATTCCCAAACACTTCATTAGATGATAGTTTGAATTTCACCGTTGGATAGGTTTTCCCCTGCAAATTGAACAACCAAAATCTATAGGAAGAGAACAAGTAGAAACTGGATTTTACATTATTACGATCTAAATGAAAATAAACACCCAACTTACTTGACAGTATTTGCAAGCATTCAGCATCTCCAAAAGACTTGCAGCCTAAAACACAAAAACAACGCTATTAGGCACCCTTAAACCTTTCGGATTTGCCATACCAAATAAAGTTTCACAATTAACCACCAAAACAAACCTTTCGCCTTGAATTTTGCTGACTGGATTTACACCATGGACATATTTTGTTCAAAATATTAACAGCTTCCGAAATATAATACGGATGAAGCACACGATTGTGAAGTTTGATATAGCCAAAATGACCTGGAGGAAAGATGACAAAGGTGTTTATAAAACGAAAGTAGTATTTATATACAAGATATTTTAAATTTTAATTTTAATTGATACTTCATTTTGCACCTTCACATTGTTTAGTAGTTTTGGCACCACAGGTGGGGCATTCAGAAGTAGGATTAGGCAGTCCCAACCTAGGATCAGTAACATCATTGGGCCCTTCAATTGATAGTACTGCGAGTTTCTCCTGAAATGCAGAAAACCCATAAATGAATTAGAATGACGGAAGTACATAAACATTACATTATAAAAGATATGAAGAAAGTAAGAAAAGCATGGAAAAGAGAAAGCATAATAACTAGGAGGGAAAGGACTAAACAGTTTCTTAAATGCAACAAGAATAACTTACATCCACATTTAGATAAAAAATAATAACTATAAACATGATAAAGAAAGCTTACGGCGTCCGATTCTCTTAAGATGCCAAACGTGATGCCAGTCAGAACACCAGTAGGCACTTGTGTCTCCTGGATTGTTTCATTGGTAACGGCTTTGTCAATGGATTTATCCATGGTGCCCGTCACTATAATACTTGAGTCAAACCTATCAAGTAATCCAAAAAAGGCATTTTATATAGTTAGCAAAGTGAACAAAGTTTGGCAGAACCAGTGAACCGAAAAGGAATTTTATGAATTTAACTTCCCGAACAATTTTCTCTACATTTAGAGCTTTTTTTTAGGGTCCTATTAATGATTTAGCATAAACGGTGAACAAAGATTTGACTAGAAACAAGGAAAATGTTAGTTATTTACAAACCACCCACAACAAAAACATCACATCTTTATTTAGGAACAGAGTAAATAAAACTAGTTATAAATATCTCAGTGTAAAGTCATTACTGTCTCTTCTTGGAAAAAACTTCTATCCCATTATTTCACAGTTCTAGCTTGTGAAAAATCTTTCACGTAGGATATAATCGACAAATTATTCATGTATCCCCCATGTCAATCAAAGTTCGGCATATTCCTAGTTTTGTTGAAATGTAGTAAACAGCTTTAAGGGCCTCATATTTTTCTTGGATAGATTATAAACCGTGAACAACAACATACTAGACCCAAAATCGTATCAATTTTACTGGAAAAATTCAAACCACTTCTTATTAAGTCCATGTGGAAGTAACAGCAGAATCTTAACAAGTGGAATGCAAAATAATAAATGCAACGACCTTATTAAGTAATCAACAGACCATTTTTTAAATCAACACGCCCCATTTTTTTAGTAAAAGGCGAAAGAACAGTTCGCCTTGTGCTTACTGCATGGCTGCGTAACAATCCACATTTTGTAACACCATAAAGACGGACAAAATACAAAATAGCGGGCATGAAGAAGTTAGAAAGTACTAATCAAGTGGAAGTACAGACAATGTGAATCTTAACAAGCGCCCTGCCCAGCTGTATCATGGATGTATGTCATCAACTCCATGAGCCATGAAAAAACCTGCAAATGTTCCCAAAGACCATTAAAGTGATATGTGCCTGAAAGTCATTTTATTGTAAAAGAAACAGATTTGCATTTGAGTGGGCTATTTGATATAAAAATGAGCAACAACAACCAAATTACAGTTAAAAGGTGCTTCTGCAAAAGAAGATCATTCCACAAACTTCCTGCTTTCACCACAGAACTGATACACATTTACAGCTTCCTTGAAGCAGAAATCAACATTCATAACAGCAAAGCTCCCAACAAAAACAGACAAAAAAATCTTGACACCTTAACTTCATCTTATTGTTTCCAAAATCACTAACAATTCATCCAGCAGGTATCATAAAAGCCGTTATCGCTTCCAAAATTAACCCTCACTCATTACAATGCAGCTCAGAAAAGAGTTGAAGCCCAGAGAATTAATCAGACCATAGCAACAAACCCAGACAAGGACATACTCTAAAGCTTATCAAACTTGGTCATCTAAGGCACAGAAAAATCTTTGATCCCATAAATCAGGACTCTTGAAAACATATCCAGAAATCTGCATACCAATTGTTCGGCAATCAAAATTTGTAGCATCAGAATTCCACTGCTTCACCAGCTTCATCCAACAACTCAAAAAGAATTGGGCATCACCATAACTTAACCAAAAAATAATGGATGATCATGCATCATGATGCTCTTTTGAAGAAGGGATTAAGATATAAAAACATATATAACAGGACTAAAGGATATAACCCTGGGAAATTAGGTAGACCGTTAATCCATGTCTAGAAAGAAAACAGAAAATGCTATTAAATAGATGAGATAGAAAATGGCTCAAAGTTGGGGGTTTTGAATGGAATAAAGAAGAAGATTCTGATTTAATGGAGGAGGGTTTTGCCACCACTGAAATGGAACAAAAACCCCCAACTTGCTAAGACACAGTAACCAATAAAACATGCAAAGCATCAAAGACACAGAAAGGTCTTAAATCACCCTCTAAATCCAAATTGATGAACGCCCTATTTTGATCGGTGATCAAACCATCAAAGAACCCAAGAAAAGTAGAAAACAAGAACAAAAGCATTCAATTACAAGGTCTTAAATCCAACCTAACAAGCAGAACCTACATTGATCAAAAGCTGACACCAACACCAAACAAAAACCCACATTGATCAAACAAGCAAAAAAAGCTGACATAAAAAAGGAAACAGACTCCGGCATTGCGAAAACTCCCCGAATCCCCAAACACCGAAGCCCAAAATTCGTACAATCAACTACAGCAATTCAACAGTAAAACAGAAAACAAAATCAACCGACTCATGAAGCGACATGAAGCCAGTAGAGAGGAGGATGAGAAGGAGAAAAACGGGGCAAAAAGAGAAAAAAGATCGAAACTTTATGATACCTTTTAGCCTCAGTTACAGAGCAACGATCGTTTCTGTGGGATTTGAGTGATGACTGACCGTGCTCCGGTCCGCAACGCAAAGGTAGAGGAGAAAGAACAGAAAAAGAGGGAGACGTGAGGGAGGGTAGAAAAAGGGGGACTCCGTAATCAAGGTCAGAATTTATAACGCTAAACCCCACTTAAATATTCCTTCTTGACTACTTGTGTTTGGATTTTGGAATATGGATTTGGGATGGGTGAGTGAGACTGTGAGAGTATACACAGTAACACACGGTGGGGGGAAAGAGAGAGAGGGGTTGATGAGTGAGGGGAGAGCGCCGCCGTTAGGAAGTAGAGTGGAGGAGGACACCAAAGCGACGTCGCGCCGAGTTCAAGACGTTGGATTTTGCAAGTACAAAGCTTCGAGTTTATTTAGAGAACAGGGGAGGGGTTCCAGTTGGTCAAAAAGGGTGCTCTTTTTTGGAGTTATTTACGGTTATGCCATTCATTATTTTTCTCCCAGCTAACTTTACGTCATTAATATACACGCAATCGCATGGTAACTTCATGAAATAGGCAATATCTGCATATGCATATCTACCCCAACCAAAACCATAATTATTTCCTCACGGGTGAAAATTATTGCGTTTTATTTATTTTAATTTTAGTACCCCAACTTTGTGCCATTTTTTATACTTCATCTATCTCGTAATTTAACTCGCTTTAGGTATTTACACACTTATTAAGGTGCATTAAGGAAAAATTGACAAAAATAATACCAAGTATCAACTTTTGGCCAAAAATAATACGAACTTTGAAATTGACAGTTTCATATACGAACTATCGCCATATTAACCAAAAATAATACATATGTGTATTCCGGTGAACTTTCTGACCAAATACGTCACGTGGATGCCGGAAAACACACATGACATAAATTTTTGTCACGTTGCCAAACTTGTAAGTTTTGTCATGTCATAAATTTATTTTTCATTTTTTTTTAAAAAAAAAAGCAAAATTAAACAAATAGGCAAATAGCTACAGTACGTACATTTCGATGCTTATAAATCGTCTACATCCATCACAACTTCTTTAAATATTTCCATGCTCGGAAAGCGCAATCGTCTATAAGCATCGAAAGGTACGTACTGTAGCTATTTGCCTATTTGTTTAATTATTTTTTTTTTTTAAAAAATGAAAAATAAATTTATGACATGGCAAAACTTACAAGTTTGGTGAGGTGACAAAAATTTATGGCATATGTGTTTTCTGGCGTCCACGTGACGTATTTGGTCGGAAAGTTCAACGGAATACACATATGTATTATTTTTGGTTAATAGGGCGATAGTTCGTATATGAAACTGTCAATTTCAAAGTTCGTATTATTTTTGGCCAAAAGTTGATACTTGGTATTATTTTTGTCCATTTTTCCGTGCATTAAAGATATATATTTTTATTTATTTTTTTACTGTAAAAAAGTTTGAATGGTTGATTGGATGATAAAGAATAATTATTTTTTCATTGGGAAGAAAAATTATACGTAGAAAATTAAAATATGGCATAGTTAGTGGCATTAAAATATTTTATAAATACAAAACGATATGTATTTTAATACAACCAAACTATTTCAATGCCCACACCCTGTGCAGTTCTTTTTAAATATTAATATATTTGATATTAGAATTGTATAAAAAATATATTTATAATTGAACACACTATACATTACTAAAGTACGATATTGAAATAAATAGGTCATAAAACATAATCATTATATATATCTAGAAAAATAAATAAATAATACCGTCGAAGAGATAAGGTGTTAGGGCCAACAAAATCTGAAATATTTAAGATTTTCAATAGGGCATCTATAGAGCGGTCATGCTTGGACTTCTCGGAGATTTGCTAGAAGAAGATTATTTTATAGTTATCAACATGTCTAATATCTAGAGTCTCAGGTGAGAGTATATATATGACAAAAAAAAAAAAGAGTCTCATGTGGGAGATCGAGATTCCCATCATTGACTATCATCTCCTCTCTTGTTCCTTCTTGGAGGTGGTTTGGGGCCATGTCCTCCGTTGTGGCAATTCAGTGGCTGATCGAGTTGCCTCACTATTGCATTTTGTTGATGATTTCTCTGGTTTCTTACATCCCACCTTCAAGGATCTCATCTTCAATTATGCTATTGGGAGATGATCTTGGCAAAGATCACGTCCCAAAACCCTTTCCTATTTAATTTTTTTTAAAAAAATAAATTTAAACGAAGATTAATAGGGAGAATACACATTTATTGTATCAAATCAAAATTAATAAAATTTGTGACCAATCTTTGAGTTAGTTATAGTAAATATAATCCTAATTTAGTGGGCCCAATTAATTTTTTTTTTTTAAATTTACCTCATTGATGGGAGATATAAATATGAAAAGTAAAGCGGTCACTTACATGTGTCGATATAGTGAGAATACGTGAGTGGACAAATTTCCATATATTGAAGTACCTATACAAAATAATGAAAATAGGTTATAAACGACCAGGCATATTATCAAATTGTGAGAATATATATTTATAGTTTATTTGGCTGAATTATCATTTTACGTGAATGTGTCTTGTGAATGCATATAAATATATATTCTCAGAAGATACATGAAAACACCCTATTGAGAACACAAAAATTTTAACAAATAAACTACCAACTACCTATATATACATCACCCACATAAAGAAGATACTATGATCAAGCAGAAACAGAAGAATAATATGAGTATATAGGATCGATGTGATGGTGTGTAGAGGAAGCTAAAACCCTAAAAATTCGAACAGATAAAGTATAAATAATTTTTTGATATTGTAAAAATAAATATGATTTTATTTTGATTTTATCCATTGAATATCTAAACCAACCAATAACTAAATCTATAATATCTCAACTAATTTCGAAATTATAAGGAATTAAAAGAAAATCCAAAAAATCAAGAAAATGACACGTAGGATATGCAGTTTAATTACTAACAAAAAATCCAAACTTAATTAATTAACTAAAATTCTTACATTAAAGGAGAAAACGTCACATGGGTTAGGCGACTTCTCCTTTAGTATTATATATTAATTAGTCTAAAATGACTTAAATTTTTAGACAAATGGAGTCTTAATTAATGTATTTTATATTAAAAATTATATATATATATATATAATTATTTGTAATTAAATTTTAAATCCTCCCTATAATATAGATATTGTTAAAACTTAAATATTTTTATTTAGAGACAAAACTTATCATATAAATTTAAATAAATTTGATATTAACCATCGTTCAACTATTTTTTTCTCATTGTGCGTAATTATTTAGGGGTTGTTTGGTACTAATATGTGTATATCGGGTATTCGTATAAGTATCACTCATACTCATATCTATGTTTGGTAAATGGGTATATCAAAATCTTGATATCAAAGGTGATATCTCCATATACATATTCCTTCTATTTAGGCCATTTTTCCATATCTCCAAAATTTGGGAGATATCAAATTTATTTATTTTTCTTCAATGCTTCATCTTCTTCCCCTTCTCCTCCCCCTTCTCCTCCATCTGCCACCTCATTTCTTCTTCCATTCACGCCTCCATCTGCAACGGAGACGACGCCAATGGCTACTGAACTAACTGGGAGGGTGGCTAGGGCTTCGAATCAATCACGAAGATGAGGACAGTGGATGGTGGGTGGGCCAACAAGTCCGATTAGGGTTTCGAAGATCACGGTGATGGGTGGTGCGACTGCACAGGCGGCAACGACAGTGTAGAAGGACAAGAATCTTGGAGGTTCACACGGCAGAGGAGAAGAAATTGAGCGTCAATTATTCGGATTCTTCCTGGTCGCGTTTTGGGAGAGAGATGGGATTGGGCTTATGGGTTTAAAATTTGATATTCATATGTGATATAATTACCTAACAAATAGGATATTAGATATGAGATATTAAATTTGATACTCATATCTTTGATATTGATATCTAATTTCCATAATCTACACCAAACAGACCCTTATAACGAATAACGATTTTTCTATCCTATGCCCAAAGAGGCATAGGATAAGACCCTCAATTTAGATAAAATAAAATAAAATAAAATTGTAATTAGTTTAGCCTTTTTTTAATTAGATTTTTAGGGTCGCTTGCCTTTTTAGTAGGGAAATTTTTCCAATTGAGGGTCTAATCTAGAGCTGGCAATTCTTGATCCGACCCAAGAAACCCGACCGACTCTCCCGAACCGAAACCCGACCGAACCCGAAAATTTGGCGTTATGCATAACCCGAACCCGAAATCGAGCCCGACCAATGTTGATCTGAAACCCGAATTGACCCGAATACAGACAAACCCGACTCAACCCGGACCCGACCTGAATTCCAACCCGACTCGAATTTCAACCCGACCCGACTCCCAACTAACCCGACTCCCAACCCGACCCGAATATCCTTGAATATATATATATATATATATATATATATATATATATATATATATATATATATATATATATATAATACATTTATACTATAAAAAAAATTACTATAATCCATTATCGAGCTATTGATAGTTAATGCTATTTCTAAACAAAATAAAAATTTCATTGATCAAAATGAAAACTTAAAACCATTAGTGTATAAATTGCATTCCCTCTAAATAGATTTCATTTCTTTCCTCATCAAATTTGATTCCCTCTCAATAAATTTCATTCTTTCCCTCCTCAAATTTCATCTCTCCTATATTTTTCTCACTTCCTTCCCCAAATTTATAAATTTCATTCCTCCCCTCAAATTCTATCCCTCCTATATTTTCATCCCCTCCTCAAATTCTATCCCTCCTATATTTTCTCCATTCCCTCCTCAAATTTGATTATCTCTCAATAAATTTCATTCATTCCATCCTCAAATTTCATTCCCTCTCAATAAATTTTCATTCCCTCTTATTTTCATTTCCTCATATTTTATGAAATTTCTTTTGTAATGAATAATCTAATTAACAAAAATAAAATTCGACGAGACAAAAATAAAATTTTACTTATGTAATAATCTATTTAACAAAAATAAAGTGATCGATCAAATCATTTGTAATGAATAAAATATAAAATCATAACTTTATTTAGACGTAAAAGATAATGATTTGTATTGAATAAAATATGAAATTATGAATTATGAATATATGATAGTTTTATAAGTAGTATTCATAATTTTATATTTTTATATTACCTTGTTTTCCAAAAATTTGATGAGGGATGAAGGGAATACGTTAAATGCATAGAATATTATAATTCATCGAATAATTGGAGATGAATTTATATATGAGGATTAAGGTAATCTTGTTTAGTTATTTTCATATAGGCAATAATTTCTTTACTTTATCAGTATTTAAGATTAACTCACAAAAGAGTCGGTATACTAGATTACCCAAAACTCCAAAAGTCATCAACTCATAGTATATTCATATAGATTGATGTAAATCATTACTCGTTTACTCATTTAATGATGAATGATCGACTTTAATTCAAAATTCTCATTTCGCACTAATAAAAGAAGAGTACAATGAGGATATTATAACTTGAATCATATACGTAGTGAAATTTCTTTTGAAAACTACTTTTTGAAAGACACAAATAACAATCACACAAATAACATGAATTATCTTTTAGATAGGGAATTAAGTATGATTTTGATAACAATATATTACAAAATTTCAATGAAATTAATGATGAATAGAATGAGTTTAGTCAGCTTACGAGCCAATGAGTAGATTATTTATTGAATCATATTTAATTTTACTAAAAATACTTTTTGAAATACATAAATAACATGAATTACATATTTAATTTAATAAAATTGATTACCCGAAAGTCTCGAACGAACATGATTCAACAAATTCAACCCAAAAAATTAAAAGTTTGAAACAAACGTAGACCCGCTTCTACTTGAAACCTAAATGAGACCGACCCGAAACCGGAACAAGACCGACCCAATTCTGACCGAAAACCTGAATGGGTCCAACCCGATTTTGACCGAAATCCGACCAATCTGAATTTTATTTTGACCGAATCCGACCCGACCCGACCCGACCAAGCCCGACAAAGAAATTTTGACCGAGTTGACCCGACTCATCAGTGACCCGACCCGAATGTGATCGATTCGAACTCGATCGGATGACCCGAATTGCCAGCTCTAGTCTTATCCTATGCCCTTAGGGTATAAGATAGAAAAATCGATCTAATAATTAGATAGATTAGATGAGAAGAGATTAGTTAGATAGATTAGATAATTACATATTGCATTTTAATAAATAAAATATTACACTGTATTTTCTTTCAAAATTTGTAATTTTGTAATTTTAGAGAGATGGAAAGAATGAATGTTTTATTTTTTTTAAATAAAAAATAATGGGACCCATCTAAAAGGTCAAAACACTTACAATTTATATGTATAATGCTTTATATGTATAATGTTTCATATTTCATCGAATAATGTTTCACATTTCATCTTTCATCGGATAAATGTAACCGTCACATATTCCTATCCAAAAATTTATAAATTCTACCAAATAATGCACCGGAATTAATTGAATAATAACGAAATTTGTACTAAACGTTTCATAATTGATATGTTGAGATTAAAAAAAACAATTTGGCTTATCTAAAAGAATTATCATTAGAAATTCACCGAATAATAGTTGTATTCTATTGAATAATTTCAGTGTATAGCCATGTAAGTGAGCGAGAGAGAGAGAGAGAGAGGTGAAATAGAAACGTGCGGACTGAGAGGAGAGAGAGATCAGTGAGGGGGGAAAAGATTCTTTCAATTAAATTGTACGTTTTAGAGAAAACAAATTGCAGAAGGAAGGGTCTAGGGGTTTATTTGAAGGATCACGTGTAAGCAGTAAGTTGTAACTGGACAATCATATTCGATACACATGTCACAAATTGTATTTAACTGGACAAGATTTTAATTATAAAAAACAGAGCATAACGACATGCAATCTAATGGAATCGAATGGAGAAGATTTATGGGAGAAGCAGATTCACCATAATGACATATTTTTTTATGTGTGACCAATTATAATATTTACCCATATTTGGATGCCGTGATTTCGTTCTCTCCGGTCGACACTACTATGCTTTACCCATATTGGAATCGAATGGAGAAGAGTGATAGTCAAGAGCAACAGGGAGGGGGCATAAACATAATTATAATTAAATGTTAAGTTTAAGAGAAAAACCATTGAAAAAGAAGAAAGTGGATGGAGGTGAATTTGTAGACCGACATGTAAGCGCTTAGTTGTAACTGGACACGTAATGAACACAACAGGACACATATTGAAATATACTGGACACGATATCTCGGAGACAGATACACTTGCATTAAACAAATACAACACAGGAGCAAACATTTAAAAGACATTAGCAAAGAGTAGCAACATAGAAGACATTGAAATCAAAATTTACGGTAACAAGAAGCGAAATTGCGGTTGCGTCGTGAATCTGTATCCATCCCGGTCGAAGTGTGGGGGCATATTGCGGGCACGATGATCAGTCGTCTCGTCGCTTAGTGTGAAGTTGACCGTGAATGTTCGGTCATTTCCATAACCGGACACACGAACAATTCTGCCGGACCAATACCCATCGTTGTCGCAGCAGTCGACACGGTCTTCGGGCATGTAGGCGTCCTACAAAATACAAGGTGGTCGAGGACGAATTCGTTGAACCGAGATGATCTCCCTCAGCATCTCTCTTCTGTTGTTGCGTAGGAGGGTCACATATTCGACCTCCTAGTGGCTAGGGTCTAGTTTGCGTACAAGGGTCGCCTCGTAGAACACCCCGAGCATCCCAGCCTCACCGCCAACGATCTCTACTATTTGATTTCGTCGGTATGGCGGCGACGACATTGGTTCTGCATAAATTAACAAAAATATGGTAGTATAATGATACAAATGAAACTGAAATCTACACAAATGAAATGATCGACAAACCTCCATCATCCGATTCGTCGGATGATATAACGATGGGGACAGGTCGGGGAGGGAGGCCAGATGAGGAGACGCGGTGGTGTGACGAGGATGCCATTTCGTTGAAGGGTTGTTGGAGAGGTTCTTAAATGACAATGGGGATTTAACTTCACTAATTTGTGGGGAGTATGGATGGTGAATGGTTATCATATATAAGTGGGGTGTATGGGAAATACAACACTGTTCAGCATGTGACCATTGAGACATTAAATTGCATTGTTTTGTTGTTGTCTACAATTAACATGGCAGTGTTCAGGTATATATAGGGCTGATATACGAGCTAACGAGCTCGAGTAGTGGGTGTTCAAGCTTGGCTCGTTTACAAACGAGCCGATCTCGAGCTCGAGCTCGAGCCTCATTTTCTCGAGCCGAGCCGAGTCGAGCTCGAGCTACTCACAAAATGTAGATATGTGATTCAAAGTGAATGGAGTCCAAAAGGCAAAGCGGCCGACAGACTCTTTAGAAGAAGAGGTTAAATAAAACCTAAGGACAGAACTGTAATTTCACCTACGAAATGAGATATACGCCCTATTTACAAGGGGTTAAATAAAACCTATTTACACGGGGTTAAATAAAACATAGGGGGAGAACTGTAATTTCACCCATAAAATGAGCTATACGAGCTACTCGAGCCGAGCTCGAGCTCATAATTCTGCTCAAGCTTGGCTCATATTTAATTCGAGCGAGCCCGAGTCGAGCTTTTTCCGAGCCGAGCTCGAGCTACTCAACTCAAGTAACAGTCCTAGGTATATACATGACACATGTCTTTTCTGACATGACAGCAATGACGGGGATTTACTACTTGTCGTTAAACGATACATGGCACTCGTAAAAATCAACTCCCTGGTCAATGATTCCCCACTAGGCATCCAACAGTTTTCTGCTGGACATATTTTCAAGGGGTTTCATTCAATGTTTGAACTTCGTATAAAAATAGGTTTCCCACTCACACTTCATACTCATAAAATGCAAAACCGTAGGAAAAAAAATTCAAACCACTAAATACAAGCTGAAACCATATGAAGTTAAAAACAATAAATACAATTTGACTCAACTAAAAATTCAGAGAGAGACAAAGGGGGGGGGGGGGGGGGATCTTGTAGATGAGAGAGAAAGACAGTGGATAAGGCAGGGGGGAGAGAGAGAGAGAGAGAGAGAGAGTAAGGGTGGGAGTGAGATTAAATTTCCCATCCTGGCATTTGCGCCAATTGGGATTAACTGGACAGACACCGACTTCTTGTAGAAAATGAGTAAGTCTTCCTTCTATTTAGGTTATGCGATACGTTTCTCCCTAAAATATGTTGATCTCCCTGTAAAACTGAATGTCTCCCCCTCTAACTAATGTAACACGGGACAAATCGTCCGTCTATATCATTGTATTGTTTGGCGGATAGTGGGCTTGTGAAGAGGGCACTTGGGTCATGAAGGGGTCAAGGAGCCAGAAGGCAGTACTGGTAGACGAAAGTATTGACTACGTCTCCCTAAAGAAACAACTGATGGCCAAGTTTAATGTCGATGGGAGGAGGCATGACATCCAAATCACATATGTTATGCCGAAGAAGGAAGGATGCAGACCTTTTTCCATTGGGGATGACGAAGACCTGCAGGCCTACAAGTTTGTAAACGATCTTTCTGGAGAACGATCCTGGGATTCCTGGCCTATCGACCTCCATGTCTCCCTGCTACGCAAGGTTGGAGGAGATTTTTCCACTACGGAAGAAGCCACAATGGGCCATTCAGTCAGGGATGGCCAACCCTTGACCCAAAAGATCACCCACAACCGAAGTTCCGCTTCGAAGGGGATGAAGAAGTGGAAGTTTTGGGAGCACAAGGTGTCGATGGACAAGGAAGAGGTGTCCAGTTAGAACACTCGATTATCCAGTTAGAATATCCACGTGTCCAGTTACAACCAAGTGAGGCCGGGCGTGCTGCAGTGGAGGATAAATTAAACTTTTTTGTTGACGATTTCTTTGATGCTATTGCCACGTGGAACTGCACCTTGAATTCGGACATCTTCATCTTCGCAACTCCAAAGAAATCAAACACTGCCCTCTTGAACGTTGAGTCATCCTCGGGCGGTTCGCCATAGCCTCAGTTCAGATCGGTGACAAGGGCGAATTCAACTATTGAGAACCTCACGATCGCATCATGGATCTTGTACCACATTTCATTCTCCTTCTTCGTCTTCAATTGTCTTTGGAGAACGTAGTGTAGAAGCTGCCAGTAGAACTGGACCCTTGTGCCCAGTCTTGCAATGCCCCCAACGGGCTGTCCATCAGGTGCTTCCAATGGGACTCGCTCAACCGGTTGTCAATGTTTACTAGGAGCTGCATCCGGGAGTCTTGGTTAATTTTTGCTTTGAAGTGTCTATCTTCCTCAATGGCGTACACATTCTGCACAGACTTAAACATGTCAGCCACACCGCACCATGATAATCACAACTTACATTACTCGAATGAAAGCCATCTTACCACGCCAGAGGTTTTTGCTCTACGGTCGATAATCTTCTTTACACTACGCTGCGATATTTTTTATATTCACCAGATATCCTGCATGTTGGGAGACCAACAATCAGTATTCTATAAATCAATTCGTGTCCCCCAACCCAAAGTTCTCTTCATATCAATATCAGTCCCACAAGGCCACAAACAATCCACCAATCAATATTTACATGATAGTTACTAATTCAGAACCTATGCATATCAAATGCCAAACCTATTCATCTTAATTTGAATGCACCCAATGGTTCCATAATCATCCCTGCGGTTTCCCTTTCACATATCCAACCCAGCAGTTTCCTTTTAACATGACACATAGACAGTTATACATGACACATAAATGTTCATACATGACAGTCTACTTATTCAATATGTACATCTCCAATTGCACACAAGTCACCCTACTCCAGATAATTTCGATTCGACATAAACGTTCACCCGTTATAACATTTCCCCTAACCCTAATTCGCCCCATGTTGGCCAATTTCCCCCTAAACTGAACGTATCTACATTCATTCCCCCCATTTTGGCCAATTTCCCCATAAACTAAATGTATCTACACTCACCCTGCTCCTGATTAGTTGGATTCGACAAGACAGTTGCCCATTTTCCCCATTCTCCAAAACTCCCTTCTCTCTCAATCGTGCACACTCTAGTTCCCAAACTTTCCACCCTTTGTTTTTAACTTGACGCCGGTTACTTCATACATGACAGGGCAATATTGCGCCCTGTTTACCCATTCGACCCCTTCTTCCCATTTTCACACAATCAAAACCATTTTAGGTTCTTCCAATCGGTTCCTCCCCTACCAATCCAAGCAAAACGTAATTAATCGGCAGATTTAGGGATTACTTACTTCAAAATCGACCTCTTCGTCTTCTCTCCTGCTCCGTCGTCTTCTTCCTCGAGTTGGCTTCTCTTCTCTTCTCTTTCTCTGTCGTCTTCTTCCTCTTCTTCTTTCTTCTTCTCTTGTTTTCCTCAGGTTTGCATGAGCAACTGTTGCCCTTTCTCTCTTTCTCTTTTGTAAGCCCGTGAGAGGCAGTTGGAGTTTACAATTTTGAAATTAAACTGTCCACTTTTCTCTTTCTATCTCACTCTTCTTCTTCTCTCTCTCTCTCTCTCCACATTAACTTCCCTCGCTTCCCCTCTCTCTCTCCACAATAACTCCCCCGCTGCCTCTCTCTCTCTCTCTCCACCCCGCTTCCTCTCTCTCAACCTTTACTTTCTCTCTCCTCTGTCCCGATTAATTTCCACCTTTTTTTACCGGAACCTTTGCATTTTTTGGTGGGGGGTTAACCTTTGCAAATGTTGTGGATAGTGGGTTATGCATGCAAAGTTGGGCGGGTAAAGGGTTATTTACTACAGTTTCCTCTTTTTTTTTTGGGATTTGTTCTGAGTTTTGCTTTGAAATTTCGCACAAATCGAATCAATAGGAGGTTAGGCATTGTGTCGGAGCTAAATTTGGAATCAATAGGAGATTACACTGAAGTACTGCACCCATCTCTTAGCTAGGAGTAAGAAAGGTTTAGAAATCAATAACAATTGATACTATTATGAATTTATGATGCAAAGTTACAACACAGATTTGCAAAGGCCATAGAAAATTCACTTCCATAAACCCGCATAAACATGTTCCTGTTTAATAGACACTATCTAGGCAACACATATTTGCAAAACTGAATCAATAGTTCAATAGTACAAATGAGAGCAATTATCATAACAATTCTCAAAAACCAATTACCTCGCCCTCTTGCAACTAGTCATTAGCATTCATCTGTTCTCGGACAATTTCACTTTCTCAGCCCCCTATTGCAACTCCACTGGTCTCACACCGATCAATTCTCCCCTCACCCACCCCCTTCTTACCATTCCCCTATATTTTCTCCTCCTCATTGACACCCGCACCGACAAACCCAATTCGGGCTTGGAACTCGAATCGGGTTTGGGCGTATACACAACTCGGGCATTGGGTCCCCGTTTGTGCCGCTGTCATCGACCTTGATTTTGTCAACATCGAACCAGAATTTCGAATCCAAGACGACCTTCAACTCCCGTCGTCGACCTTGATTTCGCGATTTTCACCAGCCTTCGCCGATCGCCCACGAATCGCCGTCGTCGTTGACCTTGATTTCTTCATTTGTATTCGATTCCGCCGCCGTTGTCGACCTTGATTTGGCTAGCCTTCGCCCTTCACCACCGCCAATCGCCCATGAATCACCGCTCCACTTTCCACCAGGTAGACGGTCTTGATTTAAAAACGTGGAGTTAGGGTTGAGCTTGAAGCACGCACGTTTAACATTGAATTTGGGTCTTATTTTCCCCAAATTTTTTTTTATAAAATCAATCCATTACGACGAATAATTTCTTTGTACACCATAAAGGTTGTGTACACCAGAACTCCCTTCCCTCTCTGTGTGTATTTGTGTCTATGTATACGGATTAACTCCCGTGGAAACCTCAAATTGTGGTAAAACCTGTGAGGACTTGCTCAGTTCATTTGAATACCATGCTTAAAAACCTCGTTTTTAAAATTAGACATGACTTTATAGCTCGGTTCAGCCTAAAAACCGTGCTAAAAACGCCCGCGTTTAAAATAACACATTGACTTTATAGCTCGGTTCTATTAAGAATCGGGCTAAAAGTCGTGACTTTATAGCTCGGTTTTAGTCAGAATAGGGCTAAAAAAGCTGGTCTTCATGGTTTTTACCACAATTTTGTTTTTTTTTAATTAGATAAGAATTTGAGTTCAGACATATCTGAAGCTCGAAGGCCGGTCAAGCCGGCAGACGAAAGAACTATCTAAAAACAAAAACATACAACAATACATAATAGTGCTGACTCAGGCAAATGCACTCTACAAAAAATGAAACCAAGCAGATCTAAACTAAACTGGATGTGGACGAAGACGATGGACGAAGTCAAGCAGTTTAGTTTTCACCGGAGTTCGCCCCAATATATATATATATATAATGACATTTTGGGGCAGATTAGTGTTTCATGATGGGAGTTGGGCCTGTTTGTTTGGGCTGCCCATATTTTTATTCCCGTCTTGTTTTCATGATGGGAGTTGGGCCTGTTTGTTTGGGCTGCCCATATTTTTATTCCCGTCTTGTTTCCAAACTCTATATGTTCTTCATTTCCTCTTTCACTCTATTCTTCTTTTCTTTTTCCCGTTGGAGCTTTCATGTTTGATATATTCTCGTTGTACGTCCTTGATCTCCGGCGATCTCTGTGCGTTGTTTTTTGTTGCCATCATTCCATTATGTCGAGCTCTCTGGTAGGTACGCCATATTTTCTGTTTTTCTTTCCTATATAATTTGTTGGGGGGTTAGGGTTTTGTGGTTCCCTCAATTTTGTGCGGTTTTGTTTTTACCTTTTGTTTAGTGATTTTATGGTTCAGTGCTTGTAATTGTTAAATGTGTTGTGCATTTGTGTATGCAATCTGTTACGTTTTCGATTTCATTTAGTTATACGTGGCTCCTTTCTCTATTGTATTGCTTGTGTTTTCTACTTTTAGTTATTCGATTTTACTCATTTTCTTTGTGATTTGTATCTCTACTCTATTTTGTTTTCGATTTATGTCAATTTTTGGTGCTCATTTGTTGTCATTTGTCAATTTTATGTATTTAATGTTCTTTGTGTTCAGTTATTAGCGGTTAGGGTTTTATTGGTTGTTTATATTTTAATTTGTTAGTGTTTTATTGTTCTAGTAATTGACATTTGTGTCCTTATAGGTAAATGAACACGTTCTAGGGGTGATGGACAATCTCTAGTTGTTGTGTCTTGTGGTCCAAAACGTATCAAGAAATCTCGGGCTCCCCTTAATGCTTCTAAAGTTGTTGATTTGGCACGAGATTCCCCTGGGTTTTCTGTATCAGAGGGTGAAGGTGGTAACTGTGACAATTTGTCTGCTAGTTCAATGGATATTGACTCAGAAGATGATGTGCCCCTTATTCGTCACTTAAGGGAAGATCGTACTAGTGTAGGTGGTTCATCCAATGCCGTGTCTCATGGTATTTCCTCAACTGTTGGTTATGAGATTCGGTCTACTCATTTTCAGCCCAATGTTAATGATGAATTTCCTTCTGGAGTTGGTGTTTCTGTTGATAAGGAAGGGCAACCATCTGTTGGGGGGCATGTGCAATTTGAAGAACCTAATGTGCAGATTGAAGCTTCTGATGTGCTACCCCAAGCATCCAATGTCCACCAAGCAGTTGGGGAGGGGGCTATTTTTGTTAAGAAGTCGAGGATTAGAAGGGCTAATCAATACCCCTCTTTGAACACAAGGTCCAATCCTCGAGTGTTTGTTTCTACATTGGCTAGATTTAATGATAAACAGAAAGATTGTATCAAGAGGATAAGATTTGGGTGTTTATTAGATTTGGGTATTCATTATCTTCCTTTGTGTCTTTGTCATTGGTTGGTAGATCACTTTGACGCGAACATATGTTGCTTGGTGTTGGATGATGGAATTAAGTTAGATATCACTGAAGCTGATGTGCATATTATATTAGGTTTGCCAATGGGGAAGAATTTGATATGTAGGAAAAGTTCTAAGGAGAACTTAGATATTGTTAAGAAGTGGAGGAGTTTGTTTTCAGTTGGAGATTCCATTACCCCATCTGCTCTTACTGATAATATGGTCGCTGATGTTACTGTTAGTGATCAATTTGTTGTCAACTTTGTTGTGTTATTTCATTCCTTTCTTGTGGACAGTAACCAAAATGGGAATGTTAATCAAAGCTTGATTAGAGTTTTGTGTGGAAATGAGGACTTCAAGGAGTTGAACTGGTGTGCATTTATGCTTGAAAGCTTAGTGGATTCAAAGAAAATTTGGGAAAAGAACAAAAACAGTCATTTGTGCCTGGTTAGAGTTTTCTACCATCTTTTGCATTTATACTATTATGTTGTGCTAATATAGTATCATGTTTTGTAGTTTTAATAATATGGTGTGCATCGATAATTCCCTTTCGTATTGAAGCTAATGCCCCTATGATATTACTATCTAATTGATCTTTTTTTTTATAATGCATTACATTTTTTAGGTACTTTGGTTCTGAATCTTTTTCCTTATTTTTTGGTGTATTTGTGGTTGTTAGCTATTTTATATTGATAGGGTGAAGTTATTCTCAAGTACAACGTTGAGGAGAATAACTCGGGCTTTCCCTGTTTTTAAGGGGTTGACATCATCAATGTTTTGTAAACATGAGGATGATGATTTTTCAAGTGGAGGCTTTGGACGTGGCAGAATTCAGGGACTTCACACTACAAACAAGAAACAAATAAGCCACGCCAGCTAGCAACGACTTGAGTTTGCCGTGGCCATTGCAACACTGTTGCCACGACATTAGCTACGTCATGAGGTTTTAGTCGTAATTGAGCAAGTTTTTTTATACGGCTCACTTAATTTAGCTACGACACTACTTTTCCGTAGAAAAAGAAATAAACTATTGTGTTTTTTGCGATGGTAGGTCCCCCCTTAGCAAAGCCTTTCCTATTTTTTTATATTAAAAAATAATACGGAAGAGAGAATATGATTTTCCAAACCCTAATCTACCTTTCCCCATCCACATTACCTCTGCCTCCCTCCCAAAGAGAACTCAAAATCTCCATCTCTGCCTACCAAGAGAACCCAGATCTCCACCTTTGCCGACCCCTCGGATCTCATTCTCCCGTCTTCCTCCTTATGCCTCTCTTCTTCATCTCGAGATCTCTATCTCCGTTACTCATCTCCGTCACCCTTCGGATCTCAACCTGACGTCGTTTGTTGTCTGTTGATTTCCAATCCCTTGGATCCGATTCTCCCGTCTTCCTCTTTGTTTTCACCGGCGCCAGAACGAAGACAACCCAGGAGCCATCGCCTATGCAGCCTCAAAAGGTAATTGTTCTTCTCCTTTATTTTTGTTGTATATCTGAGTTAGGGTTTACATTTTGTGGTTTCTAATTTCAATTTAGGGTTCATTTAGGTGTGGAATTAAGGGGTTTTCCCTTCTTCACTGTGCAATTTCTTCATTTCGGTCACCTATTGACCTTCAAAATTTTGAATGAGTTCGTCAGTACTCCGAATTGTTTCTTGAGGAGGTAAGGCGCAGGTTTGTTTCTGACCTCGTTGTTTCTGATCACTTGCTCCTCTTCACAATATACTCACTAGGAAGTACTTGAGCTTGTTAATTTGAGCAATATAATATATAGTTATCAACAAATATCTAGTCTTATACTTTTCTTTTTTTTTTACAAACTTGGGCATCAACTAGTTGTTTTGAGCACGAGAAAGAAAGCAGCTTTGCTGCAAATCATGCACTTCCTCAATAAACTCCTATTATATGAGGTATCAAGTTCATGGGATAGTAATAGTGATGGAAATTGGTATCTTTTGAAAAGTGTTGTAACAATTATATGCAACATGTTATGTTACCCACCTTGACCTGAGTATGTTGTATACTTGATATTGGTGGTCTTGCAAAGACAAGGGCCCTAAATTTTAGTTCGTTTGAAGTTTTCAAAGAATTGAAAGGCTTGACTTACGTGAAAAAGGCATCACTGGCTTCTTAGGAAATGAAGGTATTATTATATCCTTTGACACATCATGTTGTTTAGTTTTTTCCATGTTTGATACATGTTTGATTAATTTAAAATTCAATGAAATTGTTGCCAAACTTCGGCACAAAGGCATTTAACATATAAATTTATCCTTTTTATTCATATATTTATTAAACACACTATTATTTTATTTCAGAGCTGCCACATCTGAAAAAGTTGGAGATTCTAAATTTAGGGAACAATAAACCTGTATGGGTTTGTTCTAGGTTAGGGTTCATATAACTATTACAGCGGGGAAGAATTTTATTTAACATCATCCTTATAATTTATTTCTTGATATCCAATCCGCACATTCTTCCAACATATCACGTGGCTCATTTCCATGTATTTTTTTTCATTTAGACTTGCCACGTTTGAAGGAGTTATGGGTTCTTCTCCTTACTTTATAAGCCATTAAATGTCCGACATAGAGTCAAATGTATCTATAGACTTGGCTGCCACAAACAGTCATGGGTTGCCAAGTTAGTTTCCTTGTGACACTACTGGAGAAAATGCCTCTTTATTACATTAAAGGCGTTTTGTGCTATTAGGGAATAATTTCTATGATCCCTTATTAAATTATGTTTTCAGATGTTGTGGGGATGGAATGTGAGAGATTGTGAACTCAAGGATCACAAACCAACACAACAAGTTTAGTTCTAAAAAAAAGTTAGGTGAGTACTAGATATTCCTGATTCTTTTCTCTTCTTCTTGAAGGTATTGTGATTCTTTCCTCTGTATGATAATTTGGCTCATTGAATCTTTGCAAGATAATGAAAATATTCAGGCCACTAGGGATCTTGATGAAACTAAGGCTAATGATCCTTCTATAAGTTAAGGACATTTGCATCTCTATCCAGATAATTTGCACAAATGGAAAAAGTTGAGCTATATTCATTAAGAATGTCCAAAGAATATTTGTTTCTCCTAAGATGTTTTTTTCCACTATTTATATGTATTAGTATCTACATCAAACCATATTCTCTAATCCAAGTTAGATCTTCTATGAACCTCCATAATCTATTTGCCCCTTGTTTAACATTCTATATTGAACTAGAATTAATTTTATTTACCTATTGAAACCTCCCTAATCTATTTGCCCCTTGTTGCTTAGTGTGAAGAAGAGATCTACCGAAATGCATATAACTTCTGAAGCGAATATGGGGATTTAGACTATCCATAAACTAAGCCAAAAGGTAGTCAACAACATATCTGCCACATGTGACTTTCTTGTGCCTTGGTACAGAATACTAGGCTCCTCATTATAAAGCTTTTCATAAGAAAGTCAACCTATTTGGAAAACAACTAAGAACTTTGTTGTTCAATCTGATCTGTTCCTATAATTTATTAGTCCATTAATTTAAAGCGGCGGAAACTACATATTTCTAACTATCTCATTTTCTTGTTGTAGTCATTTGGTAAGCTTGGATGTTTGATGTATCATTGGCTGCATTTTTTAATCTATGTGTCTTCACTCTTTATAGTAGCTTGAATTAGATTGTCTATGCCTGTATTCATCTACTGTACTATCACTTTAACTAAAACTTTATATTATTAGATGAGTGAACTACTTTACATTCTCAATATTATGTTACATTTTCTCAATATGCTTCATGTATATTTTAATAAATGCTCTGCAATTGCCAAAAATTTGGGACTAGTTGTTGTATGAATGCTGATAGAGCTTATTTGTCCATGTGCTTCAGCTTGATTTGTCCATTGTGGGATGGTCAAAAAGTAGGATTAATATGCAGTTTCTCCTTGACATACAAATTTTAATTAATTCTATTTTTCTCTAGAGTACTAGTCGTGATCTTTATGAGAGGGTGTGCACACCAAAAGGATTAGAGAAAGAGAAGGTGAGCATATCAACCTATTTTTCAGTTTGATTTGGACGTGGCAGAATTCAGGGACTTCAATCTATTCCTCCATATCAACCTATTTTTCCCTGCTGCTCCTTCAACTGCTCCCCCTGACAATCCATCGGTTCCTGATAAAGAATCATCTCCTATCGAGGTTTTTGTTGTACCTTATATATAAGTGATTTTTTGTGCCTTTTTATAGTTTTCTTTTGGTTTTTATTTGATTCTGTTTCTCTGTTTGTGTTTTGTATTTTTATTTGTAGAGTTTTATTTAATCCTTTGCTAAAAAAAATGTTGCCCTTGCTACTTCAATATCTGAGTTTGCTGAGTTGGCTGATAAAATTCCTCTTGAGTTTAAAGATAATGAAATGGTTAAAACGCTTAGTAATGCTGCAAAGAAGTTGTTGGGTTTGGAGTTTGAGGGTGATAAGGGTGGGTCTGCTGTTGTGGACCCTTCTCATTTGAATGAATCCCCTTCTTCTCTCTAGAATTCCTCCCAGGATCCTTTCTGGTCAGATCCTGTGTTTTTGGATTGTCTCGCTCAGATTGAGTTAGCTTACAAGAATAAAGGTAAGATGAAAGTGACTACTCAGGAAGGCCATCATTTTGATTCATTTGGTAATGTACTTGAAGGCGGACCGGTTGGTGTGGCGAAAATGAATGTGATGATGGGAAGAAGGGTGCTTCTACAGGTGCTAAGAGTAAGGGGATGATGGAAATGAATCTTCCTGCCGAGCCATCTTTTGATCTTTTTGGTTCTGATCCTGCCTTCAATTCTCAAAAGAAATCTACTGAAGAGGAATTTGCTCAGGATATTACCAAGAGTGACCAGAATGCACAAAAGGATTTTGTATCTGCACCCAACCCCAATACTGATGCACATAAGGATATTAGAGTTGCATAGAAGGATATCGAGGTTGTATCTGGTGTACCGGCCTCAGTTGTCAACTTTGCCCATTGCAGTGAGGTTCTATTTAAGAACTCCTCTGTTGAAGTTATTAGAGCTAATTTTAAATCTCTCTTGAAGATTTTGAAGTGACTTAGTCTGTTATGAACGCATGGGCTGCTGTCCTTAACCATAAAGAACAATATAAAAGTGTTGTTTCCCCATTAAGGCCTTTTATATCTATCGTCTCTGTTGTAAGATTTATTTTTATTTTTTATTTACCATCTTTTCTTGTCCTATATATTTATCATCATACATGTCTTTATTTCGCAAAATTTACTATTCGCCTTATGCCCCAAACCCCTTTGTAGTTGAATCTGATGAACATTTTGCAAAATTTACTATCCGCCTTGATGCTGAATTGGCTATTGCTTCTCATATTGGATTAAAAGATTTTGATATGGTAATTAAATATATTTTTTTTATGCTTTTTTTAACAATTTCCTTTCTTATATACCTTACCCTTTTTCTTACTTTATTTGTTTCTGTTGCCTTTTTTTATATGTATGTAGTTTGTGTTTGGTCTTTATTGAGGGACAGACTATTGCATGGCAGTTTTTAATCTGAAGATGAAAGTTGTTCAAATTCTGGATGTTTCAAGTGAAAGTCCGAATTCTAGTTCCATCTTCCAATATACAGTTGGGACTTTGGTTAGTGTTCTCATTTATTTGTCAATTTTTTGCTTTATCCCTTTATTTTCGTTCTTTCTATTTTCAGTCTGTCATTTAAAGTAATTTCCTCTTTTTTGATAGTTTTGTGTAGCATGATATGTTGATTAAGTATTTGGGGACTAAAGGATTTTCGAAGAAGTCAAAGTTTGTTTCTCTTTAACGTCAATCACACATTCATCTTCCCTGGGCTAGTGAGGAAAAGCGTTCTCATTCTAGGATTTGTCTGATGCGCCATATGGAGGCATTTGTTGGAGTGGAGAAGGGATTCAAGTGTGGTTTTGAACAAGGGAGTGACAAGAACATCTTAAAGCTGCATGTGAAGTATATGACTGACATAATCTGTTCAGATGTGAATGCAGTGCGCTCCGAACTTGTAACTGCAGCTAAGGCACATGCGAACTTGACTTTAAAAGGTGTTCATGCTCAGAAATTGAGGTTGGATTGATGTGAAACAAAATAGTCCTTTTTCAAACCTTAGTAGTTTTCTGGACAATCGTTATTACTTTTTAGGTCATACACATTTTGGGTTTTGACTGTGTTGTGATGTATAACCCTTTGCGATGCCCTTTTTGGGTTGCTTTTGTGGGTTTTGTGGTAGGTTGGTGTAGTTTTGCCTGTTGGCAGTCTGTATCTGTTTGGATTTTAAGTGTTTGTGGGATTTTTGAATGGCTTTGCGGCTTTGTGTTTTTTATTTTGATTAAAACTCTCATTTAAGTCCAATTTCTTTTTTTGAATGTCATTAGTGCATGAGTAAACCCGTATTGTGCAATTATAAGTGTATTATGTGCAACTCTATACATTTATGTCGTGCTAGTGTAATATAAGGTTGTGCAGACATGCTATTATAATGTGCAATCACACTGCAATGTTGTGCAAATTCAACACCCTATTGTGCATATGTAATATAATGTTTTATAGTTATCTAATTGAGTTTGGTAATGTATTAGTTATGTTGTTCTGCTATAATTTTGCCATGGTTTCATAATTTAAAAAATTGACTTTAAATCTTTTTTTTATTTTATTTTTCTCCTCCCTTGCTTTTAGTCGGCTCTATAAATCTTGTTGTTTTCTTGTTTTTATCAGTTTTTTAATAATCTAATATCTTGTCAAAAATAATATCATTTGCATATGTTTTCAAATCTAAGTTTTTATGTGCGCTTATACCTTTATGTTGTGCTATTATTGTTTAATGTTGTGTAGTCATACGATTAGGTTGTGTAGTGATAATATTAAATTTTGCAGTTAGCTAGACAAGATTTTTGTGCAAACACAACATCAAATTGTGCACATATAATAAGGTGATGTGCATTAATAACAAATCAAGGGTGATATTATTTACACCCAATTTTTTTTACTATTTACACCCAACATCGAAATTTTTGTTTTTTTAATAAACCCTATGCCTTTTGAGTCACAGACGTGTGACTCAAGAAGGGCAGGGTTTGTAAATAGGAAAAAACAGTTGTGCCTCTTGAGTCACACACCTATGACTCAAGAGGAGTAGGGTTTATTTAAAAAAAACTTTGATTTTTGGTGTAGATAGTAAAATTATGGGTGTAAATGACAAGGGCTAATTTAATATGTCATGGAACTTTAATATCAGAAAATATATTAATAATTAAGATTCAGTATATTCAGAAAATACAAAATACCATTGTTCCAAACATTTAAACTTCAAAATAAAACGAAATACAGACATATTAACTAAAAATTTAAATAATTAAGATTGCAAAAGTAGGGATGCATTCTTCTTTTTCCTTCGATTGATGGTCTCTTTTCCAAGGAAGTTTGCAATCTTCTGCTTTCTTTTGTCTTCTTCCTCGACGACCTCCTTGAAGCATTCAATGATGTAGCCTTTGTACTCCACCAATTCTTCATCCACTTCTTCTTGTTTTTTTTTTTTGCATCTATATACATTTTTAAATTAAAAAAGTTAAATATTGGATTCTTATTTAAATCATATTCTATAAAAGATTTATAATTTACCGCCTCTAGTAGTTGCTGATCACCATATGCAGTTGTCTGCGGGATTTTGTAGGCGTTGCATTCTTCTCATGTTTGAGTGTAGAGAAGAAATCTTGATGTTTCTCAATGGCATACATCAGGTCCCTCCTAATGGTCTCTGTGTTGGTTTATGTTGCTTCTTCTAACAGAGCAATGTGATATCCTAGGTATAGGATATTGTCGATTTCTCCATTGGTTTTGTAGTATTCTTAGCAGAAAAGCACTGGGTTGAATGACTCCATTTTTTTGGTTGGAGGGTGGAGATTTTTTGGTTTCTGAGGGAAAGGAATATAAGAATTTTGATGACTATTTTCAGGCGATTTTTGATGAGGTACGAATGGACGGAGGAGTGTCTGTTTATATAAGCAGTTGCGGTTATTCAACTTCCATCATCTGGTTGTCTCTTTCTAAAGGGCGGTTTGCCAATGCATTTTAACCTCTCCAACTTCCCATAACTACAATACTTATTTAAGATTTTTTAAAATTTTCTCTTATATGATAAGCAACCGTGAGGATAATACTTTGTATTTGCAGAGTCATTATTACATTTTACTTTCTTTTTTTTTCTGATTTTGCACAGTTTTTAATAAAGAGATTTTGTTTATTTGTTCTCCTTATATTGTGTTTAATGTTATTGATTTGTTTAACTTTTCATTATATATTAACTGTTTGTTTTATAGCGCAGTTACCAAAAATTTACCCTTCTATTGTTCTATTTCTTTTCAATATTTATTAACTTTTCAATATATATTAACTGTGTTTAAACATTTATGGGTTCAAAATAAACAAAATTTAAAAGTTCTTCAATATTATATATGTCTAAAAACACTGAAATTATAATATTAGGTAATAATAAAGTGCATTTATAATAAGTCAAGCACAAAGTCTGATTATAATTTCTATTAGATTGCCCTTAATGGGCATGTCCTGCTGTTGTGAGGTGCATATTCAAGACAGATTGAGCATATTTTTTTCCCTCTTTTCTGAGCTTGAACTGATGATTCCTTCCCGCCTTTAAGTCTCTTCCCACTGCCTTTTGTCTTTGCTTGTTTAGGATCTCATATTTCCACATTCTTCAGGAGACTTACCCCAGCAACCCATCAAATATACCTTGAAATTAAGAAACTTATGAACATTAGAATACCTTGAATAGATATATGTGCAATCAATTTTTTACAAAAGGGTGTAAAGAAGAAATCAGTAATTTGTTTGGACATTCTGTGTAACATTGCACTTTCTGAGTCCTGTTGTGCTTATATATGATTATATTGTGCAGTTATAATTGACATATGTGCAATATGTTATTATAGACGTGCATAAAGAAATAATCAGTAATCTGGGGTTGCCCCAGCAAACTCATCATACATATCGGACTTTGATGTTGATGAAGATGCCGATGTTTATGCAATTAGTAGGAGCTTCTTTTTTTTCTTTTGCATTTGTCAATGCATCTGTCAAGTGTCTAATCTGATCACCATTGTCCTTAGCTAAGTCTACACAAGAATGAAATTCAGCTAACATATTTGTCAATAGGAGTTTTTGCTCTTGCTTTGCAGTTGACTGTCTCACGACAACATCATCCAATGTGAAAACATTGCTCAAAGTTGTAGCCTTGGTCCAACGAGTCAGCAACAGTGTGTCTGGAAACTTCTCAATTTGTATATCCTTGAAGACAATCAATATATGTTGGCATGGATAGCCCAATCTGATGAACAAGTTACAAGAGCAGTGACAATCACGATCTTCAAGTTTGTGCTCAACAATGTATATCTTGTTGTTTTTCTTCAGAGTGTATATCTCCAAATTGTCAAGCTCTTTCAAATTTGTCACCATGCATATGTACAATGCTCCACGCAATTCTTCCTGAAATCCCCCCCCCCCCCCCGCATTTTTATTGTATATAATGCCGAATCATGCTTTTCTAGAGGAAGTGGTGAAATCAGAACTGGTTTTAGGTAGGGTTGGCATGGTACGGTTACCACAAAAAAATGGTGATTACCACGTACCAACCACAAACTGGTGGTACGAAAATTTTCATACCACCTACCAACCACAAGTTGTGGTTACCGCATATGTGGTAGCCACGATTTGTGGTTACCGTCGGTACATTACCATGGTTACCAAACATTAATTTTGTTTGTATTTTTTTAAACCCCTTGGTTATCTTTCGGTGGTTATCAAAGTTATCGAACGAAAAAATATGGTTAAAAAAAATATGGTTACCATCTTTTAAAAGTTCAAATAAATCAAGTTCACAAGCAAAGTACAAATCAATTCAAACCAACCAAGTTCAAAGTCTTAAACAAACAAACAAAATTCAATTGTTCAAACATTCAAAATGTTCCTGCAAGTTCAAACAAAACAAGTTCAAAATCTTCAAACATTCAAAATGTTCCCTACTGTTTCTAGTGGAAAAAGTAGAAATGACCAATTTAGGTCAAAATCAAAACACAAAATAGAAATTCAAAACATAAAACTCAAAGGTAATGACGATAAAACATTAAATAAAAAAATTAATATATATACTCGGTAACCATGATAACCATGATATTCAGATTTCATTACCATTACCGTACCACATTCACGTGGTTACCACCACGATGGTTACCGTCATCTTGGTTACCACAAGTGTGGTTACCAACATAGTCGGTTTGTGGTTGGTACGTGTTTGGTATGGTAATTTTCGTACCATTTGCCAGCCCTAGTTTTAGGATTTCAGAGTCATAGTTCTTCTTCCCTTGAAAATGCCTTTGAGTTTCAATTGCACTATCATAATACAATATAAACTCAATTAAATTTGCAGTGCAGTTGGAGAACTTACGGAAGAAGTTGTTCATGCTTTTTGAAATGGATGTTGTTTTAATTAATCCACTAAGCTTCACATTTTGAAAGTATGCAAGGATCCACTTATCTCTGATTATAAACAATTCACTCAACCATGAGTGATTTGTCATTCCAAACTCTTCCATTAAAGCATGCCACGCTTTGTCAAAATCTTCTGGCATAATCTCTCTGTTCCAGACAACACTCCTCAGCTTGTCAGTAAATTTGAAGTATCCATTCGTTGAGTTGTCAATTTTCTGAGATAGCTTGTCCATGATATGCCACATGCATAATCTGTGACTAGCCTCTGGGAATACAATTTGAACAACAATCTTCATTGATGGATCTTGGTCTCTTGTGAAAATTCTAGGACTTCCACCCATTGCTTTCTTGAAGTGCTCAAACAGCCACACATATGATTCCACATTCTCGTTCATCAAAAGCCCTGATCCAAAAAAAACACCACTGATTTATAATGGTCATATCCTGTGAAGGGACCGAACACCATTTTGTACCTTGATTATAAAAAAAATTATAACTGTTAGATTAATTTTAAATGAGATATGTGCAAAGATTTTAATACAGAAGCATGTAAAGAAGAAATAAGGAACCTGTGGAAACTTTCTGTTTGACAGTGCACTTTATGAGTCTAGACGTGCACAAATAAGGTTACATTGTGCAGTTATAAATGACATATGTGCAATCTGGTTATTATAGTTGGGGATAAAGCATGAATCAATATTTTGGTTTGTATGATAACTAATATCTATGGAAATGCTTACACAAATGAGGTACGCAAATTATAAATATGAATGTGTGTAATACCTATTTGTATTATACGTTAAATCAAATGAAATAACATCTCCAAATAATGAGTAGTTCTTCCTACTTATGGCATCACACCGGAACAATCTATTCAACTGATTGTCTTCATCCACATCAAAAGCAAAATAGAATGCACTGCATATTTCTTGCCTGTGGAAGAACCTATCAATGACAATGTGTGCATCAGATCATTTGAAATAAGCTAGAAGATCTCTTATGTGATTTTTTAAATCAATAGCCGCTGGGCCTAGATTTGTATACCCTCCCATCATTTCTTGATATAATGTGTAGGCTTTTGCTGATCCAACTCTTTGCTTTGCACGGTCAAGCACAAACTTTTGATGATGACTTTGCATCTTCCTATTCCTCTTCATGTATACCTTACATATATCATCAACAAAAGGATGTGTGGGCTTCCTCTCAAACTTTTTCACCACATATCCTTGCTCAACATCAAATTTGAATATTATTCTAGCACTACACCCAACTCTTGTAGATAATTTTTTTCTTAAATTCTTTGTCTCCTTATCATTCTTGTATCCAGATCTGTTGCAGTATAAGTACTTCAGCTGCTCTACACCTCCAATCTTAACTATTGTACCATGTCTTACATCAAATCCCACTTTATATGCATAATCTTTATATGCCTTCACAACTTCATTAATTGTATGGAACACTTTTCCTTCTTTTGGCTCTTATTCTTCAATGCATATGGGAATCCAGTACTTCGTGCTGTTTGGTGAGACAAATATTCTGTACGGTAGCTGGTGTTGTACTATCAGATTAATGATATTTGTTTCAGGTTCTGTAGCAACACTATTTGGTGTTGCACAAACGATTGCAGCAGTAGAAGCAACTAAGCATTCTATGTTTTCATTAGTTGACTTTGTAACACACTCCATATGTTCTGCAATATGTAATTTGGATTTTAAAACTAGTCAAATAATCTGTATTTTTATAAATTGTGTCATCAATCTCTCAACAGTGCAATTTATGAATCTGGAAGTGCTAAAACAACATTTCAAACTGAATTTTAAGATCACACATGTTTTTGGTTGTATGACAGCAAATTCCCAAGCAGCAATACTTTCAAGTTATTTTTATATCAATTTCAAGTAAACGAGAATCCTCTTGTCAAATAACAATGCATTGAATTTAATATGTGCAATTTTGGAAGTGCAAATATATTTTAATTCACATACTTTTATTGGTATTGAAAGTTCAAACCCTAGCTTCTTTATTATCTATAATGTGATTTTTAATTAAAATCAGGAATTCGTTTCGATAAATTACACTGAAATAGAGTTACATGATGCCATTTTTGGCCACATTAATAGCTTAATGAATTCGAATTTGAATGTATAGTAAGGATTAAGATATTATGCACCTTTTTCTGAAATTGCCTTCTTCTGATAATATTGTCGTGGTTGTTGATTCTGTACGGGAGGTTCGACGGAGCTTCGTTCGATTCTATCGAGGAGTGCAGCTCCAATAATTGGATTCGTCGGACTGTAATTGCCGGCGAGAAGCTGATGCATCTTGATGTTGGATTCTGAAGGTTTTCGTGAGCGACCAGAAGCGATAAGCCATTAAGGGAGGGATCCAGTTCGCTACTTTTTTTCCTTATTTTTCCCCGTTGAGTCCGTTTTTTTTTTCAAATTTTCCTAACCCGCGCACCCCCACCTTAAATTTTACACCTTAAGGATTTTACACCCTATGACAATTTTACATTTTAACTCTTCCCTATATATATATAGTTAATTTATAAAATTTAAATCAAACTGTTACATAATCGCACTTTCCACAAATATTAATATTAATAAATTAAATCATAATTTTATATTAACAAATACCCTTAATCTTTTAGATATTTTAATGATTTTCTTAATTTTTTTTAAATGCAATTATTATTTTTATTTGAATAATATATTAGTTATAAAAAGTTTTTAAATAGAATTGTAGAAATAATTCTACAACTAATACTATCTTAATTAAAAGATATATTTAGCTAGATAAAAATTGCCAAAATATTATATAGATTAATATACAATCTTGTTGATATTTTCTCTTTTATACTATAAATATATTTATAATTTATTAATTAAAATATCTATATATAGATAGATTGTGTATTTGGTGACTTTCTAGAAATTACAACTATAATATTATTTTAATATTTTTTAGCGGGAGAATTTTTTTTTTCCAGAATTAATCACAGGACAACACACAACCTTTTATATATCGGTTTTCATATATGTATATAGAAAGATTTTATTGAAATATATCTACCCTTAAATTAGTTTAATTATATTGTAATTGATATTAATTTACTACTCTATTAGATTTTTTTTTATCACTATTATATTATTCAAATAAAAAAACTAATTGCAAAACAATTTTTTTTAACACTATATGTTTAATCAAAAATAGTATATTGCAATTAATTTGATTTTGTGTTCATTATTATATTTTTTACTAGAATTATATATATACTTGATATAATTTTAAAATATTGTTATTATATTCAAGTACGAGAGATAGATCATACATTAGTATATATGGACAATATTAAAGCCAATGCATTGATAATTAGGTGGTATCCTATAATATAGTTGCTCTTGATAAAAATTTATTCAGCAAAAAAAAATGTTAAAGTAATTATGAAAATTCATCATAAACCACAAGGCCCACAATCTATCTATAGGTAGAGATTTTATGTTATAAAATATATATATGTACAATATTAAAGCCAATGCAATCCTATAATATAGTTGGTAAAAAGTTAAAGTAATTATGAAAACTCATCATAAACCACAAGGCCCACAATCTATCTATAGGTAGAGATTCTATGTTATAAAGTGCACAAATTCAACCGTAGATCTGGATGGATTGAATGGACTAGATTTTAAAATGAATTTTTGCCATTTTTTAATAATGTGAAGTGGGACCCACAGGCTAAATTAGTCTTACTCTCCCACTAGAGGGGCACGTGTTTGTACGACAAGCAAAGGTAGTGGACCCTGCTAATTAATTAAATAAAAAAAGAAAAGGGTGTGAAATCATGTCTATTCAAATCAATGATTTCCCTTTTTTAATGTAGAAATTAGTTATTCATATCTTTGTTAGTCGTAAAGAATGAGATTTAGATTTTGATAAAAACAAACACATAAATTGATTCACAATATCGGTTGATTCAAAGTACCGTTCGTTTTAAAATTTTGGAAATTTCACCGAATAATATTTCGCATGCTACCGAATAATATTATGTTATATTTTTCCATCCAACTCATATCAAAATTTACCAATTCCAATGAATAATTCACCGCATGATACCGAATAATGTTTTATTTTTTTCCCATGAATTTCAGATAAAAGAAATTCAAAATCCCTAAACATTACTTACGATTTATACGAATAATGCTTCATATTTCAACGAATAATGTTTCACATTTCACCGAATAATTTTCAGTTGTGTTATTATACTCGTGTGATGAATGTTTTTTACGTTGTTCCTCAAACCAAAAACTTCACATACTGATGAATAATAAATTAAATTTTACCGAATAATTGACAAACTCATTACCACTAGTAACGAAAAATCGACACGTACAACTAAATAATCGACGAATAATTAATCAAATTATGCATCTCGAAAACTTTACACTAAATTCAACACTTACGTCTGAATAATTCTTCATTTTCTTCTCGAATAATACGGGAATTATGATAACGATGCTCCGCCCCACCCCACCCACCCCCGTCTTCAACACCAAACCTTTTTTCACACAAAGCAAATTAATAGAGCAACTTCAAATGGAGATGGAGACTGAATAAAAAATAAAAAGGTATTCATAACTCGAGGTCTTGACCTTCCGTATTCCTTCAATTCCAACAAATAAAAAGTACAAATAGAACAATTCCAGAACCTTTAAGGCTAAATGTTCAAAATACCTACAGAAAGCCATAGATCGAGTCATGTATCCACCGAGGCTCAACCTTCTGGTTCAAATCTGCAAAGCCGAGGGCGACAGGGGGACGAAGAAATAGATTGAAGCTTACCCATTAATGGAGGTCTAATCTCGACGATAGCACCAAACCAAGACCACAACCGCCTCCTTCCAGCCTCGTAGACTCAATTCGCACAGACACCGGCTCGATTCGCCAAGTCGACTCGATTCGATCCTTCAACTGGGGAGCTCGGCCTTCAAAGTGGCCTCCTGGAACGCCGTCTCAACGTTGCCTCTGATTCGCCCTGTTTGCCACCGCCTAGACTCCGGTATTCTCCTCCTCGATTCGGCGTCGGTTTCGCCAAAAGCAAGGCCCCTCGCCGTTGGTAAAGAAGACAATTTGGTGAGGATGGTGGAAGCTCGCTCTCTTTTGGTCGACGGAGAGAAGAAGACAATTGGGGAAATAAAAACCTAACCCCCAATTGTCTCATGCGCTTCACGCATATACCATGGGCTTAAAGATTGTTTTTTTGTTTATTTTTTAAAAACACATGGACCACGTGGACGGTTTTCATCCCTCTATTTCATTCCGATCAAGGGTTCAGATCTGTGCACAAAGTACACCCTAAGGGGTGTGCACAATATATATATATATATAATACTAAAGAAGAGATTTGAAACGGCATCTAATTTCAGGATTAAAACGGGATTTTTTTTTGCTTACGTGTCATTTTCTGAATTAAAGTGATTATATTTTTCGGTCACATCAATTAATAACCCAATATAGTTAGGTAGAAAACTTATCTTTTTAGACCAATATATCAAGCGGCTATAAAACTATAAAACCTATCATTTAGTTAACACAATCCTCATCTTTTAGCCATATCAAGCTAATTTTTTCATCCGGAATATATCTTTAAATCACAAATAAAATAATATTTTTTCTTACCAATATTGTGTTCGAAATTATTTATGTATATATAATATTTTTTTATTAAACTAGCAACGTATTGGTCAATTACATAAAATCATATCGTTAATATTTTATTATACTTACTATATAAATGTTTAACATGTTGCTTTGGGCATAAGTAAGTATTTATTTATTTTTATTTTTACGGAGTATCAAGTTCGACTTCAACCGATATATAATATGGACTATATAAAATCACCATGCATATGATCAATCATTAGTGCGTATTTAGTACTACCTCCGATCCAAAAAGGATGTCGTTTGACTTTTTAACACGTATTTTAAGGAGCTAAAAACTATATAATATATTAATTTTTTTATTATTATTTTTTTATAATTTAATACTTATTACCAACAAATATTAAGTTATAAAAAAATAATTTTAAAAAAGTTGATATTTTATATAGTTTTTAGCTCCTTAAAATACGTGTTAAAAAATCAAACGACATCCTTTTTGGATCGGAGGGAGTATATAATAATTGTGGTGTTAATTTGTTATTCTCATGTAAACCTATTTATTATTTAGAGTTTGAATAAATTATGAAATGATTGCACTCTATATTGAATTAAAAGAAAAAAAATCCCATAATAAAAAGATGAACTGGATAGATTATTTGATCTAGAAAAGATAAGTTTTCTACTTAATTAAGATATAAGGTTAAATATTTATAAAAACGATAAGCTTTCTATATAATAGGAGGACCATTAATTGAGATGATAAAATTATATTAACTTATTAATGGCGTGGCTAAAAAAGAAAACATCATATTAACCCATAATATGACACATGTAAACCAATATACTAACCCATAATAAGTTGGGTTTTAATTGATATGTTTAAAAGGGATTAGACTATACGAGAAAACAACACATAAATGACATTAACCTCTTAATTTGTATATTGAATTTCACCAAACATGATTTTGCTTTAATTTCTTTTTTGATAGGATGCAAATTTTATTCAAATATTTCAACCATAAAATTTTATAAAACATATTTCAAATAAATTAATATAATAAATTATGATTTATTAACAAAACACGCAAACATGCGGGTAAATATTTTTATCAATGTGGAATGTTATTTCACATTCGGTGCAGGTTGCAAAAGGGTGTATGGCGGCCCCCACGCATGGTCACTGGTCAGGTGGTGGTCTCTCCTGCATTCTTGCTTTCGGCGGCCGGACACTTGAGGCGCCGCTTCCACTCCAAAGCGAACCGATTTTCTCAGGGCGAAAATATTTTTAAATTCACATCTTTAATTTGCACAAAGATTTAAGAATAAACCTTCACCTCACGTGCTACTCAAAAAATTTGTATTTAGATATCTTTCTTAAATTTTACAGTACGTATTTAAATTTAAATAAAATTTAACTGGATTAAATTTCAGTCTCTAAAATAATCAATTATATAAAAAAAACTTTTAATATTTTTACACAAAATAGAACAACATAAACAAAGTAACCTTGTAGTTTGTATTTCAAAGCCGATAAAATGTGTCTTCTTTTCTCCGTTTCCCTAGACTCTAGTGGAAGTTTTGTTCAGTAAACAAAGATATGTTAACACGGTTAAATAATATGAAGGGTAATTTGCTAAAATAAATTTGTAGAATTTCGGATATCCGGTTTTTTGGTTCAACCGGTAGCGGGTTAGTGGGGGAGACTGGACAGTGTGAGTTTGACAGCTGGACAATTGAGAGAGGGAGAGAGAGAGAAGGAAAAGCTAGGAAAAGATAGAGAGAGAGAGTCCGTGTGAGAGAGAGGGTGAAAATCCTGAGCATTATTGACAAGACAGGTAGAGAGAGGGAGAGAGATGGAGCAGCTGGCTACAGTAAAAAGGAGGGAGCCAATTGTTCCCGCCCAGGGATGGCGCCAAAAAAAAAAAGGGAAAAGGGAGGGAGGAGGGGGATGGTATATAAGCTTTGAAGAGTTTCTGAGGGAAATCATTAGTCCCCATTAATGAATTGCAGGGGAAATGGAACTTGAAGAAGGGGAATGGCCGGCGTTGGATTTGAAGAAAGAGGGTAGATGTCCAATGATATGTGGTCTATATAAGGAGATCGGAGAAATTCTGGGCGTCACTTTTATTCACAAAATCTGAAGAAAGAGAGAGAATCCATTGAAGAAGAAGCAAGTGGGTCTGGGTTCGGTAAACAGTTTACTTGTACAAAGCCACTTTTCACTGGACAGTTAAATCGTACCCACTAGACACGTGTTGGAAGTTACTGGACATTGCTCTGGTTGGACATAAAATGGGTAAGTGTTGTCCCTATGTATGGTAAGCGTTGTTCATATGTAATTACTGCAATACAAATTAATTTCTGTCTCCCTATGTAATGTAAGAGGGGAAAAATCATCAGTTTGTATCACTATATTGTTTGGAGGATGGTGGGCGTGTGAAGGCGGCACTTGAGTCTTCACGGGAACAAGGAGCCAGAAAGCCATGTTGGTGGATGAAAGGATTGACTATGTAACTCTGAAGAAACAGGTGATGGACAAGTTTAATGTCGATGGGAGGAGGAATGATGTGGAGCTCACATATGTAAAGCCAAAGAAGGAAGGGTCCAGGCCGTTTGCTATCGGAGGCCTACAAGTTTGTAAACGGGCTGTTTGGAGAACGAAATTGGCCTATCGACCTCAATGTCTCCTTGCGACGCAAGGTTGGTGGAGACGTGCCCAAAACACAAGGATCGACAACGGATGACTCAGACGTTGGTGGTTTGTCTCCTACAGGCTTAGAGGATGTTGTAGTGCAGTTAACTGGTCCGCCCGTGACCCAAGAAGATCACCCAAATACAGATCTCCCCTTGGGGCTTGACGGAGAAGACGAAGATTTGGGAGAAAAAATTGTCGAGGTAAACCAAAAGGATGTCCAGTTGAAATCATCGGACGTCTAGTTAACCCAAGAAGATCACCCAAATAAGTGAGGAGTTGGAGTTGGAGTTTGCGAAGAGGGAAAAGAATGCCGACGCAGTTAAACGTGGGAAGCAAGTCATATATGTCAGCAGTGACATGGAAGATGGAGCCATTGACCTTGGTAGCTCCTCCGACGAGGATGATGCAATCCCAAAAGTGGTTAAACCTGAACACGGTAGTTCTGGTCCGACGAAGTCTTGGTCATGGGATTATGAGGCGGAGCGAGCGGTGAGGGAAGTCGAGGAAGCATACGAAAGACGAAAATGGAAGTCGACCACTTCTCCGAAGCCTGCTGAAAGTGAACCAATGGTGGCGGGGAACCCATTGGATCCCAGCCAGTCCGGTATTAAGCTCCGGGAGGGACAAACGTTTTGGAGGAAGGAGGATGTGGAGGAACTCGTAGCGTGGGTGGGTCTGACTCGCTGCTTCACGACGAAGGTGAAGAAGTCAACGACGATCTTGTATGTTGTAGAGTGCGCTGCTCCCAGGTGCAAGTGGTCATGTCGGGCTTCGACTTACAAGGGAACGGGGTTATGGAAGATCAGAAAGCTTGTGGACGAGCACACGTGCTCGCTGAACAAGGCGGTCAGTCAAAAACGCAGTGCGTCATACACGCAGCTGGGGCGGCGCATTGTCGAAAGGTATGTAACCTAATACGTAAAACTTAACTGGACTCTTGCCTAAATTCCACTGGACATATAGATATATAAACTGGACATACCTTGGTAGTAACTGGACACACAACAATAGTAACTGGACAACAACCTATATACACTGACCATACGTTAATTAAAACTGGACACATAACTATCTTAACTGGACACACTTGTTTGTGAATGGGCACGTGCAGTTTCGGACGGTCAAATAAGCGCCTCGATCCAGACCAAGTGCATAGGATGATGAAGTCGCAGCTGGGGGTCACATGCAGCTACTGGAAGGCGCGCCGAGCCGGGTTGAGTGTGAGGGACAACGTGTACGGAACGGACGAGGAAAGCTATCGGAGCATGTACTCGTACATGTACATGCTGGAGCAGGCCAACCCTGGGACGTACATGAGGATAGAACGCGACACGGAGGGGCGATTCAAGTACGCGTTTGTGAGTCTTGGAGCGTGGCGGAGGGCTATCCCCAACCTACGAAAGGTCAGTCCTTCAGTAAATGGAACATGACGCTCATATACTATGAACATGACAATCATATTAATACGACATGACATACGTTTGAGTAGACATGACACCTCTAACGCCTCAAGATGTTTATTCTCCAGGTTATATCGGTGGACGGGAGCTTCTTGAAGGGGAAATTTCGAGGGTGCTTGCTATTTGCTACCGCACAAGACGCTGACCACCACATTTACCCCGTCGGCTTCGCCATGGTTGACGGCGAAAATGATGGGTCTTGGGGGTTCTTCTTCAGGCAGATGTTGCATGTAATTGAAGACACGACTGATCTGGTGTGGGTATCTGACTGCCACATGAGCATCCTGAAGGGCATATGGGATAGCTACACATTCGCGAAGCACGACATTTGCACATATCACTTATTTCAAAACGTCCGTTTCCGGTTCAAGTGCGGGGGCTTGCAAGAAGAGTTCATGACGATGTGTAAAGCTTACACGTACGAGGAGTTCCAGGTGTTGTACGCGGAGTTCTGTGCACGGGTTCCCGGAGCGGGCCAATATCTGAAGGAGGTCGGGTTCAGCAACTGGGCAAGGGCTTGAACTCGGTGTTCAAATATCCTAGGGATTTGCCTCTAACAGCCCTTGTAGATGTCATCCTTGAGACCATCGGCACGTGGTTCGCCAAACATAGGAAGACAAGCGGCGAGTAGGGGAAAGTCGTAAGAGATTGGGTTGGTAACGCCATCAGAGCAAACTTCGTGCAGTCCCTTTCCATGGTCGTCAGACAGCTGAGTCCTCATGAGTTCGAGGTACACAAGGGAACCTCCACCTGGCTTGTAAGCCTAACAAGACGTTTATGCAGTTGCAGACGCTTCAACGTCGACTAGTATCCATGCGCACACGCAATGGCAGCATCCCAATTGCATGGGACGGATGTGTACTCGCTTGTCAACGACTTGCACAAGGTAGACGCGTGGCATGCGTGATACAAGGACGTGATCTACCCAGTCCCGTCGCGAGAGACTTGGAGGGTACCCGAGGAAATTGCCAATGAGACTTGCCTCCCCCCACTTATCAAGGTACGCCCTGGCAGGCCGAAGACATCTAGGTACCCGTCTCAATGGGAAAGAAAGTTCCCGAAAAGGCGCCGCACCTAGTAACCGGCCGCCCCATACTTGGTCGATCATAAGGATATGACATGACGGGTATATATTTTGACATGACATATAATGGGTAAGACATGACGGGCACATATTTTGACATGACATATTATGGGTAAGACATGTCAGTAGGTATTTTGACACGTTTTATAATCAGGGCTCACTTATTCGGAAACATTATCGCTCCCCCTTTTATATTGAAGTATGAACTTCGCCCGTGTTTTGGTATTAAGGGTTGTTGGGCCTGGGTGCAGCTATTTCATTTTGTACATGACATGCAGTAATATTAACTTGTCAGGTGATATTTTAGACATGACATGTTTTAATTTTGCATTTTTCACTGGAAATGCGGACGACGTAAATATATAAGTGTCAACCATCGTACGAACTACATGATAACAGAGTTTCAAAAATAACTTCACATCATAGTTTCAAAACCTAAGCCCTAGATTTCCCAAAACGACATACCGTCGATACCAAAGTCAACCAAATTAAATCCTACGAAAGCACAAATGTTCAACCCACCAACAACATGTCCAGACAACAGTACAACCAACAATGTTCTTGTAATTGGAGACGGAGGCAATGACTACTGAGGATCGAGGCTGGGTCGGAAGGCACCGTGGAAGATGGCGACACAAAGGACTAGGCGGTAGGCATCGATAAAGGCGTCGTTCACCCCTTTGAATACGCGGTCGCCTAATGCGAGCATCTGCATGAAACGGATAGCGTAGGGGCCGGAGTCTCCTCTGCGTCGCAAAAAGTATATGTGTCAAACCTAATTTGCACCAATTACACTATAAATCAGAAGATGGATAACGAGGACTTACGATTGCTTGTTCGGAGGGATCCCCTTCGCACGGTTGTACTTGAACGGCTGGGGCAGTTTCCCTGCATGCTTGGCGTGCAGCTCTTGGTGGCCATCCATCAGCGGGGGCAGGGTGTGCGTGATGGGCTTCCATGGGGCCAACACACGGTCGACGCTGGCCCAAGGCTTCGGACACCTCTTAGGCAACATACCGCTGAAGTAGTACTCCAATTCCTCGTCGACGGGCATGCCGGTTTGTCTCTGCAGCAGTAACTCGAAGTAGGGGTAGACGACTGCGACGCCTGCGTACTTCGACTCGCTGGCTACCTCCTTTCGGAGGATGCCGCATGCTTGGTCGATATGCTGCAAACAAGGAACACGTGTCCAGTCAACAACAAAATTGTCATGTTATCGGAGCACGGGTGGGCGGACTTTACCTCTGAGCCCACCAGTTTCTTTGGCATTTTCAGGTCCCCGAAGAAATCCCTCTCAAGGCGGGTGCCCAGCATTGTACGTAAGGGTTCAGTCCTTTGGACGTCGTTGGTGGTCAACCACACGGAGAAGGCATCCACGTCGGCCCGGGTCATCAGGCCCAAGGCCACGACGTCAACCCCCACAATGACCTTCTTCCCCTTGGTGGCTCGCAGCTTCTTCTGCCCTTTCGTCACGTCCTCAACCACCTCCTTTTCCTTGTTCCCCTTGTCGACACGCGGCTTCTTCACCGGTTGTGTAACTTCGTGGCCCTCTAACGTCGCAGGCGCTCGCCTCACCCTTCCGCCCTTACGCTGAAGGGGAACGACAGCCTCATCATGTGCCTTTTATGGTGGTTTACATGACACAAACTTAAAATAACATGACAGTACCATTAACGCGACCTACCTCAGGGGTTGTCTGTGTCGTGGGTGCTTCTAGCTCGGAGATAGTTGACGTGGCCCCAGACCCTTTGGCCACAGTCTTAGACCCCTCAGCTAACACCTCATCCTCATTAGCCCGGTCCTCCTACATGACAACAAAAGATTGTTGACATGACAACTAACGATCTTCACATGACACTGGGCGGCAGATGGCTTACCTCAGCGGTTGTGGCTTTGGTGGTGGCTGGTACTGGCTCAAGCTCGGTCGCCCTTACCATTTCAGTTGGCCCTGTGCTATCAGTCTCACCCTTTTCCTTCAACACTTCATCACCCTGCGCAAATATGCGAATGAACTTAGTCTCGACACCATTATCAACACTCACATCACAGTACGACAGAGATGACTTACCTGTGTGGTGGGTGTTTCTTTGGGGGGTTCTTGTGGATCAGCATCCTTCTCCATTTCGGTCTCCCCATGGACTGGTCCCTTACTCTTACCCATCTCCTACAAATTATGAGTTCGTGTCACCGTCATTCACAAAATTGACATCACGGATTCAGTTAGGGTACTTACCTTAGAGGTTGTCTTGGTGGTTTCATCTTCACCTGCATCAGTACCCGATTTCTGGCCCATTTCCTTAACAGTTTCCTCAGCCTACGCAATTATGGGAAAGGTATGTTAACATGACGCCAATATTGTTATACATGACGCCTATATTGTTATACATGACGGTTAAGGATACTGACATGACAAATTGAACATCTTACCTCATTCGAATGCAACTCAACATCCTCACCGTAAGTTCCATGCCTGTCCTGCGAGTGTGTCACCTTGTCCTCGCCTCGCTTCTTCCCCCTCACCTCCCTACTCAGCTCTTGCATCGTCACCTCAACCCTTTCCATCCTCTCGTTAAACGTTGCCAATATGCTCGTCCCCAGATCATCCATCTTATACAAAATCCTTGACACATCCACTTGGGTAGCCGTCGTACTTCCCTCACCCTGCGAGCCTGACCCGGATGCTTCCGTCGTGCTCGGCGCATGTTTCGCTTTATACTCCACCACAAGGTCATCGAAGAACTTATCCGACTTTTTTGTCGCGAACATGGCGCCAAGGATAACCCCCTTCCTCACCTCCTCGGCATCCGGGAGCAGGACTGTCCGAACAGCGTCCACCTCGTCGAACATGCCCAACTCGTCCTTCGACTGCTGGATGAGGGATGCAAGAGAATCGTACATGATATTGTGCTCTTTTGACTTATATCGCAAACACCGAGGGTAGGTTATGCTTGTGCTTGTTCTGGTGTCAGCAAATTGTCTTGCAACTGGCCGTAGAGCCTCGTACACCCACAACTACAAACAAAAAAAAAACCAGGTGATGACATGTCGACACTTTGCATTTAATCGTGTTCAGTTTGCATTTTACAATGCACAGTGCCTATGTCCAGTTACCACGAGTGAGTGTCCAGTTTAAATCATTATTTGTCATGTGAGATTTATGTCCATACTTGGAATGCAAGGGGGAAGCCACCTAACAAGTACGACGGGCGAGAGCTGCTGACCCCGTGCTGGAGCTTGCGCTCAACAACCCGGTAGAGGAACTCGTGGGTTCGTTCGTAGCACAGTCGCCCCCACGGGTAACGCAGTGTCAGACACCATGTTTACAACCCATCTGTGAATAAAGTTGCGGGGTTCCTTCGCAAAGAGCACCGCCTCCACCAGCATTATGAGCGCTAACTTAAAGCGCTTGGCGGCCGAACGCTCTGACTTCATCACCACTTTGTACTCTGTCTCGAAGACCTCCATCCTCATCTTCTCCGCCCCTAAGAACTCTAAGCAGGCAGCCTTGTCCGCCTTAGTGTCCACGGTCCGCAGCACGTTTGTCGAGCACTTCAGTCCGGTCACTAGCGCGAACTCCGCGATGGAGAACCGAACTATGGACCCCTGGATCATGTACCACATTTCATTTACCTTTTTCGACCTCAGCTTCCGATGCAGGACGTAGTGGACTAGCTGTGCTGAGAACTCAACTTTGGCACCGAGCCTCGCAATGCCGCCAAACTTGCTTTTGTTGTAGGAGGAAATCGAGAATGCAAAACAGTAAGTAAATAAGGTAAAGCAAACCGATCGAATCCTAGCAAATAATGTTCAAGACTCCCTCCAATGTAGTAAGAAGAAGTCAGGTTCGAATCCACGAGGAAGCTGGTCAGCGGATCCTAGGCAGCGGTGGAATCTCACGGACTGAAGTCCACAACAGGTGCTAGATCTCGACTAGGGTAAGTCGACAAGAGATCAGGCAAGTCGAACAGCGCAGCAGTCACAGGCACTGGGTGTAGTCGATCTCGACCAGAGGCTACTCGAGATCGAGTAAGGCCCTTGTCGAAGTCGGCTTGGCTTGTCGAGTACCTGCACACAGAAGCTACAACGACCTTGGGTCTGTTGGAGGGTAAAAATTGACGAATTTTTTTCGATTCACGGTTTCAAATTGTCGCATTCATCACATATCAAACAATGTGATAAATTTCCTTCAAAATTAAATACAATGCCTACAAATCGGGCCTAAAAAAATCCATTATAAGCCCAATACTGTCAGGCCCAAAGATGTCGAAAAAGGCTGAAATGGGAGGTTACTGAGTGGTAACTGTATTCCTAATTACAAGTGCAGTTAATAAAAAAAAACTGCATAAAAGAAATGAGTACAGTTATTTTGTTCGTGGCCTAAGTGAATGATAACTGCCCTCTATTCCTCTATAAAGAGTCTGCCTGCAGTTTCTTCTGGTTTTCCCAAGCATTCACCTGCAACCACAACAACAATGAGGAGAAGGTGGCTGGCTGGATAAACAGCAGGCTTCTTCCTTCTCCCTGCTTCCTCCTAAGCGGTTACCTGCAAACACATATACACAAAAAACCCATCAGTAAACCCTGCCAAAAAAAGGGTTCCTGTTGAAGAAAGAAAGAAAGGAAGCAAAGGGAAAAACCTTTGCTTTCTTTTGTGAAGGTTCAACTGCAAAACCAACAAAAAGCAGTAAACGCAGCTTCCCCTTCGGCTAGCTATCCTTTCTTTACAACCTCAGCAAAACAGCAAACATTATCTTCTTCCTCCACTGATGGCTGGAGAAACAAGCAGCAAAACTGTTATTTCCCTCATGGTTTTTCCTGCTCCTGCAGAAAGCTGTAAACACATACAGACAAACACCATCAGCAAACAAGAAAAGAAGCCCAGAAGCAAAATTCAGCAACAAACAAGGAGAAGAAGCGACTTAACAAAACAACAGTTTCTTTTCTTTCTTTGTTTGCAGGTATAAAAAAATGGAGGAATGGGAGATGTCAGCACACGTGCTCTCACCTAGGGGCTGATCCCGATAATAGGCCTAAGTATAAGATTACTTTTGCCTAGGGGTCAGTTTCATAATAGGTTGAGAGCACTCACCCGTAGTCGGCTCGAAATTATTTTTCGCCGCTACATTCGATCCCGGCGCGGATCGGTTCACAGCGCCGAAAGGCTGTCGGATTTTGCCTAGAGTTCACAAGCAATAAAATGCCGAACTCTACAAAATTCCATACAAATAAACTGAACATGGGACCTTGACTAATCAAGGGTGAAGTTCTGCTAAAATTTCCCTAAATGAAGTTTTAACAAATGAGCCCAATTAATTCACACAAAGTGAAACGGTGAATTTTCAGGCCAAAATCAGTAGATTCAAACCTAAATCAAAATTGAATCTCAAAACCAAAGGGTCTGTCAAATTATGCTGAGCATGCTGGACCCTAATTGTTGTTTTCCGAATCCCAAATTGGATCAAATTAAAGGAAAATAGCATAGAGAGGAAAATAAAAGGAAAACCTGATTGTTCCTCGGGTTGTAGAAGCTCCCGGAGCTCTTCTTTGCAGGAGCCCCTGTTGGCTCTTTCCTTGGCGTCTTCTCAGCCTCCCCAGACCTTGGGTTGATTCCTTTTTCGATTTCCTAAACCCAAGAATCCCAAATAACAAATCAAAACCATCCATAATTTTCTCAAAACCTAAATCAGTGGCAAGTCCTCACAAATTGAGGGGACTGAAAATTTGAGATTTGGGGTATGAATCAATTAAACCCTAATTGATTGGGCAAATTTGGGGAAAATGAAACAAGAGAAGGTCAAAACTCACGAGGCTTTCGGTGAGCGTCGAGTGGTTGTGCGGGCCGCGTTCGGCCTCAATCTGAGCCTTCTCCGACCTTCAGCTTCCGAAACCCCCTAATCCCGTGGTGGCTTGAGACGGTTTCTCTTCCCGAGCTGTGGGTGACCTTGCCTGTGACTCCAAGAGGAAGATGAACAGCAAAACACGCGCATGACCTGTTGCCCTAAACAAATACTCCGTATATGAGTTTCACCAAAAATATGAGATGGGCTCATTTCACTTTGTTGGTCAATTGGGTCAGTTCGACCAAATCTGAAATTGGGCTTAGTAAGAAAAGAACAAGAACAAAGAGGCTTAGGCTCGGTTGAATTGATCAGATCAAATTAATGGAGTATATATATGTTTTTGGGCAACAGTCAAAATGAAACAAAGAAGTATATATATATATGTTTAATTGCAAGATTAAACATAAAAGTATACATATAATGTGCGGCTGTTAAAAGGAAATATATATATTAAATTGCAAAACTAACCCGTTAAAATATGAGAATTATTTTTGGCATAAATTAAGAATTCGAGTTTGATAAAAAATATAAAATTAAACTCGTCAAATATTCTTTGCCAATTAATTCTACTGGCTCAATCTCAAACCGGCTTCAATAAAAACGGAGTCAAAACCTCAAATCGAGTTTCACCAAATATAAACTTGGTTCTAGGTAGAACTACGTAAAGACTTGACGCCGTAAAAACGGCTACGTAGGTAACCCGATATTAAATCTTAAAAATATATCGGGTACAGTCGTCTGCCTCTAAATTCACTTCTATATGAATATGAGGCCAAAACCAAACAAATTAAATTAGTTCGTAAAAGAACTACGGATGATTTGATCCCGTCCTAACGGGTACATAGGTAGCTCGACATAAAGCTTATGCTCGTTGAGTACAATCGTCAATCCAAAACTATCAAATCGGTTTATTCAGAACTACGTATAGACTTGATACTCTTTTACGAGTTACGTAGGAAATTCGGTATAAAATTTTAATACGTCGAATTCAGTCACCGGTTACAAATTAAATCAAATTTGTTCTCATAAACGAACTACGAGTGATTTGATACTCTTCTACGAGTTACGTAGGAAACCCGATACAAAGCTATAGCTCATCGGGTTCAATCACACGGTCCTCAAACGATCAAATTTGTTCTCAAAAGAACTACGTAAAGACTTGACGCCTCCTATCGGCTACGTAGGTAACCCGATATTAAATTCTCAAAATATATCGGGTACAGTCGTCAACCTCTAAATTCCCTTTAAATGAATATGAGGTCAAAACCAAACAAATTAAATTGGTTCGTTCCCGAACTACGATGACTTGATTCCACCAAACAAGTGGATACGTAGGAAACTCGGTGTAAATCAACTTCTCGCTGAGTCCAGTCACACCCAAATCTTCAATCGAATTTTCCAAATTCATTTGTCGACTCCAAGTCGTCCCAAATATCAAATTTCCATCAAATTCAAAGTGTCTTCTCCGACTCGATGCAAAGCTTCCGCTCGTCGAGTTCGGTTACGGCCAAAACTTCAAAAACCTAAATACCAAATTCAAATTTGTCATTTTCAAGAACTACGTGCAATTTGATCCCTTCCAAAAGGGTACGTAGGAAACTCACAAACGAGTTCAATCACAACCCCCAAATTGACCTTTAAGTCAAATCTCAAATCAAATCAAACTCCACATCAAAAATCAAATCGTTTTCTATGCAAATGATAGGCGGGTTACTTGAGTTACCCTTCCGAGAAGGTGGGCTCAGGTTACTCGGGTGGAGTGTTGTTCGAGCTACCCTTCGTAGAATGTGGGTTTGAACTTCATCCTCTGATGCATATAAGAAAACGAAATCAAATCCAGAACAAACCAAACACCAAATCCAAAACACTTGGAACTACGTGAGGCTTGATTCTCTTCCAAGAGATACGTAGGCAACCCGTTAAAATTCGGGTGCAGCCCAAATCACCAAAACTACTCAAATCTTGGTATCGATACGACTTCGAATCAAGAGGATAACCAAAAGGGGTCGAACTCAAATATTAAAAATCAAATAAAATGTGTTGTACGATTATTCGCGCATTTTTGTCCAACATATTTTTGGCACGCCCAGTGGGACCCTTTTTGCCTTTTCATCTCTTAGTTGTATTTATACTAATATGTGGTTAAATATTTTTGAAAGGTACAAATGGCACCAAAAGCAATTGTTACCTTCAACGAGCTTCCAACAACCTTCATTATCAAAGGAGGCCGTTTGATCAAGAAACGATCATTTGAAGCTCACTTTGACATCACCCGGGACTCAATGTCTGCAATGATCCTGGTCAGCAACACCTTTGGAACTCTTCATGCTCCGGAGGACAAGACCATCGCCAAGTGGGTGTCGAAGTCTCCCGCAATGCTCTCAAGGGAAGGGGGCATGAAGCCTAAAGCACTTCCAAGCCATGGGGGCAGGAAACTCAAGATCACCCGACTCGGCGACAACAAGTTTAACAACCTACCCATCTGCAACAAGCTCAAAATGAAGGAGGGTGGTTACAACGACACAAAGCCAACTAATGAAGTCGCTCAAAGGCCCATCATTCATGTCATAAAAAAGAATGAGGGAGCAGTCGCAAATTCCGCACCACCCGTCTCTATTGCCAAGAAGGCAAACAAATTCATGAAGAGGAGGGGACGCAAGTGTGGATCTCAACGCAACAAGAGAAGACCTCTTCTTGTGCTAGCTCGTTCATCAACTTTAGAGCGAGCGAGTGCAACCTTTGCAAAAGATCTTCCTAGACCGCAGGGGGCAGGTCAAATTCCCTTAGTGGCTTCGCAAAGAGAGATCCTCATTGGTTCTATGCCTATCTATCCGAAAGAGGTTGTACAAGTCAACATGACCTCATACTCGGAAGAGGCGGAACCCATAGCCACAAAGGGTAAGCCTGCAAAATTCAAAAAGGGCAAGGAGGTTCAAGAAGCATGTTCAGTCTCTAAAGATAATGCAAGAGAGAAAGACCGGTTTGAGCTAACAAGTTCAAATGCTTCAATGATCGAATCTCAAGTAAACATCTCACGAGATGGACCAAATGTGATGCCGGTATTGACTACTAGCACAGAAAGTGTTGAAGAGCTGCTTCAAGAGTTGCAAAGAAAGCTTGATGAGAAAGATGCTCAAATTGCATCACTCCTCGCTCAAATCAATATTCAAGCTCAAGCAAAAAGACAAGAGCAATCAAGGCCAAATGGTGAGGGGTCAAGCGGTAGCACATCGATCTCTTCTCAAGAAATCAAAGAGATGATCGCTCAATAGATAAAAGAAGCTTATGCATCACAAAATCTAAAAGTGCTCGGGTATAAAAAGCCATATCCAGCACACTATGATTCGATGCCATTTCCCCCAGGCTACCGAAGACCGAGCTTTGAGAAGTTTGATGGCCTTCACGGTTCACCCCACGAGCACCTAGCTCATTTTTATTCTGCTTGTTGTGAAACTGCCTTGAACGATGCCTTATTAATTAGGCAATTTGTTCAGTCTTTAAATGGATCCGCATTCACCTGGTACACTCAACTTCAACCAGGGTCGATTCAAACATGGGATGATCTACAAAGAGAGTTCCTAGCTCAGTTTGTGAGTTCGAAAGCGAGAGTTTCCATTCTAGATCTCGCAAACACCTATCAAAGGCCTAACGAGCTCACGAACGACTTCATCGCCAGGTGGAGGAGTATAAGACTCCAATGCCATGAAAAATTAAGTGAACAAGCATACGTTCAAATGTGCACCAACAACCTGTTGCCGGAATTAGCGGTATATGTTGGAAGTGCCGAACCTCGTTCCTTTAATGAATTGGTTTCTAAAGCGTGCAATGTTGAAAAGCAACTCACACGAGGATCCAATTGGCCTAAAGATAGTGAAGCTAATAAAAATGATAGCGATGAGCTACAAAACGAAGAAGAGTCTATGGCGACTTTCGCCAAACATGATCGAGAGTCTGGTAACGGAAATGGTTCTAAAGCTCAAAGAAAAGAGAAAGCCAAGGAGCCATCCAATAGACTCGCCCTTCATGAAAGAAGGCAAAAGAAATATCCTTTTGACGATGATGATGTGCAAGGGATATTCGATGAATTGGTGAGTGCTAAAATGTTAACACTCCCGGAGACAAAAAGGCCAAAACGGGTTGACAAGGCAAGTGATCCAAAATATTGCTTGTATCACCAGCTCGTTGGCCATCCAATTCAAGATTGTTATGTCTTCAAAGACATTGTAGAGGACATGATTAACAAAGGAGCAATTGAAATCTAGGGGGCAACATTCACAACTCCAACGGCTTCATCAAATACCATTTCAGTGGTAGACGTTGCAGAGTGCACTTCTTCACTCCAAGTGTCTTCTCAAACAGAAAAAACATCTTCTATGGCTATTGAAGCTGGGGGCAGCCCCACGGTTTCATTGGCTCTCGAAGTGTTGGTGAAATATGACACTTCAAAAGAAGGGTCCTTGAAAGCCAAAGACATCGCTCAATGTTATATGGTCTCATGGGCCGATGACATGTGCGAAAAGGAAGCAAGAGTGAAAAGGATTACTCGTCGCTCCAAGCATCAAATTCCCTCCTCAAAGTCAAGAGAGAAATCAAAGGGAAAGAAATCAAGATTCAGTGAAGCTTCAAAAGCACACAAGAAGCATAAAGTTAAAGTGCAGAAGTTAAAACCCGGTTTCAAGGGTAAAACGCAACAAAAAATCGTCGAGGATGCTTGTGTCAAAAATTTCCAAATCTCATACGAAGACGGTGTTCTAACTGCAAGTGTGATAGAGCCTAGGATGTCCACATTTGAAAGGCTCGAGATGGCTTCAGGTGGAGCTCTTAAATCTTCGGTGTTTAGAAGGCTTGATCTAGCCTCTACATGTGAAACACCGAAATCTTCCGTATTTGAAAGACTCGAGCTAACCTCAAGAAATGATGCACCTAAGCCTTCAGTGTTTCAAAGGCTTAATATAGCCTCGACAAGTGGAGAATAGGGGCTGGCTGGAGAAACAGCCAGCAGACCTTTTCTTTCCCTCTCGGCACTTCCACCTGCAAAACCTCTGCTGGGTTCTGGATGTGTACCTGCAGGCTGTAACCACCAAAACATAAAAAAGAAGAAGAGAAGGAGGTAGCAGCAGGGCAAAACACACACACGAATCGAGCAAGAAGGAGCAGGAGAACAAAAGGAAGCAGGAGAAAACAAATACAGAGAAAAGGCAGACACTCCACCATTGTTGCTGCTCAAACTCAGAAATAAAGGGTATAATTTTATCCTCACTCTTTTCTTTGATATGCAGGCAAACAAAGAAGATGGCAGATCAAAGGCTGAAGCAAAAGTACTCTCACCTAAGCGGTTGAGCCCGATAATAGGCTTAAGTACAAGATTACTTTTGCCTAGGGTTCAACCTTATAATAGGTTGAGGGTACTCTCTCGTAGACGGCTCGAAATTTATTTTCGCCGCTACACTCGATCCCGGCGTGGATCGGTTTACCGGGTCGAAGTGCTGCCGAAATTTTGAGAGAGTCAATCAGCAAGTTCCCGAAGTCAGTTTGCTAGGATGGTTCTCGAATCCAGGCGGCCAAAACACAAAATACAAAAGACCCTAGGCGACTGAAAGACAAAGAATTGGGCATAATTCACCAAAACCCTAAATCAGATCTACTAATTTGGGGTAAGGGTTGCAACATTTGAAGGGGAAGGGAGGAGAACAAACATATTTCTTCTTCACTTGGTAGAGGCTCTCGGAATTTTCGACCGGTAGCAATTCGATTCAGATCCCCTCGGTCCTCTTGCCCTTGATGTCCTTGAGACGTCCAAGCAGCCATAGCGATAAAAGCTTGGTCTGATGAAAAGCGCAGAAAGAGGAAAGACAGAAAAAAAATGTGAAAGTTGGATGTTGCTGGCTGCAATCAGCAAAATGCCAAGTTGGGCTCAATTGGAAAGGAAATATAATGGGCTTAAAAAATTAAGGAAATTTTACAGCAAACCACCCCTTATTGCTTATGGTTTTCATTTAACCACCTCCTATTCAAATCCTTTCACTAAACCACCCCTTATTGCATTCCGTCAACAGTTAACCACCCCTTATTGCATTCCGTCCAATTTCATGTTAAAAAAGAATGAAAAGACCAAAATACCCTTATCTAAACCATCCATCTTCAACCTTCTATCAGACAAGGAGACCTCAGAGGCTCAGACGGTCGATCACCTGAAGGAGCAGCCGGAGAGGGATTCAGAGAGGGATCAACAAGGTTCTCCAATCACAAGGTAAACTCGGTCCTATCTCCCTGTCTATCGGTTGAGATGTTAAAATTTAGGGTTTTTTTTTTGAAATCCCAAATCTTGATTTTCGTTCGATTTTGGTGCGATTTGGGAGCAATGTCGATCGAAATTGCATTGTATAGATGTCCTAGTGTTGAATCTGTTGGATCTTGGTGAGATTTTGGTGCGATTTTGTGGTCTATGTTGTTTGGGCGATTTGGGTGCGATTTTATGACAGCTTTTTGGTGCGATTTTATGACAGATTTTATGACAGATTTTTGGTACGATCGAAATTGCATTGTATAGATGTCCTATGTATTTTGTGTTCGAATTTGTGACAGATTTTATGTTCGATTTTGTGTTCTTAGGTTTCTAGGTTTAGATGTTCTATGTATTTTGTGTTGATTGTGTCAGATTGGTGCGGTTTTCCTTCTTTGTTCAGAAATTCAATGCAAAATGAATATTTTTCAACTGAGAGAAGACAAGGACAACAAATCGTCAAGGGGAGTTCAGCCAAATTTAGAGTCAGTTGAAGATGTAGATCCAAGTAATGATGGTCTATTAGGGTCAGAATCTTCAGATTCAGGTTCTGATTTTACAGCTAGTGAAAGTGATGTTGAAGATGATGAAAATTTTGATGATTCTGTTAATGGAGAAGTGCAAGATGATGTGAATTGGTTAGTTTTGGGCAATGAAGACAGAGATCTTGTTGAGGACATAGAAAAAAGTGATGAATCAAATGAGTTGAGAAGCTTGAGTGATGGTGAAGGTGAACCAAAAAGAAAATATCCTGAGTTCAATCCCTTGGTAGATTTCAAGAAACCTATTTCGTTGAAGGTTGGAATGAAATTTTCTTCAAGTGAAGTCTTTAGAAAAGCTTTGAAACAATGTTCCATTGAGAAAGGTGGAGATTTCTATTATTTGCATAATGATAAGCGTAGAGTTTCTGCTTATTGTACTCTTAAGTGTGACTACACAATGAAGCATGGTCGGAAGCAATGTGTTTGTGATAAAAGTTTTTGCGGGTTTAAAGCTTGTGCTAGAAGGATGGGTAGCGATGGGACATTTCAATTAAAGTCATTCAATCCTGTTCATGAATGTGGATGGAGACATGAGAATAGTAAAGTGACATCTGTTTGGCTAGCTGAAAAGTATAAGGAACACTATAGAGATGATCCACATTGGAAGTTGGATGCTTTTATGAAAACAGTTTTGAAGGATTACAATGTCGAAATAAGTTATATGCAAGCATGGAGAGCAAGAATGAGAGCCTATCTAGAGACTCAAGGGGAATCCAGAAAGCAGTATGCACGAGTGTGGGATTATGCTATGACTGTAGTTAAGTGTAATCCGGGTAGTTCAGTAATTGTCAAAGTTAGCACTACTCAGCTAGAGAGACCTTTGTTTCAAAGGATGTACATTTGTCTAGATGCATGTAAGAAGGGTTTCTTACATGGTTGTAGGCCTATCATTGGCTTGGATGGATGCCATCTCAAGGGAGCATATACTGGTCAGATATTGTGTGCCGTTGGAATGGACGGAAATGAACATATATTCCCCATTGCATATGCAGTCGTGGAGGGCGAAAGGAAGGAGACATGGTGTTGGTTTTTAGAGTTACTGATGCAAGACCTTGGAGAGGGCATATTCACTTTCATGTCCGATAGACAAAAGGTATTGCATTTAAACCCTTTTTCTAAGTGTTCGGTATAGAAGTCCTTATAATTGAACTAATTGCTTTATTCTCTCCTTTGTTTGTAGGGATTACAGCAAGCATTAAACACTATTGTTCCAATGGCGGAGACTAGAGTTTGTGTGAGGCACTTGTACAACAACTTCAAAGTGAGGTGGCCAGAGAAAGCTTTCAAAGACGGTTTGTGGGCTGCTGCAAGAGCTTGTACAAAGGCAGATTTTGATGTTGTAATGGATGACATTCAGAAGTTAGATCAAGCTGCCCACAAGTACTTAATTGATGCAAACCCAAGCACTTGGTCACGACATGCCTACAACCATACATCCAAGTCGAATATGCAGTTGAACAATGTGTGTGAAACATTCAACAGCAACATTTTGAAGGCTAGGGATAAGCCACTTTTGAGTATGTGTGATTGGATTAGGACACAACTGATGAAGAGAATGGTTGTCAAGAGGGAGAAAATGAGGAAGTGGACAACACATGAAACTCTGACTCCAAAGGTTTCGAAACAGTTAGAGAAGGATAAGCGTCAATCTCTATCCACTTGCAGAGCTACATGGGGAGGAGGTGATAGGTTTGAGGTCAAACAATTCGAAAGAACTTACGTGGTTGATTTATGGTCAAGGAGTTGTGGCTGCAGGAAATGGGATATAACCGGTATTCCTTGTCCTCACGCTATTGCTTGTATATTGTCTAGGAGGCTAATGCCGCAGGACTTTGTGCATGAATATTATAGTAGAGACGTGTACAAGAAGGCGTATGAATTGAACATAGAGCCTGTGCCTAGTGATGACCAATGGGAGATCAGTAACATGCCTCCACCTGACCCCCCAAAGCTCGTTATTCAACCCGGTAGGCCGAAGAAAGCTAGAGTCAGAGAAGAAGGAGAAGGTCCATCAACAAAGCAAAGAAGGCATAGAATGGGGAAAAATAAGTGCTCACATTGTGGAATGGAAGGGCATAATAGAACCAAGTGTACTAACTCTGAAAGGGCACCACAACCTCCAGAGGCATCCAACAAAGGCGGTAGACCAAAGAATCCCAACAATATGAAAGTTGGAATTGATTCACGAAAAAAAGCTCTGAAGGTAAATTCAATCTGCTGAGATTTTCAATTAAATCACTTTCTGAAATTTATAATGCAATTCCTTTCCTTTCTATCTCCACATCCTTGAACAAGAGCTTCGCCTCAAACTCAGATTTTTTTTCTCTGAATCTGACAGACATTCAGGCTTTTGATGGAAATCTGACTGAAATTTTTGCTCCAATTTATTATGTGAAAGTGAATGAATATTGATCTTTAGTATGTTCCCCTTCGATTTTAGGCTTTTGATGGAAATCAGTCAGTAACTTCTCCCGGTTATGGACAGGAATTGCGCCAGACCCAACAGGACACGGTAACCCTGCACTTTATTTGTTGAAATGGTCTTAGAGTTTATAATGTCTAAGATATAGTTGACATTTATGATTCGTAAATAGGGCTCAAGCAATCCAACCATGACCCCTTATCTTGCGCAATCTCAACCTGAAAGTGTTACGGGCACACAAGTATCGATTACTAATCAATCATACACACAAGTAAGCAATACTTTCTGATTTAATGTCTTACTGTTAGAATTCAAGTAAGAGAGAAACTGTCAGATTTAATGTCTTACTGTCAGGTTTAATGTCTTACTGTCAGATTACATGTAAGCTTTTCAATTAAATCATTCTTATTGACAGTTGTGAACTTTGATTGTAGGGCACATATTTCCCAGCAGCTCCACCTAAGAAAGGCGTGTTCTCCTCTACGACTCAACTGACAAAGTTCGTTGGACTCCCGAAGACAAACACAACTGCCCAAGCTTCATGGAAACCATAGAGATCAGAGTCGTTGGATGCTGGAATATGTATTTTTGCTAATTTTTTTTGCCACCCAAACACTTATAGTAGAATAGAAATTACTTGCTCAATGTATTTTTGTTGGTGCATGAAGCTAGGTATTAATTGCACCATTCTTTTGTTATACACACTTATGTATTCCACTTTGATCAAGTAATTTCTATGTGTTATGATCATGGAAGTTGGAACAAAGTGCAGCAGCTTATGAATCCTCTTTGCTCATTTAAAATCATTTTGATTCTGATTTTCCTCTAAAATAGCAGCAGCTTCATGGAAACAAAATGCAGCCGCTGATGTTCCTCTAAAATAGCAGCAGCAGATGTTCATTTAAAATCATTTTGATTCTGATTTTCCTTTAAAATAGCAGCAGCTTCATGGAAACAAAATGCAGCCGCTGATGTTCCTCTAAAATAGCAGCAGCTGATGTTCATGTAAAATCATTTTGATTATGATTTTCTTCTAAAGTAGCAGCAGCTTCATGCTCACAAAATGCAGCAACTTCATGCTCACAAAATGCAGTAGCTGATGTTCCTCTAAAATAGCAGCAACTGATGTTCATTTAAAATCATTAAAAACCAAATGCAGCAGCTCCGTGCTCACAAAATGCAGCAGCTCCATTAAAAACAAAATGCAGCAGTTTAAGAGCAATGACAGAATCAAAATAAGAGCAATGACATACAAAAGCCATCAAGCACTGAGACATAATACTGAGAAGCAAATAAGTTTGCATTTTCATTCACAGAAGAACACTAGTTTGATGTTTTTACATATTGGTAGTTCTGGAAGGCATACAAATAAGTTTCACTCGAATAACACTAAAGCTAACATCATTGAGTGAATCCCATTCTCTAGTTACGACATATACTTTGTACAAAACCTAATCATCCAAATGAAGACCCCGATAACACAAATAACCTACATGAGCCTTACACCATCTTTGCTACCACCATTTGAGATGTAGATCGACTTGTCTTCGTCATGAGCAGCCACACTTCTAAGTGTCACCACCTCTTCTCGAAGCCTTCTAATTTCATTCTCATGTGTTGTGATCACGGTTTCTTTTACCTCTATCACAGTCATCAGCCGTTCTAACTCGTCCCTCATCAACGGAATAAATTCGGTTGCCGTGTTGCACAATGAGGGATCATACCATTTCCAATATCCGCAGCCTCCCACCTTTAATCATGCAACACAATATCATATAGCTCAATAATGCAATGCCATACTCGAATAAAGGATGCAAGAAGATTTAACTCACCTTCCGATTTCCACAAGTTACGAATCGTCTACCAGGATTCTCATCTGTTAAGGATGTATAGTAAGTGCATTGAACCCCACACTTACACTTAAACATCCTTTTGCTCTTTGCAAAATCGTTCCATTTCTTAATGAATGGGGACCTCTGTATTTGTCTGCTCACTGTTCTACCACCTTCCTGAGATGAACCTTGAGATGAATCCATAGCTTGCACCCAAAATCTGTCATAAAATCGCACCCAAAATCAAAGAAGGAAACATGAAATGCAATTTCGAGCAACGAAGAAATCGCACCCAAAATCTGTCATAAAATCGCACCCAAATCGCCCAAACAACATAGACCACAAAATCGCACCAAAATCTCACCAAGATCCAACAGATTCAACACTAGGACATCTATACAATGCAATTTCGATCGACATTGCTCCCAAATCGCACCAAAATCGAACAAAAATCAAGATTTGGGATTTGAAAAAAAAAACCCTAAATTTTAACATCTCAACCGATAGACAGGGAGATAGGACCGAGTTTACCTTGTGATTGGAGAACCTTGTTGATCCCTCTCTGAATCCCTCCCCGGCTGCTCCTTCAGGTGATCGACCGTCTGAGCCTCTGAGGTCTCCTTGTCTGATAGATAGAGAGATATGAACGATAGAAGGTTGAAGATGGATGGTTTAGATAAGGGTATTTTGGTCTTTTCATTCTTTTTTAACATGAAATTGGACGGAATGCAATAAGGGGTGGTTAACTGTTGACGGAATGCAATAAGGGGTGGTTTAGTGAAAGGATTTGAATAGGAGGTGGTTAAATGAAAACCATAAGCAATAAGGGGTGGTTTGCTGTAAAATTTCCAAAAATTAAACTAGGCTCATTTTGCTGGCTTGTGGCAATCATAAAAACAAAAAGCAGCACATACACACACACGTATACGATTACCACATTTTAAGAAAATGTGATTAATTGCAAAAAACAACCCACTAAATTGTAAGAATTATAATTGGCATAAATTGGAAATTGAGTTTAATAAAATCATAAAATTAAACTCGTAAAAATTCCGTTGCCGGTTTATTCTAGTGGGTCAATCTCAAACTGGCTTCAATAAAAACGGAGTCAAAATCTCAAATCGAGTTTCACCAAATATAAACTCGGTTCATTCAGAACTACGTATAGACTTGATACTCTTTTACGAGTTACGTAGGAAATTCGGTATAAAATTTTAATACGCCGAATTCAGTCACCGGTTACAAATTAAATCAAATTTGTTCTCATAAACGAACTACGAGTGATTTGATACTCTTCTACGAGTTACGTAGGAAACCCGATACAAAGCTATAGCTCATCGGGTTCAATCACACGGTCCTCAAACGATCAAATTTGTTCTCAAAAGAACTACGTAAAGACTTGACGCCTCCTATCAGCTACGTAGGTAACCGGATATTAAATTCTAAAAATATACCGGGTACAGTCGTCAACCTCTAAATTCCCTTTAAATGAATATGAGGTCAAAACCAAACAAATTAAATTGGTTCGTTCCCGAACTACGATGACTTGATTCCACCAAACAAGTGGATACGTAGGAAACTCGGTGTAAATCAACTTCTCGCCGAGTCCAGTCACACCCAAATCTTCAATCGAATTTTCCAAATTCATTTGTCGACTCCAAGTCGTCCCAAATATCAAATTTCCATCAAATTCAAAGTGTCTCCTCCGACTCGATGCAAAGCTTCCGCTCGTCGAGTTCGGTCACGGCCAAAACTTCAAAAACCTAAATACCAAATTCAAATTTGTCATTTTCAAGAACTACGTGCAATTTGATCTCTTCCAAAAGGATACGTAGGAAACTCACAAACGAGTTCAATCACAACCCACAAATTGACCTTTAAGTCAAATCTCAAATCAAATCGAACTCCACATCAAAAATCAAATCGTTTTCTATGCAAATGATAGGCGGGTTACTTGAGTTACCCTTCCGAGAAGGTGGGCTCAGGTTACTCGGGTGGAGTGTTGTTCGAGCAACCCTTCGTAGAAGGTGGGTTTGAACTTCATCCTCTGATGCATATAAGAAAACGAAATCAAATCCAGAACAAACCAAACACCAAATCCAAAACACTTGGAACTACGTGAGGCTTGATTCTCTTCCAAGAGATACGTAGGCAACCCGCTAAAATTCGAGTGCAGCCCAAATCACCAAAACCATTCAAATCTTGGTATCGATACGACTTCGAATCAAGAGGATAACCAAAAGGGGTCGACCTCAAATATTAAAAATCAAATAAAATGTGTTGTACGATTATTTGCGCATTTTTGTCCAACAGGGTCGAAGATCAGTAACTCGAGATCGAGTAGTGCTAGTCGATCTCGAGGAAATCAGAAACTAAAACGAAATAAAGTAAATGCAAACGCTTTTGGAGAATCGAACTAACTTAATATAAAAGACTTCCAAGATTGGGGTTTGCATCAACGATAACCAAGCATGCATAAGGCAGAAATAAAACAGATAATCATATAAATCGCATCAAAGGACTAAGCTTTCGCCTTTTCCAACAATTAGACAACTCTTTCAAGAAACCCTAATTGTCTTTACTGATTTTATGTTTACAATCCAAGTTGTTAGCATGGACCTCCATTAGATGGGTAATAAACACATAACAAGTAGTAGATGCTCAAAACACGATAAAAGTCGGATCTTTACCTCAAACGCGCATGGCTATCGTCGGGCTCGCCCCAACCCTAGAAGTTGGTGGACTACTCGCGCTTCATTGCAACCTCAGACATTGATTGATGAAAAGAAACTAATTGCATTAAACTAAATTCAAAGACTTTACAATCCCGGCGATCCAACTCTCGTTGAACGCCAAAACCCTAAAACCTTCGAACTCCTAAACTTCTCTGTGAACTACTTCTCTACTTCTGAAATTGAATTCTTAGAAATCAGCCTCATGGGCTTTATTTATAAGCTTCTAAACCTTGCTATTCAAGGATAGAAATATCTATCTCTATCTAAAACTATATCTAAAAGCATTAAAGATAAATAAAAGTAACAACATAATTAAATCTAAATAAGGGAAATATATCTAAAGTGTCTTCAAGTGGATAGATCTCTCTCTTCATGATGTATCTTGATAAAATCGGATAGAATCGGCAACCTTCGGCTCCAAGGAATCAAAATCTGAGTAGGACAGCTCAAAACGCGTAACGCGGCTTCTGGAGGCTTCCTCGATCTCGAGTAAGGCTACTCGATCTCGAGTAGAAGTGTCGTCGACTGGGCTGGCTCGGCGTCTCGGGTTGCTGGTGCTCGACAGGCTCGGACATGGCTCCTGGGCGTCGTCGATCTCTAGTACCCTTACTCGATCTCGAGTAAAGGTGACTCGTCGACTAGGTCTTCTCGGCCGCGTCGGGTAGATGTTCTCGACATGGCTCGGGTGCCGGCTTCCGGGTTCCTCGATCTCGAGTAGGTCTACTCGATCTCGAGTAGAGTGTAACCCGGCATGTCTTCGTCTTCGGCTTCTCGATTAGCTCCTCCTCGACCAGGCACTCCTTGGACATTTTTGGTCGATCTCGAGTACAACTACTCGATATCGAGTAAATCTCTCAGCTCTCTGCTCTGTTCTTAAAACGCATTTTCCCGAGTGCTCGTTCATCGAATTGACGCATATGACCATGCGTTGGAAAGCTCTTTCCGAGGGCTACAACTCTCATGAAGACATCAAAGCTTGATTCAGAACGAAGAATGGTGAAAAATGGCCTTTTCTCCAGCTGCACCATTCTTAGCTTCTCCATGAGTTTCCTTTAAGCTCCAAAGTGCGTCTGATTTCTGCGAAATATAACCAAAACTTGTGTAGACCTCCATATATTGCAAATAAGTGTAAACTATACAGATTCTCTATTATTCTAACCCAAATGCATGCAATGTATGCAGGAATCGATATAAAAGTAAGTGTAAAACATGGCGAATTAGGCTCACAACAAACACCTCATACTTAAGCTTGCTTGTCCTCAAGCAATACCTTTATTTGTCATTCAGGGGGAGAAATCAAAACTCTCAACATATTAGATTCATTCTTATATAACCCTGCAATCAATTACCATCCTCGAAAAGGTACTAGTGTCACAGATCCATGCATGTGCAATTATACAAAAGCAACATCTACTCACAAAAGGAGAGTTATGCAAAAAACATTCATAAGTGACAAAGCATTAATAATCAAGAGGACTTTAATTTAAGCTCAATAAGGAGTAGATTTGGTAAAAGGCTCAAGGTGGGCAGTTTTTGGCCATGTGGTGCTAACAATCCGGGAAAATGGAGTATTTCCAAACTGAATTTCATACCACATTCTTTCTCATAAGATTCATCACCTTTCATACTGGTTTTTCTCAATAATAATGTTTTTACCTCTCTAACCTCAGCACTGCCTTCTCGCGAGTCACAAACATGGGTGTCATGAATGGCCCCGGATACTTAGTGCTTTGGACTCCTCACAATATGTCCCATCTCTCCAAACTATTATCTTAGAGAGCAGGGTCAATCTACCTTTATCTCCTGAGGTGATTGGATTTTCTTTCACCCATTAAATTTTCCATATATTATTTCAAACAATTTCCTTCCAAACTCCATATAACACAACAACCATATAACATCTCCATAATGTAACATCATTCTCAACATAATCCCCGGATAGGGTAAAAAATGGCAATATTTAGATCATGTGGAGCAATATATGAAATAAGGCATATTATGGCTTTTGTGAAATGCATAAGCATATGTAGGGCTAGGAATTTAACAATGTGAGCATTATATGGAAATATAAAGTCCTCCATCCTCTTATCATGCAAGATGTCAAAAGCAACTTCAAATTTTACCTCCTTTCATGGTTTTCAATAAAATGTGCATTTCATTGTGACTTCCCTTTACTAGGCCATTTCATGCTATATCTCTAATGAATCTAATTTTGCATCGTAGAGTTCAATATAGCTTCCATGACATTTTTCTCAAATTTCAATGAGGGTCATTTTTTTCTCAAACAAATTTTGGAAATCATGCATATAAATACATAAATCAATAATGTATTCCAAAATAGCCATGTAGTAATTCAAAGGAATAAATAATGTCAAATATGGCAGTTATGCATGAAGTAAGCCCTTCCCCCACCCCATACTTAAAATTTACAGTGTCCCCACTGTATAAAAATTAAATAACAACAAGATTAAAGGAAGGAACTCACAGGATAACATATCGAGGAGGGCGAATTAGTGCTGGTCGAGGAAAGTGTCTCGTCGATCTCGAGTACAAGGTACTCGATCTCGAGTAGTTTCGTCTGCGTCCAGTGGCTTCTGAAGTCGATGAGCTTCTGGTGGCTTAGTCGATATCGAGTTGGCCTACTCGACATCGACGAGTTTTCTGGGCTGCTTCTCCTTGTCGTCGTTGACTTGGCTTTCGTCGATTCTGACTGTTTTTTAGGGACTTCTTTGTTCCACTTTTCGCGATCCTTGCTTGCCGACCAAAAACAAGACTATCCACATGAAGTATTCTAAAAGACATAAAACAAAAAATAAAAAACCAAAAACCAAAAAGTCCCAAAATTCATAAAGTTTATATGCATGCTCTAGATTTTAGAGTCGCTAGGCGGACTTCTCCGTTTGCGCTCAAGGACCATTAGTGTGGGGCCCGCTCATGCTTGGCCCTTCTCCTGGATCATCTAGGTCCTGATGGTAGTATGCAAGCTTAGCTGACAGGGGGTTGCTTGCATCATCTCCCTTCTCTTTCCTCTTCTTCCTTCCAACTCTTAGCTTCCGCAGATTTTCTCGCCACGGGGCCTTACCTCCCCTTAATTTATTGAAAAATTTCTTTATGGACTGAGGTGGAGTAGAATTCATACCTGAACTTACCTTTTCGGACCCAAAACAGAAATCTTTGGGTTTGGGGCTAGTCGATGTCGAGTACTGCTGGTCGACCTCGAGTACAGGGACCCCATACTTAGGTTCTTGGCAAGTCAGTGGCTCAGTAGAGGTTGTCGACATCGATAAGGGTTTGTCGAGATCGAGGAGAAGCCTAGTCGAGATCGAGTTGGCTTGGTCGATCTCGAGTACAGTGTTGATGCTTTCCTCCGCTGTTTGCTTGGTCCCGTAGTAGCTGATGCTCTTTACCTCCAGCCACGAAATTTCCTCTTTTGCAGGGCCAAAAGAGAAATCCAATACCTCATCGCCTATGGTGAAGGTGAGCGAGCGATTCTTAACACTAATTCTGGCATCTACAGTAGCTAAGAATGGTCTACCAAGAATAATAGGACTAGTAGGATCTTCAGCACAGTCTATAATAAGGAAATCTGCAGGAACGAAGAATTTACCAACCTAGACGGGAACATTCTCAACTATACATGTAGGGATGACTACTGTATTGTTTGCCATGTATAGTTTGGCATCCACAGGTTCTATGCATCCAATTTTTACCTTCCGCCAGATTGATAAAGGCATGATGCTCACACTTGCTCCTAAATCACACAGAGACTCATATTTATATTGTCCAAAACCCACAGTAACAGAAAACTTACCAGGGTCAGGTCTCTTTTCAGGGAAGTGGAGTACTTTGCATTCTCCTGTGATCTCTGAGATGGATCGCTTCTTACTCAGGATTTCCTTCAGAAATTTGACATATCCAGGCATATCTTGCAGGGCTTCTGTAAAAGGAATAGAGACGTTCAGTTCTTGCAGCATATTAACAAATCTGGTAAACCTACCTGCAGTGGGATCTTTCTATGCTTTGGAAGGGAAAGGCAGTGGCTTGCTCTGCTTTGGAGCCAGATCAGACATCGAAGGTGTTGCAGAGTCGTCGACGTCGGCTTGTTGTTCCTCGATCTCGACCAGGGGGTCCTCGAGATCGAGTGGGGTGGTCGACTTTGACTTGCTGGGCTGCGCAGTGGAGTCCGAGCTCAGCTTCTGGTCTGTGTCGAGCAGTGGCTTGTCGAGATCGAGTACGCTCTCTTCGAGATCGAGTAGATTTTGCTCTGTCTCGAGTTGCTGCTCTGCCTTGCCTTGCTGTTTCTCGACCTCTGGCTCGTGTAATTGATGCCCACTTCTGAGTTTGATAGCTGCAACGTGTCCAGTTTTCCCCTTAGGATTTGGTTCTGTTTGCCCAGGGAGCTGTCCGGATGGTCGTGGGATCTGTGCAGCGATTTGACCCATCTGCGTCTCTATTCCCCTTTTCCAGATGTCCAGTTCTCCAAATTTTGTAGTGATATTCTGGAACTGGTTGTTGATGGTGCCCTGATTCCGACGCATCTCCTCAAGGATCAGCTGCAGATCATCCTTCTTTTGATCTCTTTCTGGATGTCCTAGAGCTCTATAGGGTGGGGGGTTCCTAGAAGGACCTTGGTTCCACTGTGGTTGATAGAACCTTTGATCTCCCATATAGCGATTGAGACCCCAAGCGTAGGCTGCCTCTTCATGTGTCTCTGCCATTCTGACTTGCTCTGTGTGTGGGCACTCAGTAGTGGTGTGCCGCTGTGATCCGCATTCGATGCAAGGCTAATTGACAGATAGATATTTGACTTGCTTGAGGAGCTTGCGATTCTGGTCTCTGTAGAACTGCTCCCTGACATCTGGGTCAATCTTCTTTGCTGGCTCATAGAGTGGCATAGATGGTGCTGGCCTGGCATAAGAGTTCTCCTCATAGTTTGCAGTAGACCCATATTTGTTGTCATAATTGGTGAGCTTGTCCAGCACACCCCAGGCGTCGATTGGTGGCATCGTCAGATACTCATAGCGAGTGTACTGATTGATCCTATCCTTAGTGACTTGATCAAGAGAGTTGAAGAAGATCTCCTGAATGACGTAGGGTGGATGTCCATGATTAGGGCAAGATCTCAGCAGTTCTTTGTAGCGTTCTCATGCCTTTGCCAGCGGTTCCCCAGGCTTTTGTTTGAAGGCGGTGATTTTCTGGCGGGGGAGTGCTGTCTTGGCGGCTGGGAAGAATTTATTCAGAAACTCTTGCTCTACTTGGGCCCATGTTGTGAGTGATCTTGGTTTCAGCCCTTCAAGCCACTTCATTGCAGGCCCAGCGAGAGACCAGCGAAAAGCTTTCATCTTGACATATTCCAGAGTTGTACCTTCAGCAAGATTACGGCACATGTCAGAAAAATTGGTAATATGTTCAAGAGGACACTCATTAAATTTTCCATAAAAAGCATTATTTTTAAGCTCTATAAGAAATTGAGTGCGAATTTCAAAAGAGTTTTCAGGGATTAGAATCGCCGATTCAGGTACGATGAGAGTTGGATGCATATAATTCTCTGCAGTAGTTGGATATTGGGCAAGCTCAGCTTCTGCTTGTTCCCTTGCTGCTTTCTCAACGGCGATAGCAGCATCTTTAGTGGCTAGTTCCCTGGTAAGCCTGGCAATCAGCTGTTCTTGTGTTTCAGCAGGCGCCATGATCCTTTTGAGTTTAGAGTGGATGTGTAGGAAACGCTCCGGTTCGTCTAAGCTGTCAAACTCAGGTGGTAGACCAAAACGGCGCATACACCTGTATAGTAACTCAAAGTAGATGTGAGATTTAACTACCTAAGGCGCGAATGATAGCTTCCCCGACAACGGCGCCAATTTATTGTAGGAGGAAATCGAGAATGCAAAACAGTAAGTAAATAAGGTAAAGCAAACCGATTGAATCCTAGCAAATAATGTTCAAGACTCCCTCCAATGTAGTAAGAGAAAGTCAGGTTCGAATCCACGAGGAAGCGGGTCAGCGGATCCTAGGCAGCGGTGGAATCTCACGGACTGAAGTCGACTATAGGTGCTAGATCTCGACTAGGGTAAGTCGACAAGAGATCAGGCAAGTCGAACATCGTAGCAGTCATAGTACCTGCACACAGAAGCTACAACGACCTTGGGTCGAAGATCAGTAACTCGAGATCGAGTAGTGCTAGTCGATCTCGAGGAAAACAGAAACTAAAACGAAATAAAGTAAATGCAAACGCTTTTGGGGAATCGAACTAACTTAATGTAAAAGACTTCCATGATTGGGGTTTGCATCAACGATAACAAAGCATGCATAAGGCAGAAATAAAACAGATAATCATATAAATCGCATAAAAGGACTAAGCTTTCGCCCTTTCCAACAATTAGACAACTCTTTCAAGAAATCCTAATTGTCTCTACTGATTTTATGTTTACAATCCAAGTTGTTAGCATGGACCTCCATTAGATGGGTAATAAACACATAACAAGTAGTAGATGCTCAAAACACGATAAAAGTCGGATCTTTACCTCAAACGCGCATGGCTATCGCCGGGCTCGCCCCAACCCTAGAAGTGGGTGGACTACTCGCGCTTCATTGCAACCTCAGAACTTGATTGATGAAAAGAAACTAATTGCAATAAACTAAATTCAAAGACTTTACAATCCCGGCGATCCAACTCTCGTTGAACGCCAAAACCCTAAAACCTACGAACTCCTAAACTTCTCTGTGAACTACTTCTCTACTTCTGAAATTGAATTCTTAGAAATCAGCCCCATGGGCTTTATTTATAGGCTTCTAAACCTTGCTATTCAAGGATAGAAATATCTATCTCTATCTAAAACTATATCTAAAAGCATTAAAGATAAATAAAAGTAACAACATAATTAAATCTAAATAAGGGAAATATATCTAAAGTGTCTTCAAGTGGATAGATCTCTCTCTTCATGATGTATCTTGATAAAATCGGATAGAATCGGCAACCTTCGGCTCCAAGGAATCCAAATCCGAGTAGGACAGCTCAAAACGCGTAACGCGGCTTCTGGAGGCTTCCTCGATCTCGAGCAAGGCTACTCGATCTCGAGTAGAAGTGTCGTCGACCGGACTGGCTCGGCGTCTCGGGTTGCTGGTGCTCGACAGGCTCGGACATGGCTCCTGGGCGTCGTCGATCTCGTGTACCCTTACTCGATCTCGAGTAAAGGTGGCTCGTCGACTAGGTCTTCTCGGCAGCGTCGGGTAGATCTTCTCGACATGGCTCGGGTGCCGGCTTCCGGGTTCCTCGATATCGAGTAGGTCTACTCGATCTCGAGTAGAGTGTAACCCGGCATGTCTTCGGCTTCGGCTTCTCGATTAGCTCCTCCTCGACCAGGCACTCCTTGGACATTTTTGGTCGATCTCGAGTACAACTACTCGATATCGAGTAAATCTCTCAGCTTTCTGCTCTGTTCTTAAAACGCACTTTCCCGAGTCCTCGTTCGATGGATTGACGCATATGGCCATGCGTTGGAAAGCTCTTTCCGAGGGCTACAACTCTCATGAAGACATCAAAGCTTGATTCAGAACGAAGAATGGTGAAAAATGGCCTTTTCTCCAGCTGCACCATTCTTAGCTTCTCCATGAGTTTCCTTTAAGCTCCAAAGTGCGTCTGATTTCTGCGAAATATAACCAAAACTTGTGTAGACCTCCATATATTGCAAATAAGTGTAAACTATACAGATTCTGTATTATTCTAACCCATATGCATGCAATGTATGCAGAAATCGATATAAAAGTAAGTGTAAAACATGACGAATTAGGCTCACAACAGCTTTCACACAGACGCTTCCAGTCTGACGCGCTCAGGTACTGGTCTAGCTTTGCAAGGACTTGGGGCCTGGCGTATTGGTTGCACCTACACTTGAAATGCTGGAATGTTAGAGCGACTCATCTGTAAAACACTCTACCCTTGATCGACACTACCCAAACCATACCTCGCTTGTTGTAGGTGTTTGCGTTACCCTTCTTTCTCCTGAACCACCCATGTTTTTGTTTGACACCCTTCAGGTTGGGGAGCAATACTTTAGCATTCTTCAAACATTTGCAGATTGTCATCACACCAGTCACAATGCACATGACGTTAAGTTCATATAACATGTCATGTGACAATTTTAACATGTCATGTGACCATTTTAACATGACAGACACCATTTCTTACCTGAACTTATCACAAATGACAGTAAATTTCTAGCCTCACCATATCTTACCTTATACTTATCACCTGAGCATTGTAACCATTTTATAGCTTCCACAAAATATAAGCTGCGCAATTTTGCATTTAAACATGATAGGAAACCTATTAAACATGACAACTAAATACTAAAAACATGACATGTTACAATGTAACAACATTTACATTCAATAACTTGTTCCTGAATTTTTTTACCCACATATAGCTTCCCCGATTTCCCTCTATCTATCCAATTTCCCCAATCTCACCAATTTCCCCAATTCCCACATTTTCCCCAATTTCACCAATTTCTCAAATATTCACACAATACATGTATAAATTTACCCTAATTTGCTTCTTCATTCAAGGCCTTTACCATATCATCACCACAATGGTACTTCCATTCTCTCCCAGACTCGAACACTTCCGTTCCCACATTTCCACCCATTGTTTTCATACTAGACGCCGATTACATCCCACATGACAGGGGCGGGTATGTGACCCACCCGTTCTTTCATCCAATTGCAAACCATGGCAAACAAATTAGGTTCTTCAAATGGTCCCTCATCCTTTCAATTTCTGCAATCAGTACTAAATCGGTAGAGTTAGGGTTTACTTACTTCAAAACCGTCGGTCTCTCTCTTCTAAACGCCCACAGGGTCGTCTTCTACACATTGTCGGGTTTATTGGCTTGAAATCCGTCGGCTTCTTCTTCTCCTTACTCCAAGGTCCGTCTTCTTTCTTTGCCTTCTTCTTCTCCTTTCTCGTTTCAAGAATGGCGGTTTCGTGTCTTCTACCCTCCCTCCTCTCTGTTTTACACAGTTGGAACTGACGGGTTTTTAAAAACTGCCCTCTGTCTCCTCCTCCCTCCCACACTCTCTCCCTTCTTTAATGACCCCCAACAACCGGTTTCAACACCCTTATCCCAACCGGCTACCTTGCCATTTTTTAAAAGGGGGGGGGGGGGGGGGGGTGTCTAACCCTTGCAATTAGAAACGGTTAGTGGGTTAAGCGTGCAAACCAAACCGGGGCAAGGGTTATTTCCTTTAATTCCCTCTAATATGAATGATAATATAATTAAATCAATTTATGAGTGTAGATAATCTATATCCACCCCTTATACTTATTATTTTTGAAGCAGCTTCTTTGTAAAAATTTGTGCCACGTGTCCACCTTTTCACCAAAATAAGAAACTGTCTTTCCCTTTCCTCCAAACCCACGTTCTCCCCATCCATGGTCAACGATTTCAATTTCCTCCTCCATCCATGCTCAATTTCCTCCTCCATCTATGCTTATCTCAAGTGCTTAGATCCGCCGACGCTCAACGCTCCAACTCCACCTTGCTCGGCCGCCTCCGATCCGCCGTTGACAAAATCCGGATCCTCCTCGGTAGCCCCACCGCCGCCTCGTGGCGAATGATCTCCATAATCTGGGAGGCCTGGTACTTGATCGGAGTAGACGAGGGTAATACTCGATCTTCATCCACGGGTATGTATTCAATTTGAAGCTATCAAATTTGTAAAAAATTAGGGTTTACGGGATTCAATTTACACTATTTGTGCATATCGGATTCATGTTTCTCTGTAGTATGAATTGTTTGATTCATTTTCCATGTGTGATGTGTCTGAATCTCACAAATTGGATCTTTTGGGATGTTCTACAAAGCCTAATCCTCCGCCCTCGCTATTGTAAGGGCCCGGATTTTTAAATCCTAATTCTCGGAAAAAAAAAGAAATTAAATATGAATTTAAATCGGCTTAACTAAAATCTCTTAAAATGAATTCCGGCATATAATTATTTTAAATGGACTTTCATTCAGATTTATTTTCGCTTTTGCTTGCTAAAATTTGAAAGTATAATATAATTTTATTATTTGATTCAGTTCGAGAATTCGATTTCAATTTGAAGTTTTAAGTTTTATATCTTTTGAGTCGGATAAGGTCGAGTGAGCGGGTTTTAAGATTTACTTCCGGGTTATTCAATTAATTTTGGAGACCAGATGATTTTGTCTCCTTCCACCTTCCTCATGTCCACTTTTCCTCTTTTGAATAATCATCCAGACACTCTCTTCTTACACTCCTTAGTTTGCCTCACCTGATTGTAGAAAAGTGCCAAACAACTCCTTCATCCTACGCCAATTTGCTGCACCCCTTCTGTTGAATTCAATCAGCCCACACTCAAGCTCGTACAAGGCCAAATTGAAGATGTGCCGTTGGAAATCGCTAGCTGTCCTTCTTGTCTCCTTTTTCAGCTCCTGTATAGCTGTAGTAATTTGTCATATTGTGCAATCCTTATCCCTACACTCAAGTCTTCATAAGGACCATCTGTAAGAATTGAAATTCAAGAATCAAATTCACAAATTCCCTTTCTGGAAACCATCATTTTATTCTACCCATTCATTTCAATTTCAAAACACAACACCCCCACTCTTTTCATTCTTCACCTTCCTGGCTTCCTCTCCTTGCAAACAGCTCCACTCCTTCTCTCTTGTTCATCAGCTAGGCCACCTGAGCACCACCGGGCACCGGCCGCCACCACTTCGTTGCTTCCCGGCCACCACAGTCGCCACCACTTTCCTTCTCCTCCCTCTGTTCACGCCAGCAGCAGCCAAGCCCAAAGAACCTTCTTCCCCGAGCGACTCAGAAGCAGCCGGAACTAGCAGCCCGGACGTCCCCGGAGAACCGAACCCAGGAGCCGCCGACAGCACCTCCGTCGAGCCCTTTCCCCCTCTTGTGAGCCCTGTTTTCCCGATTCGAAGATGGTAAGCCCCCGCCCTTCATTTCGCTCTTAAACTCGATAAAGGCTTCACCTTTTGACCTCTTGTTGTCGACCCAGGCGATCTCGGCTGATTCCCGACGCCAATGGGGCCGATCGGACCTCCGGCGCACCCTCGATGAACTCGAACTTCCTTTCCGGTGAGCCGCCTTCCCTCCCTTCTCTCTTCTTGCGTTTGAAATTCCTTGTAAGGGTGTGGTCGGAATCTTTTATCGGTCGGGTGGGCAAAGTCTTGGCTGGAGAAGATCCGCCGGCGAAGCCTGGAGTTCTCCTTCCTTTTCTTCCGTTCCGCCGTCGTCAGAGCTTTATTTTGTGATTGAGGGAGGCGGTTACAGACTTACAGGGATCTGTTTCCTTCTCTCTTCATGGGTTTGGGCCTAATTTTCTGGGTTATGGTCTCGGGTCGGATCCCCTCTTCCGGGTCCTGGGTTTCAGTTGGGGAGAGTTCAACCCGGATTCCTTCTTTTATTCAGATTTGGGCCGGGTTATAAGAGATGTGGGTTGGGCTGATGTTTTGGGTTGTTGTTGTTATTTGTTATGTTTAAATGAGTGGTTACTTATAGTTACATATGTTATGATTTTACTTAATTAGTGTTAGTTTATTATCATTATTATATTATTCTGTTTTGGAAAAATGTATTTTCTGAAATTATGAATATCCGTCTTAAAGGATTTTAAAATAATATTATTAAGATATGTATTTTGCGATCTTTAAATATGTACTTTTGGGGATTCTAAAATGACTTATTAGCTCGGATTGTAATTATGAGTTGTAAAGAGGATTTAATTTTGATGTTTTATTTAGTAAGAATCGTTTGTTAAATTATTTAAAAAGGGACCTTAATTTCGGAAATATCTTTTAAGGATTTGTTGTCTAGAGAATCAAAATGTCGGAATTATTTTTATAACATGATTTTGAGGTATTGGTTTTAAGGTTCACATGTTTAATGTCGGGATTCTCTATCTTGGTTTGATGATGTTGGTTTTGAGAAGGAAGTTGTAAAATATGGTTGATGTGCTTTTATCAATGGTTTTGATTGGAAGAATGATTTTGGTTGATGTTGATCAAATAGGAAAGGTTTTGGAAAACGGTTTTACTATCGGTTGGGTTTGAGTATGTTGAGAACTTGGGTTTCGTATGTATGGATGTGAGTCCGGTAGCTTATGAAAATGGCTTGATGATAGGTGTGTATTGCTTTTGGATTGCTTTGGACTTGCATTGGGCCCTTGCTTGTGTTATCTTGCTGTTCTGCATCTTCAGGTAAGTTCCCTAGGGGGCTTACTCAGGTTGGACATTCATGCCTGTTGTTGCATTTTATGTTAGGTGTTGCATATGCATAAAAGCATGTCATGTAGTATCATGTTTAGGTTGCACTAATTGATTGAGCATCTGCTTACTTTATGCGTTTGAAACAGAACGGCCGTTATCTGTGATAGTCCTAGAGTCTTTGCTAGGGTCATAGGGTAGCCCAGCCTCATCGGGTACCCTGAGTCAATCGAGTCATGGACTTCCTTATATTATGATATGCATGCGGGCTTTATTGTGGAGCGGGTTAGGCATGCGTGCCCCCCGATTATGATGGAATGCATTCACGAGCTGGCCAGTCTCCACCTATCGGAAGGGGTGGAGGTAGGAGAGGGATATGCCATTTGGCATTGTCTTGGGCCTTTACAGTATTTCTGCACATAATTATACATAGGAGCATGCTAGTGTGTTTGACTTTCGTACTGCATTAGAGCATCTTTATTAGGTATAGCACATACTATGTGGCCTCAGCGAGGACTGCCGGTCCCGCATGAGTGGCTCGATCTGACTCCTTTCCCCGTTCTTTTTTTAAAGGTAATTTCTGCAGATTCTGAGTGCTCGATGTCTATATGACGGGGTTTCCTTTTGGCGAATTGAAGAACATGGCTAATTCTCTAACTTGGTATAAATGGTAACCATATGCTTACGTTTTGGTTTTGACCCGGCTCTGCCGTGATATTTTGTATCTTAACTTTGCTTCCGCTTTACTTTCGTTTGAATTGGATTTCGCGACATAGTCTTAGGACAGGTTAAGGGTACCCAATGGCCCTTCGAGGTTTTTAGGGTTTGAAATCCCTCTTTCCACTAATCTTAAAATGAGTTTGAAACCTCGACCCGTACCTGGATTGCAAGATCCGAACAAGGGGTTTCATCCCTTGAAACGTAACTCGGAAATCATAATTCCGGGCCGTTACAGCTATCGCACCACCACTGCATCACCAACAACTCATCACCGCTGCCGCATCTTCGCCGTCACACACTGCCGATCGAGACAACGCATTGCCGCGAGTGTTTGAGTGAAGGAATTTCACGGGACCGATCTGCCCTTAAACAGACTCCGTATAATTTAATTAGATACTACTTGCTAATTAATTAGGCAATTCGGCGCCATTGCAACTGGAATCGAAAGTCAACCCGATCGGAAGACGTACAGTGCACATCGATCAACAATTTGAAGGCCTAAATTAATTAGCACTTGGTTAAATTTTCCATTTGCAGGCAATTCAACGTAGTTCAATTTCAATCAAAGTCAAACGGAGGCACGTGGATTTGTTGGACTGAATTTTGAGATCGAGTCCTATTCACGATATGAGGATGGGTTGATTTACCTTGACACCGGACGATTGGGAGTACTCGCTCAACCCGCATCGAGTACGTATCAACTGGCATCAGAGCCAAGCCGGTTTTGTAAGTCCTTCGATCTTCACACTAGCAACTGATCTATGTCTGGGTCATTTTCATGCTCTAACATGAGACATTTACTCAGTACAAATCAAATTGCATATGAATCACGATGATGTTGCAGTTTGAAAAGCCAAAATTCACAAACAATTTCTCTTCATTCTTCAAGTTTAGTCCATGCTCCTAATGTCTAAAGTTTCATAGGTAACAAAAACAAGATTTAGTTATAAAATTGCAATTGTTTAGTTCAAATAGGGTTATTTTCTAATGTTGTACAGTAGCAGAATATACCAAACAAATGACCACTAAGCAATGTTGAATACATTTGGCTCTTTACTAGAGTCATAATGTTATGTAAATACATTTGGCTCTTTACTTAATTCCTATTCTTTTACTAGCGAGGTGTTTGAAATCGTTAAGATGTCGCACTTTACAATGGATCTGCTCCCTCCTTTGACTTAATAATCAATTAGTCTCTTTCATTAAACAATGTTGAATTCTGAAGTAACAATTACTCAAATTTAGTCTAATATGGTATGCATTATTGTGTGCTTTATTGTTTATAAGATTTTGCTTTCAAATTGGCTCTTCACGTTGAAGTTTCAGATCGACAAAGAATGTCATAGCAAGGCGATGGATAAATTGAAGTTGTCCTCGATTGGGGAGCGCTTGAAGTTAGTCGGTGCACAGATGGGATGAATGATGAGCTTGAAGATGCGGGGGTGAAGGAAATGCTCCAGGCACCAATGCCAGAGTCAAAGATCGTCGACCAGGCGACGTCACTGATGATAGAGGCGCTAGACTAGGGGGCTCAGCCTCCGGATTTGCACGATGATCAATGTGGAAGATGTTCTTCGAGAATCGAGATCAATGCAGGCACCAACAGAAGCTTTTGGAGGCGTGCATGTTGAACTGCGAGAAGATATTCTCTGAGATTGCTTCAATGAACGTTATTTATTCAAGTCGAAGACATTTCATCGATTCATGCTGAATTGAATACTATATAGGAGAAGTATTTATTTCATATGGAAAATCTTTATGGTTTCTTTACCGTTCATTTACATTCGCTGGCTTATCTTTACTTTCGGCTTAAAGTGTTATTGTCTACACAAAGTCATGGTTTTGATTCATATTTTGGTAGTTGGGGTTTAAGGTTTTATGGTTTAAATATCCAATCGTACCCAGTCTTCTTTTGCTTGAATTTGTCAATTTTATTGGTATTTCATAGCCATAATAAGAAAATAACTAGCGCAATAATTAGAATAATACTCCGATGGAAAATTTTCACAACATTGTCATGAAATAGAACACGGTCGTAAAAAAAATATTATTAATTGAATGTGATATAGTGTCATTGGACTCCGATGGAAAAAAAATATGGCCTCAAAACGGTTCATAACACACAATATTTGTATTGTTCAGTTCATTTATAGGATAGCCATGAGAACAAATATTAAGTATCGATTATCTAGATAAAATAATTCACCATGACAACCAAAGATTTCGAAGAACGACAAGGTGAGGAGTATGGGCAAAACAGTGTATTAGTTGAAAATCGACGTCCGATCGAAAATATACTGAAAAAACCCGAACAAGGTTCGGGAAAAGGACTAGTAATACTTTAAATTAGAATACTTTGATGACGTGTCATCTTCTCCTTGATTTTAGTTAATTCAACTAATTTCCTATTTTCTACTTTTTTTTATTTTTACCTCTCTCCTATATTTAATTATTATTTCCTTTAATTATTATTTTTATTCTTCCATTTATTTTTTTAAATCAATCTTATTCTTTCTTTTATTTCCAACATATTTGTTAACAATTGGGTTTAATTCAAAACATTGAATTCAATTTAATATAGCTACTAGACTTAGCTTAAATTTATTTCCTTTAATTATTATTTTCTCCTTCTTTTTATCTTTTCAAACCAATTACATTTTTTCTTTTATTTTTTATGACATTTACTATATATATATATATATATATATATATATATATATATATATATATATATATATATATATATATATATATATATATATATATATATATATATATAATAAAATAAAAGAGTTTTAGCCTATATGATATCCCTACTTTTTTTTATCTCTTTAAATCAATCTATTTTTTCCTTTAATTTTTCTTCTTCTTCCCTTTAAACCAATCACATTTCTTTTTTTTTTAAATATATTTACTAACTATTAGGCTTAATTCAAAATATAAAATTTAATATATCTAATGCTTACTATTAATTTACATGTAAATATTTATATATTATAAATATCTAATCTATATATACTACTTAATATCTAATGTTTACTATTAATTTACTTCAAATGTAAAAACTCCTTAACGTGTAAAATTTGCTTATCGCGTAAAATTAGCTAATGGGCCTAATTTAATTACTAATGGGCCTAATTTCATTAGTAGAATGTCTGCCCCCCTCCCATGCGTGTGCCCCCCCTTCTCGGACCCGATTTTTTTTTTTTTTTGCCCAGAATTTTTTTTTTCGTGGTAACACTTTCTGCTGTGCAAGTATAACTTGCTTTTGTGCACATATAACATCTTTTTGTGCAAATATAAGTTTTATTTGTGCAGACAAATAATTCATTATGGGGTAAATAGGTAAATGTGCATATTTCAATTATAAAAATTTATAATTGAAATATGTTTAATTTATGGGTAAATTGGTAAATATGTCTAATTTTATGGGTAAATGCCCTTTTTCCCGTTTTCGATACCTTTTGTGCAACTGTGAAGTGCATTTGTGGAACTGTGGAGTGCATTTGTGCAACTGTGAAGTGCATTTGTGCAACTGTAAAGTGCATTTGTGCAACTTTAATTGTGCAATTGTGCAAATTTAAAGTATGATACAATTGTGCAAATTTAAACTACAATTGTGCAAAAGTAAGATACAATTGTGCAGATTAAGAATACAATTGTGCAAATGTAAGATCATAATGCGCATTAATAAGTCAAAAGATGTGCTTTTGAAATCGATGTTTTAATTTTGTTTTTTTTTTTACAGTTGAGAGTTTGGGTTCACCTCTCGGATAATTTAGGTTGATAGATGTAAGTCTGAAATCGATTTTTTTACGCATAAGCTTTTAAAATTAAAGTGCATAAATAAGATTAAAATGTGCATAATTAAGGTTAAAAAGTGCATAACTTAGATTATAATGTGCATGATTAACAATTTGCGATTGTTGCGCTCTTGTCTATTATGTAACCTATGTGGGATTTGAACCCACATCTTTTGTGCAAACGCACATTGCTCTTCCAATTGAGCTAATAGGCTAAATTATGATTTTTATGCTAAAATAGAAGAACCTAATCGACCTAAAGCATATTGCAATAAAATTCTAAAATTCAATTAGCTCATGATTCACAAACAATTTGACAATACTATAAACATGAAATTAGCTCCAAATCAACCCAACAACACAACCATATCATAAATTTCAGTTAATTTGGCTATTGGCAAAAAACCCCCAATTCTAAAGCATATCGCAATATAAAATTTCAAACTTCAATTAGATCATGATCCATAAACAATTTGACAATGTTATGAACATGAAATTAGCTCCAAATCAACCCAACAACACAACCATATCATCAATTTAAGTCAATTTTGCTTTTGGCAAAAAACCCCAAATTCTAAAACATATCGCAATCTAAAATTATAAAATTCAATTAGCTCATGATCCATAAACAATTTGACAATGATATGAACATGAAATTAGCTCAAAATCAACCCAACAACACAACCATATCATCAATTTCAATCAATTTGGCTTTTGGAAAAAAGCCCCAAATTCTAAAACATATCGCAATCTAAAATTCTAAAATTCAATTAGCTCATGATCCATAAACAATTTGACAATGATATGAACATGAAATTAGCTCAAAATCAAGCCAACAACACAAAAATATCATCAATTTCAATCAATTTGGCTTTTGGCAAAAAGCCCCAAATTCCGCTCCTAAATCAAACCCTAGGTTTTCAATCTCAACCTAAATCATTCAAACAATCTAAATAGTTGTAATAAACAAGTTTAGGGGTAGAAATCATACCAAATTCGAGTGGAAACAAGGAGCAAAATCGGGATTTCGAAGGTATTCCGAGCCAAAAGTACCGATTAGCGTTGTTGGGGAAGACGGGCTCGGTGTGGGCTCGGCTGGGCTCGAACCATGGGGGTTCCGGGCTCGGGGGGTGCGCCGGAGGGAGGGGGTTCGAGCAGGGGGGGCTGGTGGCCGGAGGTGGCTCGTGGGTGGCGTGGGAGGCCGATGCGCCAAGATGCGGTGTGAGACTTTGAATGGTCGGGGGGGCGCGTCTGGGCTCGAACCAAGCCAAGTCAGGGCTCGGGGGGTGCGCCCAGGGGTTGGCTCGAGCGCGGCTAGGCGGTGGTGGCCGGAGGTGGCTCGACGACGTGGCCGGAGGTGGGTGCGGGGCAGCGGGAGGCCGAGAGAGAAACCACTGTGAGCGCGCGTTCTAATTCAGTAAAAAAATAAATTTTACACGTTAAGCGGATTTTACACGTTAAGGGGTTTTTACATTTTAAAGCTTCCCTATATATATATATATATATATATATATATATATATATATATATATATATATATATATATATATATATATATATATATATATATAAGTCTTTATGAAGACATTGATATGGCATAAACAATACAATATCATTTTAGATAACTGTTATACCACATCACATTTAAAAAATGTTACAATGATATTATTATTTTTACTAAGTGATTTAAATATCCATATTTATGTATTATACTTTTACATGATATTTTTTAAAAAATAATTTTTTGAGATATTTATAAAATACATTTATGGAAAAGATTATAATGAATTTTATCTTAAATTTTATTAATATTTTACATTATTATTTTTTATATTATCAAGATTTTAGTTTAAAAAATCGCGTCATGGCGCGGGAATTGTACTAGTAGTCAATAGAACATAATTAACCAAAACATAAATAATTTGTTCTGCCAAAAAGGATATAGATATAAATAAAATTACAACTATCAAATATAAATAATACAATAGTTAAATTTTGATTTAAAGTGCTAATTACTTCATCTAGTAATTAATTTTAAATTTAAAAAAACTTAATAATTGAAACACTTTAAATACAATATTTTACAGGAAACAAAACAATGTGAACTAAGTAACCATATAATTTATTCCTTTTGGGTACGTCTCTTTCTTTCTGTGCATGGAAATATGTTAGCACAATAAATATGAATTATAATACAATTAAATCAATTTATGGGCGGATAGTTTTCAATAAAACAAAATAACCAAAATATAGATATAAATTAATTACAACTATCAAATTATAAATAATACAATAGTTGAATTTTTACTTAGAAAAGTGCTAATTACTCCATGTAATAATTAATTTTGGAAAATTTATCGATAGTTATAGTTATATTATACCCCTTTTGTTAATTAAAATATGTCATTACTATTCATATACACTTTTTTAGAATGATAAAAACTATATAAAATATCAATTTTTTTTTATAAATTCATACTAATTAATAGTAATAAGTATGAAATTATTTTTAAAAAAATATTAAAAATATTAATATTTTATATATTTTCAACACCTAAAAAAGTATATGTGAATCATAAGATGTTATGTTTTAATTAACAGAGGGTGTATATTTTAATGGATAAATTAATTAATAACATTGATTGAATATAATAGGATATAAATATATAATAGATTGATTGATTGCCTTATTTGCTAAAATTTTATTTGAATAATATATATATGGGTAATTTGCAAAAATAACCCTATTATCCGAATTGTTTGCATGCATAACCCAATTCGAATTTTTTTTTCCTGAAATGCGGATATCCGCTTGCAAGGTTGGGCCGGTAGCAGGTCGCCCAATGGGGTACAACTTTACACCATCTCCGTTGCAGGTACAGTGAGAAAATGAGGGGGGGAGAGAGAGAGAGATAGCTCTACTCTTGAAAAGCGAAGAAGAGAGGGGAAGAGGGGAAAAGCACCTTTTGCACTCGCAGAGGAGAGAGAGAGAGAGAGAGAGGTGAAATAGAAAAGTGCAAACTGATAGAGATCAGTGAGAGTGTCAGTGGGGGGGGGGGGGGAGAGAGATACTCTCAATTAAATTATAAGTTTCAGATAAAAAAACCAATTGAATAAGGAAGGGTTCGGGGGTTTATTTGAAGGATCACATTAAAGCAGTAAGTTTTAACTGGACATCAATATTTGATTGACATGTCACAGTATGTGTTTAACTGGACAAGATTTTACCTATGAAAAACAGAGCATATCGACATGCCACCTATTGGAATCGAATGGAGAAGATTTCTGGGAAAAGCATATTCACTATGATGACATCTAATTTTTATTTGTGCCCAATTATAATATGTACCCATATTTGGATGCCATGATTTTGTCGACACTACTATGCTTTACCCATATTGGAATCGAATAGAGAAGAGTGACAATGAAGAGTGACAGTGAGGTGATATAAACATATTTATAATTAAATGTTAAGTTGAAGAGAAAAAACATCAAAGAAGAAGAAAGTGGGTGAAGGCTAATTTGTAGGCCGACGTGTAAGCGCTTGATTGTAACTAGACACGTTATGCAAAAAAATGACAAATTTTGAAATCTACTGGACGTGATATCTCGGAGACAGAGCCAATAGCATTAAACATATACAACATGTGAGCAAACATTCAAAAGGCAGTAGTAAAGAATAGCAACATACAAGACATTGAAATCGAAATTTGCGGTAACAAGTACTGAAATTGCGGTCGTGTGGTGAATTTGTACCCATCCCAGTCGAAGTGTGGGCGCATTTTGCGGAGACGATGATCAGTCGTCTCGTTGCTCAGTGGGAAGTTGACCGTGAATGTTCGGTCATTCCCATACGCGGACACACGAACGACCGTGCCGAACCAGTACCCATCGTTGACGCAGCAGTCGACACGGTCTTCAGGCAGTAGGCGTTGTACGAGGTACGACGTGGACGGGGACGAATTCGTTGAACCGAGATGATCTCCCTCAACATGTCTCTTTTGTTGTTGCGTAGGAGGGTCACATATTCGACCTCTCAATGGCTAGGGTCCAGTTTCCGTACAAGGGTGGCCTCGTAGAATGACCCGAGCAGCCCAGCCTCACCGCCGACGATCTCTACTATTTGATTTTGTTGGTATGGCGGCGGCGACATTGGTCCTGCATAAAAGAACAAAAATAAGGTAGTATAATGATACAAGTACCACAACTGAAATCTACACGAATGAAATGATCGACAAACCTCCATCGTCCGATTCGTCGGATGATATAACGATGGGGACAGGTCAGGGAGGGAGGCCAGATGAAGAGGCACGGTGGTGTGACGAGGATGCCATTTCGTTGAAGGGTTGTTGAAGAGGTTGTTAAATGACAATGGGGATTTAACTTCACCAATTTGTAGGGAGTATGGATGGTGAATAACTATCATATATAAGTGGGGTGTATGGGAAATATCAACACTGTTCAGCATGTGACCGTTGAGAAAAAAAAAAGCAGTAGCAGAAGACATGAAATTGAAGTGTTCTGTTTTTTGTGTACAATTAACATGGCAGTGGTCTGATATAAACATGACACGTGTAGTGACGTGTCACCTCTGACATGACAGAAATGAAGGGAATTTACTGCCTGTTGTTAAACAATACATGACACCCATAAAAGCCAACTCCCCGGTCAGTGCTTCCCCCTTGGGCAACCAACAGTTATCTACTGGACATATTTTCAAGGGTTTTTATTCAACGTTTGACCTTCGTATAAAGTTGGGTTTCCCACACACACTTAATACTCATAAAATGCAAAATCGTAGGAAAATATACCCATATTAAATTCAAACCACTAAATATAATTTGAAACCATATGAAGTTCTAAGCAATGAATAAAATTTGACCCAATAACAAATTCAGAGAGAGACAAAAAGAGGGGGATCTTGCAGAGGAGAGAGAAGGACAGTGGATAAGACAGGGGAGAGGGAGAGAGAGAGAGAGGGCGGGAGTGAGATTAAATTTCCCGCCCTGTCATTTGCGCCAACAGAGAATAAGAGGGGGAGGAAGGGGAGACTATAAACCCATTTAAGCGCTTGACACCTATTGGGGTTAAATGGACAGACACCGACTTCTTATAGAAAATGAGTAAGTCTTCCTTCTATTTAGGTTATGCGATATGTTTCTCCCTAAAATATGTTCATCTCCATTTAAACCTGAATGTATCCCCCTCTAACTAATGAAACAGGGGACAAATCGTCCGTGTGTATCACTATATTGTTTGGCGGATGGTGGGCTTGTGAAGAGGGCGCTTGGGTCGTGAAGTGGTCAAGGAGCCAGAAGTCCATACTGGTATACGAAAGTACTGACTACGTCTCCCTGAAGAAACAATTGATGGACAAGTTTAATGTCGATGGGAGGAGACATGACGTTGAACTCACATATGTAAAGCCGAAGAAGGAAGGGTGCAGACCTTTTTCCATTGGGGATGACGAAGACCTGCAGGTCTACAAGTTTGTAAACGGTCTTCCCGGAAAACGATCCTGGCCTATCGACCTCAAATTCTCCCTGGTTCGCAAGGTTGGCGGAGATTTCACCCCTACGAAAGGATCCACAATGGGCCATTTAGTCGGGGGTGGGCCACCCTTGACCCAAGAAGATCACCCACCATCGACTGTTTTGGGAGCACAAGGTGTCGATGGACAAGGATGTCCACGTGTTAAGTTAGAAACGCAGATTGTCCAGTTAGAACCCTCGCTTGTCCAGTTAGAATGTCCATGTGTCCAGTTTGAGACAAGTGAGGAGTTGAACAACGCAGGCGCATTTGGACGTGGGAAGCAAGTAATTTGTGTCAGCAGTGACGTCGAAGATGTAGTCAGCCCATGGGATCAGGAGGCGGAGCGACCGGTGAGGGAAGTAGAGGAAGCATACCAACGTGGAAAAGGGAAGACCAGGTCGTTTTCTGACGGAGGGAAAACCTGTCGTTGATCCGCCAAAGTAAACTCAAACTTAAAACTAGTATAGCAATAAGCAAGAGGTCGATCCCACAGGGAAATTCGCTATTCAAGTGTGATTTAGATGCCAATCAAGTAACCAAAAGGGGGGTTTTTATGAGTGAAAAAGATCCGCTTTCTATCAAAGCGAATTGATGAAAACAAGAGTAAATGATTGTGATTTAAACAATTAGGAGAAGCAGTTCAACCTATAAATTTCCACTTTATTTGGTTGAAACGATCTTTGTAACTTTCTCTCGTCCTATTAAGTATCCTATGAATGCCCTTGTCCCGACCTAATATAGTTACTAGTCCAGCCAGTCCTAGAAACCCTTATCAATCGAACAGTCCCTAAAGAAGGATTTAACCCAATTGATAGCTTTAAGTTCATAGATTAGCCAAGGTATTTGTAGTCCCTAAAGAGGGATTTAACAACACATCCAACTTCCTACTAGTTCAATTAGTTCAATCAGCCCTAAAGGAACAAGTTTGCTACTTAGGTTAAGGTTCACAGTCAAGAATCTACAAAACCTTACCAATTGAATTGATACTAACTAGTTGTGCGGGCTAGATAGAATAAAACAATAGACACTCAAGCACAAAGAAGTTGAATCATTCAAATATAGGAAACAAGGAACGAGAATTAGAAACTCACAATCAACCCAAATAAAGCGTCAAATTATAGGCAGAACATATGAATTTAGTTCCTCATGGAAGACATCGCTCAAATCTCTAAAGTGTCTGATGAACGTAAGAATAGAATAGAAGTGTCTCAAAAATAACATAAAATCGGCCTTTAATAAGTCTAGTCGGCCATGGAACAAAAATAACAAAATTAGGGTTTCATTAAACAAAACGACGCCGCGCTGTTGAACAATGCTGCGGCCGCAGCATCCACAACTTTTTCCATCCCGCGGTATTTGCTCTGCTGCGGCCGCGGCACACATGCTGCGGCCGCTGCATCGGTCTTTCACGGAAAATCTGTCTCGAATTTGCTCTTCTTGTCAACAGGAAAGTTGTAGCTCTTTGAAAGAGCTTTCCAACGCATGGTTATAATAGTCAATCGAACAACTGAGGCCTCCAAAAAGTGCAAAACAAGTTCAGCATGCCTGACGACTACTTCTGTAGACTTGTTCTTCATTTAGGTTCGCTTCTTCTTCTCATGACCTCTTGAGATCTTTATGTAAGCTTCTTCGATCAACTAGACATTCTCATATAATGCGTTATCAACTCATGTCTCATCATCGGATCCACGATTACCCGAAATAATCAATAAAAGTGTGTAGATTCCGACTCCTTCCAGAATACTCACAAGATGCAAATTAACTACAGATTGTAAACGAAGTGCAACCTAACTAGCCTAAAAATGCCTATAATGACTATCTAAGATATGCATTATCATTTCCGATGATTGTGAAACTGTAACCAACAGAGTGGCCGGGTGTAGCTGGGAAATTGCAGAAGCGCTGCTACACCTAGCGGTGGGATAGGAACTTCCAGTTACGATGCCTTTCGTAATTAAGTGCATAGTTACCCTATTTTGGTGTGAAGTATGATGCCTTTCTGCTACTTTGTATGGGGGGTTTGTTCTACTTTGTTCTACGTTGTGTGGGAAGGGGGGTTGTTTAACGGTATGTCATCGGACATTACCCACTTTTGACATGAGATTATGCGCTTTTGCTATGACATTATCCGCATTTTGACATGTCATAATGACAAACCAACGAATACCACAAATCAACAATAACTGCATATCGAAATGTCTAAAACCAACAAACAATAGTTTCAAATGAAGCAACAACCGTTGGCATACCATCCAACAAGAGTATAAACGAACTAACAAGTGTAAACAAATCAAAAGCTGTCTAAAACCAACCAACAATGTATATAAAATCAATCAGGGAGTTTTTTTAAGGATCGGATGGGGGTGTAAGACGTCGTCTAGGCCACGGAACTTGGTGTCGCCGGTCGCGAGGAACTGCATGTAACGAATGGCGTATGGACCACAGTCGCCCCTACATCACAATAACGAAGTATGTTCACCCAAACTGCGACAATTTTTTATAATTGAAGTGGAAATAATGACTTACGATTGTTTGTTTTGGGAAATCCCCTTCACCCTTTTCTACGCCAAGGGTTTCAGGACTTTGCCGGCCCATTTTGATCGATGTTCGGGGTGGGTGTTTATCGAAATGGGGAGGAGGTGGGACACCGGCTTGAGGAGGCCCGCCATATGGCATTCAATGACATGGCTTATGTCGGGATTGTAGACGTCCAATGTCCACTCCGCGAAGTTGATGTCAAGGGCCACACATTGTTCGTTCTTCATATTCCAATGCACCAACAACCGATCGACATCGGTCCAACCCGTTGGAAACATTTGCGGCAACTTTACGTCGAAGTAGTGGGTCAACGTGTCATCCCCCTTGACCACGTCAAGGGTCCCCTTCGCGTCCACCAATTGCTTGTGCAGCAGATGTCCTGGAGCTCTATATGGCGGGGGGTTCCTAAGGGCACCTTGGTTCCATTGTGGTTGCTGAAACCTTTGGTCCCCCATATAACGATTAGGAACCCCTACGTAAGCTGCCTCTTCGTGGTATTCTGCCAGCCTGACTTTCTATGTGTGTGGGCACTCAGTAGTGGTGTGCCGCTGTGATCCACATTCGATGCAGGGTTTGTTGACAGAAAGATACTGGACTTGCTTGAGGAGCTTGCGATTCTGATCTCTGTAGTACTACTCCTTGACATCTGGATCAATTTCTTTAGAGGGCTCATAGAGGGGCATGGATGGGGCTGGCCTGGCATAGGCATTCTCCTCATAGTTGATTGGAGTCTCATACTTGTTGTCATAGTTGGTCAGCTTGTCGAGGGCAGCCCATGCGTCAGCTTGCGGCATCGTCAGATACTCATAATGAGTATATGTGTTGATCCTATCCTTAGCAGCCAAGTCAAGAGAATTGAAGAAGATCTCCTGAACGACGCAAGGTTGTTGTTCATGTGTAGGGCAGGATCGCAGTAGGTCGTTATAGCGTTCCAATGCCTTTGCCAGCGGCTCTCCAAGCTGCTGTTTGAAAGATGTAATCTTCTGGCGGAGGAGCGCTGTTTTGGCAGGAGGGAAGAATTTATTGAGAAATTCCTGCTTTACTTGAGCCCATGTTGTGAGGGATCGTGGACGAAGATCCTCAAGCCACTTCAATGCTGGACCAGCAAGAGACCAACGAAAAGCCTTCATCAAGATATACTCCAAGGTGGTACCTTCAGCAAGAGTACGACACATATTAGTAAAATTGGTAATATGTTGAAGATGGCATTCATTAAATCTACCATGAAAACCATTATGTTTAATTTCCATTAAAAAAGGAGTGCGAATTTCATAGTTATTCTCAGGGATTAGAATAGCCGATTCAGGCACGACGAGAGTTGGGTGCATGTAATCCTCTGCAGTGGTAGGGTATTGGGCAAGCTCATCTTCCAATTTCCTCTTTCGCGCAATTTCCTGTGTATTACGTGCTCTCTCAGCGGTGAGAGCAGTATCTTTGGTGGCTAGTTCCCTCTGAAGCCTCTCAGTCAATTATTCCTGTGTTTCTGCGGCCGTCATGGCTCTTTTTAGTTTAGCGTGGACATGTAGAAAGCGTTCTAGTTCGTCTAAGGCGTCAAACTCAGGTGTTTGACCAGAACGGAGCATATACCTGCGAAGTAACTCAAAGCAAACGTGAGATTTAACTACCAAAGGCGCGAATGATTGCTTCCCCATCAACGGCGCCAATTTGTTGTAAGGAGGAAATCGAGACTTGCAATTAAAATATAAATAAATCAAAGCAAACCAGATTCCGTCCCGTGCAAATAATTACAAGACTCCCTCCCGATGCAGCAGTGGGAAGTCAGGATCGATCCACGAGGAAGCGTGTCAGCGGATCTCAGGTAGCTGTAAATCTCACAGACAGAAAAGCAAACAGAAAGACAGAAATAACAAAGAAAAGCGGAAAATAAAGGAAAAGCGGAACCTACTCGATATCGACTAAGAGGTCCTCGGTATCGACTAAACTTAGCGACAACAGAAACAGAAATCAAAGCAGACGACTCGACGTCGACAACTCTTCCTCGATATCGACAAGATTCGCTCGATATCGACAAAAACTCCCCGATGTCGAGTAAAGACAGAAACTTGAAATTGCAATTTTTTCGAACTCAGAATGCAGATTTTGATGAAATAAATCAATAAACTAAAATACTTCCAAAACCAGGGTATCAACACCACAACGATAACCATGCAAAATAACACATAAATGCATAAAAGATTATGCTTTTCATCAAATAACTTTCGTTATTAACAAATAGGAAGATAGAGGCTTTCGCATAAACCCTAATTGTTACTAACCCTTTTCACATAATTAACCCAAGTTGCATTAAGATCACTTTCGCTTCAATAACACAAACAAGGATCACCTTCAACTTTCGCAAAAGAATCATGCTCATAGGGATAGAAGACGAATTGCATAAAAAGCTTGTACCTTTACCGCATCACCTCACATGGCTACCGTCGGGCTCACCCCGACCCTAGAAGTGGGTGGACTACTCGATCTTCATCATCAAGAAACTCATCAATAAACAAAAGGAAATAACTTGCATTAAAAAAACCAAAGAAAGCTTACAACCAATCGAAGCCAAATCCGCTTTCGCCTTTCCAACTTCTCTTGCCACAAGCTCTCTCCTCTACTCTCTCTATGTAACTAATTGTCTCTGAAATAGAATGATTAAAATCCAGCCCCTAAGGCTTTATTTATAGGCTTCCAATCCTTGCTAATCAAGGTAAGTAAGGCTTTATTTATAGGCTTCCAATCCTTGCTAATCAAGGTAAGAAAGTCTATCTATATCTATATCTCTTTATCTACTTACTTAAAGATTAAATAATGGAATAAAAGAATTAAATCCAAAAAGAAAATATATCTAAAGTAGGTAAATCCTCCATGGAGTTGATAGATCTTGATAAGTCTTGATAGATGTGGATAGAATCGGACAACTTCGTACCCAAGCAAGCCCAACTCGACTCGGACAGCCCACAGCGTAACGCGACCTAGAAGCTTTCTGCTCGATATCGAGGAAATGTGTCATCGATTTGGCTGTCTGGCTTGCTCGAGCAACTGGTTCTCGACTTGGCTCGGACAAGTGCTGCTGGTCTTGTCGATATCGAGGAAGTGTTGCTCGGTATGTCTAGGTCTTCGGCTTCTCGATCAAGCGTTGCTTCCTCGACTCCAGATGCGGCTTCAAGGCTTGGTCGATATCGAGTAAACTACTCAATATCGAGTAGGGTCCTGGAGTCGGGTTGGGTTTGTCGTCAGTTCCTCGATCAGCTCCTACTCGACCAGTGCTCTGCTCGGACTTCTTAGGTCGATATCGAGTAAAAGTACTCGATATCGAGTAACACTTGTCTTCAACCCGATTTGTCCTGGTTCCGTCGCTCTTTGACCTTGGACTTCTGTAGTTGACTTCCGAGCTTTTCGTCATTTCTCAGAACTGCTGTAAATTGCCTCGAATTCTGCGAATTTAAACAGAAACTGGTGTAGATTCCATAATTTGGCAAATAAACATAAACTACATAGATTCTGTACTATTTTAGCCCAAATGCATGAAATGTATGCAAAAAACGATATAAAAGTTACTATAAAACATGGCAGATTAAGCTCACAACAACACATATCAGAAAAATTGGTAATATGTTCAAGAGGACATTCATTAAACCTTCCGTAAAAGGCATTATTTTTAATTTCTATTAAGAAAGCAGTGCGAATTTCAAAATTATTAGCAGAGATTAGAATGACCGATTCAGGCACGACGAGAGTCGGGTGCATGTAATCCTCCGCTGTGGTAGGGTATTGGGCAAGCTCGGCTTCCGCTTGCCTCCTTCGCTCTGCTTCCTGCGTAGTGCGTGCTCTCTCTGTGGTGAGAGCAGTATCCTTGGCTTCTAATTCCGCCCTAAGCCTTTGTATCAGCTGTTCCTGTGTTTCTGCGGCCGTCATGGCTCTTTTCAATTTAGCGTGGACGTGTATAAGGCGTTCCGGGTCGTCTAAGGCGTCAAACTCAGGTTGTTGACTAGAACGACGCATACACGATTGCAAATAGAATATAAGTAAAGTAAAGCAAACCGATTGGATCCCAACAAATAATGTTCAAGACTCCCTCCCGATGTAGCAAAAGGAAGTCAGGTTTGATCCTCGAGGAAGCTGGTCAGCGGATCCTAGGCAGCGGAGGAATCTCACGGGCAGAAGTCGACTTCAAGGTGCTCGACCTCGACTAGGGTTAGTCGACAGAAGGTCAGTCAAGTCGAACTGAGCAAGCAGTAGCTACTGGGCTTTGGTCGATATTGAGCAGTTTACTCGATATCGAGGAGATTTGTCGACGTCGAGGAAATTTGTTCGAGATCAAGGAACCTGTAGAAACAAAAGCTACGACGATCTTGTTTGATCGAATGTGAGAAGTCGACGTCGACCAGTTTGTTCGAAATCGAGGAGAACAGAAAGTAAAAACAAAGGCAAATTTCGAATCTTAACCGATGGATGAAAGAGAACTTCCAAGATTAGGGTTTACAACAACGATTACCATGAAAGCGGAATATAAATCATAAAATGCGGCGACTTTATCGATAAAGGAGAAGGCTTTCACCTAATCCGACAAGTAGGAATATAGATCTCGCGATAAATAACCATAATTGTATCTATTCCTTTTCATAATTAGAATTTATAATCTTCTGAATAAAAATCCTAATTACTACCCAAGTTTCACAACATGAGTTCTTCAATTTCTCAATCAAAGATGAAGCACATGGAATAGAATAAGATGACGACAAAATACCTCCTTTTGCAATCGCTAATCCACCAACATGGCTATCGTCGGGCTCACCCCAACCCTAGAAGTAGGTGGACTACTCGCGCCTCATCGCAATTGACATCATTGATTGAAAAGAAATATCTTGCATAAACTATATTCAAAATCTTTACAATCCCGACACTCAAACTTTCGTAGAATGTCAAAACCCTAAAACTTTTGAACTCCTAAACTCTATGTGGAACTTACTTCTATGAAATTGAATGAATAGAAAATCAGCCCCAAGAGATTTATTTATAGGGCTTAATCCTTGCTAATCAAGGAAAGCAAATCTATATATACTTTCTAAAGATAAAATTAAATAAAGATAAAGCATTAAATCTAAAAGGAAATATCTAAATATCTCTTGGTATTAATGAATAATCTTCTCTCCTTGGATAAACCTTGATAGAACTTGATAGATTCGGACCTCTCGCATCCAAACAGTCCAGCTCGACTTCGGACATGCCCAATAGTCTCGCGGCCCAGAGATCTTTTTGGTCGATATCGACCAATTTGGTCGGCATCGAAGAACTTTTGGTCGACTTCGGCTTGTCTTCGTCTTCTCGAGTAGCTTCTTCCCTCCTCGGACTCGGACAAGGTTTCTGGTTTGGTCGATGTCGAGCAGTTTACTCGACATCGAGGAAAAACGTTACTCGAGTTGACTTCTCTTCTCAGTTTCTCGAGCAGCTTCTCCTCGACCAGGCTTTGGTTCACAGTTTTGGTCGATATCGAGGAACTCTCCTCGAAATCGAGTAAAACTCAGCTTTCGTCTTCTCTTCTTGGGTTAACCTTTGCAATTTTCGTTATTGATGAGGTTCAAAGGGACAAATCTTTTGTTACAAGAAAAAGTGATCAAAAGACCAATTATTTCGTTACGGAGGGAGTAAACATTTTGTCAACATTTAAGCATATCGAATCCACAAAATATCCAACAGAAAATATGTGTTCCATGGTCAATATGCTAAATCTAGCTAAGATTTGGAATCCATAATTGCCTCTCTTTTTCTTTTTCTTCTTTGACGTAACATAAATAGGCAATTTTGTTATAATAATTAAGTATTCTTATTTATTCCCAATTACGAATATTGAATCCCCTTTTTGAAGAGTTGGAAAAGGATTTTAAGCATATAATAAAATAAAAATAATAAATGAAATCAAAAGAATCATATAAAAGCATTAGAGGTTGTCTCCATTCATGAAAAGAAATTCCTTTGTTATTATTCAGCAAAAGTGAAGAATTCTTCTTTACAGAAATATACAAACTTTTATGGTTTTTTTAATTAATATAAAGATAGTTTTTTTTTTATCTACCAAAACTATCATCTCCCTTACACAAAAATATAATAATATAATATTTTATAATTTTATTAAGTTGATTTACAATTTCCCTTAATAATATTATATCAAAAAAATTATATTTTTGTTTAAGAAACTAAAAAATTAACTTTTTATCCAAATTACATTTTTTTATTTCCTTAAAAAAAAATTTCAATATGTTTTTTTTTTAAAACTGATCAACAATAACTTTTTTCTATTAATGAATAGTCTTAATCCTTTTATAAAAAAATTATTCTTTTTCTTATGCAATTAATTTTTTTCATTTCAATAATATAATAGTGATAAGACTTTACTAAAAACTTACTACAATTAATCTAATAGTATATTAATTAAGAGAGGTCTTTGGTTTGAGGAACAACGTAAAAAACATTCATCACACAAGTATAATGACACAACTGAAAATTATTCGGTGAAATGTGAAATATTATTCGTTGAAATATGAAGCATTATTCGTATAAATCGTAAGTAATGTTTAAGGATTTTGAATTTCTTTTATCTGAAATTCATGAGAAAAAAATAAAACATTATTCAGTATCATGCGGCGAATTATTCATTGGAATTGGTAAATTTTGATCTGAATTGGATGGAAAAATATAACATAATATTATTCGGTAGCATGCGAAATATTATTCGGTGAAATTTCCAAAAAATTAAAGCGAACGGTACTTTGAATCAACCGATATTGTGAATCAATTTATGTGTTTGTTTTTATCAAAATCTAAATCTCATTCTTTACGATTAACAAAGATATGAATAACTAATTTCTACATTAAAAAAGGGAAATCATTGATTTGAATAGATATGATTTCACACTCTTTTCTTTTCTTTTTTTAATTAATTAGCAGGGCCCACTACCTTTGCTTGTCGTACAAACACGCGCCCCTCTAGTGGGAGAGTAAGACTAATTTAGCGGGTCCAACTTCACATTATTAAAAAATGGCAAAAATTCATTTTAATCTAGTCCATCCAATCCATCCAGATCTATGGTTAGAATTTTTGCACTAGATACACTCTAAGGGGGTGTGTACAAGGGAACTACTCCCTATATATATATATATATATATATATAGGGAAGCTTTAAAATGTAAAATATCCTTAACGTGTAAAATTTGCTTAACGTGTAAAATTTTCAAATCAACACAAACATACGCGCGCAACCCCCGAGCCCTCGGACTCCCGCACCCGCACCCACCTCGAGCCACCTCTGGCCACCAGCGACCAGCCGCCCTCGAGCCCACCCCGGTGCGCAACCCCCGAGCCCTGGACTGGCCTGGTTCGAGCCCATACGCGCCCACCCGGACCATTCGAAGCCTCATGTCGCAACTTCGCTCGTCGGCCTCCCACGCCACCCACGAGCCACCTCCGGCCACCAGCCCCCACCTGCTCGATCCCCCTCCCTCAGGCGCACCCCCCGAGACCTGAACCATCATGGTTCGAGCCCAGTCGAGCTCACACCGAGCCCATCTCTCCCGACGGACCTGTTCGACGTTTTTGGCTCGATATACCTTCGAAATCCCCATTTTTCTCCTTGTTTCAACTCGAATTCGGTATGATTTATTGCCCTAAACTTGTTTATTACAATTATTTAGATTGTTTGAATGATTTAGGTTGAGATTGAAAACCTAGGGTTTGATTTAGGAGCGGAATTTGAGGGTTTTTGCCAAAAGCCAAATTGATTAAAATTGATGATATGGTTGTGTTGTTGGGTTGATTTTGAGCTAATTTCATGTTCATATCATTGTCAAATTGTTTATGGATCATGAGCTAATTGAATTTTAGAATTTTAGAATGCGATATGTTTTAGAATTTGGGGCTTTTTGCCAAAAGCCAAATTGATTGAAATTGATGATATGGTTGTGTTGTTGGGTTGATTTTGAGCTAATTTCATGTTCGTATCATTGTCAAATTGTTTATGGATCATGAGCTAATTGAATTTTAGAATTTTATATTGCGATATGTTTTAGAATTTGGGGCTTTTTGCCAAAAGCAAAATTGACTGAAATTGAAGATATGGTTGTGTTGTTGGGTTGATTTGGAGCTAATTTCATGTTCATAGCATTGTCAAATTGTTTATGGATCATGATCTAATTGAAGTTTGGAATTTTATATTGCGATATGCTTTAGAATTTGGGGTTTTTTGCCAACAGCCAAATTGACTGAAATTGATGATATGGTTGTGTTGTTGGGTTGATTTGGAGCTAATTTCATGTTTATAGCATTGTCAAATTGTTTGTGAATCATGAGCTAATTGAATTTTAGAATTTTATTGCAATATGCTTTAGGTCGTTAGGTTCTTCTATTTTAGCATAAAAATCATAATTTAGCCTATTAGCTCAATTGGTAGAGCAATGTGCGTTTGCACAAAAGATGTGGGTTCAAATCCCACATAGGTTACATAATAGACAAGAGCGCAACAATCGCAAATTGTTAATCATGCACATTATAATCTAAGTTATGCACTTTTTAACCTTAATTATGCACATTTTAATCTTATTTATGCACTTTAATTTTAAAAGCTTATGCGTAAAAAAATCGATTTCAAACTTACATCTATCAACCTAAATTATCCGAGAGGTGAACCCAAACTCTCAAAAGTATAAAAAAAACAAAATTAAAACATCGATTTCAAAAGCACATCTTTTGTCTTATTAATGCACATTATGATCTTACATTTGCACATTTGTATTCTAAATCTGCACAATTGCATCTTACTTTTGCACAATTGTAGTTTAAATTTGCACAATTGTATCCTACTTTTGCACACTTGTATTCTAAATTTCCACATTACAATTTTATTTTCACACTTTATGTTCTTATATTTGCACTTTAAAGTTGCACAAATGCACTTTACAGTTGCACAGATGCACTTCACAGTTGCACAAATGCACTTCACAGTTGCACAAAAGGTATCGAAAACGGGAAAAAGTGCATTTACCCATAAAATTAGACATATTTACCAATTTACCCATAAATTAAACATATTTCAATTATAAATTTTTATAATTGAAATAGGCACATTTACCTATTTACCCCATAATGAATTATTTGTCTGCACAAAATAAACTTATATTTGCACAATAAGATGTTATATGTGCACAAAAGCAAGTTATACTTGCACAGCAGAAAGTGTTAACACGGGAAAAAAAATCTGGGACAAAAAAAAAATTTAAAAATAAAACCAAAAAAAAAAATCTGGTCCGAGAAGGGGGGGGGCACACACATGGGCAAGGGGGCAGACATTCTACTAATGAAATTAGACCCATTAGTAATTAAATTAGGCTCATTAGTAATTAAATTATGCCCATTAGCTAACTTTACGCGATAAGCAAATTTTACACGTTAAGGAGTTTTTACATTTGAAGTAAACCCTATATATATATATATATATATATATATATATATATATATATATATATATATATATATATATAGAGAGAGAGAGAGAGAGAGAGAGAGAGAGAGAGAGAGAGGGGGGATAGATCCTATGTAAGTAAGGCTTACAATGTAATTTGTGAGCAATTTTAAACCTTTGGTCCAAAGGTTTAAAAAATTGCTCACAAATTACATCCATTGGTCCAAAGGCTTAAAATTGCTCAAAATTTTGGATGCTTAAAAACGGATGGACCAGATTCACTTCAGATTTTAATCAATTTTTTTTAATATTAGAAGGAGCCCACAAAAAATAATTCAAATCTCTACATAGGGGAGGTGTATCACACGTTCCTTTAAAAACCCTAAGAGCATCCCCAAGAGCTTCCCTAAATTTTAAGAAATATGGAGAATGGCAACCCATCTTCCCTAAATTTTTTTTAACCCAATTTCAACAAATTCTCCATTTTAGAGGATTAAAATTTAGTAGCACCAAAAAAAAAAAGAGAATTGAAATTTAGTTTTTTAATGGTAAAATAAATATGTATATATAAATACAGTACGACGTACGTACATGCTAATGTATACAGTAGCAATTTTCAATTTTTTTTAAGCATACATGCATACAGTATTATATATGTATGTTTTTGTTTAGTGTATATATATACTGTGTGTAAATTATATATTGTGTGTGTGTACAATAATATATATGTGTGTGTATATATTGTGTATATATATTGTTTAGTCTATATATATTGTGTGTAAATTATAATGTGTCCATATACAAGGAATATCGTAAAAAATATTATAATTTTATATATGTTACGCTTTGAAAACCGTAAAATATATAGAATGGGGTCGTCCCGTGTCAAAAATTACAGTCGTCCTGCAATATATATATATATATATATATATATATATATATATATATAGAATGAGATTATGTTTGGACTACCCTTTGGCAATCAGCTTTAAAGTTGAACTCAACAGAACTTTTTTGATGCCTATTCCTACTCCTAATAGCTAGGTAATCACGTTTTCCCAATTGCTAGGTAAAAGCTAAGATGACTAAGTTTTTAGTTTTTATTTTTTGAAAAAAATGACTAAGTTTTTATGGGTATTTATATACATACATTACAAGACTAATTCTCATTACTTCAATCATCAAATTGCAAAAATCTTCTTTAATCAATTTCTTCTCAAGTTTCAATCAAGACGTACTAATTCTCATTACTTCACTCATCAAATTTTCATCCTTTTTAATCAATTTCTTCTCTAGTTTCAATCCCTTTTTGATGGCTTCTCGTTCGTTGGGTAGTCGTTATCTAATTAATCACTTTATGGATGACGATGACAGTATTGATGATGAATATGAAGAAATGTTACTTGTTCAGGACGAAGAACAAATATGCGTTGATCGGAGTTCAGGAAGAGCTTATCGTGGTTCTATTCTTGGTCACCGTGTGGTTCACCGTGATCTACGCGAGGGTCATGAACGACTTTTCCGTGACTACTTTGATGATCCTCCGAAGTATGGAAGTACTTTATTTCGAAGGAGATTCAGAATGAAGCAATCTCTTTTCATGCACATTCATGATGCCGTCGTCGCGCATGATTCGTATTTTATTCAAAAGAGGAATGTCGCTGGACGTCTTGGCTTGTCATCTCTCTAGAAGGTAACAGCTGCTTTTCGACAACTAGCATACGGTGTTACAACTGATTATGTTGATGAGTATGTGCAAATTGGGGAAAGCACTGCTATTGAAAGTCTAAAAAAGTTTTTCCTAGCAGTCGTTGAAGTTTTTGGTGAAGAGTACTTACGGGCACCAAATAGCAATGACCTTAATAGATTGCTAGCAATAAGGGAAAAACGTGGATTCCCTGGGATGCTTGGAAGCATCGATTGTATGCATTGGACATGGAAGAATTGCCCCACAGCTTGGCATGGTATGTTTACCGGCCATATTTTTTAACCTACTATTATTTTAGAAGCGGTAGCTTCATATGATTTGTGGATATGGCATGCTTTCTTTGGATTACCCGGGTCTCTTAATGACATCAATGTGTTAGAGCGATCTTATGTATTTAGTGGATTGGATGAAGGTCGTGTCCCTCCTATTAGCTATAAGGTCGTGTCCCTCCTATTAGCTTATCTTTGACCAGCGACTTGTTAGTGATTTTGCAGTACGCTCTTCGGTCCCAGTATGATTGTCTTGAAAGTATTTGGTAATTCTTTGCCAGAATTGATTCTTCTTTTGATCGGATCCTTTGATTGGATCTAAGCTTGTATTCAGCCATGCAGATACGAGTAGCTCATCTTCTTGGTGGGAAAAATTGTTTGACCGTTGAGCGTATTTTTGTGACTTGTTGCTGCTAGGTGAACATTGTGTCTCTTGATCCTCAGTGTGAGGTTCAGTATTTTGTGTCTCTTCCAAATTAGAACAATTGGAAGGATAATGGCTCAATTCAAAGTCAAATGGTATAGGTGGTTCATTAAGATCATCAAGGGGCGATCCATTGTTAAGGAGATCGATGAAATTCATCTGTAGGGTACAAGAATATGAGAGAGATGAGTAGCGCAATAAGTTTATGATTACATATCATGGAATCAAAAGAAAGAAAGAAAGAAATCAGATGACATGTTGTAAATCAGTGCTCATGCACTTCTCAGTACAATAGCAAAACCTTTACAAGCTAAATAAGAATTGGTTCTTCTTTTGTAATTGAATGTGGCTACGTACACATTTAGCTCTTTCTCTTTGAACTTTTTGCCATATGCTTATATGCTATATAAGAATTACTAATCCTTAGTCATTTAGCAGAATACCTCCAAGCTAAATCAATCACAAACTCCAGAAAACAACATACAACACAAACTAAAGTTCACATAACTTGGTCAATCAGCAATTAAGCCTTCAATAATTGAACAAGTCTAGCATACAGAAGCCATACAAAAGGTTAAAAGAGGCTTGAGTGTCCCATTCTAGAAATAACATGTATAATTTGGCCACTTGTTATTCAAATCTCTAATCGAAAGAAAATTATACTAAATAGTAAATATTAAGCTGCTACAAGTTGTAACCATCAGAGTTTCTTCTTTACTTGTCACCAAATAGTAAATATTAAGCTGCTATAATTTGGCCAATTGTCACCAAATGTAATACTTTATTAAGCTTCCTTGCAAAAGTAACCAAACCAAGTTTCAATTTGGTAAATCAAGATTTAAGCTTCAATTGTACTAGGAATTTAGAAATTTTGTTTATATGCATTTAATCGAACATTTTGAGTGCACCAATGTTTCCTATATATATAGCAAGCATGAAGGGATTACAAGCACAGATGAAGCTTAAATCAGACACTCAAAATGAAATAACATGCCAAAAGGGTCAATAAAGATTCAGTTATATACTGATTTAAGATTCAGTTATGTGCTCCACTGCACAGACGAGTCTCCGTCAAAAGGGGTCCTATATATATACGATGATGGGATTACAAGCACAGATGAAGAAACTCTACCAAGATCAGATGAGGTCCTACATATTGGATTCTCTAGGAGGAGATTGGGAGAAATAACACCAAAATCAGATGATGTACCAAAATTCAGTACCCAAAACGAACAAGATTTCACCAAAAACTAATCAAAGCTCCTCCTAATAGTTGAAACTAAAGCTGAAAAGTTTCGGGTTTGACTGACGTGAACTCACGACGGCGATAGAAGCGTCATGAGGAAGCTCGGAAATACCAAACGCCGGCCAGAGGTGAAGCGAGGGCACCAACTATCTTCCAAAATAGGGAGCACTTGGCGTTTCTGAAGTTTTTGGTGGGGAAAATGGCAGTTTTTTATGTAAATAACGTGGGAAAACTAGGAAAATAGAGCCGCTAAAAAAATTTGGGATTGCTGCAACTATGGGGAAAGCCCTGGTATTTCCTTGCCAGATCTCCATTTTAGAGATTTGATTGGAGAAACTGTTGGGCCAAATTTAAGCCCAACATTCCCCAAAACTCCCATTTTCTCCAAAATGGAGATACTCTTGGGAATGCTCTAATGCACCCCATCCTCTCCATTCTACTCCTCCGCCGCATAGCCTGCGGATACGACCCTCTTCTATACTCTCTCCACAACCCTATCAACCTCGATAGTCTCCCTCTTACCCTCTCAATCTCGATAGCCCTCTCGATCTCCATAACCGATTTCAAATTCAAAATGAAAAATCCCATCAAAAGTGTGAAATCAAACGAAGAAGATGAAGTGAAGAGGGCCCAAGCGAATATGATCCACCACTTTCGATGGCTCTGCTTTGTTTCTAAGGTTAATTTCATGTTTTTTTCGTCAATTCGTCTGCTATTTCTTCGATTTAATCTAGGGTTTAGGGTTCTTTAACTTATTTAGTTTTTGTGTAAAAAATCACCGTCTTTTAGAGCATCTTCCCCCGTAATCCATAATGGCTAGCGGAAATAGCCTACCAAAAGCGAATATTCTCTAGAATATTCTCTTTTGGCCTATTATACGGTTTTGTTGTTCCCACTGTACGCTAGTTTTGGCAGGCTATATTTCATATAAATACTAATATAATTTAGAACTTTTACATCTCATTTCCGTTATTCGATTATATCTTTAATACATTAAGCAACATAATGTTTATTTTTATTATAATTTTGATGAATCTATAGTAAAAAAGATTAATTTCGTTCTCTAAAAATATTATTTATGGAACGATAATTTAAATATGTCAAATATTATGATCATATCGAAGAACTCTTAAATATCTTTACAATAATGCAACTTTTATTTTTAATTAAATATCATAACTATATAATATATAGATTTATAATTGTATTATTTATATATTTATATAAATATTAAACACTTAAAAATAAACAAATAAATAAATAAATAGCATTTGGCCTTCCAAAAGAGGAGGCCAAATTTAGCCTTTGTTTTGGAAATAGGCCAAAAACAAAAAGGCTAAAATAGATTTTGGCCTAAGGTGAGAGTAAAATTAGGCCAAAACCCATTTTTTGGCTTACCATGGGAGATGCTCTTATAGTACCGGGATTCAAACGGGGAAATTAATTGATGTCAAAATCAAAAACAAAATACTCACCAATTCACTGATTAATTTGGAGATAAGCTCTTGTTTTAGATGTTCATGTTCTTGATTCAATTCGCACCATAGCAACGAAATCAAAAGAAGTCAATTTTGATTTATTTGATTCAAAAATCATTGTTTTTGAATTTTTGCATATCGTTTATTTTATATGTCCTTTGTTTGTGTGTCTCCTTTTTTGCAGATTTCGAAAAACAATTTAATCGATCATGTATAACAAGCAAACCATTAAATTATTTTGATTGCCTATGCTGCACACTCCTTCCACCGGTGCCTTTTCCATTGTTGCTAACTTCAGCGGCTAAACATGCAGCTATGGAGATGGATAATCTTCAAATTAAGACAATTGTAGATTTCGGGTTTAATAATTGTATTTTTATTGGTAGAATTAGAGATTATTCGCTTGTATGTGAGATATTATTCAGTCGTATTTAGATGATTTGGAGGTTTCGTTTTCGAGTGAATTGAGAGATTGTGCGTATTTATGTCATCAATTATTCATTTGTATTTGTGTATATAGATGGAATAATACGCACATGTTTCTAATATTTAGTTTAGATTTATTCATTTGGAGTATGACTGGTTTTATTCGTCTAGATGAACAACTTTATTCATATGTACATCATTTATTATTAGAAACATTAACAATAACGTACAGTGTGATGAATTTAAATTAAGGTCCTATTATAAATGAATAACATTTTGATTTCCTATGAATAAACACGATGATATATATGAATAATGGTTTATATTCATCTACCTTACTTTTAAAATTGAATATATATTATGTCATAAATTAATAATATTTCAATTTCTTATGAATAAATGGGAGATTATGTACGAATAATTGCTATACTAATTTAAAATTTATCCCGGAGAGTGAAAGTCACTCTCTTTATATAGAGAGTGAACCATAATTTATCCCGGAGTAAAATTTTGTTGAAATCTAAGATTAATCTTATCCATCCAATCTTCATCATCCAATGCCTTTGATTTGCTCACAAATCACATTGTAAGCCTTGCTTACACAGGAGCCAATATATATATATATATATATATATATATATATATATATATATATATATATATATATATATATATATATATATATAGTATTATTACCCGCGTTCTTCGCGGTTTTTAAATAGACTATATTTTATGTATAAACTATATTTAATTTAATTTTATTATTAAATTATGAATGTTTAAATATACCGTCATTTAGATATATTATATCTCATTTATATTAAATAAATACTTAGTTGTTTAAATATACCGTGTTTTAGTGTGTGTGTTTATTTTCCAAACCTCTATTTTAGTATTCTTATATAGAGCTCATATTTACTTTAATTATATATATATAAAAAAACTTCTCTCATTTTTACACGTTTTGTTTAACAAATATATACATAAGTATGATATATGCGAATTTATATGAATTCAAGCCACAAATTTTTAGTATATTATATATAGATATATAGATAGATATATAGATATGAATTCAAGTCTTACATATAAGTCGGTGGGCTACCCCACTATAATGCCAATTGGTACCCCACAAATTTTTTAGTGCGGCCATGATTATATATGTGTGGGGATCGAGCCACAAATTTTGTAGGGATATATATATATATATATATATATATATATATATATATATATATATATATATATATATATATATATATATATATATATTGGTTTCGTATTAGATTAAAGTAGTATAATATAATAATTTCTATGTAATGTGATAATAAATTATTTTATTTTATGATAACATGATTTCGATTTATGATAAAACTTTATTATTTTTTCTCCACTAAAAAAATGGAGAAATATAAATAAATAAATGAAATAGCCAAAGGGAAAAAAACTAACAAAACAAGGATATGAAATGCAATACTCCATTCGTCCCACAATAGATGTCTTTTACTATTCATGTACGTTTTCTTGAAAAGCTAAAAATTATATAAAATATCAATATTTTATTAAATATTTTTAAATAATATCATACATATTACTAATAAGTAAAAAATGGATATTTTATATAGTTTTTACCTCGTTAAAAAGCGTACATGAATAGTCCAAAGACAAGTATTGTGGGACAGAGAGAGTCCAGTAAATATTGAGTCGATCAATATCTGAGGCTTGTTCATCATCATTAAATGAGCCAATTGGATGTACTTATTCAGGCGACAGACGTTGAGCTTGTTAGAGAAAATTGTGTTTATATATGGCTTAGATATATGACAATACATTTATCAACTTCGTTGGTTGGTCGAAATTCAGATGACCAATATTGAGCAAAGCATATCTCTTAAATGTAACTCAATGATGGCTCAACTCAATTGGTTTGGTATAATCCTACAAAACTTCCAATGGTCAATCTCCTTTCGAAAAACAGATAGCTTAAACTGTAAAAAAGCAATTTGAAAGCAGCTAATTAATTATGGTTTGTTGTTTTTCGACTTTGATCGAACTTGGTTTTTTTTTTTTTTTTTTTTTTTGATAACAAGCAATAAAATCCCACATCAAATGCACAAGCATACCGAGAAAATAATTGATAGGCTCATAAACGATGACAAGTTTGAAAGTTCATACACATAAAAAAAATCAGTAGAGATAATAGTTCATAGACATCCAAAATCACCTACGTGACCTAGCCTAAACTACAACGGCAAGTTCTTACACATCTAAAATGATCTATGTGTTAGAGAATCAGTTTGAGTTGGAAAAGTACGTTGTCACAAAAAAGGATTAATCCATTCATACATAACGATTGGTGGGTAGACCTTGCATTCCTCTCGTTATGTTCATGGTGGGCCACCATGAACAACAAATGTGACAGAGGAGGATCGCGGGGACTGCTCGAGGAGGCCTACTTCTGGATGAGGGGGAGGACTAATGATAATCCACATTTAGATAGTCATAATAAGATTTGGAAAATAAGTAAAAATGGATGGTTTTCTACGGCAAGTGCATTAGATTATGTGACAAGGACTAGTAGGAGAAGAGTCAACGCAGACCAAATGGATTGGATATGGAAAATTGATTGCCCCCCAAAAGTAAAAAACTTCATATGGAAAAATCTATTAAATTGAACACCAACAAAGGTTAGACTACAGAGTAAAGGAATCCATGTGCCACTAGCACTACAGTGCCCCTATGTTCTCACCTAGAGGAAGACAACATCCACCTCTTCACTGACTGTCAGATCTCATTATCGCTTATAGGAGTTATAGGAGGCCTCGACATGGGGATTGAACAAACGATTCGACATACAGACAAAGAGAACAAACCATACAAAGATATTATAACGGAAGTGTTCCAAAAACTAGCCCCCGAACAAAAATCAATCCTCGCCTTTGGATTATGGGGTATATGGTCGATGAGGAACAGAATAACTTTTGACAACAGCAACATCAATTCTATGGAAAATTGGATACAAAATATAAAGCAATTTAGAAAAACGTGGAAAAAAATATAAACAGACGATCAACCTGATCAAACTACCGAACAAAAAACCTCCAACCCTAAAAAGAAAACGTCAAAAGCAAAAATTGTCAGATGGAAAAAACCGACTGCGGATTTTGTCAAACTAAACTTCGATGGTGCTCGTACGGATTCGAGGGTGTTGGCATGTGGCGCTCGTGGACATGGTTCGATTTCGGTCGTGCAGGCGGAGTGCTTCGGTCTTATCTCGGGTCTTCTTGAAGCCTCCAAGCGGGGCTTTTCCCATCTTGAGATCGAAGGTGATTGCCTTACCATCATAAATGCCCTTAAGGGTGTTTATCACTGTCTGTGGGAGATCGAGATGTCGATTTCGGATGCCCTGGGTCTCTGTCGTGCCTTCCAGCGTGTCACTTTCGGTCATATCTTTAGGGAGGGCAAACAGGTGGCTGATCGTCTTGCGCATCTTGGCCTCTCATCTCACTTTGTAGCGAACTGCGTTCCCGCTGAGATCTTCGAGCTCGTTCGTGGTGACGCCAACGGGCGGGGAGCTAGACGTATGTAGTGTTCCCCCGAATCTTTGCCTTGTATATAAAAAAAAAAGATAGTCATAATAAGATTCATTTAGCTTAGTTTCATGTATAAATTGCATAATTTAGTTCGCATTTTTCATTTGTATTCGTTATGTTATTGGATTCAAAATCTATGTATTTTTATTAATTATTTCAGATAAATATGGATCTGATGAGGTGACATAAGTTGATAACGCGTTGATTGAGAAAGACAATTTGATCTAAGGAACTTAATGAAGTTTAAAATAGGTCTCAATCAGCACCCCTGACATAATCCCCCCCCCCCCCCCCCCCCCCAATTGGAAAATTGGGGGAATTTAAGCCCCCACAATCCTCTCAACCTCCATCTTATCAACCCCTTCAAGCGATAGACCTAAAAACATGCTTGTCGCTTAAATACTCGTCACTTGAATAGAATCATTACTATAAGCGCACAAGTAGTTAGGATTTCAAATGATCCTTGTATATTCCTTATCATCAGATTGTAACAATATATAGAACATAAGACAGATTAGTTGAGAAAATACAAGAGTGGACTAGCATACATTAAGAGAGAATGGGTGAGAGGTTGAGAGATTTAAGGTATATGACTCCACTTAGTAACTAACGGGACTAACGTCTCCTATTACCCCCCGGCAAGACCAAGAGCGGGACGAACTTGGAGCTTGGAACGAAGCCAAGCTATGCGATCCTTAGTCAACGGTTTGGTGAAGATGTCAGCCAGCTGGTCCTTTGAGGAAACAAATTTGATGAGGAGATAGCTCGACTCGACTTGCTCCCGAACGAAGTGAAAATCCAATTTTATATGCTTTGATCGAGTGCTTATGACCGGGTTTTTGCACATAAATGCTGCTCCCACATTATCACATAGAATCGTTAGAGGATCCCAAGTGTGACATGCCAAATCACGGAGGAGTTGATTGATCCACAGGAGCTCAGCCGAAGTGTAGGCAAGCGCACGATATTCGGCTTCAGTACTAGAACGGGTGACTACCTTTTGCTTCCGAGATGTCCAGTTGATGAGGTTGCTACCATGGAAGATAGCAAAACCGTATTGCGACCGACAATCGTCAAGGTCAGAAACCCAGCCTATGTCAGAATAAGCAACCAGTGAAGAAGCTTTTGTCGGCTGAAAGTGCAGACCCAAGTGTTGGCTACCCTTGAGATACCGCAGAATACGCTTGACCGCTTGCCAATAAGCTAGGGTAGGGGAGTGCATATACTGACAGACCCGGTTGATAGCGAAAGCGATGTCCGGCCTAGTGATCGTGGCATATTGAAGAGAGTCGACAGTCTCGCGATAAAGGGTTGGATCGAGGAATGGTTTGCCAATGAGGACGAGGCGAGAGGATGGGTCTGCAGGAGTGGCAATGGGGGAGGAGTCGGCCAATCTTACTTCTCTCTAATATGTCATGAATTTAGCCCTACTGGGAGAGCGGAGAGCCTTGAGGGCGTGTGATCCGGATGCCTAAGAAGTAGTGAAGATCGTCGAGGTCCTTGAGGGCGAAGACAGAGCGGAGAGCCTTGATGAAGCGACTGATGTACGCCGGATCGCTTTCTGTTATTATAAGATCATCCACATAAATAAGAATATAAATGGTGACCGATGATGAGGTGTGTACAAACAGCGATGTGTCCGATTGACACGCTCGAAATCCATGAGTGACAAGGAAGGACTTGAGCTTGATGAACCATGCTCTCGGAGCTTGTTTGAGTCCGTAGAGAGCTTTTTGGAGGCGACAGACATATGTCGGACGAGTCGGATCTTCAAACCCTCTCGGTTGTTCCATGTAGACTTCCTCGCGGAGGTCGCCATTTAGAAAGGCGTTATTGACGTCGAGTTGTCTTATTTGCCAGCCGCGAGAGAGTGCAATGGAGAGGACAAGGCGGATAGTTGTTGACTTGATCACCGGGCTAAATGTGTCGAAGAAATCAACACCTTCCTCTCCACTAAAGCCCTTTGCCACCAAGTGAGCTTTGTAACGCTCGATCGATCCATCCGAGTGCCGGTTGATCCGGAAAATCCACTTACAACCAACAAGATTAGCATGTTTAGGATGGGGAACAAGCGACCAAGTGTTATTCCTCAATAAGACATCAAATCCGTGCTGCATCGCAAGTTGCCAGGAGGTGTGTTTCATTGCTTGGGCTACAGTTTTGGGTTCAACGTCAAGGGTAAGTGAAGCGGTGAGGGCCTTGGGTTTGAGGGAGTTGGTGCTGGCTCTTGTGGCCATAGGGTGTCGGCTGGTATTGGAGGGTCGAAAATAGGTAGGAACAAGCGGTGGTGGGGTCTGTTTTGCGCGGGAACTGGCCGTGGAATGTTGGTAGTGGGGAGGGGATGGTGCAAGTGTTAGAAGAGGTGGGGTAGATGGTGCTTCCGAGGGCGACGAAGAGGGCGTGGATTGTTGTGGAGTTTGGGAGGCTGCAATGTCAAGCAGGGAGAGGGTGACAGGTGGGGATGGTGTCATATGGCTCGAGCGATCATCACATGGCGGCAGAACTTTGGCGAAAGGAAATTGTTCCTCATTGAAGACCACATGGCGGGACACATACACACGGGAGGATGGAATATGTAAGCAAAGATAACCTTTGTGAGATGAGCTATAGCCGATGAACACACAAGGAAGGGATCGAAATTCCATTTTATTATTGTGGTATGGACGGAGAAAATCAAAACACAAACACCCAAATGTTTTTAAGAAACCAAAATTCGGTGCTTTCTTGTAGAGTTTTTGATATGGGGCATTGTAGGAAAGGGTGGAAGTGATGGTACGATTGTGTAGGTATATGGCGGTTTATAAGGCATGTTTCCAAAAATGTGTAGGAAGAGAGGATTGAGCGAGAAGAGTAAGACCTTTTTCAACCACAATCCGATTACGGCGTTCAATTGCCCCATTTTGCTCCTGGGTATATGGGTAGGAGATTCGATGGTTGATGCCATGATGGGCAAGAAATGGGATGAGAGCACGAAAATTGCCCCCACCATCGGTTTGGATAACTTTAATAGCACATTGAAATTGGGTGTTGACCATGGCGTTGAATTGCACAAACGTGGATTGGACCTGAGATTTTTTATGTAAGAAATAAATCCATACAAACTTAGTGCAATCATCCATGAACAAAACAAAATAACGACACCATTCAAAGAAGGAACCGGGGCCGGGCCCCAAACATCCGAATAAATCAAATCAAAGGTCTTTGCGAAATAACATGAGTTGGAGGAAGATTGAAACGGTGACTCTTCCCTAATTGACAAGAATCTCAAACATCAAAGGATTTATTTGAAAGGAGCGAAAGATTAAAGGTTGCAACCAAACGTCGAAGAAGAGCTTCATGGGGATGCCGACACGACAATGCCAACGATGAAGGGTGGTGCGGACAGCGGTAAGAGCCATGGCCGGTGGAGTGGACATGGGCGATAGAAGGCGGTAGAGGCCATGTTTAACATCTCCTTTGAGTAGAACTTTGCCCTGAAATGTCTTAATGCAACAATTGTGAGGCCAAAATTCCATCATGACATTATTATCACGACAAAGTTTGAGAACGCTAATAAGGTATTTGGTTAGGCGAGGAACAACAAGGACATTTAGCAACTTAAGATTAGCAAAAGAATGAGAGCCAATATGAGAAATTAACAATTGATTACCATTCCCGACTTGTAACTTGTCGGTGTCGGAATACTCATCAGATTTGATGAGATGTTGCAGGTCCGGAGAGACATGATCCGTGGCTCCCGTGTCGAAATACCAGGAGGTCCATGACGGATCAATAGTGGAGGGGCTCCTGAATTCAGTCATGTTGGCATGCTTCTGCGATTCCCTGGGGTTCGGGCGCCGAGCCGGATAATCAACCAAGTTGTCGCGCTGCCAGCAATCGAGGGCCTCATGCCCAAGTTTGTTACACAGTTGGCAATGCGGGCGACGACGACGACTGTCCTGGGACCGAGGCTCAGTGTTCCGGGGTCCGGAGGAAGAGCTGGAGCCTTGAGAAGAGGACCCATAGGATTGTCCACTGTGAGTTCGTCGGCACGCAGCATAAAAGCAGTGAAGAATGGATTGTAGGTGGCATCTAATCCATTGAGAATGTGGCTGATCAGATCCTCGTCGGAGACGGGTTGGAGATTCTCGGCAAGAGCATCAGCAATAGCCCTCTTTCAGTCGACATAATCACGCATCGAGGAGGCTCCCTTTGTAACTGTCTGGAGTTGATTGCGCATCGTGAGACGATGGGCTCAAACGTGAGCCTGATAGCTGCTCTCGATTGCCGTCCACGCTTGATGAGATGAAGATGAACGGACAACCAGAGAAAGGGCTCTCTCCGACAGAGTCGATTTGATCCAGAGAAGAACAAATCGATCTTTCTTCTACCATATAGCATAATCTGGATTTGGAACAGGGGCACCGGCGACATTATCAGTGGCCGGAATAGTTTCAGCAGGAGGTTGAGGATGGAGGATGTAGGATTCCAACTCAAAGGTTTCGAGTGCGGAGATGATGGTAGTGCGCCAGAGTGGATAATTGTCTCGATCCAACTTAATACTGATCGAAGGCATTTGGAATTGGAGGTTGGGATTGGCCATATTTGCATCAAGCAGAAGGGGATGAGTGGTATTAGCTGCCATTGAAGATGGAAACGAGAAAGATGAAAGAACATTTTTTTATGGCTCTAGTACCATATAAGACAAGTAGTTAGGATTTCAAATGATCCTTGTGTATTCCTTATCATCAGATTACAACAATATATAGAACATAAGACAGATTAGTTGAGAAAATCGGGAGTGGACTAGGATACATTAAGAGAGAGTGGGTGAGAGGTTGAGAGATTTAAGGGATATGACTCCACTTAGTAACTAACGTCTCCTATTAATTACTTGAGCCAGCTTGTACCACTGATTCTGAAGATCGACTTGAAAATATAATCCGTTGCTTGAGACCAAACCCGCCAAAGACACGTTGGGCTATCAATTTAGACGAAAAGGCAAAAGCATTCTATTACGGTCGTTGCTTCAACTCTAGCTTTAAATGACCCAATTTAAGGTCGACGTCAAGCGATGAACATAGTTACAAAATCCCTCATCTGAACTAGGAGTGTGTATGAGTTAACATTTAGGACTCTTTCAAGCAACCAACATAGGCAACACATGGCCGGCCGGTCCATCGCTTGAATTATTTCAGTTCACAAACATAGTTATATAATCCATCGCCTAGTATCTATGAGTCCACTTTTGGGAATCTTTCAAGCGATCAACATATGACCAATATATCGGCGATATATCGGGGGATATCGGGGTATCGGTTGGATAATATCGGTCAACACTAATTATCGGGTCAACGACCGATATATCGGGTTGACTGATTTATCGTTTATGTTGTACAATGTCGTTTTGGTTTTTTTTTTTTTACTTTATTTTTTTTGCGGGAAAATTGAAAAAAAGGTTGAGAACTAGATCTGACTTCTTCTCCGGTCGGCGGTTGCCCCTGGCCTGCTCACTGGCTTCTTCTCCGGTCAGCGGTCATCTTGCTTCTTCTCCGGCGTGGCCTTGCTTCTTCTCCGCCGTGGCATTGCTTCTTCTTCGGCGCGGCGATCTTAGTTTCTAGTCAGGTTAGGTCTTCTCCGGTCGCCCTTCCTTCATCTCCGGCTGCCTCTGTAGTTCGACTCCGGCATATACAAAGTCTATCGATGTTCTTTTCCGGAATATTTTTTATATTGAATACATTTTGCAATTTGGGAATGATGAGTTGAATTTGGGACTACTGATTTGGGAGCAAATGTTGAATTTGGAACCGATATGGATAATTGGATAATTGGGGGAAAGGAGGATTAGTTGAATACATTTTGCATTTTTTTTTAAGTTCATTTGGTAATTTAACAATTTAAATATTAATTTTTCAGGTGTATTTTTAAATTTTAAAGTATAAATATAATATTTATGTGTAAAAAATAGCGAATCCGATATATCTCCGATATATTCTTTTTACTCCCAACCGATAAGGTCCCGATACACGATATTTAGACCATTGACGGTCCATGGCTTCAATTATTTCAAGTGACCACCATGTAAGTTGTTGCATGAGGTCTTCTCATTGATGGGCAACCTTCAGTTTCGTTCTAGAGATCGATTATGTAGGTTTGTAGCCTGAGATTATAAAGCGACGAACAATGATTAAAAACGGTCACATAATGAATTAATGATGGTTGAGGTTTGGAGTGTCTTAACTCTTAAGTGATGAGTTCTAATGTCTATCGCTTGAGGTAGTTTTAGGCGACAAATTCAATTTCGTATATTAGTAGCTAGAAATGCAATCTGGCGTAGTAAATGACAAAATAAATACTTTCTCCCTTAAATTTGGTAAATAAAGAGTGGTTATCCGGGATTCAAACCGAAGATCTTTAGATAGCGTTCATAAATCATTTCCTGTTAGACCATTTCAAAATGGTTAAATAAATAAATACTTCCTCCGATTAACTAGAAATGTCATTTTAGGTTGTAAAATTTGATCTTTAATTACTTTATATTGTTTTACGTTATAAAAATAATAAGTGCTTTCATTTATTTTTATTTATTGTTTATTTTGTATCATTTACATGACACTCATTTCGGACCATTCAGGTCTCGAGTAGATCGAATTTTAGATCAATCGGGTTACGAGTCATTTCGAGTCGAGTCAAATCGAATTTGTCCCAATTTTTGGTTGATCCTACCGGTAAAAAACTTGAACTTTTTAAAGACGTTTTAAGAATATTAAAATTAAATTATAATATCAATATGTGAAATTAAACTAAATAATAATATTCTAATTAAATTAATATGTATTATGAGGTCTGAGTAACGTCTACCTGTGTTGAATCACCAAGTCGACTTTGACTCAAGATGCCACCAATTTTTAACCCTAAACTCAATACTTAGTATAATACTAAAGGAGAAGTCGTTTAACCAATGTGACGGCTTCTCCTTCTCCTTTAAAGTAGGGCATTTTTAGTTAGGAATTATGCTTTTTTTTTTTATCATCAATCTTTATCACTTTAATTTGTAATCTCAATCTATTGCATTCTTATCTAAAATAAAAAATTAGGCATAGCTAATTAATAAATTTGTTTGATTGAAAAAAAATAAAGAATTTGTAACTGCAAATAACAATCAAAAGATATGAAATCACGCAACTCTAATTAATTAATTAATTAAAGAACTAATGGCTGATCAACTACATATATGAAACCACACAACTCCAATCAATCAATTAATTTATTTATTTATAATTACAAATTGTGGTATATATCTAAGCAACTTAAGAAGATATATTGCAAGGATTTTGATCAATTCAATGTGAATGGAGGTACATCCGTAGGCAAGGTAATAGGGCGGCTCATTGTTTAGCTAATATATATATTATACGAAAGGTCAAGTCGTCTTAGTCATGTGGCGTCTACTTCTTTAATATAGATTTATTAACCAATTCTAAATTACTAATTTGTGATTTGGTGTGTTTTGATCTTATCTATTAAGATTTGTTTGGTTGTTATGTAACTAATATTCCTTTTTAGGGAAAATCAATATTTTGTTATTATTGTTTCAACTATAAAAGATTTTTTTAAAAAATACTTCAATATCTAGGATATTGCTAAAAAAAACCTAGATATGATTTTCTTGATTCGGATATGATTATCCTAACTAGAATAATTTTAAAGGAGTATTTATCTATTAATTCGTTTTTTTTGGGCTAATGGATATCTATCTATTAATTGGTATAGGTTATTTAACCCAGTCTCAAGTTCGAGATCGTGTTTCATTTCTTCTCTCAACAAAATGACATTGCTTCTTCCCAACTTTCTCTTGCATTTTACTATTACATTTCTATTTTGCTTTGTTTTGTTTTTGTTATTTTGATTTTAATATTGTTCTCGCAACTTTGATTAAACTTTGCCTTCAAAAATTTTGTTTGTAGAGTTATCATTCAGTTCTCACAAATTTGATTTTGTTTGTAATTTTTAAGTTCTTTAGACAACACTTTTGCAACTTATATTTTCCGACGTACCGTCGTACTGTTACACAACTTTTGTTGATTGTGCTCCTAATCAACAATTTCGATTGATTGTCCTCCCTATCACGAAATGAAGATAGGTAATTATTACATCATTCTCCTTTACGTACATAACTATTTATTGCCTCACCTTCATAATTTCAATTATTCTACACCAAATTCATTGTCTAACAATACTGCTTTTATTTACTATCGTTATCATCAATTCATGTGCTAATTTGAGTTTTTCTTTTAATTTCTATGAGTCTTCTATTGATAATTTTCATATCAAATTTCAACATCGATGGTATGAGAACAAAGATTTGTAATCCATTTAATTAAGCAATTCTTAGTGATATATAGTGCTAATTAAAATTTAAGGATTATATATAGAGAGAGATGGCAAACACAATATTAAAGTAGAAAAACACTCGCACAAGGTGCGGGTCACTGAACGAGTTCTTGTGGTATACGGGTAGACCTGTCAAACGGGTAATTCGGGTCGGGTTCGGGTCGGGTCATTTCGAATTTCGGGTAAGACGGGTCCCGGGTAAAACGGGTTCCGGGTAAAACGGGTTGACTAGAACCCGGGTTTGACCGGGTTTCGGTTCAATTTCGGGTTTGTCAATTTTTTCTTTTTTATATTAAAAAAAATCATAATTTGATAATTTTGCGATAAATTTTAATTATATATATAAAAAATTAATTATATTTAATTATAAATCAACCCGGTCAATCAGGTCACCGGATCAATCGAGTAAATCGGGTCAAAATTACCGGCTCAATCGGGTCACTGGGTCGAAACCCAGATTACCCGTAAAATTTTCGATTTTTCGGGTTCGGGTCGAAAAAAATTTGCGGATCGAAATTTTCGAGTCTTGACCCAAAAACTTCCAAACGATCGGATTGGGTTATGTTTTGACAGGTTTATATACGGGTCATCAACTTTCGATCGTCCGAAAATCTTTTATTTAAATATGTGTGAGGTTTATGTCCCGCCTACATTCGTTCAATTATTAGATCGATAATTTTTTAAAATCAAATACTTTTTTTTACAAAATAAAACAAATACTCCCTCCGTTCAACAAAACTTGACGTTTTACTATTCATGCACGCTTTTTTAGGAGCTAAAAACTATATAAAATATCGACTTTTTAAATAATTTTTTTTAACAATTTCATAGTTATTATTAATAAGTACAAACTTGTTAAAATTTTTTTTTAAAAAAATGAATATTTTATATAGTTTTTATCATTCTAAAAAAGCGTGCGTGAATAGTAAACGACAAGTTTTGTTGAACGGAGGGAGTATTAAAATACTTAAAATAATACAGTACTTTTTTTATGAATAAAATTAATCTTTTTTTAATAGAGAGGAGAGGTAATAATAACAGAGGTGGTATCTTTTTCATGCTAAAATTAATCGTTTAGCATGAAAAAGGGGCAAAAGCGGACGTGGATCCAATGCCAATCGCAATAATTGAAGCCTCCAAAGGGAATCATTTATTAATCTTTTAGCACGAAAAAGGGGCAGTAAAAGCTCCCTGGCTTTACTGTGGCCTGCCCCCCCTGCAAATATCCTGAAACGGATCGCTCTCTCTCTGCCATCACCAATTTGACTACGCCCAATCACACCCCATTTTGGTGTGGGCTCCCCTTCTTCTCCACCTAAACAACCTTTTACAAATTGGACCTATCTGGACTTGCCTTGTTCAAGATGATACATCCATCATATAAAAAATAAAATGATCATACAACATTTAAACTCCCCGCCACACATAAAATCACGGGTTCGTTTCTTTCCCATGTTTGATATGATTCCTAATGGAGAAAACTCCCAAACCTTTACTTCTTTTGTATTAAACCCAACAAATAACATTTACACTTTAATCTTTCAAGTGGTGTTAAAAATATATCTCTACTTTTCAACGTTAAAAAAAAAAAAAAACTCAATTTTTTGAAAATGTGACAATAAAGTATTCTTATTCTTTTTTTTTTTGATTATCAATCCGGGAAAAAGAAATATAACTAAATCTTTGGAAAATGTGGCAATAAAGTATCCTGATTTTGTTTTCGATTATACATCCGGGAAAATTTGATGAAATATAATTGTCTAAATTAAGATTTTGATAATTTGGGGATGATATTGACTTATTTTAACGAAAATGATATTTTTTGACCAATATCATGTCATTGTTTTGACATAATTTTTATCAGAAAAATGATTCAAGATATTTTATTACCACATCTCCAAAAGGTTGTGTTGTTCTTCTTAAAGTTGAATGGTTGGGATATTCTTTTAGCACTTCTAATCAAAGGTTAACTTATTTCAATTAGTTTCACCATTAAAGAAAAAACTTCACCGTAAATTTTTACTTGATACAACGTTAATTTTCCGCAATCTGTTACGAAATGGGTTCCACAACCTATTGCGAATGCATTGGTACCCGCACCAAATAGGGCCATAGAGGAAGTTGAAGAGACTCTGCAACCCATTACGGAACAGGGTCTGCAACCTGTTGTGGAATCGATTGTCTTCTACAAGACGCTTTGTGGGCCGTGGTGGAGCGTTTAATCGTTTTCGTTTTTGAGAGAGACAAAACTGTTTTAGATTCCGAACGCGAGAGAGAGCATGACGAGAGAGAAACCAGTGGAGGTGAATGAGAAAACAATGAAGGAAAGAAGAAACGTCAAGGCATGTGGGCGGAGAACAATGGTGGCGCTAGCGGAGGTGGATCGGGATATGGCGGTGTTGGAGGTGGAGATTGGGAGAGGCGAGATTGGCAGTGGGGGATCGGTGGCGCTGGAGAGGGTGGCGACAGAGGTGGCTGAGATGGTGAGGATGGAGGCGACATTAGCGAAGATGGAGAGGCATGCACTGGAGAATGCGGCAGAGGAGCTGGTGGCGAGGGCGGTGGTGACGGGGGTCGGTTGAGGTAGGTAGGTGGCGGAGTTGGTGATGCTGATAGCGGAGAAAGGAAACAGACACTAGTGGAGGTCGTACGATTGTCGATGCCGGTGGATATACGCGAGATGGCACCACATCCCGGGATTGATGGAGTATCTCTCCTCCACGTGGTTACTACATTATAGAGACTCCATTGTCAAAGCTTGGATGTACACTGCTATTCAGTTTAGACCAAGGACGACGGACATGTACTTTATCCACCGTCCAAAGTCACCTCTAACTTTACTTGTGTCTTCTATTTGTATTAACTTGGACCATTACCCTTTCCAATGAAGGGTTGAGTATGCACACTCAGGGCTGAAAAATGCACTAAGCTCCCCTATTGAAGACTTCGGTTGCGTGTTCCTATCCATTGGCTTGTTGCTGAAGGATCAAATGTTAGAAGTTAGAGCGTCACTCAATAGAAACTATAACAAGTGGTCTACCGACATGCACAACGTTTACATTTTTTGTCATGTCCGAGATAGAATCTCAAAGCAGCACTTCAACCTCCTCAACATATTATATACACTAGGTCTCAAACCATTGCACCTGGAGTGCAACAATTAGTTTTGGAGATTCGCATACGTGATACCATGTTCGCATGACCGACACATATACCATTGCATTCAAGAGAATACACCTATCATGTCGAGCTAGATACACATGTTCTGGAAGCAGCTGGATTGGAATGACATTGAAGTAGACTCACCGTTAGATTTCGTCCCCATGTTCGAGACATAGTCGACCATCAAAAATTTCCTCGAAAGATACAAACGAGGTTACGCATCTGATGTAGAGATGGCCATAGTCGCAAATATGCTCGTCGATGGCCAAATTTCCTGCCACCACCAATCTGGTTTCGCCCGACCCTACTGAGACGACAAGAGGCGGACCTCAGGGATGAGGGCATCATAACCCCTATTAGACTAACCCATTGGCATGAGATAGAATGCAATCGACGGAAGGGCGAAACCAAAAGTAGGCCTAATCATCGCGTCCACCCGGTTGAGGTTGTAGTCGTGGTTAGCTCCCTAATGTATCCATAGATGGGGGTGTGCAACAATGAGATGAAGCTTCCAACGTGGCCAACATGGATGCTCCTCTTATCGCATTCGTTGCCCAAGTGCATTTCCCTTGGACAGAGGATAACATCAACCCTTTTATGGCGATCTTCATCACCAGAGTCAAGAACGTCGGTGCGGATGATCATTGTGGATATCGTGTATTTAATGAGCTCCTCGGTATGCCGTAGAACCACTGGAGGGATGTTCACCCCGCCCTCGCCTAGGAGATGACGGACCATCGACGGGTTTATGAGCACGAAGAATGATTGGATGACTATATCTTTAACTGCAACTTCCTAGGCCATTCGGCTTACCGTAGATATTGGATGGAGTGTTCTATTATGGCTTTTGTCTTTGCCACAAGGTTCCAACTACCATGGTATTGTCGATGAACTATCTAATGGTTGTATTCCCTCTGATTGCGCGCAAATCTACTACGCCCCCACATACGACAACTTTGGCTTTCTGCCTCGTACATAATAAAAACCATTGGGTGGCAGTGAGTTCCAGCGTACATTACACGTTCTTCCCCCTCTTTTTTATGCACATATGTTCACTACTACTATTTACTATTTCCACAAGTACAGATGTGTGAGAACTCTCCTTTCCACCCATTTACTCAAGAGTAAATTGCATCCAATATACCAAAAAGCTTACCCATTTGCAAAAATAGCACTCCCTCTCAAAATTTTGCAAAAGTAACAATGGACTCTAAAAATTTGCAAAAATAACAGGTTTCTCCAACTGCTCCTTCAAGGTAAGAATAAGCCCTGTCAAATCAACTGCAAGGAAAACAAAACTCCTATTTGGAAATTCAAGCAGGGCAAGCATAGAGGAAGCGAAAACCGATGACGAAGAAGAAACCGAAGCCCCATCCTTCGAGCATGGTAAGATTTGCACACACAGAGAGAGAGAGAGAGAGAGAGAGAGAGAGAGAGAGAGAGAGAGAGAGAGAGAGAGAGAGAGAGAGAGAGAGAGAGAATCCACGTTTGGAAAAGGAAGAAGAGGTCGATGAAGGGAATAAAAACCTGAGGATTTTGAAGAAGAAGAAGAAGAATAGCCCATCCACAGCGAATTGGCAAGGGATATACCTTTGTTGGCACAATAATTAATAGTATTGCCACAAAAAATGTTTAGAGTGGCACATATAAAATTGTCTTGCCACGCAATACATCTGACACTAGTTTCTGTCCGAGTCGTATGACTTGGCATAGGATACACCTTTACTGGCATGAAAAAAACCATTATTGGCACATAAAATGTTGTTACAGAAACATAATAAATTATCATTACCTTCGGAGAAAGCAGTGATGGAACAAAGCTCTCTCTTCCTTCTTGGGTGAGAGAGCCCCGACCCCGGCTCCGACCACCATAATCCGGCTTCGACCGCCGTATCTTGGCTTCGGTCGCCTTAATTTGAATCTGACCTCTCCCTTGCCGCTGTAGTCCCGCCATACTCATTCTCTGGTAAATTTTGTTGACCGTTAAACCCTAAATCCATGACCCCTTGTTCGAATTGTAATCGAATGCCAAAATTGTGTTGGGGCTTCGTTTGATTTTGAGTTTATCTCCTTGAATCGGCCTTTTCTCTGCCCAATGTTGTGTACAACCTTCTCGTTTGTGAATCCGAGTTCGATGTCTTCATGGGGTTGTCGATCGTCGCCCTTTACCCGCCGGCTTGGTTGGCTTCAAGTGGCTTGTGATAGATTACATAGGTCTCCTCATGTATAGTGGGCTCAAAGCCCATTAAGGCCCAATACCTTTGTAACCTATATATATGATTATCAATGAATGGAAACCCTCAAGGAGGACTTTACATCAATTCTATAATCCTACATGGTATCACAGCCTTTTCTTTCTCACGGAACCCTAGTTTGATCCTCCCGCCCCACCCCTCCTATTACCGTCGCCGGCGTCGTCTCCTCGCCGCCTCTCTCTCTCTCTCCCCTCGCCTCACGGCTCCTCCTCGCCGCCGTCCTACCTCCCCCCCTCGCTCTCGCTCTCGAGCCCGACTCTCTCCCTCTCGCCGCCTCTCGCTCTCGCTTCCTTCCGCGTAAAATAAAAAAAAATTAAAAAAAAATTAAAATGTCCCTCGGCATCCACATCCGCAGCGGCCACCGCGTCACTCGCGGCCCTCCTCCTTTGATCGCCGCCCCTCGATGGTCCTCGGTGCCTGGCTTCAACCCTCATTGGCTACAGTCCGGCTCTCCTGCCCCGCGACCTCGGGCCTATCTGACATCGTCTGATCATCGCGTTGTTCCTCCGGATGGGCATCACGCCTTCTCCTCTATGCAGCCGACACCTTCAGACTCTTCTTGGTATATGGACACTGGTGCCACCTCCCACATGACGAATTCCTCAGGTAACCTCTCATCTCTTTCTTTTAAGGGTCCTGCACACTCTATTATCGTCGAAAATGGTGGTCGTCTTGCTACTTCGGGGATTGGTCACGCCACATTACAGACCCCAACCCACCCACTACACCTTAACGATGTCCTCATTGCCCCAAAGATTGTCAAAAACCTTATCTCTGTCCGTCGGTTCACTACTGACAACAACGTTTCCCTTACGTTTGATCCCAATGGTTTCTCTGTGAACGATCTTACTACGGGGGTTACTCGAATGAGATGTAACAGCACCGGGGAGCTCTACCCTGTCACACCACCTCCCACGTCCAGTCAGTCGTGTCCGGTCTCCCTCTCGGCATCATCATCCAGCCTTTGGCATACACGCCTTAGTCATCCCAGTCCTGCAGTTTTAGATTTACTTCGTTCTAAGAGTCTTGTCCAATGTCATAAAGAGCATCGCTCTAGTTTATGTTCTTCTTGTCAGTTAGGCAAGCATGCCAGACTTCCTTTTCAGCGTTCTTTAAACACTACTTTCGCACCTTTTGATATTATTCATAGTGATATTTGGACATCTCCTGTGCCTAGCAAGGAGGGTCATAAGTATTACCTGTTGTTTCTGGATGATTATACACATTTCTTATGAGTTTTCCCTTTGCACTTTAAATCTCAAGTGTTTCCTATCTTTGCCAAATTCCACGCTTACATTAAAACACAGTTTCACACCTCTATCAAGTGCTTTCAATGTGACAATGGCCGCGAATTTGACAACAAAGATTTTCACACTTTCTTCAATAACAATGGGATCTCCTTCCGCTTGTCCTGCCCCTACACCTCCCAACAAAATGGCAAGGCCGAACGAATCATCCGAACCATTACCAATATGATGCGCACTCTCCTCTTCCACGCATCCGTCCCCCCCATTTATTGGCCGCACGCCTTAGCCACCACATGCTACCTCCTCAACATTCTCCCTTCCACCACCCTCCACCATCGCTCCCCTTTTCAGGCACTATATTGTATTTTGCCCAGGTATGATCACCTTCGTACCTTTGGGTGCTTGTGCTTCCCCAATCAGTCATCCTGTGTCTTTCTTGGCTACCCATCTGATCATCGCGGTTTCATCTGCCTCGATGTCAAGACCCACAAGATCATTCTCTCTCGTCACGTCACCTTTGATGAGACGCGATTCCCCTTTGCGTCTCCCACACCCCCTGTGTCTCCGTCAAATTCAAACTCATCATTCCCTCATTTTCTATTTTCCGAGAGCTCTCCCGGTGCTCCTGCGTCTCCCCCTCCCCCACCCCCACCACCCCCCACCACCAGACCACACACCCGCAGCGTCTCCGGTGTCTTCCGACCCCGTTAGATCGTATCCATGACTACCACCCATCGAGCCACCATCCAACCTCATGGCCTAGCAAAGCAATCCCCCCGCCAAACACCAATGCCGCGGGCGCCGCACACTGCTGCGCCCGCAGCCTATCAATTGCCCATGCCCCCAGCATCGCATCACCCACTGGCGCCGCCCGCCGCAACACATGCTGCGCCCGCCGCATCCCACACCGCCTCTACAACCCTTACCCGCAGCCCTGCTGCGCCCGCCGCCTCATCCCCATGCTTAGCCCCTCTTGCTCCCATCCATCCCGACACCCAATCACCCTCTGCCTCCACCCAGACCTCCCTCTCCCCCATTCTCACCTCCCACAAAACAGCCCTCCAAGACCTGAATTGGCAGGCGGCTATGCTCGACGAATACAGGGCCCTTACAAAGAATGGTACTTGGGTTCTGGTCCCTCGCCCTCCTGAGGCGAATGTCATTCGTTGTATGTGGCTCTTCCGTCACAAGTTCCGCTCTGATGGGATGTTAGAGCGCTACAAAGCACGTCTTGTGGTCAACGGACGATCTCAGCAGGTAGGTATTGACTGTGATGAGACCTTCAGCCCCGTCGTCAAGCCTGCCACTATCCGAGTGGTGCTGAGCTTAGCACTGTCACGCAAATGGGCCATTTATCAGTTGGATGTCAAGAATGCGTTTCTTCATGGTCATCTGAATGAGACAGTTTACATGTTTCAGCCGCCGGGATTTGCTGATGCTGATCGTCCCAAGCACGTCTGTCTTCTTAAGCGCTCTCTGTATGGTCTAAAACAGGCTCCGCGGGCTTGGTTCCAGCGCTTTGCTTCACATCTGCTACGCTTAGGCTTCATCGGCAGCCGCTCAGATTCGTCTCTGTTCATCTATCGCAGAGGCTCTGACTTGGCCTTCCTATTACTATATGTCGACGACATCATTCTCACCGCCTCTTCTGATTCTCTTCGGACGTCCATTATTTCGCAGTTGAGTGCGGAATTTGCCATGTCTGATCTGGGTGAGTTGTCCTACTTCTTGGGCGTTGCTGTTTAGCGTCATGCTTCTGGTCTGTTTCTCTCACAGAGTAAGTATGCCTCTGAGATTGTTGCTCGGGCTAAGATGGTCAACTGTAATCCAGTCGCCACCCCTGTCGATACATCCAACAAGCTCAGTGCTCATTCTGGTCCTTTGGTTGATGATCCGACATTGTACAGGAGCCTCGCTGGTGCTCTTCAGTATCTCACTTTCACCAGGCCTGACATCAGTTACGCCGTTCAGCAGGTCTGCTTGTTCATGCATGCCCCCAGGGAACCACACTTTCAGGCCCTGAAGCGGATCATTCGGTACATCAGCGGCACCCTCGAGCTCGGCACCACGATCACTCCTTCCGCTAAGCTTGATATTGTTGCTTACACTGATGCGGATTGGGGTGGTTGTCCTGACACACGTCGTTCCACGTTTGGTTACTGTGTCTTCCTCAACGACACCCTTGTGTCGTGGTCAGCTAAGCGCCAATCTGTCGTGTCTCGTTCCAGCGTTGAAGCGGAATACAGAGGTGTTGCCAACGTTGTCTCCGAGTGCTCTTGGCTTCGCAATCTCCTGCTTGAGCTCCGTTGCCCTCTTATGAAGGCCACTCTGGTCTACACTGACAACGTCTCCGCCGTCTATCTAGCTAGCAACCCGGTCCAGCATCAATGCACGAAGCACATTGAGCTTGATCTCCACTTCGTCGGGGACAAGGTTGCCATTGGACATGTCCGTGTTCTACATGTCCCGTCCTCTTATCAGTACGCTGATATATTCACCAAGGGTTTACCTAGACAGTTGTTCATTGATTTTCGTTCCAGTCTCACTGTACGACCCCCTCCAGTTTCGACTGCGGGGGTTTGATAGATTACACAAGTCTCCTCATGTATAGTGGGCTCAAAGCCCATTAAGGCCCAATACCTTTGTAACCTATATATATGATTATCAATGAATGGAAACCCTCAAGGAGGACTTTACATCAATTCTATAATCCTACAGCTTGTACTCACGGCGGAGGACTTGGTGGCTACCTCTGCTCCTCAGTCTCTCTTCGATCGGTGGTGCCTGGTGGTGGCGACCGTAATCGTCTTCTCCTCGATCCATTGGCGCTTCCTGCTCTTCGGTCTCTCTTCGACAGGTGGTGCCTGGTGGTGGCGACTTTAGTCGTCTTCTTCTCTATTGGTGTTTCCTTTGTCGCTTTGCAGACCTGCGCATTTATCACCTCCGTTTCGGCACGATCTAGCGCTTGATGAACCCCACCCTTCTTTGGTTTTCCGGACACTGGAGTGCTCCTCCTCTACGCCTCTTGTGTTTTCTGTTTTTTTTTTCAATCTTTTTTGACCTGCAATCGGTTAAGAGGGTTCCCATACAAATTGTAAAAATAGCAATTCCCTCCCCCCATGCAAATTTATCAATAGCAGTACTACTTTTGCAAGTTTGGTGACTTTTTGGTATATTTTTGCAAATTTTCCTTTACTCAAATGGTACCAACACTAGGGCCCAAGCGTTGTTGGATGGGATGATTCCTTCAAAAGACACGTTGATCTCTATCGTCCTTATCGGCTTCGAGATGGACCCTCTTTTTTATTTGTGCTTTACCTATGTTTTATTGGTTTTTATCTCTCATATGTACGACGGTTATACTTTGCAATGCTTATTCCGTACTTTTATTTTTATTTCCTTACATAATTCAAGTATTCTTACTAGTTACTTTATCGCAATAACTTACGTAATGTGATGCAGAGTCTATCCCGCAATCAGTAGCAGACTTAACCTTAATATATTGTCCCCCTGTTTGGCCCATATTTCCCTGTTCTGGAATAGGTTGCGGAACCTACTTCGTATCAGGTTGCGAAGATTAGTGATGACGGTGTATTTATCAATCCCTTTTTAGGTTGGAGTTTGGTTACGTGGATAGTTCATTAACAAAAATACTCATTAGTGTATCTAAACAATATATGCAATAATAAAAATAAAGTCATACCTTTTTTAATCAGATGTCACATGCATATTGGTATTTTTATTGGTTGGAAGTTAGATTCTCACATATTAGTATTTTAAAAACCTAATTGTTTCATAATAAAATTGAGTACGGTTTTTTTAAACATATACTCCCTCCGATCCAAAAAGATTGTCGTTTGACTTTTTAACACGTATTTTAAGGAGCTAAAAACTATATAAAATATCAACTTTTTTAAAATTAATTTTTTAGAACTTAATATTTGTTGATAATAAGTATTAGATTATAAAAAAATAATAATTAAAAAGTTAATATATTATATAGTTCTTAGCTCCTTAAAATACGTGTTAAAAAGTCAAACGACATCCTTTTTGGATCGGAGGTAGTATAGTTTAATGATGGTAATTACCTTGTTCAATTTTATTGTGATAAAATTAGGTTTTTTTAAAGATGCTAATATGTGAAAATCTAACTTACAGCTAATAAAATTATCAATATGTGAGAACCGATTCAAAAAAGTATGAATTTAATTTTATCTTTTTAAGATATACTACGTCCGTTTAGAAATAGATGTAGTTTTTAGCTCCTTAAAAAATATGTCAAAAAGTCAAATAACATCTATTTTTGAATTGAGGTAGTATTAATTACTCAGAGTGGTACCAGCACTGGAGTTGTCGGTGGTTTTTTAAATACATATATGTCCATTGGTGGTTTTTTGAATACCAATATAGAACTAGAGTTTTTTTTTTTTTAAATATCCACAGATCCGAGGGTGTCGATTTTAAATACTCCATTTGTTAATTAAAACATGTCATTTTAGAAATCTGTACATTTTTAACAATGTCAATAAAATACACTTATACCCCTAATTATTAATCTAGCTTTTCACTTTAGTAAAAACTACTCACTTCATTAATTAAAACTTGTCATTTTAGAAATCTACACACTTATTAAGAAAACAAACAAAAATACACTTATACCCCTAATCATTACTCTATTTTTTTACTTTTTCAAAAACTGCAACTAACAACTATCTAATCATTACAATGACGGTTTCGAAAAGAAAATGACAAAATACCTAAAATGACAAGTTTTTCGTAACAAGATTTACTTCCTAATACAACAAATTTTAATTAACGAATGGAGTATATAACTAGCATCTCTCTACTCATTACAACGATAGTTTTAAAAAGTGAATTTTTTTTCAAAATATTCACAAAAAAATAATTATTTAACAAAATATTCAAACTTTTCAAATATTTACAAAAATATTCATTTTTTGCAGCTTTGGCAGAAAAACGCGGTCTGAGGCCGCGTTTTATTTATAAGGTAAAAATTTTGAATTAAAAAAAAAAGTGGCAAAAAATTAACAAAAGAAACGCGGTCTCAGACCGCGTTTCTATGTTAATTTTTATTTCGGGTTAAAATTTGTAATTGTTAAAAATTTCAACCCTAGAGACGCGGACTGGGTCCGCGTCTCTCTGTTTCTTTTTTTTTTTATGTTAATGGGGATTGGGGAACGGGGGAAGCAGAGCCACCGGAGGAGGAAGTAGGAGGGCCACCGGGGAGACCACCGGAGGAGGAAGGAGAGAGAAGGAGGCCGCCAGAATCCCTGCCGCCGTTCGACCCTCGTTCTCGCCGAATCCGGAGCGGAGATCTGGAGCGAGGAGCGGAGATCTGGAGCGGAGATATGGGGCCTGGGTGAGGCGGCGCGGGTGAGGGCGCAGGCAGTGCGGGTGAGGGCGCAGGCAGTGCGGGTGAGGGCGCGGAGAGGGAACCATGGCTGCTCACCACCTCGCTCTCCACCTCTCCCTGTCGGATTCTCGACCTCGCTCTCCTCCCTCTGCCCTCGCTCTCCTGCCCTCCGCCCTCGCTCTCCAGCCCATCCACGAATTGCAACCCCTCCTCCTCCTACTACCTCCGACAACCATGGCTGCTCTCCATCCCAACCAACAATTGCAACCCAGACACCACCAATTGCAACCCCTTCGTCCCCGCTATCGTCCCTCCGCCGTCGCTCTCCATCCCAGCCTTCAATTGCAACCGATTCCGGGTGTTCGAGGCGCAAACGACGGCGAATCTCGGCCTCAGAGATGTCGGAGCTTGGGCTACAGGGAAGAAAGAATCGGTGTGGCCTCCTTCTCTCCGCGCCATGGCCGCTGTTCCTCCGGCCTTCTTTCTCTTCCTTTCTCCGCGCCATGGCCGGTGTCGGAGCTTCCCTGTGACCCGTTCCCCAATCCCCATTAACATAAAAAAAAAAAGAAACAGAGAGACGCGAACCCAGTCCGCGTCTCTAGGGTTGAAATTTTTAACAATTACAAATTTTAACCCGAAATAAAAATTAACATAGAAACGCGGTCTCAGACTGCGTTTCTTTTGTTAATTTTTTGCCACTTTTTTTTTTAATTCAAAATTTTTACCTTATGAATAAAACGCGGCCTCAGACCGCGTTTTTCTGTCAAAGCTGCAAAAAATGAATATTTTTGTAACTATTTGAAAAGTTTGAATATTTTGTTAAATAATTATTTTTTTGTGAATATTTTAAAAAAAAATTCTTAAAAAGTAGACACAAAATTATTTAACAAATGACATTTTTTTTATTAATAAGATTATCACTCTAAAATAACATGTTTTTAATTGAGGAGTATTAATTTATTAGTTTGGCTATTTTTGTTTAGCTAATAATACAACATATTGTGTTTCAGGTTTATATTGCAACTAGTTTCTAAAAGTTAATACATTTTCTGGAGGGTTACATCATTAGGGTTAGTTATTTGGATCTTATCAACGAGTGAGCTAAGTATTTACAAGGCCGAAGGACATGAAAAATGAAACAAAATAATGGACTTAAGTTGTATGTATAATTGTATTTAAGGTTATTAGGATCAGAATCACATGAACGAATCACAAATAATCTTCTGGATCGGCTCATAGAATCGTAAAATTACATAACATTAATTTTAAAAAAAGAATAAAATATACAAGTTTATTCTCATTCCTTTGACACAAGAGTTGAAACAAGTAGCAAAATACTAAAACTCGACATTTGTACTAACTTAGATCATAATAAAAACATAAATGAGTTGTACACTTGAGTCATTAAAAGTTAAAATAAAACTAGATATTATTGAGATCGACTCACATGAGATTGTATTGTAACGGTTCGGGATTATAATTCCTGAGTTACGTTTCGAGGGATGAAACCACTCGTTGGGATCTTGCGCCCCGAGTACAAGTTGAAAGTTTGAAATTCTACTCTAACGTTATCAAATGAGATTTCGCACCCAAATTCGAATGGATACTTGGAATCCCTAGGGAAGTCCACTGTACTTGTTGTAATTCTAAGCGTGGAAAACAATCATCATGTGAATAGCGGAAGTAAGGTGTAATACAAAGGAGTGCCACGATAGAGGCGGGTTAAAACAGGGTCCAAAACATAAGTCCAAAAACATAATCAAAGTCTGGTGAAGTCAATAACTCCAGCGCTTACTCTCCTCCGAACAAAAGAGGTTGCGTAATAAGCAAGCAGCACCAATAGGACGAACATAAATAATACCTAAAAACGTTAATGTTGAACGGGATTAGATGATGCCCACATGCTATATCCGCTGCCCAATGAACACACATTCACTATACCTAACAAAGATGCTTCTAGATACAGGGCGGAACATTAACACACTAACATGCTCCTAAGATCAAGTGCATGCATAATAATAATAAGGCCTTAACACAGAATACCAAGTGGTATATCCCACTGTCTAACCACCGCCCCCTTCCTGATAGGGAAGAGACTGGTCAGCTCGCGAATGCATTCCAATTTATAAATGGGGAGAGGCTCGTTGTGGTACCCGACCACATGTTTGCATGCTTTTATCAAATCATGAATGTGGACTTAAAAAGAAAATAATAATATAATGCGAAAGATAAAATAAATTAGAGCAGTAAGTAAAGGGGTAATTAAGACTCGAACGACTGAAGACGAACCCGATGAGACTGGACCATCCTATGACCTTAGTAAAGACTCTAGATACTTCATAGATAACAACCGTTCTGTTTACAAACGCATACAGAAAGAGAATGGTCAATGGTCAATGCAATCTAGCATGATACTACATGGCATGCTGATCATGAATGCAAACACCTAGTATATCATGCACATAAGACAGGGAAGTTCTCTCTGTCGATCTGAGTAAGCTCCGACGAGACTTACATGGCTAAGCAGAACATCATAATAGAAGATACATCACCCATCAATCATAATCACAAGTATCAACTAGATAAATATCAGAACACATATATAAGTCTACGTCTAATCATTCAAGCACTCAAAGCATACATCATTCAACGAGAATGACAACCATATCGCAATCGCCACTCCATCAAGTTAAACCATTCATCTCATTGCCACATTCCGTAAGACCACATCATTCTCACCATTCCATTCAGCCACATTCATGTTCCCGCAATAGTATATCTGCAATAATATATCCGTATATCCATATATCTCAAAGTTGATCATATTCATCATAGTTCATAATTTATAAGACAAACGATACATAACTTAACATCTCATCATGCCGTTAGTCATTCATACATGCCATTAGTCCACACAATCATTCTATTAGTCAATCAATCATATCATAACATCATGCTAGTCAGTCATTGAACAATTCAGATTCCCAAGTTAATTCAAACTCGTTTGAAATTCGAGTCAAATACTTAGAAATCTCGACTTTGGAAAAATGTTCATCAAATTCCTTTTTCCGGTTTAAGTCCAATAATATACTTTTAATCTCCCTATTTTTCAAGATCATTATTTATTTATTTTCAAAATACTCTTATAATATTTTTACCAAAATAGACCAAACCATTTTATTTTATTTTTTTGATGACGAGGAACCCGCCTTTGGCGGAAAACCCCGAGCACGTGACCAAATACACCAAACCATTTTTTTTTTATGACGAGGAACCCACCTTTGGCGGTAAACCCCGAGCACATGACCCAGCCGACAAGAGCCACGTACTAGATAAACTGGCTTGCGCCGACCGGTTTGACTCACTGGTAGGGAGCAAGGCAAACGCCCGAAACCATTTTATTTTGGCCAAATTGCAGAAAACCACCCTTTAAATATGCTGTTTTGCGTGAAACCACCCCTTAAAACGAAAATTCCAGAAAACCACCCTTTAAAACCGTTTTGTTTGCAAAGTCACACCCATCACCCAATTTTCGTTAATTAAATGTTAAAGTGTGTGGAAATTTAATTATACCCCTTATTATTATTATTATTTTACTCATTTTAATTGATATTAGTTGATATTTAACTTTTAACATGTTTTTCAAAAGCAAAAAACACTATAAATATAAAAAAATGTTTTTTTAAATAATTTCATACTTACAAAAAAAATCTATAAAAAATCGATGTGTAATTTATGTTTTATACATATAAAAAAATGTGTAATACTAGGGCTACTTGAAGAATTTTTTTTTTTAAAATAATGTTTCATATAGTTTTTATTATTCTAAAAATGTATGTGGAATAGTGAACCTATTTTTAGAATAATAAAAACTATATAACATATCATTTTTTAAAAATTTATTTTCTTTGAGTAGCCCTTTAGTAATATACACTTTTTAAAATATACTCCGTATAAAACATCAATCATATCTATTTTTTATAGAGTCTTTTTACTGATAATTATGAAATTATATTTCAAAAAATGATATTTTATTAAAAAAATTACTTTTGAAAAACATGTTAAAAGTTAAATATCAACTAATATCAATTGAAATGAGTAAAATAATAATAATAAGGGGTATAATTAAATTTCCACACACTTTAACATTTAATTAACGAAAAATGGGCGATGGGTGTGACTTTGCAAACAAAAAGGTTTTAAAGGGTGGTTTTCTGAATTCTCATTTTAAGGGGTGGTTTCACGCAAAACAGCATATTTAAAGGGTGGTTTTCTACAATTTGGCCTAAGAAAAATGAACCGGTCTTTTTATTTTAAATAACCAAACCGGACCCCCTTAAAAAAAACTGAGAACCGAACCCAAGAATCGTGCATTGTTCATCGCCTCCCTCGCCAAACTCACACTGCATTCGAAAAATCTGGAAAAAGGACGGAGGAGAGGAGCTTTACCGGCGATGCTAGCTCCTCCGACCACCCAACTTGACCTCATGGACACAAAAGGGACACAAAAATGCAGCCAAGGAAGAGGGAGAAAGGCGAGGAGCTAACCGAGTTCGATTCGCTGAAAACGTTTGATCCGATCTCGATTGGACTCGTCGGAGTCGGATCCTTTCCGGAGTAGGCCAAGGAAGCATCTAAGGGAGTTAAAGCTCCACCTTTACTCAGATCGGAGCTCTATTGGACTCGTCAGAGTCCTTACCGACTTGAAACCAGAAAACAGAGGAGGAAGGACGTCGGCGGTGATGCTCCTGGCGGCTCCAGGCTGCTTCTCGTCATGGAGGGAGGAAGATACGGAGCTGGGCTTATATAGACATTATAGGTATTTCTTATTGCAATTAGGTAGTGGTTTTGCTATTGTTTGAGTCTAGTTTCGAGTATTGCTTCTGAAGTATTAGAGTTCGGAATCTACGTTTTTTTAGTATTTATTCTGCAGAATTACATTTCGACCTTGAATGGGCTGTGGAAGAGCTTCAGAGACATGTTTTGGAGCACATGGAGGCTAAGGAGGAAGCTAGAGAGGAGCAAGGAAGCACGACATTGGAGTTTATTGAAGACAATTGAGGAAAGTCGGACACTGCATAGGCGGCGCCCGCCATTTGCACGGCGCCCACCGTGGGCCGATTTTTAGTATATGCGGTTTTGGATCCGAAGACATTATTTCCTATTATTTTATCTTATTCCTACTAGGTTTTGACCGACTATTTGAGAGGCTCACTACTACATATCATGCCCTAATGTATCACCAAAAGTTATTACATTAGACCTTAAATATGTTACATTAAGGGAAAATGTAACACTTTTAATGGATTATATTTGCGGCTGTTGCATTTGACCTAATGTAACAGTTTTTATTTGCTAATGTAACATTAGTTCGTTAATGAGTCTAAGTGTTACATTTGATACCAAAACTATTACATTTGAATTAAATGTTACATTTTCAAATAAATGTTACCTTATTAGGGTTTGTTACCTTTAATCAAATATGTTACATCTAAATAACAATGTTACATTTGAAGAACAATGTTACTTTCAATTTCAAGTATTACAATTCAATTAAATTTGCTACATTAGACATTTATCAATTTATGATATTACACTTTTATAAAATATAATATATGATAATATATTATATATATCACATATTATATATCATACATTCTATATAAGAATAATATAAAATAGATAAAAGTAATAATAAAACTAACAAAACATTATCCGAAATCAAATTTTCATTCAAAACAATCCAAAAGAGTTCATGAGTTATGTGCACAGTTACATATATGCATGTCTTACAAACAATAACATTAGAGGCCAATAAAGATTCACCACCATATGTGAGCTACTAATTAACTAGGAATATATTTTCTTCATTTGTGAGATTCTTCTTTTCATCATCCTGCAAATATATGTAAAGAATTTCAAACTTAGTATCTCATGCATTCAAATAAGACATGATGAATAAATATTTCCTAAAACGAATACATTTAATAAGCAAAATTCAATTTAGAGTTGATTACTAAAAAAAACCAAGAAAAGTAGCCAACATTAAAACCAGAAAACACACTTCACTATAATAGAATTGATGATACTGAAAGAGACCAAGAAAAGCAACTTAAAGAAGCTAGCTGAACAACAAAGCATATTGCAATGAGCTGGATCAAGCAGGAAGCTTAAGACGTGTGCAATCTGCATCAAGGAGGAAGCTTAAATTTCATAAAATAAAGAGGAAATCTGATAAAGATAATGAGGGACAATTTCCTCTCTATTGCAATATGCTTTCTGCTTGATCCAGCTCATTGCAATATGATTTGGGCAACTTAAATTAGATTTCAGAAAAATAAAATTTGGAAAATTTCCTTCTGATAATTCCCCTACAAATATCTGATATGGGCAACTTATGTATATTCTAAATCAGATACCAAGCTCCTTCTCAAACAGAGACTTCTACATGACTTCTTGCAATTTAGAGGTTGTGTTTAATAAACATCCAATATAAAAGATATATATAAAACCGTATTTAATTAGGCACATACCTTGGATTTTTGAAGATCCAATTGATGTTGAAGCTTTGGAGCTTTAATCTAACCAACAGTTCTTAGGTTGTCTTGCTCTGTTTTCCTCTCTGCATATTCTTCTGGAAAAAAAAATTATGTATTATGTTGTCTAGTGTAATGCTGAAAAGAACCAAATTCCATACACATATCAGAAGCTTATAGAAACCAAGCTATTATGGATATAAATTAGAATTGTGCAATTAAGCAGCAGAGAAGACATAATCTCCTTGGACATTATCATAATGTAGACTAGCATGGAAACCTGTAAATGTAGCAGCATGAAATCCATATTTCCAGAATCAGACACTAAAAAGATATCCATGTTACAGTGATTAATTGAATAAAGAAAACTAGAACAGGATTACTCTAAAATATGTGAAAATGTAGTACACAATCCTGTCAGAAGAAAAAGCTTTTTTTTTTCAGCATAGAAAATAAAGAGGAAAACACATGATCTCTAATTATACCATATTGAATTAAAGTAAAAGAAAGATAAGAAGCATAAAACCTAATAATCTTGCACCTATAATTTTCGTGTAGACATGAACATAATGGTCAGTGATGTGCTCGGGAACTCTCCGAGCCGCCGAGATCGACGACGAGGTTCCTCCTTTATTTGAAGAGATGATCTTTCTAATAGTAACCAGATATGTATGTCAAAATTAGCAGGCCTCTCACCCTTGAACCTCCCACACTCGATCTCAATCCTCTCGGAATCGCACTCTGAGGATCTCGACCCTTCGACACCTTCGCCTCTCACTAGGGTATCTCCCTCGGCATCTCAACAAAGGGTTTTGTTTTTAGCATCTCACCAAAAACATGATCCTTAACCCGGAATCAAAGGAAGCAAATATGCTCAACTTGTAACTCAAAAATTCAACTTGTATTAAAAATGGGAAACCTTACACAATATATAGGAGAAACTCTAGCCTCCTATGTGTTTACAAGCGATGTGGGACACTTTTTAAATAGAAAAATATAAGAAAAATCTATAAGTCTAAATCACATCATCCTCCCCTCCTTTGAAAAAGATTCGTCCTCGAATCTTGCGTTGCCCTTCCGAAAAATACGATACGCCCCTGTACGTTGGATCTGCGCAAGGTATCGATGGTCGGTCCCGCAAAAGCTCTCGTATCCATAAGGCCCTTCCAAATGGTACATTACGCCCCTGTACGTTGGATCTGCGTAATGCACTTCAATGGTTGGTCCTGCACAAAACTCCAACGGATGGTTGTGGATGCTTGTGACAACAACACAAAAAGATTGAGGGACCCTAGCCGGAAGCTCTGATACCACTTGATGTGCTCGGGAACTCTCCGAGCCGCCAGGATCGACGACGAGGTTCTTCCTTTATTTGAAGAGATGAACTTTCTACTAGTAACCAGATATGTATGGCAAAATTCGCAGGCCTCTCACCCTTGAACCTCCCACACTCGATCTCAATCCTCTCGGAATCGCACTCTGAGGATCTCGACCCTTCGACACCTTCGCCTCTCACTAGGGTGTCTCCCTCGGCATCTCACCAAAGGGTTTTGTTTTTAGCATCTCACCAAAAACATGATCCTTAACCCGGAATCAAAGGAAGCAAATGTGCTCAACTTATAACTCAAAAATTCAACTTGGTTTAAAAATGGGAAACCTTACACAATATATAGGAGAAACTCTAGCCTCCTATGTGTTTACAAGCGATGTGGGACACTTTTTAAATAGAAAAATATAAGAAAAATCTATAAGTCTAAATCACATCAGTCAGGCACAAGGGACACTTGTTACCTATAATTTTCATGTAGTGATGAGAATAACATTTACAGATTAAATGCAAGTAAGAACAGATAAGGAAATTCAATCTTACTTTGATCCATCGACTAAAATATATATGAACCCCAAAGAAATGCTGCCAAAATCATAAGCATTAAATTCAAACAGAACTTGTAAAATCAATTGCTCATATTTGCTAAAATAATAAGCATTATATTCATTCTCCAATCTCCAAGGGAAAAGGCAAAAAAAAACTGGAAAGATTGCATTACTCGAGGGGAATTTGAAATATAAAAACAAAAGACAAGCCATTTATGCATTACTTGGCAAAAAGATATGCATAAGCTAACTGGTAAACCTTAGTCTCAATCTAAAGATGTTTGAGTAAAAGCATATGTAGGAATCAAACAAGTACATATGACCCAGGAACAATAGAGGAGTTGAGATAGGTGAATTAGAAATAAAACTTAAATAGGTTTGATAGATGATAGGATACTGAAACCTGAGCTTATTAAAAGTAAGAAAAAAATTTCAATAAAAGAAATAGTGACTGATGTTACTTGAAGAAGAATACTTTCTTGCAATGCACAATTAAAATCGTAAATAAGAGCCTCCAAGAAAGATATCATAAAGGAACATTATATGAGATGATTGTATCTGCAATTAAGTTTAATTAAAAGAAAAATGGATGTGTCCCATATCAATTTTTCAGAGTACAAGAGACATTGCAAGAAACACTCAGATAAGAAAAAACATTATCCAAACAAACAGAATTGAAACACAAGTTGGCTAAGAACCAATTCAGAAAACAGCAACTGAAACCTGACAAATAGCATCAATAAGTTAATTTCCCCCAATTAACTAAGATCCATCTTTAACATGCGATCAAAGAGACAAAGACTCCCAAGAATGAAGGACATTCGAAGATTGAACTCAACACCCCAACAATATCGATACCCAAATCAAAATCAATGACAAAATAAATAAATAGATCAGAAGCAACTACTTACTAATTCAGCTAGAAGACGAAGCAGTTGATGATACTCTTTTGTCCTTGAAGCCAACTGCCATCAGGAAACGAAAAAAGAACCATTACAAACACCAAGATTCATAATCAATCTGACAACAGAAATAGGCAGAACTCGACTTCAAATCAAAGAGAGTCATAATGCTCGGAAGAAGAAACAGAATACGCTAACTGGAGCAAAAATTTCAGAATTGAATCAGGAAAAAAACAAGGAACAACTAGATGGCCTTCGATTTCACCCGCTCCGCCTGAGATTATCAATTCGATCTCAACCCCTTCAATATGCCTCAGAGATTGGCTTATCTTCAAAGGCGGCGGTGTGGGTTAAACCCTAAATCGATTTGAAAGAAAAGAGTGAATTTGAACCAACAAAATCAGAGCAGGGAGGAAACATGACTGTCTCTCTTACTCAACAATGAAGCAGCAGGAGAGAGTAATGACGAGTACTTACCGTCGCTCTTGGTCCTACTCGTTCCAATGGTTGCCTCGCCTACTGCATCCTCTTCGTGTCTCATCTAGCAAGCCCTTCATCGAGTGAGCGACTGAGCGAGCTCTTCGTCGAGTGAGCGATTGAGCGAGCTCTTCGTCGAGAGAGCGAGGCATCCCTCAGATCTAGAGAAATGGGTGAAGAATGAAAGAGAGATGGACAGAGGTTGGGCAAGAGGGAGAGACCAAAAGAAGAGAGAGGAAAGACGGTCTGAGATAGTGAGATCTGGAGAAAAGGTGAATAATGAAAGAGAGATTTAGGGTTTGTGACTCAAATTTTCACTGGGAAAACTACCGCCAAATAAACATCCCAATTCCCAAATTATATTTTGGGCAAAAAAAATTCCGTCAAACCTTCTAAAGTTAAACGAAAGGAATGAATTTGTTTACAGTTTTAATAATATAATTACCTTTTTCTTAATAGACGAGGTATAAATTTTTTTTTTTTAGAAAAGTGTAAAGTTATTATAAGTTTAATATATTTTAAAAATTTTATTAAATTATATATTTACATATATTAAGATATCATTAACAAAATATATAACATAATATGGAAAATATATTATTTTTACGTTAAGTATAAATACTATGTTAAATATTAATACTATGATACTTTTATTTAATAAATAAATAGATAAAATAATGTAGAAAATATATTAGATTATATATTATTTTCATACTTCTAAGTTTTTAGATTATATTTTACTTTAATAATATAATAATTTTTATCTAATAAAAACAGATAAATTAAGGTGAATATATATATTTTTATATTATTAATTATTTTTTAAAAATTTATTAAATTTATATTTTAATAAATATCTTTAAAATACAAAATAAATAAATGGATGATTTTTTTTATTAATTTTATGTTTTAAATATATTGGTATTAATATATCAAATTGAATCTATAACTAAAATAATGAATACAAAGTAATATTTATATAAATACATATATATATATATATATATATATATATATATATATATATATATATATATATATATATATATATATATATATAAAGTCATAATATAGTAGTAAAATAAATTAATATTATATTTAAATATAATTTATTTTTCAAAATATTGTCATATGCATTTTTTTCCCCAAAGCATCCCAAATTATTTTTTTTTTCCAAATCTTCTTTAAATGTTTTGGACATGAGGTAATCAACTAAACTCTTGGAGATAATAAATACAATTAGAATCTTGAACTCAATTTTATTTAAAATAAATTAAATAAAGTAAAAAAATTGGCATGGACGTCCGAAAAAACTAAATTCTACATCATTTTCAATAATGTTACAATAAAATGTAAAATGTGTTACATATAAAAAAATGTTACATCATTTTAAATAATGTTACATCCAATGTAACATAATTTGTGTTAATGTAACACTTTCTCAATAAAAGTTAAAATATGTTACAATAGATGCCTATGGTAACAGTTTTTAAAAATGTTACATAAAAAATGTTACATTAGGGCTTTATATGTAGTAGTGGCTTTATTAGGTTATTTCAGTTCTATTCGCCGTGTTGTTGAGTGGTTGATTATTGTGAGCTTATGAACACAATTAGAGAGAGAAAGAGAATTGGCTTGTGAGTTGCTAAACTCATAATTTTGCATGCGATTCGAATATATGGTTGTTTGGATTGTGAGGATTTGATTCTATTTAGTTATTCATATTCTTAGTTATCATATTGTGCTTAAGATCATCTCCCATGGTAAGCCAAAAAATGGGTTTTGGCCTAATTTTGCTCCCACCCTAGGCCAAAACCCATTTTAGCCTTTTTGTTTTTGACCTATTTTCAAAACAAAGACTAAATTTGGCTTCCTCTTTTGAAAGGCCAAATGTTATTTATTTATGTATTTTAAGTGTTTAATATTTATGTAAATCTATAAATAATACAATTATAAATCTGTATATTATATAGTTATGATTTTTAATTAAAAATAAAAGTTCTAGTATTGTAAAGATATTTAAGAGTTCTTCGATATGAATATAATATTTAACATATTTAAATTATCATTGCATAAATAATATTTTTAGAAAATGACATTAATATTTTTTTTTAATTATAGATTCATCAAAATTATAATAAAAAATAAATATTATGTTGCTTAATATACTTAAGATAGAATCGAGTAACGGAAATGAGATGTGAAAGTTCTAAATTATATTAGTATTTATAGGAAATTTAGCCTGCCAAAACTGGCCTACGGTGGGAACAACAAAACCGTATAATGGGCCAAAAGAGAATATTCTATAAAATATTCTCTTTTGGTAGGCTATTTTCCCTAGCCATTATGGCTTACGGGGGAAGATGCTCTAATCATTATATTTCTGTTCTTTTCTATGCTTGATCACCATGTTAGGAATTGCATCTTAGCTATGAATTCGCCGTTGTTTTATAGCAAGTAAAGGTATTGAGATAGTGATGTTTCTTTGTCTTTGTAGTGAATGGTTTCAATTGATCTATGTTGAGGATATTCAATTAGAGGTGAGTTCGGTATGCACCTATTAGTCTTCATTGCGTTGAGTCAATGTGCCAATCGGTCTTGATTACTTAAGTCTTTAATACTATTCTTTAGTGATATTGAATAAGATGAGTGAATCTCTGCGGATCTCTCAACTTTAGTCAAGTAGAGCTATGCATATGAATAATTAATAGATCAATCCGAGGACCATGAATTCCAACCATTGTAAGAGAATTGCAGGTGAAATGTTCTTTCTACTTTGATATCAATTTCTTTGCAGTCATAAATCTAGTTACTTTTACATCTTTGTTACTTACTACGAATCATTGCTTTGTCATAAGAGTCTTTTCTCAGAGTTATTGTATAGCAAATCGCTTCTCCATGTGGGTTTGACACCGGACATCATCGCTATACTAGTAGTTATTTGGTTTATCAAGTGATTGATTGCATAATTTATTGGTTTTGTGTTTGAGTTTAAATATTATTACTATTTGGCAAGGGGCAAAAGGGCCAACGACGTTCGCCATCCACCAGCTGCTCTGCTCGGGCTCACACACGGAAGTAGGTGAAAACGCTCGAAGGTGGTCGGACAGGCACTCGGAGATGGCGTTCTGTTGTTGCTACTGCTCTCGGGTGTCTCAAGGGCACTCGGGGAGGAATATCGGCGTCGGCGGCTGATATATAGCAATTGGCTAGGCCGGCCAATTGCTAAAATAAAATCGCGATTTTGTGTAGCTCCTTGATTTCTCGTGATTTGGAACAACTGAAACAAGTATGATTAATGACTGAAATAGCGACAGTTTCAGGCGGACAAACGCAGCAAATCAGAGAACAACAATGGCAACAAAAATACAGCAGCAACGACGAACAGAAGGCAACATCGACATATATGTGAAGGGCCGCAGGCACGGCCTGTGCTCTGCTGTAAAGGCTCGGATTTTCAATCCTAATTTTTTCCCGGAAAAAGAGAATTAAAAATGGAATTTAATCGGTTTTAAAACTCGTTTAACGGATTTCGACCGGAATATAAAATTTGACGAATAATTTCTATCCTTTCACCTCGAAAATTCAAAATAATTATCGGATGGCGATATCCTTGTCGATTTTAAAAATCTAATTGATCGAGAGAGCGAGAGTCGGGGAAACTAACATTTGAGAACTAATTGCGGGATTAAAAATTCGCGTATTCGAAATTTAATTTCGGGTATTAGTTTAACCAATTCAACACTCTTCCTCACCCACTCCCATCACCTCACCATGCCTTCAAATACAACCATACCCTTCACCTGCTCCCCATCCTGTCTTCACCATTCCCCTGCCTTCTGTCAACGTGAGTTGCACCTTACCTCCTCCATTTCACTTCAACTTAATTCCCATCTTTCATTTTCAATCTCCATCACCTTCACCGACTACTCCCCTAGGCTCTCCTGCTCCATTCCATTTTCATCGCCATCACCGCAGCTCACCATCGCCATCGTTCCATCACCGTGCCGCACCCTCGAACCACCGCCGATCAACACCTCTAGCCGCCTTTCCATTGTTATCAGACCACCACTAGCGCCGCCAGAATCCACCAAGGCGCCACCAGCAGCTCCGGAGACACCAGCGTCGTCGACGAGCCACCGAACAACCTCCTTGCTCTGTTTCACGAAGCCTCATTCCGGTAAGCCGTTCTGCTTCGTTTCTGATCCAAATTGCCTTCGGTCTTCACCAACACACTCACCCACATCCGGTGCAGGTCCGACGAGCCATCGCGAGCCACCGACGAAACCTTGAACTCCGATCGAGAACTCCGAAGTCGTGAAAAATCCATCTCGGTGAGCTTCGAATTTATCCTCGTTTCGATTCGTTTTTTTAGTCTTTTTCGATGTCTAGACTAGTCGGGAGTGAGAGAGGGCTGAGTGCGGGATGATTGGGCGAGGTCGAGAGCTCCGATAACTCGAGAGCGAGGCCGAGGGTGCGAGACGAGAGCAGAGGCAAGCGCAGCGAGGCCGAGCAGTGGCGGGAGGAGCTGGGCGTGGGAGTGTGAGCGAGGAGGAGGCCGTGAGTCCGAGCACTGGGCAGCTAGCGGGTGAGGCGGAGGAGCTGAGCTCGAGAGCTCCGGTCGTCGGCGGGAGCGAGGCCGAGCTGAGCCATGGTGTTCAGGCGGGAACTTCCATTAAAATGAAGAAGAAGCTGATGTTGTGGGCCCCTCCTGACTAACCTATATATATATATATATATATATATATATATATATATATATATATATTGTTATTCTTTTTTTTAACCGGTTTGGGATTAATATGCCGGGTTTGGTTCGGTTGGGTTTAAATGGGTTCGGTTCGGTTCGGGCTTATCCGTATTTAATTAATTAATTAATGGTATTTAAAATAAAATATAATATTACCGGAGGTTTAAAATATAACATTATTTGGACTTGGAGATTCACAAGAATTCGGAAAAGAATTTCAAAGTTTGAAAGTGAATTAATAAATAAATTGAAAAAGAAATTTTGAGTATTTTCAAGGGTCGGGATTCTAACGCGGATTTGACACATATTTGAATCTAAACTTGGGAATAAGACTTATTCGATGACTAACGACATGATATGCGTGACTAATAGCATGACCTGCGGTGATTTACTATATGAGATTAAATGTTAGATATTATGATGTTGATATATATCTGTATGCCAAGTGTGAGTATGAAACGGTAATATGTGAAATTGGCTAAGTATGATATGGAGGTTGTCATGAGCTGATGCGGATGATGTTATGATCGAATTGAGAAAGATGTTAATTTATGAGATATGATGAGACAATATGAGAATTGAAGATGAGATGATAATGTTAATAATGACAAGATGGTTGAGTTATCATATGTGTGTATCTTACATGTTTCATATGTGACTTGTGTGCTTTGTGTAAATTAGACTTAGACTTATTATGTTATTTATGGGATTACTAGGTGATCTCTGATATGTTGGATTGCTTGCCATTGCTGATCATTGTTTGGATTCTGCCCTTCTCCAGGTAAGTTCTTTGAACTTACTCATGATGGGCGCTCTATGCACTGAGTGTTATATAGTAGGCTAGTGTCCATGCACCATACGACCTAGAATCACGCTTAGAAGCTAAAATGAAAATCATATGATTGCTATATGTCCTTGCAAGAGAACGACCGTTATCTGTGAAGTAACTAGAGTCTTTCCTAGGGTCATAGGACGACCCAGTCCCATCAGGTCCCGTCCTGAGTCAATCGAGTCATGGAAGTTCCTTTACTTATATTATGAGCATGATTGCGAAAGCTGCCTGCGGGCTTTATTATTTCTTATGGGCGGGTTGGGCATGCGTGCCGCCCGATTATTATGGAATGCATTCACGAGCTGGCCAGTTTCCGCCCTATCGGAAGGGGGTGGAGGTAGGAGAGGGACATGCTACTTGGCATTCAATGTGGATCCATTTATCGCTTCCTGCATTATATTAAACTGTCAGAATATATATATATGATTTAATTTCCGCACTACATTACAAATTTCATCTTAGGGATATGATGCTTATTATATGCCTCTTAGAGTGTGTTTACACACGCGCATGAGTGACCTGATGATTGACCCATATCCCCCTCTTTTTTTTTAGATTCAGGTACCCGTTCCATTGTTTGAATTCGTGCTGTTATGGCGGGGTCCATTCGTATGGCGGAGAGCGAGTGCTTGAAGCTCTGACTTCACCAGATTTACATTTTTTGGGATTTCTTCCTACTTATACTCTGTTTGACGTTTTCAGAACTTATGTCCTTTGCATGATAAAAGGTTTTCTGCGTTGTAGACTTAGGACAGGTACAGGGGTTTATCCCCGGGTCTCCAACGGACTTTCAGGATTTGGGTGCGAAATCCCGCTTTAAACTACAAATCTTTGGTTTCAAATCTTCAACCTGTACTCGGAGCGCAAGATCCTAACGAGGGGTTTTATCCCTCGAAAAGTAACTCGGAAATCATAATCCTGGGCCGTTACATCTTCCACGGTTCTTGGTTCTGTTGTTGCGACGATTCTGGGCAGCTTGTGTTGGGTTTGTGTTTGGGATTGTGTTTGAAATTAGGGTTGGGATCTTTGTGATGTCGAGTAACAAGAACATAGAACGATTGCGAAGGATTTGAGATTGAGGAATTGAAGAACCTTTTTAGCCAAAAAGGTTTCCTCAATATAATTTCCAATCTGATTAAAATTCAAAACATACAAGTGTTTAAATAGTAAAACCTAGCCAATTCTTCCTTACAAGGGATAGAGGTTTGGCTAGATAAAAGATAGATAAAAAATCCTACAGATAGATAAATCCTAGGTAAGATAAAACAAACCTAACTAAAGATAGATTAAAGTTGCTTGGTGGTTAAGGAATTTATCTAGATGAGATATTTTCCTTCCCACATTATTTTTCTAATTACAAAACTAACTAAAGGCTCGGATTTTTAGATTCTAATTTTTTTTTGGAAAATAAAAAAAAACAAAATGAATTTAAAAGCAGAATTTAACGAAAAACTCGCTAACTCGGATTTTAAGACTCACGAAGCGGGTTCTGAACAAATTTTGTTGTTTTGAAGGGCAATTCCGTCTTTTCACATTTATTTCCCGGGTATTTAAAATATATTTTAGGACCACTTCTACCCTTCTTCTTGACACTGTTTTTGATGTGATCCTAATCGTCAATGAGTTCAACGGCTTTATCTTACAAAGCTTTGTCTCTAGAGCCAAACATCAACCCTCGTTTGAGAAAACTGCGCGGCGACACCGTCGTATTTTGGCTCTCTTGGGCTGCATAAAATTCCGATTGAAGCCGTTGAGCACTTGTTGGAAATCTATTTTAAGCGGCTACAACTTCTATGAAGAACACGTCGCCTAAATCAGCCTTGAAGATGCTCGAATTCGAAATTCTTTTCAGAAGTTAAAATCTGAATGATTTTCATGCTTTTATTTCTATTTAAATAAATCCCACATCGATTAGCGATGCTTGGGGGCTATATTTTCATCCTATATATTTCTTGTAAGAACTTCATTTTAAATGAAGTCAAGTTGAGTTGAGTTAAAGGTTAAGCCACTAAAAAGCTTCCTATGATTCCGGGTTAAGGATCGAGTTCTTGGTAAGAGGCTAAGAGCGAACCCTTTGGTGAGAGGCCGAGGGTGACACCCTAGTGAGAGGCGAAGGTGTCAAAGGGTAGAGATCCTCGGAGTGCGATTCCGAGAGGATTGGAATCGAGTGTAGGGGATTCAAGGGTGAGAGGCTTGCGAATCTTACTCCACATATCCCTTTTTTTCAGTTCCTAAAAATCCCAAAATTTATCCCCACAAAAAGAGTGTTCGAAAGCTCGAGCCTTGGTCGATCCGGTCATCGGGTCTCATCAAGTGGTATCAGAGCTAATCGACTCGAGTCCATCGAGCTTCGATAATTGAGTGGTTTCTTCCTAGTCAAAATGTTCAAGAAGACGAGTTCCAAGCTTTTGTCCGAAGAGTACATCCGATGGGCCAGTCGAGCCTATGATGATGGGTACCTTCATTGGAGCGAAATGGATGGTGCTACATATGATGTAATTGATCAAGAGCTCTGGAGGAGATATCGAAAGAGAAGGGCTCGAGAGGATGAGGCTCGGCGTAAGAAGAAAGTTGAACCACCTTGGGAAGAGATTCGCAAGCTCGCGGAAGAGTCAATGCAACAGGTACGGGAAATGCGAAAAGTCATCAACATATTGGGGTCGACGCTATCGAAGCCCACAAAAGCCCCACATCTCTCTTCAAGGACAGCATCCTCTACCGTCATGGGTGAAGCACTTGAGATTAAAGAAGGGCAGTCCAAAGATGGTTCGATCATGTTTGAGCTTAAGAAAGATGAGGAAATCATCTAACTTTCTAATGTTGTGCTTTCCAAGAAGGAGAAACGGACGCCAACCGAGGTACCTATCTTTCTTAATTCCATGTCGACTAAGTGGTTGGATGCAACCCCTTTCATTCCATGTTGCTTGCCTTTCACGATTCATGAAGAAGAGGGGATTCAAGATCCGATCAAGGAAAAAGAAGCATGTTCGAAGAAGTCGCTCGTTTCCATCACGGATTCGAGGACGAATCCTTTTCAAGGGGAGGAGGATGATGTGATCCTAATCGTCAATGAGTTCAACGACTTTATCTTACAAAGCTTTGTCTCTAGAGCCAAACATCAACCCTCGTTTGAGAAAACTGCGTGGCGACACCGTCGTATTTTGGCTCTCTTGGTGTGCATAAAATTCCGGTTGAAGCCGTTAAGCACTTGTTGGAAATCTATTTTAAGCGGCTACAACTTCTATGAAGAACACGTCTCCTAAATCAGCCTTGAAGATGCTCGAATTCGACATTCTTTTCAGAAGTTAAAATCTGAAGGATTTTCATGCTTTTATTTCTATTTAAATAAATCCCACATCGATTAGCGATGCTTGGGGGCTATATTTTCATCCTATATATTTCTTGTAAGAACTTCATTTTAAATGAAGTCAATTTGAGTTGAGTTAAAAGGTAAGCCACTAAAAAGCTTCCTATGATTCCGGGTTAAGGATCGAGTTCTTGGTGAGAGGCTAAGAGCGAACCCTTTGGTGAGAGGCCGAGGGTGACACACTAGTGAGAGGCGAAGGTGTCAAAGGGTAGAGATCCTTGGAGTGCGATTCTGAGAGGATTGAGATCGAGTGTAGGGGATTCAAGGGTGAGAGGCTTGCAAATCTTGCTCCACATATCCCTTTTTTTCAGTTCCCAAAAATCCCAAAATTTATCCCCACAAAAAGAGTGTTCGAAAGCTCGAGCCTTGGTCGATCCGGTCCTCGGGTCTCATCAGTTTCTCTGCCCTCCTGGATGCCTATGTCTGTTTTCCAAATCCAGATCCCCTCCTCTCTGCTTTCCTCCATTTATCTCCTTCCTTTTTGCCTGACTCGGCTATATGCAGGCCCTTGCCTTGCTGCTCCCACACGTCAACAACTGCAGCCTACCTTCTCTCGCTCCTATTTGTGTAGCCTGCACAACCCACGCCTCTAGCTTTCTTCTCCTACTTTTGAAATACAGTACCAAACCCACCCACCTCATTTTTCTTATCCCCAAACCCCACACCCAACGCCACCTTACCTCCTCCTTACCGTCAATCACCAAACGCCGGCCCTGAGCTCCACCGTCTTCCCCTGTTCTTGGCTCTGTCACCACCACCACCTCCTACGCCGCTAGGAGTCACCGCCTCCGCTCACCATGGCGCTCCCGAGTCACACCTGATCGAGGACCCAAAGCTCCAGCCTTGTTCTCGAGCTCCAGGTCAAGCGCTAGCCGAGCACCACAACCCCAATCCTCATCCTCTCTTGCCGAGTAGCAGCAGGTGCTACTGGTAGCACCTCCATCGAACCCCCAAGAGCCTCCAGGAGAGCCGAAGCCGCCCGTTTTCTCCCTTTCCTCCACTGTTCGCCCCCATTTATGACCGGTAAGGTTCCTCCTCTTTTCTTTCACTCCCCAATGTCGCAAAGTTTCACCTTTTGACCCTCTACCTCCATCCTAGGCCACGAACGCTCTGATTCCACCTACGAAGAGCCTAGTCGACGCCCAATCGAGCCCCGACGGCGTTTTCCGGCGAGCATCGAACCCCCCCCCCTCTCGGTGAGCTCTTCCCCTTCCTCTCTCCTTCTTGGTTGCTTTTGTGTCCCTTTCGTGTTCACCGGGTGTGGATCGGGTGGTCGGAGCAATGTCGTCACCGACCGAGCTCCCTCCTCTTCTTGCTGTCGAGCGCTGCACATCTTCAAGAAGAAGATGAATAGTGATTGTGGGCCCCGCCTCCACCTCAGCAGCCACATCGGCATGTGGCCCACTCTTCTTTCTCACTATGGCTTTCAAATAGAAAGGAGGAGAGAATCCGGGTTTAATAAAGGGAATGTGCCTGTTTTTGTGGGCTGAACTTTTGAGACTTTGGGCCTTTTCTCTACAACAAGTTTTGGGTTGGGATTTAATCAAAAATTGGATTTTAAAGTTTACCAAATTCAAGGGTCGATTTGGAGAATTTAAAACAAGGAGGGTCGGTTTTGGATTTTGTAAGTATAAGGTCGGTTTGGTAATTTAAAGGAGCTGATTTTATTAAATAAAAAAATGGTTAGGAAATTTTAAGGGATTTGGAAATGTTTTATGAAAGTGGTTGATAAATGGTATTTAAAATATTATTTAATATTATTTAGGCTTTAAAATATAAAATATTATTTTGAGATTTAAAGATATAATATTGTGGTGATTAAAAGTATAATACTATGAGACTTGGATCTTAGAAAAAGGAATTTGATGAATATTTTCCAAGGTCATAATTTCTAACTAGTTAACTCGGTTTTCGAAACGGTTTTCGAGACTAACTTGGGAATTATGACTAACTAGCATGATGATATGATTGAGTGACTAATAGCATGATTTGTGTGGAGTAATGGCATGATTGGTTGACTAATAGCATGATGGGTTGTTATGTATCGTTTGTCTTATCGCTTATGAACTATGATTAATATGATGAACTTTGGAGATATATGATCAATTGATCATGCGGATATATGAGTATTATTGCGAATATATGAATGTGGTGGAACAGAATGATGATAATGATGTGGTCTTATGGAATGTGGCATCCTGATGAGTGGCTGAACTTGATGTGATGACGATTGCGATATGATTGTTATCCTCGATGAATGATGTGTGCTTGGATGCTTGAATGATTCGACGTAGACTTATATATATGTTCTGATATGTATCTAGGCAATACCTTGTGATTATGAATGATGTATGCTGGATCTACTATTATGCTGTTCTGCATATCCAGGTGAGTTCCTATATGAGCTCACTCAGATTCGAAAAGAGATCTCCCTGCTTGTAGCCATGTGCATACTAGGTGCTTGCATTCATAATAAAGTATGTCATGTAGTAGCCTGCTAGGATTGTACTCATGATTGAGCATTCGTTTACTCATTGCTTTTGTAAACAGAACGGCCGTTATTTGTGAAGTAACTAGATTCTTTGCTAGGGTTATAGGACGGCCCAGTCCCATCGGGTCCCGTCTTGAGTCAATCGAGTCATGAAACTTCCTTATAATATGAGATGCATGCGGGCTTTATTGTGGATAGGGGTTGGGCATGCGTGCCGCCTGATTATTATGGAATGCATTCACGAGCTGGCCCGTCTCCGCCCTATCGGAAGGGGGTGGAGGTAGGAGAGGGATATACCACTTGGTATTCGGTGCTAAGGCCTTATTATATTTATGCATTTGATCTCAGGACCATGCTAGTGTGTTAATATTCCGCCTTGCATCTAGAAGCATCTTTATTAGGACTAGCGTGTGTATGTGTCTCCTTGTTTGGGATTACATTGCGTAGGGCTTTGATCAGACACCGCCCCGCATACATTTTTTTTAGGTTTGTTTTACATCATGATTGTTCCTTGCTTCTTTAACGTGGGAACTCTCTTGGGCGATTTCAAGGAAATGATCTAACCTAAAATTTCGATAAATACGCTTATTGATTTGGTTTTGACCCGGCTCTGCCGTGGCACCCTCTTGTATTACACCTTGATTCTACTATTTGCATATCTTTTGGTTTTCCAAGCTTAGACTTATGACAGGTACAGGGGACTTCCCTGGGGATTCCAACGATCCCTTCGAATTTTGGGTATGAAATCCCACTTGAAAACGTTATAGTAGAATTTCAAACCTTCAACCTGTACTCGGGGCGCAAGATCCTAACGAGGGGTTTCATCCCTCGAAACGGAACCCGGGAATCATAATCCCGGGCCGTTACAAAGTTGATATCAGAGCCAGGTTTTAAAAATAGAGTATGATAGGTTGAAGTGGTTTTGGAAAAGGCCCAAAGTTTTCAAATGGTTTTTCAAAATGTTTTAGAAAGGGCAAAATGAATTTAATACTCCTAACTCAAATGGGCTAAATATGAACTTGACCCAATAAACCCGGTAATCAAACTAAAGGAAACGATAGGGTAGAAAAGGCGCTAGAACACCCCTATTGGATGTTGTTGGGAACGGGTAGGCAAAATACTAGCTTTCTTTTACATACGGGGTTTGAAGACTCCAAGGAGCCCGAGGGTGGGAGTAGCTTAGGCTAGGAGGCCGTGAGGTATTTGCCCCTCCGATTAGCCGTCCCTCGAGGATCAAATTAATCCTGTTGATTGCTTCCATGCTGATTGTTATTGTGCTTAGGATAGTAAACAAATCAGTATGCCTTAACCTGATCATGTATTGAATGTGTAAGCGGGATAGCGGAAGGAAACCTTGACCTTGTGTAATCGCAATACCTGTCTTGTGGGAATAGCCCTTCCATAACTCAACCCCCTTGATGATTCCAATTTAGTCATTCGTCCCACTAAAACATTTAGGCATGTTAGCAAGGGTCCAAGAGCATCCGCTCTCCCCGTTTCGAGTCTTGTTTGGTACCCCATCATTTATGCTCCTACCGAGTCTTGTACCTAAGGTTCGTGTCTTCCACGAGAAATTTGGGTTGGTCAACTAAATACCTTCGTAAATCGTGTCGGTTGTGAGGGTTACTTGAGTATGTTAGTGGGAGTGATGACTGAAGTAGTTTCGAGTTAGGAGTGAGTTGTCTCATGGAGTCATCCCTTTGATCCTCGTAATGTTCCACCATGTCTTCTTTCCACAAGAGTCTTAACACGAGTTCTACCCTCCCCTCTCGGAGAGACCGTGAATGTCTTTGTGTCCTACTGAGCGAGTCATACTAGGGTCCCACGGGAAACGGGTTAATGAGTCGGTGGTTGCACTTATGAATGAATATATATGTACCGAATGAATGAACTCCCATGATTGTTACTCTCCCTCGAATTAGCTCCATGATAGTGTGATCAACCCTCTTTGTATGAGTGTTATGTGAAATGAATTTCTGAGGATGTTAAGCTAACCAAATTGAACCTCGTTGATTGTGCACATGCTTAATGAGTGTTTCTAGTACCATGTAGGACGTATGCCTTCTAATTATAGGCCCTCACATGATTGTGTGCCATACTTTTCTTGTTATATGAACATGGTTGTATTTGATGTGGTAGTTATTATGCCCAAATGACCTCACCATATCCCCTGACATGATTAGTAGAGTGCATCTTAACATGTGTACCTAGAACCCACATTGTTTTGACCTGTTTATGTGTACACTTAAAATGAGTAATGAATCATACATGTGATATCCTATAATGCTCGCTATGTCATATATAACTTATGTTGCGTATGTATAGTGTCGATTCGTGCATACATGATCTTAATATGTCAAGCATGATTAGTACATGAGATGATAAGTTTTAGCCTGTTCCGCGTGCATGTGAAGTTGATTATGTGAACATGTTATGAATGCATAGGACGCTATTCCTGTTAATAGGTACATGTTAGTGTGAAATAATATGATTGAGATATTTCGTGATTGCTATGTGTTTGCTTGCCGCACTTGTAACCTCATAGAATACCCTAAGGGCATTGTTGTAACCCTCGGGTTCGCGTCTTGTCTTGAGTCTCGTCATCTCTAGTCCTGTCTATGTCTGAATCCTTAAGAAAGTCGTGTTGTCCTCCCTTGCCATCCCTTATCTCCGTGACTTCTAACCCCTCGTGATCCCCTTGATGGACGTGGACATAGAAGAGAAAACGAACAATCGAATGGCATCACAGTGGTGCAACAGAGGCGTGGTGGGCCCATGACCCATGGACCCTAAGATCGACGTCACCAAAGGACGGACACCTTTTGAAGATGATGGTTGCAGACGTAATCCTCCTAGATAACTCAAGGAATGATGTTCTTTATCCGAATTGCGACCTCTCCTATGCGAATTGGAATCGGTGTTGTGCGATAGGCTTGGAACTAACTAAATGGATGTGTGATGACGAATGTGTTGGGGTGGTAGTGAATGATTGCCTGACTAACTTGTGTTTGTGATGACGTGCCTTTATGCTT